>CM067846.1:403341867-403966867 GCA_034509565.1 Triticum monococcum | reverse complement strand
GTGGAGGAAAAATAATCAAGAGCCCGCCCCTTCCCCTATAGCTTGGTATTTAATCTACAGGCCCAAAAATAAAGGAGGTCTGGGTATTCCAAATCTTGGAATTTAGAATGTTGCCCTGTTACTTAAACATGTCCATAAGTTTTTGAACAAAGTTGGCATTCCTTGGGTCCATCTCATATGGAATTCATACTATCATGGACTTGTTCCTCAAGGAGTTGCACCTTGTAGCTCAGTCTGGTGGAGAGATATACTCAAGCTGGTTGATCAATTCAGAGAGGTGTCTTGGGTGGAGGTCCATCAAGGGGACTCAGCTCTTTTTTGGTTATACAAATGGAAGCTTGGGGACTCAGTTTTGCCATTGCAAAATAGATTTCCCAAGTTGTTTTCTTATTCTAAGGACACAATGGTATCTGTGAAGGATGTCCTTGAGTGTGAGAATCTTACATCTTGGTTCAATCTGCCCCTATCTGAGCAAGCCTTTCAGGAACTATTTTGTTTGGAATCTTTGTTACAGAATCATGACAGACAACCTGGTTTGAGGGATGGCTGGTACCAGCATGGCACTCATAAGCCTTACACCCCGAAAACATTCTACGCCTTCATCCACTCCAATCCGACCTTCAATCCTTTTTCTCAATGGGTCTGGGCAAGTTCTTGTACCATGAAAATGAAGGTTTTTTCCTGGATGCTAATTATGGGTAGATTAAGCACCAAGGATATGGTGGAAAGGAGATATTGGCATATTGATGATGGGGTAAACTGTGTGTTGTGTCCCATTCAATCTAGGGTAGATAGGGACCATTTGTTCTTTCACTGCATTTTCAGCTAGAGTTTGGAATTACCTTCACATTGATTGGTTTAATGGAAAGTATATGGGTGCAATTGTTGTGAATGCTAGGAGGAATTTTCACAAACCTTTCTTTGCTAAACTAGTTTTTCATGCTTGCTAGAATGTTTGGCTAATTGGAAATGCAAAGGTGTTTAGACATGAAATACCTAGCTTTAGCCATTGGAGGGGGGGTTGCATTCAAGACTTGTCCCTTCTTTCTCAAAGAGTTAAGTCTAGGTTCAAGGAGGAGCTTCTTAGATGGGTGACCTTTCTGCCTCCTTGATTTCCCTTCTTCTTGTCTTTAGGTCTTTAGCCCCTTCTTCTTTTTTGGGTTACTTTTGGTAACCTTTGTAAATATTCTATACTTTGAATGAATAAACTGCAGGCTGTGGGGATTTTCGCTACAGTAACCAATCAAAAATAGATATAGTGGACTCTTTATGGCATAACTTTGGTTTTAGGATTTGGATGCACAAGCAGTATTTCTGCTAAGTATAACAGAAGGCTAGCAATAGACTGGGAAGGGACCAAGTAGAGAGCGACAACGGTCATAATCATGCATTTTGAATAACCAACACTGAATGATAGCATGGTGAGGATATAAACACGTTGAGCATAACTACCATAGAATCAAGATTGATTTTGAATCAATTACATACGTGAACAGTGAGCATATGCCAAGTCAAGCCACTTACATTCTTTGTAGGAGGATACCATACTAACATACCACATCATAATCAATTTAATACATGTTAACACCCATGATAGCATATTATCCACTCCTAACTAATTAATAATGGCATAAGAAAACATGAACTCTAATTATCATCACACACATGTTTATCCATGATATGTGGAAAGAAAATCTGTCACATAAACATATGTACAAAATAAAAACTAGTAGGGTTCATATCATCTATTCTTCACCAAGGCCACTTCATGAAATGAACGTCATTATTTCCTTTCACTTCCATGATTGAATGATGTGAATGTCGGATTTCGGGTTCCGCAGAACCTTGAGAGGTTCGAACTCTGGGGTGCGTGCGAAGAACTCAACCTCCCCAATCAGCCTACTCGCCAATCTCTCGGCCTAGCTCGACGAACAAGAGGGAAACAAGACACGACAATTTACCCAGGTTCGGGCCACCTTGCGGTGTAAAACCCTACTCCTTCTTTGTGGCAGATTGTCCTCGAGGGGCTGGTGATGAACTAGTACAGTGGGAGAACAACCTCGGGAGGAGGCGTGTTCTTGAGCTGGTGGGGAGAGGATGATCTCTAGGATCCGGATCCGGTCTATGGTGGTGGCTAAGCCCTATTTATAGTGGCCTTGGTCCTCTTCCCAAAATGAAGGCAGGAAGGGTTCCCACAACGGCCAAATTCGAAGGGAGACAACTATTACATTCTATCCTGACAAAAGTAGTCTTCGCCTGCAAAAGCCTCTGGTCGTGACGCCTTGGTGGGCTCGGCGATGACCTCCATCCTGCCGTCCTGGCGGTCTTGGTCTCGTTGCACCAGAATGGAAACCTTTGGCTGATTCCTTGGGACTCCGCGTCTGCGCTTGCCTCCTTAGCACCAAAGAGGAAACTGGTACACTGCGCTCGCTAGCGCCCGCCTGGCCTTGGTCGTCATGGCTCACGTCATCCGAACCTCGCAAGGTGAGGCTTGCATAGAAATCTTCGCTCCTCGGGACAAGCCTGAGGAGGCCGCTCCTCGTGGAGGTCTGAGTGTCGTCCACCTCGCGAGGCTTGGCCCCTCGCGAGGGTCCTGGGTTGTTGATGCTAAAGCTGGGTCGTACCAGGCCATTGGTGAGCCACGCCGTGGGCCACAGGCAGGTAAGTCTGGGTACCCCCATTCCCAGAACGCCAGTAGTAGCCCCCGGGCCCAAGGCACGCTCGAACTTGGCTTCGAGGTGAAGCCACGAGGCAAGTGCAGAGTGCCGTGGGCCCTAACCGCCTGCGGCCCTGGTTGACGCATGGAGATTGATGGGACGTGGGCATCTCCACTTCCCCATGCAGCCTTGGCAACTGTTCTAGTCTGACAAAAAGGCTAGTGCTTGGTGTAGAGCCTTCATTGCCTTACCTTCGTCTTGCTCTAGATCCCTTTCTTCCTCTGCTCCAAGCGCTTCCAGATCCGCTGAATCCTTCCCCTGAACTTGTCACCGATGGCCACCGACAAGGCGAAACCTTTGGGTTTGGCTACGCTCCTGACTTCTTGGTTCGAGCCAGCCTTGAGCGCATCCACCATCGCAAAACAGAAGCACCTCGCCACCGTGCTCCCACTGACGGTGGGAGATGGCTATGAGGGGGGAGAGAGGATGCTCTAGGTTGGCTCCACCAAGCCGGCAGCCTTGGGTAACACCTTCTACCCCTTCTTCCTACACAGCGTCCTTGCTGGGTTGGTTCCCCTCTCTCTAGTTTCTTCTACACCATCCTCCACCATTACGCGCTCCACGCCCTCCATCTTCATCCCAAATCCATTCTCCTCCTGTCGATCTTCGCCTTCTACTACGAGGCGTTCGTGGGGGTGATGCCGTCCGTTGCGCTGTTTGCCACTTCTTCTACCTTCGGAGAACCGGCGGCCAGTGCTCGTGGTGTGCCAGCTTCATCGCGCCCAATGGCAGCAATGCGATCTCTCGGGCCGGGAAGAAGGTGAAAGTCTTCCGAAGCAAGTGGAACTTCATGGAAGCCAGGAGCTCCCACGCCCGGCTACAGCTCACTACTGCAGGATGCTGTTAACGCGACACTTCGATCAGAGACCCTTCGAGAAACTGTGTGTGATGCCATAATCGCAAACGGTGCTATATGAAAACCGTCAAAAACATATAAAATGTTTGCGATGACGGATGCATCAAACACGGTTCAGGTTTTAGTTGTGTGTGCGATGAAGGGCATACGGTTCAGTTCAATTAACTGTTTGCGGTGAGGAGGAACAAAAGAAACGGGCAGCCAAATGAAGGGCGTGTGCGATACACAGCATACGGTTCACTCGGATGAACTGTTTGTGATTGGGCAACACAAAAGAAACGGGCAGCCAGATGAAGGTGTGTGCTATATAGAGCATACGGTTCACTCGGATGAACTATTTGTGATTAGGCAACACAAAAGAAATGGTCAGCCAGATTAAGGTGTGTGGGATATACGGCATGCTGTTCACTCAGATGAACTGTTTGTGTTGACACAAGAGTACATAAACGGTTCAACTTAACAAGACATGTGTGTTGTGCGATGGGATTGCATGCGGTTCACTCGACCCTTGTCGTCAGTGTGTGACCTCTGTGGCAACCGTTCACTCCCCAGGTGCCTCTTCGTGTACCATGACAACCGTCCACCGACTCTTCGCCTTCCCTCTCGATTTGGAACTGTTGTGGCATGCTAGCTCTTCCTCCCTCCTCCATTTGCCTTCACCCTTCCTTCTGCCATTGTTTGATCGTCTTCTCCATGGAGGGAACGAGCCGGAAACGACCCTGTTATTCTTGCCCCGATCTGAATGATGACACAGTGGAGGAACTCATTGAACGATGTGACGTCATCACCTCGGCTAGCATGGCAGGTTCGTTCAAGACCATTCTCGACTCAACTAATAACATCATTACAAGGAACCCAAGGGTTCATGAGCGGTTTGATCACCCCTATCTTCTTCACTGTGACCCTACTGACTGGCGCGGGGACAAGGGAAGCCTCGCCTTGTGTAAGTTGATGCAGCTTGATAATAATACATATGATGTTAAGATGCCATTGCTTGAGGAAAAGGCTTGGGCAGGCGCAAATGGAGATTGGGTTGTTTATATTGGGTAGAACTACGAGTGGGAACTTGTGAATGTGTACACTCGTCACCGGGTTCCACTTCGAAAAATCTCAGACGACTGCCCAGAGGTTGAGTACACCGATATTCTACATGAGTTCAAATACGATCATGCTGAATGTCGTCTACGGAAGATAGCAATTTGTCGAGTTCTCAACCGCTCTTGGGGTTATAGGAATGCTTATGTTGTCGCTATCTTCGACAAGCTTGTTGCAGTGCTTCATGGTTCGACTCGATGGATATTGCTCAGAAATCAGTTTCTATACACAGATGAGTACTGATGCAATTCAATACGAGGATCTTGTGTTTGCTGCGACCACTCGTGGCACTGTTTTTGCATGGAATCCTCATGATTTCAGTACGTTTATCTTCCTCCGTAATTATAATTGTTTCATCCACATGCATTCGGGTAAGCTAGTTTCCCTTTACTAATTAACCTTCTTGTGTTTGCAAGGTCCTGTGAACATTCCACCACCTATACTTGAAAATTTTATTCACGAGCATGAGGACGAGCAGGACCCATATACTCAGTGGTGCTTGGCAACTTATTCCTATGGATCACCTCCTCTTGTCTATATACGGGGCACTACTGGTGTTACTAAGGAAGCAGGTGTTGTCTCGTATGGTCGCACTCTCTGGACCTATTCCAACATCCGTTGCAGGGTATTCGGGACAGATACTAGTGTACTAGCGCCAACACCTTCTCCCTGGTTCAGTATTGAAAGTCTTGGAGGAAACTCCCTCTTCCTTGGACAAAACTATCCAATGATGGTGGAAAGCGATCCAGCTGCTGTTGACACAACATTACTACCATTTATGAGAAGCAACTGTATCTATACCTCAGACATTACTATGCTTCCCTACCGTCCCAATAAGGGTATTGAAATAGGCCGCTTTAGCCTAGATGATCAGTCCTGCATTGGTCTCGAGATTGACAGTAGCTGGCCCTTCCTAGAGAAACACTTCTGGTTCAAAGCAAGTGTTTCCAACGCTGATGAGTGGTTGAGCTGAATTTCATTTCATCGCTTTGTTATTTGTTGTGTGAGAAAAACTTTACTAGAATGTTTTGTTGGAAATGATCTATAATCCAACATGTATCCTCGTTGTCGTTGTGGGTTGATGACTTGTTGTATGTAATCAAAGGTACATTTGCATGTGCGTCCATGAACTCACACCTGCTAGTGCTGTCCATATGAACAGTGCTAGTGATTTTACTTGCAAAAATTAGATAGTGCTAGTGATTTTTAGCTGCATATTTTGACAAATCGCAATGTTACAAGGTTGACAAATGGCAATGTTACTAGATAGACAAATGCCAATCTTTCCAGTTTGAGAAATGGCAACATACCCAAAATGACAGATATGCAAATCTTACCCAATTGTTTGTACGTGGTTGCACACGGACCATGCAAAACAATCGTTTGCGTTGAAGGGATGCAGAAATCTTGCTCGGCACATTTTCCCTTGGCTTCCTAGGGAAGCTGTTGGTTTGCATACAGGTGTTCTAACTAAAATGTTTGCGATGAGTGTTTTATATTTAAGAACTGTTGACGTTTTTTTCAAAAGAAAATCGTTTGATAAGTCTGTACCTTAAGAGAGAAAAACACAAGTTCGTTCAAACCATATCTTTCATTTAGTCACACCGCAAATTTATATTCATATGATCGAGAATTCGAGATACAGTATTAAACCCCAAAAAAACTATATCCGGCGGCAGCGAAGGCAACGTGTCGCGCCGTCGTTGTCATTGTCGTCCTCCGGGACGCCGTTGTTAAAGTCTTCAAGGCAGCACAAAATGTTCTTCACTTGTAAATCAAACATCATGTCATTGCGCGATCGACGGGCGGTGCGCGGGAGGACGGCAACTGGCACCACTGAGAGGTAGCGATCGACGGCAGTGTCCCATGCTGCTGAGGGGGGGGCACGGGCACGGGCATGGCGGGTGCAGACAAACGCATGGGGACCGGCACCGCAGCGGCTGGAGGGGGTGCGCATGGGCGCGGCAGATGCAGCCAAACGCACGGGGCCCGGCGGCATGGTGAGTGGAGGGGCGCGCACGGGCACGGGCGCTGGCGCTGGCATATACACGAGCTCGCGCGGGTCCGCAGAGACCTCGCTGACGCCCGCGGCTTCCAGCTCTACGATAGTGCTCGGCGACTAACCTGTCAATGCTACGGGGATGGTCGCTGGTGCGGGCGCGTGGATGGGTGCTAGGACGGGAGCGGGGGCAGCAACCGCCGCGGCCAGCTTGTTCTGGGCCATGTCCATGAGGCCCCATTCCTCCTTATTTTCTATCTCCTCCGACTCAGAGTCGACTTCACCATACTTGATGACTAGTGGCAGATGATCATTTTGTGCCATGGCGGTGGAGGTCCGTGGGGGGGGAATGGGAGGCGAACAGTAAGGCCACCCGTATTAAACAGCGGCTCAGGCGCCATTAATGGAGAGGAAGGCGGGCGGCCATGGAAGTCAAAGGGATCGCCTCCTAGTGAGCCTGCACAGCGTAAAGCTCACACGCTTCTGATACGTCTCCAATGTATCTATAATTTTTTATTGTTCCATGCTATTATATTATCTGTTTTGGATGTTAATGGGCTTTATTCTACAATTTTATATTATTTTTGGGGCTAACCTATTAACCCATGTCCCAGTGCATTTTGTTGTTTTTTGCCTATTTCAGTGTTTTGCAGAAAAGGAATATCAAACGGAGTCCAAACGGAATGAAACCTTTGGGAGCGTGATTTTTGCAACAGACGTGATCTAGAGGACTTGGAGTGGACGTCAAGAAAAGGATGATATGTCCATGAGGCAGGGGGCGCGCCTACCCCCTGGGCGCGCCGTACCCCCTCGTGGGCCCCTCATGGCTCTATCGGCCTACTTCTTCCTCCTATATATGTTCACATACCCCGAAAACATCCAGGAGCACCACGAAACCCTATTTCCACCGCCACAACCTTCTCTACCCAAGAGATCCCATCTTGGGGCCTTTTCTGGAGCTCTGCCGGAGGGGGCATTGATCCAAGAGCACCACGAAACCCTATTTCCACCACCGCAACCTTATGTACCCAAGAGATCCCATCTTGGGGCCTTTTCCGGACCTCCGCCGGAGGGGGCATTGATCACGAAGGGCCTCTCCATCAACTCCATGGCCCCTCCGATGATGCGTGAGTAGTTTATTTCAGACCTTCGGGTCCATAGTTATTAGCTACATGGCTTCTTCTCTCTCTTTGGATCTCAATACAAAGTTCTCCTCGATCTTCTTGGAGAGCTATTCAAAGTAACTCTTTTTGCGGTGTGTTTGTCGAGATCCGATGAATTGTGGGTTTATGATCAAGTCTATCTATGAATGATATTTTATTCTTCTCTGAAATCTTTTATGCATGATTGGTTATCTTTGCAAGTCTCTTCGAATTATCAGTTTGGTTTGGCCTACTAGGTTGATCTTTCTTGCAATGAGAGAAGTGCTTAGCTTTGGGTTCAATCTTGCGGTGCTCGATCCCAGTGACAGAAAGGGAAACGACACGTATTGTATTGTTGCCAACGAGTGGGGTTTATATCATATTGCTTCAGCTTATCCCTCTACATCATGTCATCTTACCTAAGGCGTTACTCTATTCTTATGAACTTAATACTTTAGATGCATGCTGGATAGCGGACGATGTGTGGAGTAATAGTAGTAGATGCAGGCAGGAGTCGGTCTACTTGTCATGGACGTGATGCCTATATACATGATCATGCCTAGATATTCTCATAATTATTCGCTTTTCTATCAATTGCTCGACAGTAATTCGTTCACCCACCGTAATACTTATGCTATCTTGAGAGAAGCCAATAGTGAAACCTATGGCCCCCGGGTCTATTTTCCATCATGTAAGTTTCCAATATATTTTACTTTGCAATCTTTACTTTCAATATATATCATAAAAATACCAAAAATATTTATCTTATCATTATTATCTCTATCAGATCTCACTCTTGTAAGTGACCGTGAAGGGATTGACAACCCCTTTATCGTGTTGGTTGCGAGGTTCTTATTTGTTTGTGTAGGTACGAGGGACTTGCGTGTGGCCTCCTACTGGATTGATACCTTGGTTCTCAAAAACTGAGGGAAATACTTACGCTACTTTGTTGCATCACCCTTTCCTCTTCAAGGGAAAACCAACACAGTGTTTAAGAGGTAGCAAGAAGGATTTCTAGCGCCGTTGCCAGGGTGTCTACGCACAAGTCAATACATACCAAGTACCCATCAGAAAGTATTATCCCTCGCATAACATTATTTGCCATTTGCCTCTCATTTTCCTCTCCCCCACTTCACCCTTGCCATTTTATTCGCCCTCTTTTGTCATTCCCCTTCTCTTTTCTAGTTTGCCTCTTTTTGCTTGTCTCTTGTTTGCTTGCGTGTTGGATTGCTTGCTCGTCATGGTGGCTCAAGACAATACTAAGTTGTGTGACTTTTCCAATACCAATAATAATGATTTTATTAGCACTCCGATTGCTCCTCTTACCAATGTCGAATCTTGTGAAATTAATGCTACCTTGCTGAATCTTCTCATGAAAGATCCGTTTTCCGACCTTCCTAGTGAAGATGCCACTACCCATCTAAACAACTTCATTGATTTGTGCAATATGCAAAAGAAGAAAGATGTGGATAATGATATTGTTAAACTGAAGCTATTCTTGTTTTCTTTTAGAGATCGTGCTAAAACTTGGTTTTCGTCTTTGCCTAAAAATAGTATCGATTTATGGAATAAGTGCAAAGATGCTTTTATCTCTAAGTATTTTCCTCCCACTAAAATCATCACTCTTCGAAACGACATTATGAATTGTAAGCAACTTGATCATGAACATGTTGCACAACCTTGGTAGATGATGAAATTAACGATACGTAATTTCCCTACACATGGTTTGAATCTTTGGATGATTATACAAATTTTATATGCCGGATTAAACTTTGCTTCTAGAAATCTTTTAGATTTGGCCGCGGGAGGCACTTTTATGGAAATCACTTTAGGAGAAGCTACTAAACTCCTAGATAATATTATGGTTAATTATTCTCAATGGCATACTGAAAGATCTACTAATAAAAAGGTGCATGCTATAGAAGAAATCAATGTTTTGAGTGGGAAGATGGATGAACTTATGAAATTGTTTGCTAATGTAAGTGTTTCTTTTGATCCTAATGATATGCCTTTTTCTACTTTGATTGAGAATAATAATGAATCTATGGATGTGAATTTTGTTGGTAGGAACAATTTTGGTAATAACGCATATAGAGATAATTTTAATCCTAGGTCATTTCCTAGTAATTTCGCTAATAATTATGGTAATTCCTACAAAACTTCTTATGGATACTATAATAAGATGCCCTCTCATTTTGAATCTAGTATTAAAGAATTTATTAGTTCGCAACCTAAAAATAGTATCGATTCAAGGAATAAGTGCAAAGATGCTTTTATCTCTAAGTATTTTCCTCCCGCTAAAATCATCACTCTTCGAAACGACATGATGAATTTTAAGCAACTTGATCATGAACATGTTGCACAAGCTTGCGATAGGATGAAATTAATGATACGTAATTTCCCTACACATGGTTTGAATATTTGGATGATTATACAAATTTTATATGCCGGATTGAACTTTGCTTCTAGAAATCTTTGAGATTCAGCCGCGGGAGGCACTTCTATGGAAATCACTTTAGGAGAAGCTACTAAACTCCTTGATAATATTATGGTTAATTATTCTCAATGGCATACTGAAAGATCTACTAATAAAAAGGTGCATGCTATAGAAGAAATCAATGTTTTGAGTGGGAAGATGGATGAACTTATGAAATTTCTTGCTAATAAAAGTGTTTCTTCTGATCCTAATGATATGCCTTTTTCTACTTTGATTGAGAATAATACTGAATCTATGGATGTGAATTTTGTTGGTAGGAACAATTTTGGTAATAACGCATATAGAGGTAATTTTAATCCTAGGCCGTTTCCTAGTAATTCCTACAACAATTCTTATGGAAATTATAATAAGATGCCCTCTGATTTGAATCTAATATTAAAGAATTTATTAGTTTGCAAAAGAGTTTCAATGCTTTGATTGAAGAAAAATTGTCTAAGATTGATGAGTTGGCTAGGAACATGGATAGAATTTCTCTTGATGTTGATTCTTTGAAACTTAGATCTATTCCACCTAAGCATGATATCAATGAGTATCTCAAAGCTATGAGAATTTCCATTGATGAGTACAAAGAAAGAACCGCTAGGAAGCGTGCTAAAAAAGATTGCTTTGTGAAAGCGTGTTCTTCTAGTTTCCATGATAATAAAGATGAAGATCTAAAAGTTATTGATATGTCCCCTATTAAATGTTTGTTTTGCAATATGGATCTTTCTAATTATGGGACTAGAGATGAGTCAACTTTAATTAGAAGGCATCCCAATGGTTCAGAGTTTTTAGTTCTTGATGCAAAAATTGATAAAAGTGTGATTGGAGAGGTTAAAACTTTAATAGTTTTCAAGGAATTTAATTATGATAATCGTTCTTTAATAGATTGTATTTCCTTGTTCCAATCCGTGCTAAATTCTCTGCATGCTTATAGCCAAAATAAAGCTTTTACTAAACATATCGTTGATGCTTTAATGCAATCTTATGAAGAAAAGCTTGAATTGGAAGTTTTTATCCCTAGAAACTTCATTATGAGTGGGAACCTCCTACTAAAATTAAGATTAAAGATCATGAATGCTTTGCTTTATGTGATTTGGGTGCTAGTGTTTCCATGATTCCTAAAACTTTGTGTGATTTGCTAGGTTTCCGTGTCTTTGATGATTGTTCTTTGAACTTGCATCTTGCGGATTCCACCATTAAGAAACCTATGGGAAGAATTAATGATGTTCTTATTGTTGAAAATTGGAATTATGTGCCTGTAGATTTCATTGTTCTTGATATAGATTGCAATCCTACATGTCCTATTATTCTTGGTAGACCTTTCCTTATAACGATTGGTGCAATTATTGATAGGAAGGAAGGGAATATTAGATTCCAATTTCCATTAAGGAAGGGCATGGAACACTTTCCTAGAAAGAAAATTAAATTACCATATGAATCTATTATGAGAGCCACTTATGGATTGCATACCAAAGATGATAATACGTATATCTATCCTTGCTTTTTTGCCTAGCTAGGGGTGTTAAATGATAGCGCTTGTTGGGAGGCAACCCAATTTTATTTTTGTTTCTTGCTTTTTGATTCTGTTTAGTAATAAATAATTCATCTAGCCTCTGTTTAGATGTGGTTTTATGCTTTTAATTACTGTTTGTGCCAAGTAGAACCTTTGGGAAGACTTGGAGAGAGTCTTTGCGATCTTGCTGTAAAAAACAGAAAGTTTTGCGCTCACGAGATTTGTTGCCTTTTTTACTGGAGATTTCTATTTAGTTAATTCTTATTGCATATGATTAATACATAAATTTATCACGTCCAGCACTTTATTTTACAATTTTTTGGGTTCCAGAAGTATTCGTAACCTACAGATTACTACAGACTGCTCTATTTTTGACAGATTCTATTTTTCGTGTGTTGTTTGCTTATTTTGATGAATCTATGGCTAGTAATAGAGTTTATGAACCATAGAAAAGTTGGAATACAGTAGGTTTAACACCAATATATATAAAGAATGAGTTCATTACAGTACCTTGAAGTGGTGGTTTGTTTTATTTTACTAACGGAGCTCATGAGATTTTCTTTTTAGTGTTGTGTTGTGAAGTATTCATGTTTTGGGTAAAGATTTGATGGATTATGGAACAAGGAGTGGTAAGATCCTAAGCTTGGGGATGCCCAAGGAAAAATTCAAGGACAACCAAAAGCCTAATCTTGGGGATGCCCTGGAAGGCATCCCCTCTTTCGTCTTCGTCCATCGTTAACTTTACTTGGAGCTATATTTTTATTCGCCAGATGATATGTGTTTTGCTTGGAGTGTCTTGTATGATTTGAGTCTTTGATTTTTAGATTAACACAATCATCCTTGATGTACACACCTAATGGGAGAGACACACATGAATTAGAATTTATTAGAATACTCTATGTGCTTCACTTATATCTTTTGAGTTGGGTAATTTTTGCTCTAGTCCTTCCCTTATATCTTTTAGAGCACGACGGTGGTTTTATTTTATAAAAATAATTGATCTCTCATGCTTCACTTATATTATTTTGAGAGTCCTTTAGAACAGCATGGTAATTCACTTTGGTTATAAATTTTAAATGCTAAGAGAAGTTGGATGCTTGATAGTTGTTTTGAGATATAAAGGTGGTAATATTAGAGGTGTGCTAGTTGAGTAATGGTGAAATTGATGAATACTTGTGTTGAAGTTGGCAAGTCCCGTAGCATGCACGTATGGTAAATGTTGTGTGACAAATTTGAAGCGCGGGGTGTTCTTTGATTGCTTTCCTTATGAGTGGTGGTCAGGGACGAGCGATGGTCTTTTCCAACCAATCCATCCCCCTAGGAGCATGTGCGTAGTGCTTGCTTTTCATGACTTGTAGATTTTTGCAATAAGTATGTGAGTTTGTTATGTCTAATGTTGAGTCCACGGATTATACACACTCTCACCCTTCCATCATTGCTAGCCTCTTCGGTACCGTGCATTGCCATTTCTCACCTTGAGAGTTGGTGCAAACTTCGCCGGTGCATCCAAACCCCGTGATATGATACGCTCTATCACACATAAGCCTCCTTATATCTTCCTCGAAACAGCCACCATACCTACCTACTATGGCATTTCCATAGCCATTCCGAGATATATTGCCATTCAACATTCCACCGTTCCATTTATTATGACACGCATCATCATTGTCATATTGCTTTGCATGATCATGTAGTTGACATCGTATTTGTGGCAAAGCCACCATGCTTAATTTTTCATACATATCATTCTTCATTCATCGCAATCCCGGTACACCGCTGGAGGCATTCACATAGAGTCATATTTTGTTCTAAGTATCGAATTGTAATTCTTGAGTTGTAAGTAAATAAAAGTGTGATGATCATCATTAGAGCATTGTCCCATGTGAGTAAAGGATGATGGAGACTATGATTCCCCCACAAGTCGGGATGAGACTCCGGATGAAAAAAAGAGGCCATAAAAAAGAGAAAAGAAGACCCAAATAAAAAAAGATTGAAAAAGAGAGAAGGGACAATGTTACTATCCTTTTTCGACACTTGTGCTTCAAAGTAGCACCATGATCTTCATGATGGAGAGTCTCTTTTTTTGTCACTTTCATATACTAGTGGGAATTTTTCATTATAGAACTTGGCTTGTATATTCCAATGATGGGTTTCCTCAAATGCCCTAGGTCTTCATGAGCAAGCAAGTTGGATGCACACCCACTTAGTTTCTTTGATGAGATTTCATATATTTATAGCTCTAGTGCATCAGTTGCATGGCAATCCCTACTCCTTGCATTGACAACAATCGGTGGGCATCTCCATAGCCCATTGATTAGCCGCGTCAATGTGAGACTTTCTCCCTTTTTGTCTTCTCACACAACCTCAATCATCATATTCTATTCCACCCATGGTGCTATGTCCATGGCTCGCGCTCATATATTGTGTAAAAGTTGAAAGAGTTTGAAAAGGCTAAAGTATGAAACAATTGCTTGGCTTGTCATAGGGGTTGTGCATGATGGGAGCATTTTGTGTGACGAAAATGAAGCATGGCAAAACTATATGACATTGTAGGGATAAGTTTTCTTTGCCTATGGTATTTTGATAAAACTTCATTGCTTGATTAGCATACTTAGAGTATTACTATTTTTATGTCAACAATAAACTTTTATCTTGAATTTTTTGATCTGAACATTCATTCCACAATAGAGAAAAATACATTGAAGAACATGCTAGAAAGCATTCCACATCAAAAATTATGTTTTTTTATCATTTACCTACTGGAGGACGAGCAGGAATTAAGCTTGGGGATGCTGATACGTCTCCAAAGTATCTATAATTTTTGATTGTTCCATGCTATTATATTATCTATTTTGGATGTTAGTGGGCTTTATTTTACACTTTTACATTATTTTTGGGACTAACCTATTAACCCAAGGCCCAGTGCAAATTGTTGTTTTTTTGCCTATTTTAGTGTTTCGCAGAAAAGGAATATCAAACGGAGTCCAAACGGAATGAAACCTCCGGGAGCGTGAGTTTTGGAACAAACGTGATCCAGAGGACTTGGAGTGGACGTCCAAAAACGGACGAGGTGTCCACGATGCAGGGTGGCGTGCCCTCCCCCCTCATGGGCCCCTCATGGCTCTACCGACCTACTTCTTCCTCCTATATATGTTCACATACCCCGAAAACATCCAGGAGCACCACGAAACCCTATTTCCACCGCCGCAACCTTATGTACCCAGGAGATCCCATTTTGGGGCCTTTTCCGGAGCTCCGTCGGAGGGGGCATTCATCATGGAGGGCCTCTACATCAACTCCATGGCCCCTCCGATGATGTGTGAGTAGTTTACTTCAGACCTTTGGGTCCATAGTTATTAGCTAGATGGCTTCTTCTCTCTCTCTCTAGATCTCAATACAAAGTTCTCCTCGATCTTCTTGTAGATCTAATCGATGTAACTCCTTTTGCGGTGTGTTTGTCGGGATCCGATGAATTGTGGGTTTATGATCAAGTCTATCTAGGAACAATATTTGATTCTTCTCTGAAATTTTTTATGCATGATTGGTTATCTTTGCAAGTCTCTTCGAATTATCAGTTTGGTTTGACCTACTAGATTGATCTTCCTTGCAATGGGAGAGTTCTTAGCTTTGGGTTCAATCTTGCGGTGCTCGATCCCAATGGCAGCAAGGCAAACGGCACGTATTGTATTGTTGCCATCGAGGATAAAAAGATGGGGTTTATATGATATTGCTTGAGTTTATCCCTCTACATCATGTCACCTTATCTAAGGCGTTACTCTATTCTTATGAACTTAATACTCTAGATGCATGCTGGATAGCGGTCGATGTGTCGAGTAATAGTAGTAGATGCAGGCAGGAGTCGGTCTACTTGTCACGGACGTGATGCTTATATACATGATCACGCCTAGATTTTCTCATAATTATTCGCTTTTCTATGAATTGCTCGATAGTAATTCGTTCACCCACTGTAATACTTATGCTATCTTGAGAGAAGCCACTCGTGAAACCTATGGCCCTCGGGTCTATTTTCCATCATATAAGTTTCCAATCTATTTTACTTTGCAATCTTTACTTTCAATCTATATCATAAAAATACCAAAAATATTTATCTTATCATTATTATCTCTATCAGATCTCACTCTCGTAAGTGATCGTGAAGGGATTGACAACCCCTTTATTGTGTTGGTTGCGAGGTTCTTATTTGTTTGTGTAGGTATGAGGGACTTGCGTGTGGCCTCCTACTGGTTTGATACCTTAGTTCTCAAAAACCGAGGGAAATACTTACGCTACTTTGCTTCCTCACCCTTTCCTATTCAAGGGAAAACCAACGAAGTGCTCAAGAGGTAGCAGCTTCCCGGTGAGCCTGCGCATTGGAGGACAGCTTGCACGCCTCTCGGTTAGCCTGCGCACTGGACTGCGCTCGCATGCCTCCCGTTCAGTCAAGGTCAAGCAGCTGTTCGCACGGCACCTCCTACAGCCAGTAAAACCAAGGCACGTGGCGTCACCTGAATGGTTAACAGAATGCACACGTTTTGAATTATACAAATGTTTGAGATATTGAGTGGCAGCTATTTTTCAAAATGCCTTTGTTGGCTGTCATTATTCAGGTGTGCCTTCTCTCAAAATGGACACGAAAAATACCACATCATGTCGGGCACCATTCCATGATAGCATGCCAAGTTTTATGAATTTTAGACGAGTTTTGGATTTTCTAGAACGTAAAAACAAGACATATCTCAATGTTTTGTCGGCAATCAACGGTGCCCTGGTGTTTGAAATTCATTCCCATTTATTGGATGGGACCTAAGCATGCACCCAAGGATACAGATTTGATTTTTCAACCAATTTATATGCACTGGAGCATGTGCATGTAGTTCAAATTTGAATTATGCACATAAATGCATTGAAAACTAAGTTAATGCATAAAAATGTCCAAAAGAACCCTGAAAAATCACTAAAATTGACACAACACTCCTGTTGTTCTATGTTGACACGAGAATTTTTTTGGAAGCAATAAGAGGCAGTGGATATCGTTTCGTCCCTACCGAAACCATGATGCTTGTTGTGAGAAGCTCTCGTTTGTGAGAAGCATATACCCAAACCTGCCCCAAACGGGACAATTTTTTTACCACGACATGTTGATGCCACTCCATGAAAGCATACAAAGTTTCATGAATTTCAGACGAGTTTTGAATTTACTAGAATTTAAAAATGAGGCATCTCAATGTTTTGCCGGCAATCAATGGTGCCCTGGTGTTTGAAAATCATTCCCATTTCATGCATGGGACCTAAGCATGCACCCAAGGACACAGATTTGATTTTTCAACCCATTTATATGCAATGGAGGATGTGCATGTAGTTCAAATTTGAATTATGCACATAAATGCATTGAAAACTTAGTTAATGCATAAAAATGTCCAAAGGAACCCCCAAAAATTACAAAAATTTGACACAACACTCCTGTTGTTCTATGTTGACACGAGAAATTTTTTGAAAGCAATAAGAGGCAATGGATATCGTTTCGTCCCCAAAGGTGGGACGTTCCCTACCAAAACCTTCATGCTTGTTGTGAGAAGCATATACCCGAACCAACCCCAAATGGGACAAATTTTTAACACGACATGTTGATGCCGCTCCATGATAGCATGCCAAGTTTCATGAATTTCAGACGAGTTTTGGATTTACTAGAATTTAAAAACCAGGCATCTCAATGTTTTGTCAGCAATCAACAGTGCCCTAGTGTTTGAATTTCATTCCCATCTCTTGCATGCAACTTAGAAATTCACCCAAGGACACATATTAGATTTTTCAACCAACCTTAGTGCATTGGAGCATGTGCTTGTAGTTCAAATTTGAATTATGCACATAAAATGCCTAGAAAACCCAGTTAATGCATAAAAATGTCCAAACGAATCCCGAAAAATCACAAAAATTGACACAACACTCCTGTTGTTCTATGTTGACACTAGAAAATATTTGAAAGCAATAAGAGGCAATGGATATTGTTTCGTCCCCAAAGGTGGGACGTTCTCTATCGAAACCATCATGCTTGTTGTGAGAAGCTTTTGTGAGAAGCTTATACCCAAACCTGCCCCAAACGGGACAAATTTTTTACCAAGGCAAGTTGATGCCGCTCCATGATAGCATGCAAGTTTCATGAATTTTAGACGAGTTTTGGATTTACGAGAATTTAAAAAAGAAGCATCTCAATGTTTTGCCAGCAATCCACAGTGCCCTGCTATTTGAATTTCATTCCCATCTGTTGCATGGGACCAAGAAATTCACCCAAGGACACACCTGTGATTTTTCAACCAACTTCAGTGCATTGGAGCATGTGCTTGTAGTTCAAATATGAATTATGCACATAAAATGCCTAGAAAACCCAGTTAATGTATAAAAAGGCCAATAGAACCCAAGAAAATTCCAAGATAGAACACAACACTCCTGTTGTTCTATGTTGACACTAGATTTTTTTTGAAAGCAATAAGAGGCAACGGATATCGTCTCGTCCCCAAAGGTGGTACGTTCCCTATCAAAACCATCATGCTTGTTGTGAGAAGCTTATACCCAAACCTGACCCAAATGGGACAAAATTTTCACCACGGCATGTTGATGCCCCTCCATGATAGCATGCCAAGTTTCATGAATTTCAAATGAGTTTTGGATTTACTAGAATTTAAAAACCAGGCATCTCAACGTTTTGCCGGCAATCGACACTGCCCCCGTGTTTGAAATTCATTACCATCTCTTGCATGGGACCTAGAAATTCACCCAAGGACACACATGTGATTTTTCAACCTACTTTGGTGCATTGGAGCATGTGCTTGTAGTTCAAATTTATGCATATAAAATGGCTAGAAAACCCAGTTAATGTATAAAAAAGGCCAAACGAACCCCAAAATATTCCAAGGTTGAACACAACACTCCTGTTGTTCTATGTTGACACTAGAAAATTTTTGAAAGCAATAAGAGGCAACAGATATCGTCTCGTCCCCAAAGGTGGTATGTTCCCTATCAAAACCATCATGCTTGTTGTGAGAAGCTCTGGTTTGTGAGAAGCTTATACCGAAACCTGCCCCAAATGGGACAAAATTTTCACCACGGCATGTTGAAGCCGCTCCATGATAGCAAGCCAAGTTTCATGAATTTCAGACGAGTTTTGGATTTACTAGAATTTAAAAACCAGGTATCTCAATGTTTTGCCGACAATCAACAGTGCCCTGGTGTTTGAAATTCATTCCCATCTCTTGCATGGGACCTAGAAATTCACCCAAGGATACACATGTGATTTTTCAACCAACTTTAGTGCATTGGAGCACGTGCTTGTAGTTCAAATTTGAATTATGCACATAAAATGCCTAGAAAACCTAGTTAATGTATAAAAAAGGCCAAACTAACCCCGGAAATTTCATTCCCATTTCTTCCATGGGACCTAAGCATGCACTGAAGGACACATACTTGATTTTTCAACCAATTTGTATGCAATGGAGCATGTGCATGTAGTTTAATTTTGAATTGTGCACCTGAAATGGCTAGAAAACCAGTTTAATTTATGAAATGTCCAAACGAACCCTGAATAATTCCAATTCTATTATGACACACATACAGTTGCATGTTCACTGGAGATAAAAGGTCTAGCAAATTAAAAACCGTCCATTGGTACTGTGACCCCCATTTTGTAATTCAAATCAAGTAGATCCCACACAGTTTATTCTCACCAACCGTGTGAGATGTAGTACAAAATATCTTGGAGCACTGTCGGTGTATAGTACGCCTATGGCTTACGCGAGAAGGTGCGTCGGCTACAGTCCATAGCCGGTGTGTCAAGCACACTAGGTCGCTCCCCCAAAACTCCCGCCTATGCATCCCTCTCTGCTTCAGTCCCTTGATTAAAATTTTCAGTAGCCCCTACATTTTACTCCCGCCTCTTCATCCCTCGCAATCTCAAAAATATCTGCTCGCCCTTGATCCATATTTTCATTAGCCCCGCCTTGTTATTCCCGCATTGTAAAATTTTCAGTTGCCGTAGTATTTCCTCAAACACAACCTCCGCTCACATAGATGCACACAACCCTCGAAACCATTGGTAGGTCGCCTCCATCGCCGACGCCTCCATCCTCAACCTCTGCCTGTGTGCAGGGGAGCTCGAGTAGCCAATGGCCAAAATGAGGTTTATCACGGCCTTTTCGCCCGACGCCGGCGAGGTGGCCGGCGAGATGTCCCCGTCATCCTCCGCGGGTCCGATCCGCCATCGCAGGTCCCCCGATCCGCCCACTGCCGCACCCCTACGCCAGTTCGAGGACTTCCCCGTCCTCCCCCGGACCCGGCAGCCGACGAAGTCCTACCTCGGGGTCTGACAACGGCGATGGGGGACGTGGGTCGCTGAGATTACAGATCAAGAGACCCACACCCGCCGGTGGCTCGGTAGCTTCCACACGTCCAAGCACATGGCCATGGAGTACGACCGCTGATAGGTCCGCTACCACGGCGCGGCGGCTGGGCTCAATTTCCCCTTCGACACACATCCGGTCCACCTCATTCCGCTGGAGCCAGGGGTGGTGAGCTCGACTATGGCGCGGGAGGACCGCGAGGCGTGGGAGCATCTCGAGGTCGAGGCCGTCGATGAGGCCTACATGAAAGAGCTCGGCCGGCAGCACCCGGAGCTCGTGGAGGCGGAGCGGGCGATCTTTGCCTTCGCGAAGGGCGGCGAGGTTATCACGCTCTCCTCCGATGACAAGGTCGAAGGCGGCGAGGACGGTGGCGCGAAGGGCGGCGAGGTTATCGCGCTCTCCTCTGATGACGATGTCGAAGGCGGTGGCGATGGCGGCACGGAGGACGTGGAGGTGGGCCCCCAGGATGAGGAGATCGATGTCGACGAGTGGAGGAGTGCCTTCCCTAATGACCCCGATGATGGTACTGGCCCGGATCCAGCTCGCGGCACACCATACATGACGAGGAAGGATTGGCTCGACATCTACTTCGACCGAAAGTAGTTTAGCTTAGTTTAAATTTATGTTTTATGTTCGGTTATGCAAAACTATCTACGTTTATGTTTGAATGCATGCTACTTTCGGTTGAACCTGCTTTGAACTTGATCAAATTGAAGTTTACAAACTTAAGTTTAGGGGATCGACTAGAAAAGGCCAAAAATTGCTGGAGTATATATATCCACTAAGGGTTTTAGTCCTTTAACTTTGTAAGGATCGCCTAGAGATGTCCTTATGACTTGTTTATTTTAGTTCTTCACAATGTGATGCTCTATATGTGCAACTATTTGCTGTGTAGTTCAATTTCATCAACAACAGTTTCAACAATACCACTATGAATTACGATATTTGGTTGTTGTTAAGGATATTGTAGTTAACATGCCTTTTCATTTTTCAATTGTTGTTTAGCAACATGCATTGTACTGAATGACTAAATATGCAATCCCAGGCTACATAGCAACAAGGAAGAGTGTTACCTTAATGTTCTGATGATGTCTAGATATAAATGTAATAAAATCTTATATAATGGGATGGATGGAATGTTGCTGCATCATTTTTCAATTGTTGTTTAGCTTCTAATATTAACTTGGTGCTTTTAGGTACATATATCATTGCCAAAGATCCACACTTTGACCCTTTCTGCGCATGGGGCAATGAGATATTCATGAACGAGGATCAAGTGAGGAAATTGATAAAGATTCTTACTAAAATGGTTCAAAATATGTCAATCGAGCTATTTGTTTACACTTTATGCAAGACAACAGGGAACTGTGGGATGGTAAGTAAGAACCCTATAGCCTTCTTTTTACTGCCCATAATGAGTTGTGTTAAATGACAATATCTGGATCTTTTTTCTTGCAGTGGATCCTGAAGCAGTTTACTCAAGATTACGTCTCACACTACATGATTGGCGGCCGGCCATCACAAGGGGTTGGACTAGAGTCCTGCATGGCTTATGCATCTAGGAGAGCACAATAGGGCCATTTCGCTTCACCTTGTTCAGCAACTGGAATGTCTGTCGCCTCTTTCTTTACCATCTGTAATAGTACAAGTATAGAACCCTGGTACATCATTCTTTATTTGGTGCTTATGTAATTCTTAAACATTTGTACCCATGAATCGAATAATGCACTGGTTGTTTCAACCTCATGGATATGAATAAAGCCATAGCCTACTTTCAAGTTTAAATTAGGTACAATTTTTAATAGCAGCAATTAAATTAGGGCGAAATTATGTTGTGTGGGTCATTATGGCACACACGGTTGGTAAAACACAAACGTTTGCGATATACACCATAATCCAAGACGGTTCACTGAGAGGAAATGTGCGCAAGCATGCACACAGTTGCCGTTCGCAAAGCATGTGTGATGTCAGACACTATCACATATGGTGCGGGAAAACTAAATGTGTGTGATTGTCTACATATCCTACATGGTTTATAATCATGAACTGTTTGTGATGTGCCAGGCATGTAAATCTCCCGTGCCTGGAATCTTCCTAGAATCTGCCTGGATAGCTCCCGTGCCTAGAATCTGCCTGGTATTAGGCAGAACCACAAAACTCCGACTGTGATGGCAATGCGAGCACAAACGAGTAGCAAGGATGAAGCATTTGGGATATTCGAGATATTGGAAACGGTTATATAGGGACAAACGTATGCATCAAGGCTCCCTATCCCCAACGGTTTCAGGGTCATGTGGGAAGGACCCCCCCCTTATCACCCACACTCACTTGGCGACGGTTCCAAATGCCATCGCAGAAAGAGATAAAAATTGTTTGTTTAGGACCGACGCGCACTAGTGGCTGCCGACCTTGCCAGCAACGCCCCTGGAAGGATGGGCTCACGAGAAGCTCACCGACCCCCGGGCGGAGCTATTGCTGGAGAGGATGATGGTTGACCTGAAGGCGGAGGAACCGAAGGTGGAGAAGCTGACGGGGGTCATGATCGTCAATGAGTTCCTAACGCAACGCCTGGCTCCGCTCCAGGCACATTTGCGCCCCTGTGGAGATTCAAGGGCGCGGAAGACGACCTCCGGCTGCGCCGGACAACTTTCCCAACAAGGCGGTGAGCAAGGTCGTGCGCACCTTGCTTGAGAAGGACCAGGGTTGCCCTCTGGACTCCCATGTCCTGCTATACCTGCGCACCAATGGAGAGAAGTTGGCCGCTGCCATGCCCACTTTCAACGAGCATGGGCGCGTGCCGCTGAAGCCTTCCCTCCCCCCCGGCGACCTGGCGCCGGTGTCCTCCGGTGAGCCCGAGGAGGAGGAGAAGGCAGACTCGGAGGCGACCCTCGAGGAGGTGGAAGAGACCTTGAAAGGATCAAGAAGATGTGTCTAGAGGGGGGTGAATAGACTCCAATCAAAAAAAGTTACAGTTTTCAATTCTTTAGGTTCATGTGGAGTATTAGCACAAGTTTAAACATTCAAAAAACATATCAAGCAAGCATGCAAGCATACAAAGAGTATATGAGCAGCGAAAGTAAAGCATGCAAGTTGCAAGAATGTAAAGAGAAGGGATTGGAGTGTGCAAACGCAATTTGGAAACACGGTGATTTTTTATCCATGGTTTCGATAGGTGGTGCTATCGTACATCCACGTTGATGGAGACTTCAACCTATGAAGGGTAACGGTTGCGCGAGTCCACGGAGGGCTCCACCGACGAAGGGACCATGAAGAAGCAACCTTGTCTATCCCACCATGGCCGTCGCCCACGAAGGACTTGCCTCACTAGGGTAGATCTTCACTAAGTAGGGGATCTCCTTGCCCTTACAAACTCCTTGGTTCAACTCCACAATCTTGTCGGAGGCTCCCAAGCGACACCTAGCCAATCTAGGAGACACCACTCTGAAAGAAGTAATAAATGATGTGTTGATGATGAATTCCTTGCTCTTGTGCTTCAAATGATAGTCTCCCCAACACTCAACTCTCTCTCATAGGATTGGATTTGATAGATTAGGATTTGAGTGGAAAGCAACTTGGGGGAGGCTAGAGATCAAGATTTATGTGGTTGGAATGGAATATCTTGACCTCAACACAAGTGTAGGTGGTTCTCTCTCAGAAAATATCTATTGGAAGTGTAGGCATGTTCTGATGGCTCTCTCCATGAATGAAGAGTGGGTGGAGGGGTAATTATAGCCTTCACACAAAATCTAACTGTTACACACAAATCGCCAAACTCGGTGGGACCGATTCAGAGAACTCGGTCAGACCGATTTGATTCATAATGTGAGCGTTAGGTGTTTCAATGGGACCGACTGGATCAACTCGGTGGGACCGATGTGCTAGGGTTACGATAAATCCAAAACTCGGTTTGACCGATTACTCAAACTCGGTGGGACCAATTTGGGTAATAAGAGAAATAGAGAGTTGGCCAAGCAAAATCGGTGGGGCCGATTGTATATCTCGGTGGGACCGAAAATATTGCAATAGGTAACAGAGAGTTTGCAAGAACATCTCGGTGAGACCGAGAACCCATCGGTGAGACCGAACTGATTAGGGTTTCTGGCAGTGGCTATGTCAACTGAACTCGGTGGCTCCGGATAGAAAGAATCGGTGGGGCCGAGTTGGATATTTGGTGTGGGACATATTTGGAAGTGAGAAAGTGGTTGAGGGCTTTGGAGCATATCACTAAGCACTTTGAGCAAGCAAGCCATTAAGCAACACCTCATCCCTTCCTAATAGTATTGCCTTTCCTATGGACTCAATGTGATCTTGGATCACTAAAATAGAAAATGTAGAGTCCTGAGCTTTGAACTTGAGCCAATTCTTTGTCCTTAGCATATTGAAGGGGTTCCACATCCTCTAGACCAGGCCACTCCATTGTTGAACTTGTTTGAAACATACTAGGTAGAAACATTAGTCCAACAAGAGATATGTTGACATTAATTACCAAAATCACCAAGGGAGCACTTGTGCTTTTGATCTCCCCCTTTTTGGTAATTGATGACAACATACATCAAAGCTTCAGATAAATATATAGAGAACAACAAGTAAAGCTTTGGAAAGACATGTAACATGCAAAGGCTCTGAGGGAGTCCTAGATCAGGGGTCCTCGGACAGCCGGACTATACACTTTCGGCGGACTGTTGGACTATGAAGTTACAAGATTGAAGACTGTGTCCCATGACCGGGTGGGACTCTCCTTTGTGTGGAAGGCAAGCTTGGCAATTTGGATATGTAGATCTTCTCCCTTGTAACCGACTTTGTGTAACCCTAGCCCCCTCCGGTGTCTATATAAAATGGAGGGTTTAGTCCGTAGGACAACAATCACAATCATAGGCCAGCTTCTAGGGTTTAGCCTCTACGATCTCGTGGTAGATCAACTCTTTTAATACCCATATCATCAAGATCAATCAAGCATGAAGGAGGGTATTACCTCCATCGAGAGGGCCCAAACCTGGGTAAACATTGTGTCCCCCGCCTCCTATTACCATCCGCCTTAGATGGACAGTTTGGGACCCGCTACCCGAGATCCGCCGATTTTGACATCGACATTGGTGCTTTCATTCAGAGTTCCCCTGTGTCGTCACCATAAGGCTTGATGGCTCCTTCGATCATCGGCAACGATGCGATCCAGGGTGAGGTTTTTCTCCTAGGACATATCTTCGTATTCGGCGGCTTCGTACTACAGGCCAACTCGCTTGGCCATCTGGAGTAGATTGAGAGCTACGCTCCTGGCCATGAGGTCAGGTTTGGAAGCTTGAACTATACTGCCGACATCCACGGAGAATTGATCTTCAACAGAATCGAGCCCGCGTCGGGTGCGCCGCACAACCACGATGAGCATGACTTAGGTCTGCCGCCGGATAGTGTTCGGGAGATCACACTTGTGGCAACTCCGGCCCTTGATCCGGAGCAGACCACACCGTCCGAGGATGGGTGGATGGACCCCACCACAGAGGCCGCACACTCAGCGGCTATAGAGCCGAATGGTGACTTCACCTCCTACGAGACCTGTGTTGCCGGATCCTTGCATTCGTCCTCGGCCACGGGCTTCGAACCGCCTGCGTCCATGCCTATCAAATCTGATTGGGCGCTGATCATGGAGTTTTCCTCCGCGGATATCTTTCAGCACTCGCCCTTGGGCGATGTGCTCAATTCATTAAGGTCTCTCTCCTTGTCAGGAGGCCCTTGGCCGGACTGTGTCCGGCTTGAGTGGGAAGCGGACGACGAAGAAATTCGTCCCCCACCCACCACCCACTTAATAGCCACTGCCGACAACTTAGCCGACATGCTTGATTTCAGCTCTGAAGACATCGACGGTATGGACGATGATGTAGGGGAAGAACAGGAACCACCGCCCACAGGGCGCTGGACTGCCACCTCATCATATGATATATATACATGGTGGACACCCCGAAAAAAAGCGATGGCAATAAGAAAATAGAGGATAATCCCCCCGACAAGCAATCTAAGCACCGGCGTCAACGGCGCCACTCTAAGCCCCACCATAGCAAGAATGGTGATATCGGCACAAGAGACAATAACGCTGCGGATAGCGCCGAACACGAAGACAATCCCTTCTAGCCAGGCCTTGAGCGGGAGGATGTGCAAGCTAGCCCTAAGGAACAGGCAGTAGACGGAGAATCAGAGGATGACAATTACAAGCCTCTCTCCGAAGGGGAGGTGAGCCTCGGCGATGAAGAATTTATCGTGCCTGATGATCCCGCCGAACAGGAGCACTTCAAGCATCGGCCTATAGCCACAACAAAAAGCCTGAAGAAAAAGCAACATCAGCTTCAAGCTGACCAAGATCTTCTAGCGGATAGATGGACTGAGGTCCCGATGGCCGAGGAATACGAGCTCGAGCCGCCAACCAAAAGTTACCCAAAATGCAGGTTTCTACCCCAACTCGAGGAGGAAGCATTAAAGCCTACGGTCCCAGCGTATGATGCGGCTGACCGACCACCTCATGGTCGAGACAAAGTGGCATATCAGGCCGAAGTCCAGCCCGCACCCCATCGCCAGTTAAACAGAAATACCAAGGCCCGGGGTAACACGCAGGACCTGCGGTAAGTATTGGAAAACAAGGCAGGACATGCAAGATCAATCTACGGATCACGGGGGTGCGCCCCAACGAGTGACGATGACCGTCACGCCGGATATACTAAAAGCAAATCCAGTCGGCCGAATACAGCAGACAAGAACCGCATGAACTGCGTCATAATATAGCCCACCACAGAGGCGCCACACACCCCCTATGCTTCATTGATGAAGTAATGGATCATGAATTCCCAGAAGGTTTTAAACCCGTGAACATTGAATCATATGATGGCACAACAGACCCCGCGGTATGGATTGAAGATTTCCTCCTCCACATCCGCGACGATCTACATGCCATCAAGTACCTCCCATTAAAACTCAAAGGGCCTGCTCGACATTGGCTCAATAGCCTGCCGGAAAACTCCATTGGCAGTTGGGAGAATTTGGAAGACACATTCCTTGAGAACTTCCAGGGCACTTATGTGCGACCACAGGATGCCGATGACTTGAGTCACATAACCCAACAGCTAGGGGAATCAGCCAGGAAATCTTGGACTCTGTTCCTAACTAAAAAGAACCAAATTGTCGACTGTCTGGATGCCGAGGACTTAGCGGCATTTAAGCATAACATCCGCGACGAGTGGCTCGCCCGACACCTCGGCCGAGAAAAGCCGAAATCCATGGCAGACCTCACGACACTCATGACTCGCTTTGGTGCGGGTGAGGATAGTTGGCTGGCTCACAGCAACAACACTTCAAGAAACCCTGGCAATTCAGATGCCAAAGATAGCAACGGCAGGCCATGTCACAACAGACACAAGTGCCAGAACAATGGCGACAACGCTGAAGACGTGGCAGTTAATGCCGGATTCAGTGGCTCTAAATCCGGTCAACGGAAAAAGCCATTCAGAAGAAGCAATCCGGGCCCGTCCAGCTTGGACCGCATACTTGATCGTTCATGTCAAATTCACGGCACCCCCGATAAACCAGCCAACCACACCAACAGATAATGTTGGGTGTTCAGGCAGGCCGGCAAGTTGAATGCTGACAACAAGGAAAAGGGGTGATAATGAAGAGGAGTCCCGGCCGCCAAACACAGGAGGACAAAAGAAATTTTCTCCCCAAGTGAAAACGGTAAACATGATATACGCAACCCATATTCCCAAGCAGGAACGGAAGCATGCACCGCGGGACGTCTATGCGATGGAGCCAGTCGCGTGAAAGTACAACCCATGGTCTTCTTGTCCGATCACCTTCGATCATAGGGACCACCCCACCAGTATCTGTCATGGCGGTTCTGCTGCATTGTTCCCTGACCCCATCAGTGATGGATTTCACCTCACTCGAGTCCTTATGGACGGTGGTAGCAGCCTGAACCTACTCTATCAGGATACAGTGTGCAAAATGGGTATAGACCCCTCAACGATCAAACCCACCAAAACCACCTTTAAGGGTGTCATCCCAGGTATAGAGGCCTGTTGCATGGGCTCAATCACACTGGAAGTAGTCTTCGGATCTCCAGACAACTTCCGAAGCGAGAAGTTAATCTTCGATATCGTCCCCTTCCACAGTTGCTATCATGCACTGCTCGGACGAACTGCATTTGCCAGATTCAATGCGGTACCACATTATGCATACCTCAATCTCAAAATGCCAAGACCTCGCTGGGTTATAACAGTTAATGGAAACACAGAACGCTCGCCCCGCATGGAGGAGCACACTGCGGACCTCGCAGCAGAAGCGCAAAGTAGCCTTATGAATCAAACTGCCAATTCAGCGAAAAAGACCCCGGAAACCTTCAAGTGAGTCCGGAGTACCCAGCAAGAGGATCTCTAGGCATGTTTAGAGCTTGCCTAGCAATTCGGCCTCCGTCCTAGTCCCAGTCAAGCGGCGAAATTTGGGCCACGCGTACATAATTACGCACTCAAGATACCATGGGCATAGGCGGAGGCACGTCCATGGCACGGCCCACAATGCGGCTCAACCGCTTCAGGACCTGTATACCTTTAACATTTTCTTCCTTTCAGGCCCCTATTCTCTGAAGGCCCTCTCCGATCGTCCGATTATCAGACCCATCACGGGAAGGAAACACAAAGGAAGCAAGAAGCTTTAACGTACAAGGGAATCCTCAGGTGGTCTCTGATAACAATCGATATACCTATTTTGCATACTCACACGCAGCTTGACCTTGGATAGGACATGTCAAATAGTCCTATCTTTTACTTATCACACTACATGTATGCATACGCTTTGACGTATCATCTAAATAACAATGTACAACATTAGCTCATTATTGCATTCCTTCATCTTTTTTTCCATTTTTTCTTATTTATGACAAATTGCACCCGTACATTCTGATACGACCAGTGCGCCAGGGGCTTCAACATACCCCATAACACGGCATGAAAAGTCCGAACACTTTCGACAGTGCGACACCCTGAACTTATAGCATTATATGCATCAGCTCCGAATCATGTCTTGGGTCAATAGTTGGGTTTTCCCGGCTCCCATGTTTTGGTACCTTACATTCCGCTCTATCGGCTAAGGTAGCACTGGGAGAACTACTGCGATTGTGTCCCGGTTCTTCCGGACGAGCACTTCAGTAGAGATAGCCGAAAACTGACTGTCATGATGCGGCGAGAGATGATCGCTATTCGAGAGGTCTCAAATCCTTAAAGATTTTTTCCGCTTCGGGCAAGGAGTCGGCCTTGTCTGATTTAGGTATACATAGCACCCCAAGTTCGGCCTTCCAAATACTAGGGGCTTCGCAAAAATTTAAAATTGTAGACTTCTATGGCTAAGTGAGAGTGATAAAGCTTTATAGGCCGATTGCCTGGTTCGTTGGGTTGAACACCTCCTTCGAAGGACCCAAAACTAGGGTAAAGAGTGGTCAGGTTTATCCCAAACACCTCAGTACTAGTTACATGGGGCAGAAGCCGACGACTGGCCAACTCTCAAATTTTATAAACAGCCGCGCAGAAGGTAATATTTTAAATTAGCAAGCGTTACGTAGCGCACATGAACTCGTTCCACATTACAGGATCACATGAGTACATTCATTCAAATATTACATCCTTAGCACATTCCCATGCCACAAGGCGAGCACCCTTCAGGACACTGTCATGATACTTTTCGGGGTGGCAATGCTCCTTGCCCTCCGGTGGCCCCTCCTTCACCAGCTTTTTGGCATCCATCTTCGCCCAGTGCACTTTCGCCCAGGCAAAAGGCCTATGGGCACCCTCAATGCAGACGGACCGCTTTATGACTTCAAACTGTGGGCAGGCATTCACAAGCCGCCTTACCAGGCCAAAATAGCTGTCGGGCAGGGGCTCTCCAGGCCACATCCGAACTATGAGGCCCTTCATGGCCAGTTCGGCCGCCCTATGAAGCTCGACCAGTTGCTTCAACTGGTCTCTCAAGGGCACCGGATGTTTTGTCCCAGTATACTGAGACCAGGACAACTTCTTTGTCGAGCTCCCTTCCTCGGCCCGGTAGAACTCCGCGGTATCCGACACACTGCTGGGTAGATCTGCGAACGCTCCTGGAGAGCTCCGAATTCGGGTAAGTAAAAGGAAAGTTTCCTTCACATGCTTGCTTTGCATAATGAATGCCTTACCTGCCAATATCTTCTTGACCGCCTCAATTTCCTGGAGGGCCTTTTGGGCTTCGGCCTTGGCATTTTGTGCGTTCTCGAGGGCCTTCGCAAGCTCGGACCCTTGCGTCTTAGAGTCATGCTCCAAGGACTCGTACTTCTTGACAAACTCCTGGAGCTATTGCTGAACCTCGTCGACTCGGGCCTCTTGCTTCTCGCACTCGCCGCGCTCCTTGGCCGGTTTGCCTTCGGCCTCAGACAGCGCCTTCTTCAGGGCCGCCACTTCGGTCGTGGCCCCTAGCAAAATTCATGACGATCCTTTGATCTAACAACCACTTTCCTTTTTCTTTATTAATAAATAGATGAGGTATTATTTACCATTATTCTCTTCGAGCTGCCTCTTGGTAAGGCCGAGCTCTTCCTCAGACTGCTCAAGGTCCCGCTTCAATGCGGAGACCTCCACCGTGTGAGCGGCAGCGGCAAGCAGTGAAGCCTGCTTATTCACATAAACATATTCTGATTAGACTCCTGTGACTATTATTTGCTCCTCTGTTCGGCCTTTCTTTGCGAACACCAAACATAGCATCATGGGCTACTGTCTATGCTGTAACATTTTCGCATAATTTGATTACTTACCTCAAAGCCTATTAGGAGGCTGGCACAGGTTTCAGTCAATCCGCTTTTGGCAGACCGTACCTTCTTGACCACCGCACTCATGATAGTGCGGTGCTCTTCGTCAATGGAAGCGCCTTGAAGCACCTCCAGCAAATTTTCCGATGCCTCTGGATGGACAGAGGCCATCGGCACAGACGGCTTGCCCCCCTTGGCGAGGGGTTGCCTGACGGAATCCGGAACCACTGGAGGTTCCGGCGCATTATTCGGCTGGGGGCTAGACTTGCTGCCCGTAGCATTAGAGCCCATGGGGGTCTTGCCCCTCGTGCGCCCAGCGTCTGGAATACCGCCTTGGGGCGCCTTCGGAACTATCTTCCCTTGGTTGAGTACCCTTTGAGACAACACCTCGACGTCGTCCGTAGGGTGGGGGGAGGAGGCGGTCGGGAGTGAATCTTTGTTCATCTCCGACAGGCCCAAAGATTCTTCTGAAGAGGATATGTCGATATGAGCTTTGAATGGGCTGCATGATCATGTTCGTCATGATAAGAAGCAATAAAATAAAACATACCAAGAACTATTATGGTATCCAGTTACTTACGACTTCGCCAGAGGCTTGTCCTGGGGTAACCACCCCTCGTTGCTAAAAGCGGCCGCTGTGGAGCAGTCCGGAAGGAGAGTCATTCCCTTCTTGGACCCTTCGGCCTCCCTTGACGGGGCGGCCTTCCTTTTCTTGTCTCCCCCAGCTATGGGGGGGAGAACTTTCCTCTTCCTCCTTGTTTTCGTGGGAGGAGGGCACCTCGGTGTTATTGGACGATGAGTCCGATTCAACCTTGCGCCAGAGACCTTTCCTGGTCCCCGTGGCCTTCTTCTTGGCCTTCTTCTCCGGCGCCTCATAGGGCGCCGGAACCCGCATCTCCGTTAAGAGAGCCCTTGCTGGATCTTCGGCAGTGGGGCTGGACAATCAATCTGCTCCCCTATCGCGACCCAGTCCTGTTAAATGGCATGGAGGCTTAGATCCCCCACATGATTATACTGGGGAAAGAAACATCTTATGAGATATAAGGAGCTCACCGGATTGGCGGAGCGCTTTGTGCTGAGTCCACGGTCCTCGGTAAGGTGAGGAGGAACCTCGGCGGCCTTGAACAACACCTTCCAGATGACCTGGTGTGCCATGTCGAAGAGCTCTCGCAGCGTCTGGTGCTTAGCCTGGTCGAACTCCCACATATTGAATGCCCGTCTTAGACACGGGAGGATCCGGCGGAAGAGCATGACCTGGACCACGTTGACAAGCTTGATTTTCTTGCTTATCATGTTTTTAACACAGTTCCGGAGTCCGGTCAGCTCCGTCGATGAACCCTAGGATAGGCCCTGCTCTTTCCAGGAGGTGAGCCGCATGGGGATGCCGGATCGGAATTTGGCGGCCGCCACCCAGTTGGTGTCACGCGGCTCGGTGATGTAGAACCACCCCGATTTCCACCCCTTCATGTTATCCACATAGGAGCCTTCGGGCCAGTTGACATTGGGCATTTTGCCCACCATGGCGCCTCCGCACTCTGCTTGCTGGCCGACCACCACCTTCGGTTTAACATTGAAGGTCTTCAGCCACAAGCCGAAGTGAGGCTTGATGCGGAGGAAGGCCTCGCACACGACGATAAACATCGAGATGTTGAGGATGAAATTGGGGGCCAGATCATGGAAGTCGAGCCCGTAGTAGAAGATGAGCCGGCGGACAAATGGGTGGAGGGGGAATCCCAGCCCACGGACAAAATGGGTCAGGAATACAACCCTTTTGTGGGATTCGGGGGTAGGTATGATCTGCCCCATGTCTGGGAGCCAGTGCATGATATCTGCGGCTAGGTATCCGGCTTCCCGGAGCTTTGTAATGTTCTCCTCCATAATGGAAGAGACCATCCACTTGCCTCCCGCTCTGGACATGTTTGGAGTGGTTTTGCGGAGAAAATGCGAACTTGGGTGCTGGGGCTCGAGTGTGCGAGGACGGATGAGCAGGGAAGAAGGCGTGGGTGAAAAGGAGGAGTCCTTGTCCCCTTATAAGGGCGGAAGAAACTATGTGCCTCCCCACCTGTCTGGTAAACTCTCTTATTCCCCAAGCGCCGTGATTGATGGCACGGTTGGGTTACCCACGCCCATATTGATGAGAATCCCGTGATAACGGGACACGATCTATGCTTTGACGAGACGTGCCAAGAAAACCGCCTCGCAATATGTGCAGTAGCTGGTTGAGAAAAACGGTTCGAATAATGACTGGGCCATGGCGTGATGTCACGTTATGAAAAGATTTCAGCAAATTAGATTCGTGGAAATATTATACTCTCTACGGTGGTGTGTGGCATTTGTTTTGCAGAGCCGGACACTATCCTTGTGTCCGAAATCTTCTATGGAGTATTCGGAGGAGGAACCCGCCTTGCAATGCCGAAGACAATCTATGCGCCGGACTCATCGTCATTGAAGCTTGGTTCAGGGCCTACTGAGGGAGTCCTAGATTAGGGGGTCCTCGGAAAACCGGACTATATACTTTGGCCGGACTGTTGGACTATGAAGATACAAGATTGAAGACTTCGTCCCATGTCCGGGTGGGACTCTCCTTTGCGTGGAAGGCAAGCCTGGCAATTTGGATATGTAGATCTCCTCCCTTGTAACCGACTCTATGTAACCCTAGCCCCCTCCGGTGTCTATATAAAGGAGAGGGTTTAGTCCGTAGGACAACAATCACAATCATAGGCTAGCTTCTAGGGTTTAGCCTCTACGATCTCGTGGTAGATCAACTCTTGTAATACTCATATCATCAAGATCAATCAAGTAGGAAGTAGGGTATTACCTCCATCGAGAGGGCCCGAACCTAGGTAAACATTGTGTCCCCTGCCTCCTGTTACCATCTGCCTTAGACGCACAGTTGGGAACCCCCTACGCGAGTTTCGCTAGTTTTGACACCGACAGGCTCCCCTTGTAAGTATGCAATCATATAAATACGAAACATAGGAGCATGTGAATGCATAAGCATGAAATGTAAGCCATGTGTTACATGTATCTTGGCTATATGCATCAGAGTGAAAGATGTAAATATAGCAAATGTGCCTTCATGCTCATGAGTCCTTCTTGCAAACAATATGTACATCAGCAAGAAATCCTCATGCACATGACTGTGATGCATATACTTACCTTGTGGTCTTGAGTAGGCTTAGAAGGCAATGGACCTGAGTAAACAAGGTTAGATAACACAGATACATGTACTAGCCAGAGCAAACAAAAGAACCACAAAGGTACCAAGATTGGGATGACATGTAGAGTGTGAGTACTGAGTACTCTATTGGATATAGACATGTCCCGAAAGGTAAAGATGTGCAATAGAATCAGAGATTTCCTCCCCTTAGATGTCTTGCTCCCCATGAGTCTTGAATGGGTTATTGGGAGAGGATAGGGAACAGAAAATCAGAGCACAAGAAAAGTCAACAGAGCTAATGCAAGCAATCAAATATGAACATGTCTTTCCCCTCGTAAAGACATGTAACTTCTATCCTCTTGAACACAAGGCATCTGGGGTTTTCTTACTCTCTTCCCCTTGAGTGTGCTCTCCCCCTATACAAATGTTTAAGCATAGAGCTTTGATGTGATCCCTCTCTCCCCCTTTGACATCAATTTCCAAGAAGGGCTCTTCTGGATTTTTGTTTTATTACTGTAGCGACCCGACCTCAAACGGTCAAGTCTCTGTGCTTTAGTGTCATCCCTGGATCGGTAATGCTGACACACATAGTACTCGAAGGATTTATCACAGAGTAGCAATCACACATTTATTACATCGAATGTCTCAAAATAGAACTTAGTACAATAAACATGGCATAAGGCCATCTAATACGATAACAGCGAAAGGCTTGGAAGATAAAGTGAGTCCATCAACTCCAACGGCATAGCTGAGCTGCACGACAACAACCTAAGGAACCTTACTCCTCGTCGGAAAAGTCTGAAACAGAATACGTTGCAGCTCGAAAACGGGTCAGCACATGGAATATGCTGGCAATATAACACAGTAGATCAAGAACTGAATAGTGCTATCACTACATGCATATTTGGCTGGTGGAAAGGCTCTATGCTTAAAGTTTTGCGAAAAGCCAATTTTCCCTACAAGAAAGGAATAGATTTTATTTAACTATCATGGTAGTTGAAACATCATTGAGAAGGTTCCCCAACTCAATCCCAATTAAAAGTAATTATCAACCCAACTATATTAAATTAGAGTGATGAGATACTTATGATAATCCAAGTACTAGATACTCAAGATGTCCATAACCAGGGACACGGCTAACCATGATTAGATTGTACACTCTGCAAAGGTTTGCGCACTTTTCCCCACAAGAATCAATCTCCTCCGTTGGATTTCTCGCACTACATGGTGTTTGAGAAACGGATGACCGAGACACGGTCTTTCATAAGCATTAACTCTAACCCCGGGTAGACAGTACCAACCTACATCCCTCAACATAAGCTAGCCTACCACTGGAAGAGTTCATGCAACTTACTCAACTATGCTAGGGCCCATAATAGCTTGTGGCTGCACACGGAAGTTTCTAGCATGAAATATCTCAGTTCCCTTTGAGCCTGTGTGGCGGACCTTAGGATTATCACACGGGTACTCCGGGATATCCTAGGACAACACTGGATTCTCCAGTTGCTCAACAAGCAATCCACCCAGATGTGTATTAAAGTTGCCACCTTAAGTTGAACCATTAATTAACAAACTCACGTCTGTCATGGATTCACTCACCCAAACCACGTCTACGAGCATAGCATAGCAATATAAGCAATACATAGAAGTAACTCCCAAGGGTTTGATAATAACAGGGCAATAGGTTCTACCTCATCAACTACTTCCCAAACCCACATGTTACATCACAACCTAATCATGCAATGTTTGAGGATTGGAACTAATGCATAAAAACTGGGTGATAAAGGGGTATGATCAAAGTGTTACTTGCCTTGCTGATGATCCGCATAACCTAGAGACTCGTAGTAGCATGCTTCGCACTCCGGGTGTTCTATCGCAAACAAACAATAGCGTACATAAGCAATCAAGCAAATATGCATGGGTAAAACACGAATAAGAAGATCTAACCAGGAGGTTCAACTTAAGAACTTCGGTTTGCAAAAAGAATCAAATCAAACGGAGGAACAAAACTCAAACTGTGAAAGAAACAAGATCCGATTACTAATCTGTACCAAAGTCAAATTTTACAATACCAAAATCATGTTCAAGTTGGTTAAACAGAAAGAGGGCTTCGAGGCGAAGATCTAGGCGCTTGAATAGCCTCATTCCGATAAACGAGCGAAAAGATAAACTAAAAGAAAAATTGGATCAGAAATCATAATCAAAAATAATCGCGGAAACCCTGGAAAAACAAAAACTAACGAACAGGCTAATGAACGAACATTCACTATCTGCCGCTAGTGAGTGAACACCGTTCGTTAAAACGAACGTACGAACGAACGTCCGCTAAATAAATAAACCGAATAAAAATACTAAAGCCAAACTAATCTAAAAAAACTAGGGTTTAAATAAAAACCGATCAGTTTTTACCTAAACCAAAAAAACCGGCAGCGAAATGAATCGGATCGGAATGGCGGCTCCGGTGATGAGGCAGCGGCTCCGGCGAGGCGAGGTGGGGCTGCGCGGTGGCGGCGACGGCGGGGTGGTGCGGCGCAGCGGCGGCGCAAGACGGCGGCGGCGCGGCGGCTCGGCGGCGGCGGCTGCTGCTGCTGCGGCTTGGGTGGTGACGTGGGGTAGCGGCAACGGGTATTTAAGAGGGGGAGGGGCGGGGTCGGCTTGGCAAAGGGGCAACCCGAGGCGGCGGCAATCTCCCGGACTCCGGCGGTGTCCGGTGCGGGCACAGAGCGCGCGAGGGAAGCGGTGGCGCGGGGTTGGGCCGGTCGGCTCGGCTGGGCTTCGGCCCAGTCGGACGCTAACTTTTTTTTAAATAACGTTCCGACGAAAATAAATCCTAGAAAAATAAATAAAAATCTAAAAATACCAAAACAAATTTTCACCATCTAAATAAAATATTTAGAACAAGATGAACGTTTTCTTGGCCCTAAAATGCAATTTTGAAAGCGTGCAATTTTTCTAATGCAAAAAATTGCAATAAAATCCAAATAAAACATTTATTTGATTTTAATATTTTTCCTCTAATATTTCATCTATCTTGGAGAAGTCATTTTATCTCCTCTCATATATTTTTATTTTGGAAATATTAGGAAGGAAAAATAATCAAAACCAAATGATCCTCGTTTCAAAATTTGAGAAAACTCAAATATGAAATTAACGAAATCCCCAACTCTCTCCGTGTGTCCTTGAGTTGCGAAGAATTTCTAGGATCAAGCCAAAATGCAATAAAATATGATATGCAATGATGACCTAATGTATAACATTCCAAATTGATAATTTGGGATGTTACAAATCTACCCCCCTTAAGATGAGTCTCGCCCTCGAGATTCGGGTTGGCTAGAAAATAGATGTGGGTGGTCTTTGCGAAGATCATCCTCTTATTCCTAGGTGGCTTCGTCCTCGGTATGGTGGCTCCACTGAAACTTGCAAAACTGGATGACTTTGCTGCAAGTAACCCGGCTGGCAAAGTCGAGAATCTTGACTGGTTTCTCCTCATAAGTCAAATCATTATTCAACTGTATCGCTTCCAGCGGTACTGTATCTCTCAAAGGAATGCGAGCCATCTCTGCGTGGCACTTCTTCAACTGAGAAACATGGAACACATCATGAACTCCTGACAATCCTTCAGGTAATTCCAACTTGTAAGCAACTTCTCCCATACGTTCCAAAACTTTGTATGGTCCCACAAAACATGCCGCTAACTTTCCCTTTACTCCAAAGCGCTTTAGTCCTTGAAGTGGTGATACTCGAAGATACACTCACTATCCCATTTCATAGACTACCTCCTTGGATTTTGACTCTGCATAACTTTTCTGTCGAGACTGAGCTACCTTCAGTCTATCTCGAATCAGTTTAGCCTTCTCTGATTCCTTAATCAAATCTGGTCCAAACAGCTAACGGTCTCCAACTTCATCCCATATCAATGGTGTCCTACACCTTCTTCCATACAGGGCTTCAAACGGTGCCATCTTCAAACTGGCCTCGTAACTGTTGTTGTATGAGAACTCCGCGTAGGGCAGGTTGTCATCCCAACTAGATCCATAATCTAGTGCACAAGCTCTCAACATATCCTCTAGAATCTGGTTGACTCTCTCAGTTTGTCCATTTGTTTGCCGGTGAAAAGCTGTACTAAACTCCAGTCTAGTTCCCGAAGTTTCATGCAAATGATTCCAAAACTTTGAGGTAAACTGGGTTCCTTTATCTGATACAATGGTCCTCGGAACTCCATGCAAACATACGATCCCGGTCATGTATATCTTGGCCAACTTCGCACTTGTATAGGTGTTTTTCACTGGGATAAAGTGAGCCACTTTGATCAAGCGATCAGCTACTACCCATATAGAATCATACCCTGATTTGGTCCTGGGAAATCCGGTGATGAAATCCATGCCAAGCTTATCCCACTTCCATTCAGGTATCGTCATGGGTTGTAACAATCATACTGGCTTTTGATATTCTGCCTTCACTCTCTGATATACATCACATACGACTACATACTCGGCAATATCCTTCTTCATACCAGTCTACCCGAAACGCTCCTTTAAATCCAAGTACATCTTGGTGTTTCCGGGGTGTATCGAGTATGGTGAGTCATGAGCCTCCTGAAGTATTAACTCCCTGATCTTTGTGTTATTGGGCACATAAACACGGTCCTCAAACCACAAGCTGTCGTGTTCATCCTCATGAAAACCTTTGGCCTTTCCTTTGCTCATTCTCTCTTTTATCTCCGCAATCTCTTTGTCATCCTTCTGAGCTTCTCGAATCTTTCCTAACAATGTAGACTGAACATCCATTGTTGCAACAAAACCTCTAGGGACAACCTCCAATCGAAGTTCCTTGAGATCCTCTGCTAACTCCTTTGGCAATCGTGTGCTTACGAGGGTGTTAGCATAACTCTTCGGGCTCAAAGTGTCTGCTACGACATTGGCCTTGCCTGGATGATAGTGAAGCTTCATGTCATAATCCTTTATAAGCTCCAACCATCTCCTCTGCGTAAGGTTCAGCTCCTTCTGTGTGAAAATGTACTTCAAACTCTTATGATCAGTGTACACATCACAACAGTTTCCAATAAGGTAATGTCTCCAAGTCTTCAACGCATGCACTACGGCAGCCAAATCCAAATCATTCGTGGCATAATTTAACTCATGCGGTTTCAGTTGTGGCGAGGCATATGAAACAACTCTTCCGTCATGCATCAGTACTCCTCCAAGTCCTAAGCGAGACGCATCGCAATACACTTGGAAATCCTTGTGTATATGCGGCAGAATTAGCAATGGGCTATAGTCAGATGTTTCTTTAACTCCTGAAAACTCGCCTCACACTCTTCCGTCCATTTAAATTTGCTATCCTTCTTCAATAACTCCGTCATTGGCTTCGCAATCTTGGAAAAATTCTCAATGAATCTCCAGTAGTATCCCGCGAGTCCAAGAAAACTGCGGATCTCGCTAATTGAAGTGGGTGCCAACCATTCAGTGACTGACTGAACCTTGGTGGGGTCTACTGCTATACCTTCTCCTGATATAACATGTCCAAGGAATCCAACATCCTTCAACCAAAACTCACATTTGTTGAACTTGGCATACAACTGATGTTCCCTGAGTTTCTCGAGAACTAAACGCAAATGATCGTTGTGCTCCTCTTCATTCTTCGAGTATACCATTATATAATCAATGAACACCACAACAAACTTATCCAAATATTCCATGAACACCTTGTTCATCATGCTCATGAAATTGGCAGGGTCGTTAGTAAGTCCAAATGACATGACCGTATACTCATATAACCCGTACCTTGTGATAAATGCAGTTTTAGGTGTATCCTTCTCCCGGATCTTCAGCTGGTGATATCCTGATTGCAGATCGATCGTCGAAAACACCTTAGCTCCTTGCAACTGGTCAAACAAATCATTGATCATTGGCAGTGGGTATTTTTTCTTGATCTTCACCTCGTTCAACGCACGATAATCAACAACCATTCTTAGAGACTTATCCTTCTTCTCAATCAAAAGCACTGGGGCTCCCCATGGTGATGAACTCCGTCGGATGTAATGTTTCTCCAATAACTCCTTGATCTACTTCTTAATCTCCTCCAGATCATTTGCGGGCATCCGGTAGGGTCTCTTTGATATTGGCCCTATACCTTGCAGTAGCTCTATCAAGAACTCGATGTCTCGATCTGGTGGCCTGCCTGGTAGTTCCTATGGAAAAACATCTGGGTAATCCTTCACTACATGCACTTCCTCCTGAACAACTCCCATGATGGTATTTACTTGGTTCCTCCTAGGCGCATGCCTAGATACATACTTGATCCCTTTTCCCTCCGGGGTGGTGATATAAATCGACTTACTAGCACAGTCAATGCTTCCTCCATACTTTGACATCCAGTCCATGCCTAATATCACATCCAATCCTTGTGACATCAAAATTATCAGGTTTGACGGGAAAACATGGCTACCAATGGTTAAGGGTACCCGGTCGCTATTGGGGAACGTTGCAGAAAACAAAAATTTTCCTACGGTTTCACCAAGATCCATCTATGAGTTCATCTAGCACCGAGTGATCGGATGCATCTACATACCTTTGTAGATCGCGAGCGGAAGCGTTCACTAGAACGTGGATGATGGAGTCGTACTCGCCGTGATCCAAATCACTGATGACCAAGCGCCGAACGGACGGCACCTCCGCGTTCAACACACGTATGGAGCGGATGACGTCTCCTCCTTCTTGATCCAGCAAGGGGGAAGGAGAGGTTGATGAAGATCCAGCAGCACGATGGCGTGGTGGTGGATGCAGTTGTCACGTGCAGCAGGGCTTCGCCAAGCGTCTGCGCGAGAGGGAGAGGTGTAGCAGGGGAGAGGGGGGCGCCAAGATGCAAGGGTGCGGCTACCCCCTCCCTCCCCCCCTTTATATAGGCCCCTGGGGGGCCGCCGGCCCTTGGGAGATCCAATCTCCAAGGGGGGCGGCGGCCAAGGGGGTGGAGTGCCCCCCAAGGCAAGTGGGGCGCCCCCCTCACCCTAGGGTTCCGACCCTAGGCGTAGGTGGTGGGCCTAAGGGGGCGCACCAGCCCACTAAGGGCTGGTTCCCCTACCCACTTCAGCCCATGGGGCCCTCCAGGATGGGTGTCCCCATCCGGTGGTCCCGGTACAATACCGGTGACCCCCGAAACTTTCCCGATGGCCGAATCTGCACTTCCTATATATAATTCTTTACCTCCGGACCATTCTGGAACAACTTGTGACATCCGGGATCTCATCCGGGACTTCGAACAACTCTCGGATTACTGCATATACATATCTTTACAACCCTAGCGTCACCGAACCTTAAGTGTGTAGACCCTACGGGTTAGAGAGACATGTAGACATGAACGAGATTGCTCTCCTCGATGATCTCATCGGATGAACCACGATGTCGAGGATTCAAGCAACCCCGTATACAATTTCCTTTGTCAATCGGTATGTTACTTGCCCGAGATTCGATCGTCGGTATCCCAATACCTTGTTCAATCTCGTTACCGGCAAGTCACTTTACTCGTATCGTAATGCATGATCCCGTGACCAGACACTTGGTCACTTTGAGCTCATAACGATGATGCATTACCGAGTGGGCCCAGTGATACCTCTCCGTCATACGGAGTGACAAATCCCAGTCTTGATCCGTGTCAACCCAACAGACACTTTCGGAGATACCCGTAGTATACCTTTATAGTCACACAGTTACGTTGTGACGTTTAGTACACCCAAATCACTCCTACGGTATCCGGGAGTTACACGATCTCATGGTCTAAGGAAAGGATACTTGACATTGGAAAAACTCTAGCAAGCGAACTATACGATCTTATGCTATGTTTAGGATTGGGTCTTGTCCATCACATCATTCTCCTAATGATGTGATCTCGTTATCAATGACATCCAATGTCCATAGTCAGGAAACCATGACTATGTGTTGATCAACGAGCTAGTCAACTAGAGGCTTACTAGGGACATGTTGGTGTCTATTATTCACACATGTATTACGATTTCCGGATAACACAATTATAGCATGAATAAAGACAATTATCGTGAACAAGGAAATATAATAATAATGCTTTTATTATTGCCTCTAGGGCATATTTCCAATAGTCTCCCACTTGCACTAGAGTCAATAATCTAGTTGCATTGTGATGAATCGAACACCCATGGAATTCTGGTGTTGATCATGTTTTGCTCTAGGGAGAGGTTTAGTCAACGGATCTGCTACATTCAGGTCCGTATGCACTTTACAAATGTCTATGTCTCCATCTTGAACATTTTCACGAATGGAGTTGAAGCGACGCTTGATGTGCCTGGTCTTCTTGTGAAACCTGGGCTCCTTGGCAAGTGCAATAGCTCCAGTGTTGTCACAGAAGTCTTTGATTGGCCCCGACGCATTGGGTATGACTCCTAGGTCGGTGATGAACTCCTTCACCCAAATTGCTTCATGCGCTGCCTCCGAGGCTGCCATGTACTCCGCTTCACATGTAGATCCCGCCACGATGCTCTGCTTGCAACTGCACCAGCTTACTGCCCCACCATTCAAAATATACACGTATCCAGTTTGTGACTTAGAGTCATCCAGATCTGTGTCGAAGCTAGCGTCGACGTAACCCTTTACGACGAGCTCTTCGTCACCTCAATAAACGAGAAACATTTCCTTAGTCCTTTTGTCCGATTTCGGGTTCTGACAGACCCTTAAGGTTCGAACACTGGGGTGCGCGCGGAAATCTCGCCTTCAACCTCTCCGTCTCGATGGGATCTAAACTACTAAAAGAGCTGCATGAAAGACACAAGATTTATACTGCTTCGGGCCACCGATGTGGTGTAATACCCTACTCCAGTGTGTGGTGGATGGATTGCCTCCTGGGGCTGATGTGGATGAACAATAAAAGGAAGAACAGCCTCGCGAGGGTCTGTTCTTGGCTTTGGTGATGAATTGCTGGGAGGAGCTCAGTCACCTTTCTCTCTCTTTCTCTCTCAGATCCCGGACCGAACCACCAGGAATCGAACCGAACTGAACCAAACGAACCGAACGAACCCCAACCCCTTGCTATGTGGGTGGCTAGTCCTATTTATAGAGGCCCTGGTCCTCTCCCCAAATATTGAGCGGGAAGGGATCCAACAATGGCGGGCTAATTTGAAGGGGGACAACGAGTACATCTATCCTGACAAAAGCAGTCTTCGCCTGCCAAAGGCTCTGGTGATGACGCCGCGCTGGGCTCCATGGTGACCTCCGTCTCGTAGTCCTCCTGGTCTTGGTCTCGTTGCACCGAAGTGGCAACCTTTGCCTGATGCCTCGGTACTCCGCGGATATGCTTTCTCCCTTTGCACCAAAGAGGAAAGAGGGATGCTGCACGCGCTGGCACCCGCCTGGTCCCCCGTGTCGTCATGGCTTGCGTCATGGGCACCTCGCGAGGTACCCCGCCTTGAACTCCCCGCCTCCTCGCGAGCCAGCCTGACGAGGCTGTGCCTGAGGATGCGCCGTGTCGTCCGCCTCACGAGGCTTGGCCCCTCGCGAGGGTCTTGAGCCTCGTGTTGATGAAGTTGGGCCGCGCTGGGCCCCCACTTGAGCCATGCCGCAGGCCGCAGGCAGGCAAGTCTGGGGACCCCCGTTCCCAGAACGCCGACAGTAGCCCCCAGGCCCAAGGCACACATGGACTTGGCGGTGCTAAGAGGCAAAAGGGCAAGGGCAAAGCGCCGCGGGCCCCAACAGCCTGCGGCCTTGGACGCTGCATGGCGGTTGATTGGACGTGGCGCCTCCGCTTCCCCATGACGCCTTGGTGATCGTGTGAGTTGGACAAGTCCATGCATGCAGAACGTGTTATGATTACCTGTGATCGTGGAGACCAGCGGTTGGCCTTCGCCGGCTATAAGTACGGCACCGCTCGTGCCCGTCCAATCCATCTCCTCTTGCTCTCTCCTTCGCCTCAGTTCTTGCTCCGTCTTGGTGTGATGGCTCCGATTCGCCGATTTTCTGCAGCGGAGAAGGGAAAGGCTCCTCGAGAAGGGCCAGACCCTCTCCCGCCGAAGAAGCGACTCGCCCATTGCAGCCGGGACGATGAGGACCATCCGGTGGTGGCGAGGCCCCGGGGTGAGCGGGCTCCGCCGGGGTTCCCGCTGCCCTTGTAAGCCCACGTCGAGGCCCTGGAGGTGTTGATGCTGATCCCCGCGGTCAGCACCGCCGTCGGGTTATGAAGGCGTGGGTGGTTCCTTCCTGGAGTCCATGCCGAGGGCTCCTCCCATGAGTTCGTGCTCCATGTCGTCACTCCTCTTCAGTCCTGGATCCGCCTTCCTCCCTTCTTTGCCTCCATGGTTCTTCCAGGGGGGCCTCTGGAGCTCCAGCTGCAGCACACCGACTGCGACGCCCCCGCGACCGAGGCCGAGGTCGTCATCGCTGCCCCGGGCGCAGTCTACATGTCCCGCAGCTGGAGGGAGATCGCCCGGGTCTGCAGGGAAAGAGGCGTCTTCACGGTCCACCTGGAGTATGACAGCGCGGCAGTGATGTTCTTCAAGGTCTTCGACGCGATCGGGCGCTGGCTAGAGTGCTGCCGCGGGAGAGGCGGCCAGGACCTCGCCCTGGTGAGGGCTAGGCCCGTCGACCGCCCCCTTGGCAGTGGCGCCCGAGGGTCCAGCGGCTCCAGCGAAGGCTTCGCGACTCCGGAGACGAGCGACTACAGCTACGAGCCCCCGAGTCGTCGCCGTTCCAGGAGCAGGGCGGACGCGTCAGGCCGTCGCCAACCCTGATCTAGATGGGGTTGGCACCGGTGCCTGACAGCCCACTGTTGATGATGGCGTCTCCCGCAGTAGCTCATGTAGTTAGCGTCCCTTAGGATCCGCTCCCTGGGAGGAATCAGAATGCGCCCCGTGGGGGCTTGTAAGGTGTCTGTAGTCCTGTTTGTTAATATGTATGACCTTTTGACGTGGATCCGAGCGAGCTGCTAACTCCGTTATAGTTCAGCCTTGCCTTTCGCACCTCACGAGGGCTTGGTGCCCTACGCCGACAGGTCCCAGTCCCAAGGCGGCGTCAGCCGTCGCTGGTATGCCAGGTCGCGATGCCGTGGTCAAGGCCAGGAGGTGAGCGACCCGAGGTCTGGTAAGAGCCCCTGAGTCGCGATGCTCAGGAGGTCCCATTTGGCGCCCAAGCAGCCATCACTTAGTGAGAAAGGGAAGCAACGTCGCTAGTACGGAGTTGCTTTAGGTGCGGGGGTAGTGCTGCAGCAGCCAGTGCCGTGGGTGGTAACTTATCTTGAGGATCAGGGGCCGTTCCAGGTGTGCCGTTGGGTCCGTGTGTGGATAGGAGCAGAAACGTTCGGCAAGGTCCTCGCGAGGCCCCTTCTTCCCCGCTTCTGCTGCCCTTTCTGCTCTACATCCTCGGGTCCCGGCCCTCGAGCTTGTCTCAGCCGTCGCTTGTATGCCAGGTCGCGATGCCGTGGACAAGGCCAGAGGCTGAGGGCTGGAGAGCTAGTAAGAGCCCTGAGTCGCGATGCTCAGGCACCCCCCCTTTAACATGCAAGCGGTTCACGCGGGCGAGGGCGAAGGAAACCTCGTGAGGGCCTCGGCTTGCGCAGTTCCCTCCAGGGATCCTACAGGGTCATCACAGAAAGAAGATGGTGTTGCCACGGCGGCCATTAGTCAATCGTTAGTCACTCAAGAGCTTGCTGGTTGACGTAGGCGAGGTGTATATGGGCACCCGTGAGCCAGCACGGGACTCCCGAGGCCCTACCTCTGGGCGGGCTGCGCCCGGCACTGGGCCGTATCTTGGAATGTGTCCCTGCACAATTTGGTTAGATGCCGGTACTCTACGTCCTCGAGTCCCGGCCCTCGAGCTTGTCTCAGCCGTCGCTGGTATGCTAGGTCGCGATGCCGTGGACAAGGCCAGAGGGTGAGGGCTGGAGAGCCAGTAAGAGCCCTAAGTCGTGATGCTCAGGCACCCCCCTTTAACGTGCAAGTAGTCGACATGGAGAAAAAGGGATGTCGCGGACGGGCAACAAGCAATCGAGCGTGACAAGAAAATGCATAGTTGGAAATAAACGCGACGGAGATACACGCCGCTGGGCCTGGCCCAAGCGGCTTGGGGATGATGCAGCCCGAGGGGCGCCCCCAACAAGGCAAACTAACGACGGAAAGGTAAATGCAGATACATGGCGCGGGGACGGATCCACGCGGCCTGGGAGTGATGCAACCCTGGGAGGGTGCTCCCAGCTGAGAACAGAACTTGAAAGATGTCACCTGAGGATGTCGTCGGCGTAGTGGCGTTGGTGCATCAGACTTGACGGGCTGCAGAAGCCGATCCTCACGAGCCCCCAGGCCCCGGGGCCTCGGGAGGCTCCGGAGGCGCTGGTGACTTCTCGCGAGCTGCCTGCATCTCCGCCAAGGCTGCGGAACGCCTGTCTTCCTGAGCCTCCACGATGCCCCTCATGAGGCGCTGGTACGCCGCAGCCATGCTCAGCAGGCCGTAAGACATGCGAACATAGCTGTGGGGTGGACCTCCGCAGCGCCCCACTTGCGAGGGCCAGAGGCGCTCCGTTGTGGCGATCTGATTCAGCCCTGGTACGTCGACGCAGACGCGCAGCCCACCATCCTCGCCTGGATGTGGGGCCACGGCTGGCAAGCGGCGGCAACCTCTCATGATCCTTGTCTCCTGTAGCTCTTGAATGGCCTTTGTCAACGAACTCTTGCTGGTCTAATCTTCCTCGCCTAGCTCCCTCTCAAGGGAAACATGCTGCGAAGCACGCCTCCACATGGTGCCCAAGCGCCTCCCTCGTGACCCTGGCTAGGTCGGTGGCCCTCCAGGTGAGAGCCCCCGAGCCATGCCTGAGGAGGGCGCTGGGTGCGCTTTCCTATGCGATGGAAGGAGGGTTCCCCTGGGCAGACACGGGCCCTGAGGGGCCTACCTCCTGAGGGGCCGGGCCTGACGACGTCTTCTTCTTCTTGGGGGTGGTCTCAAGAAGCCTCCTGCTTCCGCGATCTGGTTCTTCTAGCCACACGGCCTGATAGGCTCTCTCCAGGGAACACACTGCATCCTTCTCTTCACAGGACACCGTGATGACGCCGCCACTTCCTGGCATCTTGAGGACGTTGTAGCCGTGGTGAGTCGCAGCCATAAACTTGGCCAGCGCTGGGTACCCGAGGATGGCGTTGTACGGCAGGCGGATGTGGGCGACGTCGAAGTCGATGAGCTCGGTGCGGTAGTTGCTGCAAGCCCCGAAGGTGACAGGGAGGCGGACCTGCCCGATCGGGACTGTGGAACCATCGGTGATCCCGGAGAAAGGCCTGGTTGGCTGAAGCTGGTCGTAGGGCACTTGGAGATTGTTGAATGTTTCCATGGACAGGACGTTGAGCCCTGCCCCGCCATCGATGAGGGTCTTGGTGACCATCACGTTGCTGATCACCGGGGAGCAGCGCATCGGGAGGACTCCTGTAGTGGCTGCGCACTTGAGCTGGTCTGCCGAGCTGAACATGATGGGGCACGCCGACCACCTGAGGGGGCGCGTTGCTTCGAGCTTGGGGGGAACTGCATTCACTTCGCGGGCAAACTTCTTGAAGATACGTTGGGAGGCTCGGGCTTGAGCTCCACCCAGGATGCAGGCGATCGCGTGCGGCTCCTGGAAGCCCCCAGCCCCCTTGTCTTGATGGCGGTGTTCGTTCCTTCTTGGGGGAGGCGGCAGCGGAGGCAGGCCTGCGTTGCCATGAGGGCGATCCTCGCGAGGTTGGTCTCTCCATTCCCCCTCACGAGGCGGGTCCCGCCAGCGGTCCTCGCGAGGCTGGTCGCGCCACCCCTGGCGCCGGCCGCGGTCTTCCCAGCGCCCTGGGTTTCTTCCTTCTCATACGGCGCAGAGCTCTTGACATTCGTTGGTGTTGTGGGTGTGGAGGTCATGGTACACACAGTACCGGCTGCCTCTGGAGGGTTCGGGCAGATCCTTGCCCCGCTTGGTGTCTGGTTCTGCCGCGAGTACGGCAGCCCCCTTGCGCTTCGCATCCTTGGCTTTGGGCTTCTTCTCTTCTGGGTCTGCGGCAGGCAGCTCAAGGAGGGAGAGACGTCCCTTCTCAGCCCTGGTGCACTTGTTCGCCAAGTTGAATAGCTCCAGGGAGGTGCAGAGGTCTTCGTGCATCGCCAGCTCCTCCATCATCTTGACGTCACACACGCCGTGAGAGAAGGCGGAGATGATGGCCTCCTCGGACACCTTGGGGATCTTGAGGCGCGCGCTGTTGAAGCGCTGGATGTATTTTTGCAGGGTCTCTCGGGGTTGTTGCTTGATGCGGCGCATGTCACTCACGGTGGGCGGCCGGTCGCGAGTACCTTGGAAGTTGGCGATGAAGCGGACGCGCATCTGGTCCCAGGAGGAGATCGTGCCTGGAGCCAGATTCAGGAGCCAGGTTCGCGCCCCTTCCTTCAGAGCCATGGGGAACCAGTTAGCCATGACCTTCTCATCCCCACGGGCAGCCTCGATGCCCAGCTCATAGAGCTGGAGGAACTCTACGGGATCAGTTGTGCCGTCGTAGCGAGGAGGCAGGTCGGGCTTGAACTTGCCAGGCCACGCGACGCTGCGCAGCTCAATGGTGTAGGTGTGGCAGCCCGCGGTGGCCACGAAAGGCCTCGGTTGGTGGAGAGCTTGGTCTTCAGGGTCCCCACGCGCTGCAGCTAGGAGTAGGGCGGGGTCTTGGCGTGCCGGAGCTGGAGCAGGGTCGCGGCGTGCCGGAGCAGGGAGCACCCAGGCAGCCCCTTGCGGGCGAGGAACTTCTTGGCAGCTTCGCTCTTGTTGCGCTGGCGCCTGACAGAGCGGGCTCCGCCCAGGGACCAAGTGCCTTGGAGCCATGGCATCTTCTTGGAGGGGAGGCGGCTGGTGCGCCTCTGGAGCTTCGTTGCCCGCTCGGGGCGGAGTGCGGCACAGAGGGACGGACGGCACGGAAGAGCCCCCTGCGGCGCGGACAAGCTCGGCGACGCGGTCGAGCCATTCTTTGTAGACGTCGTCGACGAGATGGTAGCGCAGGAGCTCGTTTGCCGCGAGGAGCGCAACCCGAGCCTCCAAGGGTGCGCGGAGCGCGTGGGACGAAGAACCGGCTGGAGCGAGTGATGGAGTGGTGGTGCGGCCGTCTTGCCGCACGGACGGGTGCTGAGACGATGCTTGCTGCTCGCCCCCCGCCGGGCCGGTGGTGGCGTTGACGGCGGGCGACGGGGAACGACGAGGACGCCCACCGACGGGGGCCGTCTGGGCGATGCGAGAGGCGATGGCGGCCCGACGCTCGGCGCGGGCCCGACGAGCGTCAGACATGGATGCGACGGTCGGAGGAGAGCGGAGCGGTGGAAGACGAATTCCGGCGCACCCCTACCTGGCGCGAAAAATGTCGGATTTCGGGTTTCGGCAGACCCTTAAGGTTCGAACACTGGGGTGCGCGCGGAAATCTCGCCTTCAACCTCTCCGTCTCGATGGTATCTAAACTACTAAAAGAGCTGCACGAAAGACACAAGATTTATACTGGTTCGGGCCACCGATGTGGTGTAATACCGTACTCCACTGTGTGGTGGATGGATTGCCTCCTGGGGCTGATGTGGGTGAACAGTACAAGGAAGAACAGCCTTGCGAGGGTCTGTTCTTGGCTGTGGTGATGAACTGCTGGGAGGAGCTCAGTCATCTTTCTCTCTCTTTTTCTCTCAGATCCCGGACCGAACCACCAGGAATCGAACCGAACCGAACCGAACGAACCCCAACCCCTTGCTATTTGGGTGGCTAGTCCTATTTATAGAGGCCCTGGTCCTCTCCCCAAATATTGAGCGGGAAGGGATCCAAAAATGGCGGGCTAATTTGAAGGGGGACAGCGAGTACATCTATCCTGACAAAAGCAGTCTTCACCTGCCAAAGGCTCTGGTGATGACGCCGCGCTGGGCTCCATGGTGACCTGTGTCTCGTAGTCCTGCTGGTCTTGGTCTCGTTGCACCGAAGTGGCAACCTTTGCCTGATGCCTCGGTACTCCGTGGATACGCTTGCCCCCTTTGCACCAAAGAGGAAAGAGGGATGCTGCGCGCGCTAGCACCCGCCTGGTCCCCCGTGTCGTCATGGCTTGCGTCATGGGCACCTCGTGAGGTACCCTGCCTTGAACTCTCCGCCTCCTCGCAAGCCAGCCTGACGAGGCTGTGCCTGAGGATGCGCCGTGTCGTCCGCCTCGTGAGGCTTGGCCCCTCGCGAGGGTCTTGAGCCTCGTGTTGATGAAGTTGGGCCGCACTGGGCCCCCACTCGAGCCACGCCGCAGGCCGCAGGCAGGCAAGTCTGGGGACCCCCATTCCCAGAACGCCGACACCTTTTCAGGTACTTCAGGATATTCTTGACCGCTGTCCAGTGTTCCTTGCCGGGATTACTTTGGTACCTTCCTACCAAACTTACGGCAAGGTTTGCATCAGGTCTGGTACACAGCATGGCATACCTAATAGAACCTATGGCTGAGGCATAGGGGATGACACTCATCTCTTCTATATCTTCTACCGTGGTCGGACATTGAGTTGAGCTCAATTTCACACCTTGTAACACAGGCAAGAACCCCTTCTTAGACTGATCCATATTGAATTTCTTCAATATCTTATCAAGGTATGTGCTTTGTGAAAGACCTATGAGGCGTCTTGATCTATCTCTGTAGATCTTGATGCCTAATATATATGCAGCTTCTTCAAGGTCCTTCATTGAAAAACTCTTATTCAAGTAGGCCTTAATGCTGTCCAAGAGTTATATATCATTTCCCATCAAAAGTATGTCATCTACACATAATATGAGAAATGCTACAGAGCTCCCACTCACTTTCTTGTAAACGCAGGCTTCTCCATAAGTCTGCGTAAACCCAAACGCTTTGATCATCTCATCAAAGCGAATGTTCCAACTCCGAGATGGTTGCACCAGCCCATAAATCGAGCGTTGGAGCTTGCACACCTTGTCAGCATTCTTAGGATCGACAAAACCTTCCGGCTGCATCATATACAATTCTTCCTTAAGGAAACCATTAAGGAATGTCGTTTTGACGTCCATTTTCCATATCTCATAATCATACAATGCGGCAATTGCTAACATGATTCGGACGGACTTTAGCTTCGCTACCGGTGAGAAAGTCTCATCGTAGTCAACCCCTTGAACTTGTCGATAACCCTTAGCGACAAGCCGAGCTTTATAGATGGTCACATTACCATCCGCGTCTGTCTTCTTCTTAAAGATCCATTTATTTTCTATGGCTCGCCGCTCAACAGGCAAGTCAGTCAAAGTCCATACTTCGTTTTCATACATGGATCCTATCTCGGATTTCATGGCTTCCAGCCATTTGTCGGAACCCGGGCCCGCCATCGCTTCTTCATAGTTTGAAGGTTCACCATTGTCTAACAATATGATTTCCAAGACAGGGTTGCCGTACCACTCTGGTGCGGAACGTGTCCTTGTGGACCTACGAAGTTCGGTAGCAACTTGATCTAAAGTTTCATGATCATCATCATTAACTTCCTCTCTAGTCGGTACCGGCACCTCAGGAACATTTTCTTGAGTTGCGCCATTTTCCAGTTCAAGAGGTAATACTTTATCAATTTCTACTTTCTTCCCACTTACTTCTTTCGAGAGAAACTCCTTCTCTAGAAAGGATCCATTCTTGGCAACAAAATCTTGCCTTCGGATCTAAGGTAGAAGGTATACCCAATAGTTTCTTTAGGGTATCCTATGAAGACGCATTTTTCCGACTTGGGTTCGAGCTTTTCAGGTTGAAGTTTCTTGACATAAGCATCACATCCCCAAACTTTTAGAAACGACAACTTAGGTTTCTTCCCAAACCATAATTCATACGGTGTCGCCTCAACGGATTTCGACGGAGCCCTATTTAAAGTGAATGTGGCAATATCTAAAGCATAGCCCCAAAAAGATAGCGGTAAATCGGTAAGAGACATCATAGATCGCACCATATCTAATAGAGTGCGATTACGACGTTCGGACACACCATTACGCTGAGGTGTTCCAGGCGGCGTGAGTTGTGAAACTATTCCACATTTCCTTAAGTGTGTGCCAAATTCAGGACTCAAGTATTCTCCTCCACGATCTGATCCCAAAAACTTGATTTTTTTTGTCACGTTGATTCTCAACCTCACTCTGAAATTCCTTGATCTTTTCAAAGGTTTCAGACTTGTGTCTCATTAAGTAGACATACCCATATCTACTCAAGTCATCAGTGAGGGTGAGAACATAACGATGGCCACCGCGAGCCTCAATGCTCATTGGACCGCACACATCAGTATGTATAATTTCCAATAAGTTGGTTGCTCGCTCCATTGTTCCTGAGAACGGAGTCTTGGTCATTTTACCCATGAGGCATGGTCCGCACATGTCAAATGATTCATAATCAAGAGACTCTAAAAGTCCATCTGCGTGGAGCTTCTTCATGCGTTTGACACCTATGTGACCAAGGCGGCAGTGCCACAAGTATGTGGGACTATAATTATCAACCTTACATCTTTTGGTATTCACACTATGAACATGTGTATCATTACGCTCGACATTCATTAAGAATAAACCATTCACCATCGGAGCATGACCATAAAACATATCTCTCATATAAATAGAACAACCATTATTCTCGGATTTAAATGAGTAGCCATCTCGAATTAAACGAGATCCTGATACAATGTTCATGCTCAAAGCTGGCACTAAATAACAATTATTAAGGTTTAAAACTAATCCCGAAGGTAAATGTAGAGGTAGCGTGCCAACGGCGATCACATTGACCTTGGAACCATTCCCGACGTGCATCGTCACCTCGTCCTTTGCCAGTCTCCGCTTATTCCGCAGCTCCTGCTTTGAGTTACAAATGTGAGCAACTGCACCGGTATCAAATACCCAGGAGCTACTACGAGTACTGGTAAGGTACACATCAATTACATGTATATCACATATACCTTTTGTTTTGCAGGCCTTCTTTTCCGCTAAGTATTTGGGGCAGTTCCGCTTCCAGTGACCACTTCCCTTGCAATAAAAGCACTCAGTCTCGGGCTTGGGTCCATTCTTTGGCTTCTTCCCGGTAGCTTGCTTACCGGGCACGGCAACTCCCTTGCCGTCCTTCTTGAAGTTCTTCTTACCCTTGCCTTTCTTGAACTTAGTGGTTTTATTCACCATCAACACTTGATGTTCCTTTTTGACTTCTACTCTACTGATTTCAGCATTGAAAATAACTCAGGAATGGTCTTTTCCATCCCCTGCATATTGAAGTTCATCACAAAGCTCTTGTAGCTTGGTGGAAGCGACTGGAGGATTCTGTCAATGACCGCATCATCCGGGAGATTAACTCCTAGCTGAGTCCAGCGGTTATGTAACCCAGACATAGTGAGTATGTGCTCACTGACAGAACTATTTTCCTCCATCTTACAGCAGAAGAATTTGTCGGAGACTTCATATCTCTCGACCCGGGCATGAGCTTGAAAAACCATTTTCAGCTCTTCGAACATCTCATATGCTCCATGTCTCTCAAAACGCTTTTGGAGCCCCGGCTCTAAGCTGTAAAGCATGCCGCACTGAACGAGGGAGTAGTCATCAGCACGTGTCTGCCAAGCGTTCAAAACGTCTTGGTTCTGTGGGACGGGTGCGTCACCTAGTGGTGCTTGTAGGACATATTCTTTCTTGGCAGCTATGAGGATGATCCTCAGGTTCCGGACCCAGTCCGTATAGTTGCTGCCATCGTCTTTCAGCTTGGTTTTCTCTAGGAACGCGTTGAAGTTGAGGACTACGTTGGCCATTTGATCTACAAGACATATTGTAAATACTTTAGACTAAGTTCATGATAATTAAGTTCATCTAATCAAATTATTCAATGAACTCCTACTTAGATAGACATCCCTCCAGTTATCTAAGTATAACATGATCCAAGTTAACCAGGCCGTGTCCGATCATCACGTGAGACGGACTAGTCAACATCGGTGAACATCTTCATGTTGATCGTATCTTCTATACGACTCATGCTCGACCTTTCGTTCTTCTGTGTTCTGAGGCCATGTCTGTACATGCTAGGCTCGTCAAGTCAACCTAAGTGTTTGCATGTGTAAAGCTGTCTTACACCCGTTGTATGTGAAAGTTGGAATCTAACACCCGATCATCACGTGGTGCTTCGAAACAACGAACTGTCGCAATGGTGCATAGTTAGGGGGAACACTTTCTTGAAATTATTATGAGGGATCATCTTATTTACTACCGTCGTTCTAAGTAAACAAGATGCAAAAACATGATAAACATCACATGCAATCAAATAATAGTGACATGATATGGCCAATATCACATAGCTCCTTTGATCTCCATCTTGGGGCTCCATGATCATCTTGTCACCGGCATGACACCATGATCTCCATCATCATGATCTCCATCATCGTGTCTCCATGAAGTTGCTCGCCAACTATTACTTCTACTACTATGGCTAACGCGTTTAGCAATAAAGTAAAGTAATTTACATGGCGTTTCTCAATGACACGCAGGTCATACACAAAATAAAGACAACTCCTATGGCTCCTGCCGGTTGTCATACTCATCAACATGCAAGTCGTGATTCTTATTCCAATAGCATGAACATCTCATACATCACATATATATCATTCATCATTCATCACAACTTTGGCCATATCATATCACAAAGCACTTGCTGCAAAAACAAGTTAGACGTCCTCTAATTGTTGTTGCAAGTTTTACGTGGCTGCAAGAGGGTTCTAGCAAGAACGTTTTCTTACCTACGTGAAAGCCACAACATGATTTGTCAACTTCTATTTACCCTTCATAAGGACCCTTTTCATCGAATCCGCTCCAACTAAAGTGGGAGAGACAGACACCCGCCAGCCACCTTATGCAACTAGTGCATGTCAGTCGGTGGAACCAGTCTCACGTAAGCGCACGTGTAAGGTTGGTCCGGCCCGCTTCATCCCACAATACCGTTGAAGCAAGATAAGACTAGTAGCGGCAAGAAAGTTGACAACATCTAAGCCCACAACAAATTGTGTTATACTCACGCAAGAAGAACTACGCATAGACCTAGCTCATGATGCCACTGTTGGGGAACGTTGCAGAAAACAAAACATTTCCTATGGTTTCACCAAGATCCATCTATGAGTTCATCTAGCAACGAGTGAACGGATGCATCTACATACCTTTGTAGATCGCGAGCGGAAGCGTTCACTAGAACGTGGATGATGGAGTCGTACTCGCCGTGATCCAAATCAGTGATGACCAAGCGCCGAACGGACAGCACCTCCGCGTTCAACACACGTACGGAGTGGATGACGTCTCCTCCTTCTTGATCTAGCAAGGGGGAAGAAGAGGTTGATGAAGATCAAGCAGCACGATGACGTGGTGGTGGATGCAGTTGTCACGTGCAGCAGGGCTTCGCCGAGCGTCTGCGCGAGAGGGAGAGGTGTAGCAGGGGAGAGGGGGGCGCCAAGATGCAAGAGTGAGGCTGCCCCCTCCCTCCCCCCCTTTATATAGGCCCCCGGGGGGGCGTCCCTTGGGAGATCCAATCTCCAAGGGGGTGGAGTGCCCCCCAAGGCAAGTGGGGCGCCCCCCCCACCCTAGGGTTCCAACCCTAGGCGCAGGGGGTGGGCCTAAGGGGGCGCACCAGCCCACTAAGGGCTGGTTCCCCTTCCCACTTCAGCCCATGGGGCCCTCCGGGATGGGTGGCCCCATCCGGTGGACCCCCGGGACCCATCTGGTGGTCCCGCTACAATACCAGTGACCCCCGAAACTGCACTTCATATATATAATTCTTTACCTCCATACCATTCCGGAACTCCTCGGGACATCCGGGATCTCATCCGGGACTCCGAACAACTTTCAGATTACTGCATATACATATCTTTACAACCCTAGCATCACCGAACCTTAAGTGTGTAGACCCTACGGGTTCGAGAGACATGTAGACATGACCGAGATTGCTCTCCGGTGAATAACCAACAGCAGGATCTGGATACCCATGTTGGCTCCCACATGCTCCTCGATGATCTCATCGGATGAACCATGATGTCGAGGATTCAAGCAACCCCGTATACAATTCCCTTTGTCAATCGGTATGTTACTTGCCCGAGATTCGATCGTCGGTATCCCAATACCTTGTTCAATCTCGTTACCGGCAAGTCACTTTACTCGTACCGTAATGCATGATCCCGTGACCAGACACTTGGTCACTTTGAGCTCATAACGATGATGCATTACCGAGTGGGCCCAGTGATACCTCTCCGTCATACGGAGTGACAAATCCCAGTCTTGATCCATGTCAACCCAACAGACACTTTCGGAGATACCCGTAGTATACCTTTATAGTCACCCAGTTACGTTGTGACGTTTGGTACACCCAAAGCACTCCTACGGTATCCGGGAGTTACACGATCTCATGGTCTAAGGAAAGGATACTTGACATTGGAAAAACTCTAGCAAGCGAACTATACGATCTTATGCTATGTTTAGGATTGGGTCTTGTCCATCACATCATTCTCCTAATGATGTGATCTCGTTATCAATGACATCCAATGTCCATAGTCAGGAAACCATGACTATCTGTTGATCAACGAGCTAGTCAACTAGAGGCTTACTAGGGACATGTTGGTGTATATTATTCACACATGTATTACGATTTCCGGATAACACAATTATAGCATGAATAAAGACAATTATCATGAACAAGGAAATATAATAATAATGCATCTAGGGCATATTTCCAACAGTCGCACCATCGGCTAGCCATATACTCTACACTAGGTGAACTTACTAACAGAGGGGTCCTAAGGGCTTGGGTTCGTAGTTTAAACTTTTCCATGAATCCCCTTGATATGTATGAATGTGATGCACCAGTATCAAAAAGAACAAGGGCGGTAAAAGACTTAACCAAAAACTTACCGATAACTACGTCCGACTGCCCTTGAACCTCCTCCATGTTAACGTGGTTCACTTGTCCTTTGTTGAATTGATTGGGCTTCTTCCCAGCGCTCCCATCACCGTTTCCATTCTTCGCTTTAGGGCACTCCATGGCATAGTGTCCAGTCTTCCCACACTTGAAGCAAGTAATGTGACTTAGGTCTCTCTTGGCTGGTGTGGCTGGATTGGAGCGGTTCTGATTATTGCTTGTTCTGTTCCCAGTCCCATTCTTGGAACCATTGTGGTTATGTGAACTTCCTCCGTTGTGGTTATGACCTCCATGGTTGAACAAGTCCTCCCGAGTTCGGGGTTAGACGAGGCTTCTGCTGATCTCCTGAGTTGTACCTTCCTTGTCCATACTTCCTTTTCCGGCTCCCAATTTGCTGCTGCTTCCCTTCAATCATAAGAGCTTTGTCTACCAACTCCTGGTAGTTGTTAAATGTTGCCAACATCAATTGCATGCTCATCTCATCATTCAGCCCTTCCATAAACTTCTCCTGCTTCGCGGCATCTGTGGCCACATCGTCAGGGGCATAACGAGACAGCTTACTAAATTCATCCATGTACTGCCCCACAGTACGGTTCCCTTGGCGCAAGTTGTGAAACTCACGCTTCTTCATGCTCATAGCTCCCATTGAGACATGGGCGGTGCGGAATCCTTGCTGAAACTGATCCCATGTAACAGTGGCTATAGGGTAGATGACAGTGTAATTCCCCCACCATGAGGCTGCTGGTCCATCCAACTAATGTGCGGCAAAACGCACCTTCTCAACATTTGTACATCCTGTAGTGGTTAAATCCCTTCCAATCCTGCGGAGCCAATCATCTGCCACTATCGGCTCGGTGCTACTGGAAAACACCGGCGGCTGCAACCTCCGAAAGCGGGCTAAGTTGTCAACTGGTGGTGGTGGCGGTGGGTTGTTGTTGTTGTTGCCTTGGTTCTGAACTAACAACTGCATCAGTGTATTGTACTACTAGATCAACCGAGTGAGCTCCGGTGGGAAGGTAAATCCGGGGTCATGTCTCGGAGGCATCTGAGGGTTTAGAGGGAAGAGAATAGAATAGAATGAGGTCTAGTGAGAGAAACACTACCCATATTCACAGGAGACAAACACAATCATATCACTCAATCAATCAAGCAAGGGCATACAATCGATCTAACTCTCATTACAAAAGTGCTCGGACTATACTATATACATGGCGGAATACTACTACTGATGTGGTGGTCCACTAGAATTATTGATCGGTCGAAGACTCCATGATGTCTGCTCCAGCTTCGTCTTCATAGTCATCATCGGTATCGTCAGGGTCCGAGTTGGTGTCGTCGATGATGATGTAGTCCTCAGAATGAATCTCCTTGGGTTCATCATCTTCTCCTCCTGGCGCGGGGTCTCCCATGAAGACTCCTAGCTTCCTTTCCAGATCGTCATTCTTCTCCACTAGTACGACGATTTCCTCCTCATAATCTTTGCGAGTAGCCTTGAGTTCTTCCTCCAGTTCCATGATCCTTGTCATCGCCTTCTTCAGATCTATCATGCCTGCACATATCTGGTTCTCCTGGTGATGAATGTGCTGGTTTAACTCCTAGATGAAAGTTGCGATTGATCTATCCTTCCTGGTGCTGATCATCTCCCATTGCTCATCTCGGCACCCACAAATCTGGTAGATAGTATCCTTAAGCTCCTTATGGTAAACTTCTCCAATGCGTCCCATGGTGATGTGGGCTGCCATACTCTTTCCTAAACTCTAGGTTGGTGCATCAAAGAAAAATTCTATGGGCTTAGTGACTGGCGCGAATGTCATTCCTGGAACTTGAACTTGAATCATCCATCGCTCCTCTTCTGGTAAAGTGGCGTTGTAAGTCACAGTGAAGCTTGGTATTCCAATCTTCAGGTACTTAGTGACTTCCTTCAAGTGTCGTCCAAAATGTGCTTCTTCAACCGGTTGTGCAAACTTGTTCCTTGCGTCCGCCATCCTAAAGAGTAGAAAATGGAGAGGAGTCAGAAATGAGAAGAGAGTAGTGATCTAGGGCTTTAGCTTAGTGGTCATGTCCTACACTCAGTGTGTGCTCTGATACCATCTTGTAGCGACCCGACCTCAAACGATCAAGTCTCTGTGCTTCAATGTCATCCCTGGATCAGTAATGCTGACACACACTGTACTCGAAGGATTTACAACAGAGTAGAAATCACACACTTATTACATCGAATGTCTCAGAAGAGAACTTGTTACAATAAACATGGAATAAGGCCATCTAATACGATACCAACAGAAGGCTTGGAAGATAAAGTGAGTCCATCAACTCCAACGGCATAGCTGAGTTGCACGGCAACGACCTAACAATCCTTACTCCTCATCTGAAAAGTCTGCAACATAATATGTTGCAGCCCGAAAATGGGTCAGCACATGGAATATATTGGCAATATAACACAGTAGAGCAAGAACTGAATAGTGCTATCACTACATGCATATTTGGCTGGTGGAAAGGCTCTATGCTTAAAGTTTTGCGAAAAGCAAATTTTTTTCTACAACAAAGGAATAGATTTTATTTAACTATCATGGTAGTTGAAACATCATTGGGAAGGTTCCTCCAACTCAATCCCAATTAAAAGTAATTATCAACCCAACAATATTAAATTAAGTGATGAGATACTTATGATAATCCAAGTACTAGATACTCAAGATGTCCATAACCAGGGACATGGCTAACCATGATCTCCTCCGTTGGATTTCTCGCACTACATGTTGTTTGAGAAATGGATGACCGAGACATAGTCTTTCAGAAGCATTAACTCTAACCCCGGGTAGACAGTACCAACCTACATCCCTCTACATCTACTAGCCTACCATTGGAAGAGGTCATGCAACTTACTCAACTATGCTAGAGCCCATAATAGCTTGTGGCTGCACACGGAAGTTTCTAGCATGAAATATCTCAGTTCCCTTTGAGCCTGGGTGGCGGACCTTAGGATTATCACACGGGTACTCCGGGATATCCTAGGACAACACTGGATTCTCCAGGTGCCCGACAAGCAATCTACCCAGATGTGTATTAAAGTTGCCACCTAAAGTTGAACCATTAATTAACAATCTCACGTCTGTCATGGATTCACTCACCCAAACCACGTCTACGAGCATAGCATAGCAATATAAGCATTACGTAGAAGTAACTCCCAAGGGTTTGATAATAACAGGGCAATAAGTTCTACCTCATCAACTACTTCCCAAACCCACATGTTACATCACAACCTAATCATGCAATGTTTGAGGATTGGAACTAATGCATAAAAACTGGGTGATAAAGGGGTATGATCAAAGTGTTACTTGCCTTGCTGATGATCCGCATAACCTAGAGACTCTTAGTAGCACGCTTTGCACTCCAGGTGTTCTATCGCAAACAAACAATAGTGTACATAAGCAATCAAGCAAATATGCATGGGTAAAACACGAATAAGAAGATCTAACCAAGAGGTTCCACTTAAGAACTTCGGTTTGCAAAAAGAATCAAATCAAACGGAGCAACAAAACTCAAAATGTGAAAGAAACAAGATCCGATTACTAATCTGTACCAAAGTCAAATTTTACAATACCAAAATCATGTTCAAGTTGGTTAAACGGAAAGAGGGCTTCGAGACGAAGATCTAGGCGCTTGAATAGCATGATTCCGATAAACGAGCGAAAAGATAAACTAAAACAAAAATTGGATCAGAAATCGCGATCAAAAATAATCTCGGAAATCGTGGAAAAAGAAAAACTGACGAACAGGCTAACGAACGAACATTCGCTGTCTGCCGCTAGTGAGTGAACACCGTTCGTTAAAACGAACGTATGAACGAACGTCCACTAAATAAATAAACCGAATAAAAATACTAAAGCCGAACTAATCTAAAAAACCAGGGTTTAAATAAAAACCGATCGGTTTTTACCTAAACCGAAAAAACCGGCGGCGAAACGGATCGGATCGGACCAGGGGTTCCGGCGATGAGGCGGCGGCTCCGGCGAGGCCAGGTGGGGCTGCGGGGTGGCGGCGACAGCGGGGTGGTGCAGTGCGGCGGCGGCGTGGCGGCTCGGCGGCAGCGGCTGCGACGCTGCTGCTGCGGCTTGGGTGGCGAGGTGGGGCGGCGACGGCGGGTATTTAAGAGGGGGAAGGGCGGGGTCGGCTTGGGGAAGGGGCAACCTGAGGCGGCGGCGATCTCCCGGACTCCGGCGGAGTCCGGTGCGGGCACGGGGCGCGCGAGGGAGGCGGCGGTGCGGGGTTGGGCCGGTCGGCTCAGCTGGGCTTCGGCCCGGTCGGGCGCTGACTTATTTTTAAATAACGTTCCGACGAAAATAAATCCTAGAAAAATAAAAAAATCTAAAAATGTCAAAACAAAATTTCACCATCTAAATAAAATATTTAGAACAAGATGAACATTTTCTTGGCCCTAAAATGCAATTTTGCAAGCGTGCAATTTTTCTAATGCAAAAAATCGCAATAAAATCCAAATAAAACATTTATTTGATTGTAATATTTTTCCTCTAATATTTCATCTATCTTGGAGAAGTCATTTTATCTCCTCTAATATACTTTTATTTTAGAAACATTAGGAAGGAAAAATAATCAAAACCAAATGATCCTCTTTTCAAAATTTGAGAAAACTCAAATATGAAATTAACAAAATCCCCAACTCTCTTCATGGGTCCTTGAGTTGCGTAGAATTTATAGGATCAAGCCAAAATGCAATAAAATATGATATGCAATGATGACCTAATGTATAACATTCCAAATTGAAAAATTTGGATGTTACAATTGCAGAAGGGTTTGATCCTTGAGTCACAAAGCTAGTCGAATGAGATGCTGGTAGAGGAGAAGAGTCATTGAGTGGAGCTGGAGCAAAAATGAATGCAGAAATAAGTGGCAAAGTTGTCTTTCCTGTAGTGAAATCGCTACCGCCGAGTTGTTTGCTTCGATGGCACCGAGCGAATTCGGTTGGGCCGAAGGAATCGGTGGGTCCGAGTCCATCACAGAGAAAACACTTCGTTCCTCAGCTCACTAGGCACTTAAGATCTCACAAGAATTTTCAAGGAATTTGCTGAAAGATTTGCAATGAATTGGATGCAGAAAATGCAGAATGACAAGAAAGAAAAGAAATAAAAAGATCTAGATGAAGTTTTTTTTGAAAGGGGAAAACACATATGCATGAGACAAATGCAAGAGGAAACATAAGAGAACTTCATCTAGAATTGGGCGGTGACAAAGTCACCTATGTTAGAGTATATTGACTTAGGAGTCAAGTGAGGTCACTTGATCTTTGGTCATACTCATCGTTTAAGCTCAAAAATGGGGTAAGCATTTTTTGTTTAATCATCTTGATATATTCACATCTTGTTGAATTGCTTTAACCCATGACTTGGAGTAAAGCTTCTCTAAGATGGAATAACATACCTTGGGTGGTGGTGTTAATCTTGATCATGTAGTTGAACTTGTGTGGGTTGCTCAAGGTTGATGTAGCTCATCAAGAGTTGGGAGCACCACCTTGGAATTTTGATTTCATCTTCCTACATGGGTTAGCTTTGCAAGGAAGAGCACTTGTGTATCCAAAATGACAATCATAAATCTTAATGTAGAATGTGTCAAAGGATATGTTTGAAGAGTTTTGTGCTTCCTTGTCTTCAATCACCATTATGTAAAGACTTGACGATGTAGAGATTGCTAAAGATGTGAGTGAGTTGCAATCTCATGGATTTATATTCATCCAAGTACCTACAAGGGTTAGATAGCATGCAAGGGTGCAAAAATATCCAACACATATAGATAGCATCATGAAAGAAATATCAAGGATTAGTCAAAGGCTGATGCCTTGCATGTATAAAATGGAGTTCCTACTCCAAGTTTGAAGCATCAATGATGTTCAATTCACCTCTCAAACGGAAAAAGACTTTCTCATCAAGCGGTTTGGTAAATATATCCGCTAATTGCTTATCGGTGAGAACATGGTTAACATCAATGTCCCATTTGGCAACATGATCTCGAATGAAATGATGACGAACTCCAATATGCTTAGTTCAAGAATGTTGCATGGGATTGTGAGCAATCTTAATAGAACTTTCATTGTCACAAAGCAATTGAACATGTTCCACATATATCCCATAATCTTTAAGAGTTTGGGTCATCCAAAGTAATTGAGCACAACATGATCCAGCAGCAATGTATTCGGCTTCGGCGGTGGATAGGGATACCGAGTTTTGATTCTTGGAGGACCAAGACACAAGAGATCTACCAAGAAATTGACAAGTACCCGAAGTGGACTTTCTATCAACCTTGTCTCCGGCATAGTCCGAATCGGAGTAACCAACAAGATCTAAAGAAGACCTCTTAGGATACTGAATGCCAAAATTTGGTGTGTATTAAGTATCTCACTATCCTTTTCACGGCCTTAAGATGACACTCTTTAGGGGTCGCTTGATATCGTGCACACATGCACACACTTAGCATAATATCAGGATGAGAGGCACATAGATATAACAATGAACCAATCATAGAGCGGTAAACTTTTTGATCAACCGGTTCACCATCTTTGGTGAAATCAAGATGTCCACTAGTAGGCATGGGTGTAGACATACCTTTGCATTCTTGCATATTGAACTTCTTGAATAAGTCCTTGGTGTACTTTCTTTGAGAGACAAAGGTACCTTCCTTAGTTTGCTTGATTTGCATGCCAAGAAAGAATATGAGTTCACTCATCATAGACATCTCAAACTTCTCCGACATTAGCTTTCCAAACTTCTCACTAAAATGAGGGTTAGTTGAACCAAATATAATATCATCAAAATAAATTTGGCACACAAATAGTTCTCCATTAACCATTTTAGTAAAAAGAGTAGAATCAATTTTACCAATTTCAAAGCCTTTTTCAATAAGAAACTTGGTCAAGCATTTATACCACGCTCTAGGGGCTTGTTTAAGACCATAAAGGGCTTTGTCAAGTTTGTAAACATGATTAGGTTTCTTAGGATTGACAAAGCCGGGAGGTTTCTTAACATAGACTTCCTCCTCAATTTCACCATTTAGAAAAGCACTTTTAATGTCCATTTGGTACAAGGTGATATCATGGTGATTAGCATAAGCAAGTAAGATGCGAATGGACTCAAGTCTATCATGTGAGATGGCCATCTTACCTAGGCCAACCACCTTACCCTTTGAGTTATAACCAAAGGTCACATACTTTCGAGGTCATCGTTTTTAGCAAGATCACGGAACATATCTTTATCTCCAGTCATATGATCAGTACATCCACTATCAAGGACCCATTCCTTTCCCCCGGCCATGTAGCCGCGAAGATTTGCCGTAAGACAAAAGTGTCTCATCGCATCATCAAGATCATAGTCACTATCATCATCCTCATCAACATCATCTTGTCATTCATCAACTCCTAGAGAGGGTAATTCATTAGATAAATGATCATTTCAATGGTTATCTTTATGAATTCTAATAGCTTTGGAAAGGATATTGCTAATGATTACAACATCTCATTTGGCACTCGTAAGATTAGTAAGCTCAAATAAGAAGTCACCAAATTTGGGATCATTGGAACTCATCTTAATCAAGGCAATGGACTTATGAAGAATCTCATCTAAGTTCTTCAAGGAATAGTTGGAATACGTTCCTCAAGGAATCTCCATATAGTGTAGGCACACTCAAGAGTGGGCAAACATCCAATCAAGTTTCTAGGCAAGCCTCTAGTGATATGATTAACAGTTCTAAGGTTGAGGATCATGTCAATAGACTCATCAAGGGTAGGATGCAAAGGATCAACATGAGGTGCACAAGGGCTAGTAATGTACTTGTTCAAATGATATTCATTGAAAATCTCAAGCATTTCATTTTTCCACTCATAGAAGAACTCTCCATCAAGAATAGGCACTCTACGTCTTAGACTCCCCAAAGTAGACACACCCATCTTCCTCCAAAGGTGTTTAAACCAAGGCAATGGAGACCAAAGCTCTGATACCAATTGAAAGGATAGAGAAGAGGTGTCTAGAGGGGGGGTGAATAGACTCTAATCAGAAAAAGTTGCAGTTTTTAATTCTTTAGGTTCATGTGGAGTATTAGCACAAGTTTAAACATTCACAAAACATATCAAGCAATCCTGCAAGCATACAAAGAGTATATGAGCAGCGGAAAGTAAAGCATGCAAGTTGCAAGAATGTAAAGAGAAGGGATTGGAGTGTGCAAACACTATTTGGAGACACGGTGATTTTTTATCCGTGGTTCCGATAGGTGGTGCTATCGTACATCCACGTTGATGGAGACTTTAACCCACGAAGGGTAACGGTTGCGCGAGTCCACGGAGGGCTCCACCCACGAAGGGTCCACGAAGAAGCAACCTTGTCTATCCCACCATGGCCGTCTGGCATGAAGGACTTGCCTCACTAGGGTAGATCTTCACGAAGTAGGCAATCTCCTTGCCCTTACCAACTCCTTGGATCAACTCCACAATCTTGTCGGAGGCTCCCAAGTGACACATAGCCAATCTAGGAGACACCACTCTCCAAGAAGTAACAAATGGTGTATTGATGATAAACTCCTTGCTCTTGTGCTTCAAATGATAGTCTCCCCAACACTCAACTCTCTCTCATAGGATTGGATTTGATAGAAAGAGGATTTGAGTGGAAAGCAACTTGGGGAAGACTAGACATCAAGATTTATGTGGTTGGAATTGAATATCTTGACCTCAACACAAGTGTAGGTGGTTCTCTCTCAAAAAATATGTATTGGAAGTGTAGGCATGTTCTGATGGCTCTCTCCATGAATGAAGAGTGGGTGGAGGGGTATTTATAGCCTCCACACAAAATCTAACCATTACACACAAATCACCAAACTCGGTGGGACCGATTCAGAGAACTTGGTCAGACCGATTTGATTCATAATGTGACCATTAGGTGTTTCGGTGGGACCGACTGGCTCAACTCGGTGGGACCGATGTGCTAGGTTTAGGGTAAATCCAAAACTCGGTTTGACCGATTGCTCAAACTCGGTGGGACCGATTTGGGTAATAAGCGAAATAGAGAGTTGGCCAAGAAAACTCAGTGGGGACGATTGTATATCTTGGTGGGACCGAATATATTGCAGTAGGTAACAGAGAGTTTGCAAGCCCATCTCGGTGAGACCGAGATCCCATCGGTGAGACCAAACTGATTAGGGTTTCTGGCAGTGGCTATGTCAGCTGAGCTCGTTGGCTCCGGATAGAAAGAATCGGTGGGGCCGAGTTGGATATTTGGTGTGGGACATATTTGGAAGTGAGAAAGTGGTCAAGGGCTTTGGAGCATATCACTAAGCACTATGAGCAAGCAAGCCATTAAGCAACACCTCATCCCTTCTTAATAGTATTGGCTTTCCTATGGACTCAATGTGATCTTGGATCACTAAAATAGAAAACGTAGAGTCCTGAGCTTTGAGCTTGAGCCAATTCTTTGTCCTTAGCATATTGAAGGGGTTCCACATCCTCTAGTCCATGCCACTCCATTGTTGAACATGTCTTGAACCTACTAGGTAGAAACATTAGTCCAACAAGAGATATGTTGACATTAATTACCAATATCACCCAGGGAGCACTTGTGCTTTCAGACCTCTCCCTCGCGGTAGAGAGAGCTCCTCCGGGCCTTCTCCGATGACGACGACGCCGGCGAGCACCCTGTCAGGCAGTCGCCGCTCTCCACCAGGGTCACCATGAGGTCCGGTGGCACCCCCGGAAGAGGTTGAGGTAGGGGATCTCGAAGAAGGATAGGTCGGCGCTGATTCTCCAGGGCAACGACTCTACCTCGTCACCGTCCACCGCCACCGCAGAGCCGGCCGCGCGCTCGTCCATCCCTGGGAGCGTGACGATGCCCGTTCCTGGGAAACTTGCGCTCCTGTGCAGGAAGATGGAGTTTGTCACCGAGGATTAGTAAGTGTATCTACTAGCCCATGCTCTTGGATTTTGACGTAGTACTCAATGTCTCCATCTTTATGCCAGGATGACGTCGGCGGCGAAGAGGAAGAAGGAAGATGCCGGAGCTGCCGAGGCCCAGCGACTTGTCGCGGTCGCAACGACTCCGGCGCAAATGGACGGGGCTGCCTCCCGTGCCACTGCGGCGAGGTCGCCCTCCTGAGGCTCTGGAGCCCAGCCTCAGGAGAAGACGGTCCCTGCGGCCGAGGCGACACTAGAGGCGCTCACCCTTAGCACGCCGGCTGAGGTCGAGGGCTTCGGAGCCCCCGGCCCTCTCCGCTGCTGCTGCTGCTGCTTCATATCACAAATCCTTTATGCATATTAATACCCCTCTGATTATGAACATGAATTTGATTTGTGAGTAGTTACATTTGTTCCTGGGGACATTGGAGAAGTCTTGCTATAAGTAGTCATGTGAATTTGGTATTCGTTTGATATTTTGATGAGATGTATGTTGTCTTTCCTCTAGTGTTGTCATGTGAACGTCGAGAAACTTCAACATTGTCTGTGCCTAGGGGAAGGCATTGGGGAGTAATAAGTAGATGATGGGTTGCTAGAGTGACAGAATCTTAAACCCTAGTTTATGAGTGGATTCGTAAGGGGCTGATTTGGATCCATATGTTTCATGCTATGGTTTGGTTTACCTTAATACTTCTTTTGTAGTTGCGGATGCTTGCAATAGGGGTTTATCATAAGTGGGATGCTTGTCCAAGGAAGGGCAGTACCCAAGCACCGGTCCACCGACATATCAAATTATCAAAGTACCGAACGCGAATCATATGAACGTGATGAAAACTAGCTTGACGATAATTCCCATGTGTCCTCAGGAGCGTTTTACTTTATATAAGAGTTTGTCCAGGCTTGTCCTTTGCTACAAAAAGGATTGGGCCATCTTGCTGCACCTTATTTACTTTTATTACTTGTAATCCATTACAAATTACCTTATCACAGAACTATCTGTTACCGATAATTTCAGTGCTTGCAAAGAATACCTTACTGAAAACTGCTTGTCATTTCCTTCTGCTCCTCATTGTGTTCGACACACTTACTTATCGAAAGTACCATGATAGATCCCCTATACTTGTGGGTCATCAAGACTCTTTTCTGGCACCATTGCTGGGGAGTGAAGCGCCTTTGGTAGGTGGAATTTGGTAAGGAAAAATTTATATAGTGTGCTGAAATTTACTGTCACTTGTTACTATGGAACATAATCCTTTGAGGGGCTTGTTCAGGGTATCTTCACCCCGACCAGTAGAGCAAAGAGTTGCTCCACAACCTACTGAACCTAATAAAAATGTTTTCTTTGAAATTCCTTCGGGTATGATAGAGAAACTGCTGGCTAATGCTTTCACATGTGATGGAACATTACATCCCGATTTGCACCTAATCTATGTGGATGAAGTTTGTGGATTATTTAAGCTTGCAGGTATGCCCGAGGATGTTATCAAGAAAGTCTTGCCTTTATCTTGGAAGGGAAAGGCATTGACATGGTTTAGCCTATGTGATGACATGAGATCATGAACTACAACCGATTGAAATTGGAAATTCATCGGAAGTTTTATCCTGTGCATCTTGTTCATCGTGATCGTAATTATGCATATAATTTTTGGCCTCGCAAAGGAGAAAGCATGGCTCAAGCTTGGGGGAGGCTTAAGTCAATGTTATATTCATGCCCCAATCATGAGCTCTCAAGAGAAATTATTATTCAAAAAATTTATGCTCGACTTTCTCTCGATAACCGCTCCATGCTCGATACTTCTTGTACTGGCTCTTTTATGATGAAGACTATTGAATTCAAATGGGATTTATTGGAAAGATTAAATGCAACTCTGAAGATTAGGATCTCGATGAAGGTAAGGAGTCAGGTATAACACCTAAGTTTGATTGTGTTAAATCTTTTATGGATACCGATGCTTTCCGTGAATTTAGCACTAAATCTGGACTTGACTCTGAGATAATAGCTTCTTTCTGTGAATCCTTCACTGCTCATGTTGATCTCCCTAAGGAGAAATGGTTTAAATATAATCCTCCCATTGAATTAAAAGTAGTTGCACCTATTAAAGTTGAAGAAAACATCATGTTGTGCCTACTGGTTATATTGAGAAACCACCTTTCCTTGCTAGAATAAAAGATCATGCTAAAGCTCCAACTGTTGTTCGTAAGAGTAATACTAGAACACCTACTCCCTCTAAGCAAATTAAAGTTGAACCTAGTGTTTCTATGGTTAAAGATCTCTTGGCTGGTAATATTGATGGGCATGTTATATACGTCTGTGATGAGGCTGCTAGAATTGCTAGACCCGATACTAAAAATAACCATAGACCTATTATAGGCATGCCTGTTATTTCTGTTAAAATAGGAGATCATTGCTATCATGGCTTGTGTGATATGGGTGCTAGTGCAAGTGCAATACCTCATTCCTTATATAAAGAAATTATGCATGATATTGCACCTGCTGAGATATAGGAAATTTATGTCACAATTAAGCTTGCTAATAGAGACACTATTTCACCAGTTGGGATTGTTAGAGATGTTGAAGTCTTGTGTGGGAAACTTAAATATCCTGCTATTTTTCTTGTTCTTGGTTCCCCATAGGATAAATTTTGTCCCATTATATTTGGCAGACCCTTCTTAAATAATGTTAATGTTAGGATAGATTGCAATAAGGATGTTGTTTCTATTTGTTTGGGGGATATGTCTCATGAGTTTAATTTTGCTCAATTTCGTAGACAACCCCATGATAAAGAATTGCCTAGTAAAGATAAAATTATTGGTCTTGCTTCTATTATCGTGCCTCCTAATGATCCTTTAGAACAATATTTGCTAGACCATGAAAATGATATGTTTATAAATGAAAAAAGGGAAATAGATGAAGTATTCTTTAAACAGGGACCTATTTTGAAACACAGCTTGCCTGTTGAAATCCTAGGGGGTCCTCCACCACCCAAGGGTGATCCCGTGTTTGATCTTAAACCATTGCCTGATGCTCTTAAATATGCTTATCTTGATGAGAAAGAAATATATCCTGTTATTATGGGCGCTAACCTTTCAGAGCATGAAGAAAAGGAATTATTGAAAACCCTGAAGAAGCATCGTGCTGCTATTGGATATACTCTTGATGATCTTAACGGCATTAGTCCCACTCTATGCCAGCACAAAATAAAATTGGAGAAAGACGCGAAACCGGCTGTTGATCGCCAACGATGGTTAAATCCTAAGATGAAAGAAGTGGTAAGAGAAGAAATACTAAAGCTTCTGGAGGCAGGTATAATTTATCCCGTTGCTGATAGTCAGTGGGTAAGTCCTGTCCATTGTGTTCCTAGGAAGGTAGGAATTACCGCTGTTCCTAATGATAAAGATGAATTGATCCCACAAAGAATTGTTACAGGTTCTAGAATGGTAATTGATTTCCGCAAATTAAATAAAGCTACTAAAACGGATCATTACCCTTTACCTTTTATTGATCAAATGCTAGAAAGACTAACGAAACATACACAGTTTTGCTTTCTAGATGGCTATTCTAGTTTCTCTCAAATACCCGTGTCAAAAGAGGATCAAGAAAAGACCACTTTTACTTGCCCATTCAGTACATTTGCTAATATATGTATGCCTTTTGGTTTATGCAATGCACCTGCTACCTTTCAAAGATGTATGACTACTATTGTAACACCCCAAGACCGATGTGCCAGGTGTTGTCCAGTTATTCGCTGTTGTTGCCTTGTCATTGCTTGCGTGTCATGCATTGCATATCATGTCATCATGTGCATTTCATTTGCATACGTGTTCGTCTCATGCATCTGAGCTTTTTCCCCGTTGTCCATTTTGCATTCCGGCGCTTCGTTTCCTCCGGTGGTCATTTCTACTTTTCTTTCATGGGTGTGGATTAAACATTTCCGGATTGGACCGAGACTTGCCAAGCGGCCTTGGTTTACTACCGGTAGACCGCCTGTCAAGTTTCGTATCATTTGGAGTTCGTTTGATACTCCAACGGTTAACCGAGGGACCGAAAAGGCCTTGTGTGTGTTGCAGCCCAACACCCCTCCAATTTGGCCCAAAACCCACCTAACTCTGCTCCATCACCTAGAGTGTTCGATCACGATCGCGTGGCCGAAAACCGCACCTCATATGGACTCTCCTAGCTCCCTCTACCTATATATATGTGCTCCCCTCCCGAAAATCGCGGTACAAACCCTAATTCTCCACCTCGCGTGCCGCCGGACACTTCTCCTCCGCCGACGGACATGTCCGTTTCGTCCCGCCGCCGCGTCCAGCCAACCCGCGTGCGACACGTGTCCCGCCGTCATCCCACTCCTCGCCGCGGCCCGCGGAGCCCATCTGGGGCCCGCGCGGGCCCATCTCGCCGCCGCCTCCCCGCGGGAGCCCGCGCCCGCTCCCGTGTCTCCCTCGCCGGCGTTAACTGCTCGCCGCCGCGCCCCTTCATGCTCGCCGCTAGTTGGCAGCCGCCCGCCGGAGTCGCGGCCCGCCGCCACCGCCTCCCACGGAGGAGCCCGCTCGCCACCCGGCTCCACTCCTCGCCGCGCCGCCACGTCACGGCCGCGCCGCGTCGCGCCGCCTCTTCACCGGCCCGCGCCGGCAAGCTCCGCCGGAACAACGCCACGCCACCGCCAAGCTTCCTCGCGCCGCCCAAGCCCGAAGGCTGCCTTCCTGCGCCGCCCTCGTCGAGACCCGGCCGGATCCGGCCAGATCCGGTCCGGAGTCGCCAACTCCGGCCAACCCCGACCTCGCCAGACTTCCTCGAGCTCGCCGGAGACGATGATGGACGAGATCCACCAGGAGACGAACCAAACGGCGCATTCCCGAACCGGATCCACCCCGTCCCGGATCTCCTCGTCCCGGTTTGACTTTTCCCGCGGGGTAAGAATTTTACTAAGTCCTCGGAGATTCCAAATCCATGTGCCCTTATTCAACTTGCTATATCTCCGCATCCGTAGCTCAGATTCATGCATGTAGCATATCAAAATGTTCGTCTCAGAGAGCACATCACTTTATTCCATTGCATCATTTTCATTTGTGTTCATCTTGATGCCCGAAATGTTGTTAGAAGGAGGCTACTTGAGTTAATTGTCAGATCTGCTACTCCATCTTAGAGTTTTGTCATTTTTGCCATGATTATTGTGTGCATGACATGCCCATGAGCTCTACATATGTTTTGTTAAGGGTTTTGTCATCTTTCCAGAGGTGCAACCCATGTATTTTTGTGATGTGCCTGGTGCCTAGTGCAAGCTTGCAAAGTGAGGCACTTGGTAACTCTGTTTTCAGGGACTTAGCATTTTCACAGTCCTGGGATTGTTTAGTTCATGATGTCATATGTTCATGTTGTTTCCTAGTGATCCGTGCCTCTTTTGAGGATGATCAGTGAAGGAGTTTTGTTAATCTTGTAGTGCTCTATCCATCCATGTCTTTGTTTGCATATATGGAGCACCCTGGCTTGAGTCAATCGAGCTCTACTTTTGCTTCGTTGTGAATCTGGGCAGATTGTCAACTTGTTTGCAATTTTGCCGGTGATGTTGTAGTTGATCCGTGCATGCTATGCCATTGTTCTTTCCATGTCTAGCTTGCATTTTGTGCCTTCTTGATAGATGTATGCTTGTCTTGCCATGACTTGCACCGTAGTGAGTGCATCGAGCTCATAAACATGCCTACTTGAGTTATGTTTCAGCATGTCCTAGTTTTTCACTAAATCTGAAACTGATTATGTTTTTGCTATGTTCACATGCTTGCAATTGTATTTTGTGATCCCTTTTGGCTCAAGGTCACTAAGGGACTTTTGTTAAGCTCTTTGAGTAGCTCCATGCCATGCTTTAATTTTCCATCTTCAGGTCCTGTAGCATGTTGTTTTGTTGCTTCGAAGAGGGCTATATGATCTGAAATTCCAGACAAGTGTTAATTTCACTAAGTCTGAGATCTGTTTGCCGTTTGCATTTTTGCCATGCTTGTTTGAACCTCCTAATGGATGAATTGGCCGTAGCTCAGTGCTAGACTTTTTTTAAGCATCTTGAATGCATCCCTGCCATGTATTTTGATGCCATGTTTGAGTGCTGTAGCATGTTCATCTCATTGCAGTTAGATGCTTACTTGCTGTAAATCGCAGACCGGTGTCATATTTGAATCGCTTGCTATTTCCAAACCGTAACTCTGATTCCGGTGATCTTTATATCGTTTTCAAGCGATTTCATCTCATCTTTCCAGTGGCACACTTGTTTTTCCAAGTTGAGGCCAGGTTCTTGCATTCCTTGTCCAATCATGCATATGCATCGCATACCGCATCCCGCATATCATACCATGTTCCTGTGTTGGTTGTTTACTATGTTTTGTGCTTTCTTTCTGGTGTTTGCTTCTTCGGGTTGGTTCCGGTAACGTCGCGTTGTGAGGAACCGTGCGTCTACGTCCGTTTATCTTCTTCATGGACTCGTTCTTCTTCCTTGCGGGATTTCAGGCAAGATGATCATACCCTCGAAATCACTTCTATTTTTGCTTGCTTAGTTGCTCGCTCTTTTGCTATGCCTATGCCGCGATACCTACCACTTGCTTATCATGCCACCCATATTGTTGAACCAAGCCTCTAACCCACCTTGTCCCAGCAAACCGTTGTTTGGCTATGTTATCGCTTTGCTCAGCCCCTCTTATAGCGTTGTTAGTTGCAGGTGAAGATTGAAGTTTGTTCCTTGTTGGAACATGGAGATGTTGTTCCTTGTTGGAACATGTTTACTTGTTGGGATATCACAATATATTTTATTTAATTAATGCATCTATATACTTGGTAAAGGGTGGAAGGCTTGGCCTTATGCCTCGTGTTTTGTTCCACTCTTGCCGCCCTAGTTTCCGTCATATCGGTGTTATGTTCCCGGATTTTGCGTTCCTTACGCGGTTGGGTTATAATGGGAACCCCTTGACAGTTTGCCTTGAATAAAACTCCTTCAGCATGGCCCAACATTGGTTTTACCATTCGCCACCTAGCCTTTTCTTCCCCCTTGGGTTCTGCAGACTCAAGGGTCATCTTTATTTAACCCCCGGGCCAGTGCTCCTCCAAGTGTTGGTCCAACCCAGAGCACCGTGCAGGGCCATCCCTTGGCAACTTGGGTTACGTCGGCTCTTTTGCGCTTAGCTTATCCGGTGTGCCCTAAGAACGAGATATGTGCAGCTCCTATAGGGATTTGTCGGCATAGCGGGTGGTCTTGCTGGACTTGTTTTACCATTGTCGAGGATGTCTTGGAGTACCGGGATACCGAGTCTGATCGGAATGTCTCGGGAGGAGGTCTATTCCTTCGTTGACTGTGAGAGCTTGTGATGGGCTAAGTTGGGACACCCCTGCAGGGATTTGAACTTTCGAAAGCCGTGCCCGCGGTTATGGGCAGATGGGAATTTGTTAACATCCGGTTGTAGAAAACCTGAAGTTGACCTTAATTAAAATGAATCAACTGCGTGTGTAACCGTGATGGTCTCTTTCCGGCGGACTCCGGGAAGTGAACACGGTTGTTGGAGTTATGCTTGATGTAGGTCGCTATAGGATCACTTCTTGATCATAGTTTCTCGACCATGCGTTGCCTTCTCTTCTCGCTCTCATTTGCGTATGTTAGCCACCATATATGCGAGTCGCTTGCTGCAGCTCCACCTCATACTTTTACCTTACCCATAAGCTTAAATAGTCTTGATCGCGAGGGTGCGAGATTGCTGAGTCCCCGTGGCTCACAGATACTTCCAAAACCAGGTTGCAGGTGCCAATGAGTCCATGCAGATGAGACAACCAAGCTCAGGAGGAGCTCGATGAAGATCTTGTCCTTTGTGTTTCACAGAAAGGAATATCAAACGGAATGAAACCTTCGGGAGAGTTATTTTTGGAACAAACATGATCCAGGGGACTGGGAATAGACGTAAAGAAAGAAGCGAGGCGGCCATGAGGCAGGGAGGCGCGCCTACCCCCTGGGTGCACCCCCCACCCTCGTGGGGCCCTCACAGCTCCACCGACCTACTTCTTCCTCCTATATATATCCATATACCCTGAAAACATCCAGGAGCGCCACGAAACCCTATTTCCACCGCCGCAACCTTCTGTACCCAAGAGATCCCATCTTGGGGCCTTTTCCGGAGCTCGCTGGAGGGGGAATCGATCAAGGAGCGCTTCTACATCAACACCGTAGCCTCTCCGATGATGTGTGAGTAGTTTACCACAGACCTTCGGGTGCATAGTTATTAGCTAGATGGCTGCTTTCGCTCTCATTGGATCTCAATACAATGTTCTCCTCGATCTTCTTAGAGATCTATTTGATGTAACTATTTTTGCGGTGTGTTTGTCGAGATCCGATGAATTGTAGGTTTATGATCAAGTTTATCTATGAACAATATTTGATTCTTCTCTGAAATATTTTATGTATGATTGGTTATCTTTGCAAGTCACTCCGAGTTATCAGTTTGGTTTGGCCTACTTGATTGATCTTTCTTGCAATGGGAGAAGTGCTTAGCTTTGGGTTCAATCTTGCGGTGTCCTTTCCCAGTGACAGCAGGGGCAGCAAGGCACATATTGTATTATATTGTTGCCACAGAGGATAAAAAGATGGGGTTTATATCGTATTTCTTGAGTTTATCCCTCTACATCATGTCATCTTGTCTGATGTGTTATGCTGTTATTATGACCTTAATACTCTAGATGCATGCTGGATAGCGGTCGATGTGTGGAGTAATACTAGTAACAGCAATTTTTTCACCCACCGTAATACTTATGCTATCTTGAGAGAAGCCACTAGGGAAACCTATGGCCCCCGGTCTATCTTTTATCATATAAGTTTCCAATTTACTTTGCAATCTTTACTTTCAATCTATATCATAAAAATACCAAAAATATTTATCTTATTATCTCTATCAGATCTCACTCTCGTATGTGACCGTGAAGGTATTAACAACGCCTTTATCACGTTGGTTGCGAGGTTCTTATTTGTTTGTGTAGGTACGAGGGACTTGTGTGTAGTCTTGTACTGGATTGATACCTTGTTTCTCAAAAATTGAGTTAAATACTTACGCTACTTTGTTAAATGACCCTTTCCTATTCAAGGGAAAACCAACGCAGTGCTCAAGAGGTAGCAAGAAGGATTTCTAGCGCCGTTGCCGGGGAGATCTACGCACAAGTCAAGACATACCAAGTACCCATCACAAAATCTTATCCCTCGAATTACATTATTTGCCATTTGCCTCTTGTTTTCCTCTCCCCCACTTCACCCTTGCTGTTTTATTCGCCCTTTTTCCACTCGCCTCTTTTCCATTCGCCTCTTTTTCGTTCACTTCTTGCGTGCTTGTGTGTTGGATTGTTTGTCACGATGGCTCAAGATAATACTAAATTGTGTGATTTTTCCAATACCAACAATAATGATTTTATTAGTACTCCGATTGCTCCCCTTACCGATGCTGAATCTTGTGAAATTAATAATGCTTTGCTGAATCTTGCCATGAAAGATCCGTTTTCTAGGCTTCCTAGTGAAGATGCCACTACCCATCTAAACAGCTTTGTTGATTTGTGTGATATGCAAAAGGAGAAATATGTGGATAATTATATTGTTAAATTGAAGCTATTTCCGTTTTTGCTTAGAGATCGGGCTAAAACTTGGTTTTCCTCTTTGCCTGAAAATAGTATTGATTCTTGGAACAAGTGCAAAGATACTTTTATCTCTAAGTATTTTCCTCCCACTAAGATCAACTCTCTTAGAAACAATATTATGAATTTTAAGCAACTTGATCATGAGCATGTTGCACAAGCATGGGAGAGGATGAAATTAATGATACGTAATTGCCCTACACATGGTTTGAATTTATGGATGATCATGCAAAAAATTATGCTGGATTGAATTTTCCTTCTATAAATCTTTTAGATTCGGCCGCGGGAGGCACTTTTATGGAAATCACTTTAGGAGAAGCTACCAAACTCCTAGATAATAATATGGTTAATTATTCTCAATGTCACACCAAAAGATCTACTAGTAAAAAGGTTCATGCTATAGAAGAATTTAATGTTTTGAGTGGAAAGATGGATGAACTTATGAAATTGTTTGCTAATAAAGGTGTTTCTTCTGATCCTAATGATATGCCTTTGTCTACCTTGATTGAGAATAATAATGAATCTATGGATGTGAATTTTGTTGGTAGGATCAATTTTGGTAACAACGCGTATAGAGGAAACTTTAATCCTAGGTCATATCCTAGTAATTCCTCTAATAATTCTGGTAATTCCTACAACAATTCTTCTGGGAATGATAATAAGATGCCCTCTGACTTTGAATCTAGTATTAAAGAATTTATTAGTTCACAAAAGAGTTTCAATGATTTGATTGAAGAAAAATTGTCTAAGATTGATGAGTTGGCTAGGAACATGGATAGAATTTCTCATGATGTTGATTCTTTGAAACTTAGATCTATTACACCGAAGCATGATATCATTGACTCTCTCAGAACCATGAGAATTTCCATTGATGAGTGCAAAGAAAGAACCGCTAGGTTGCGTGCTAAAAAGGACTGCGTTATAATAGTGTGTTCTTCTAGTTTTGATGATAATAAGGATGAAGATATAAAAGTGATTGATGTGTCTCCTATTAAATCTTTGTTTTGTAATATGAATCTTGATAATGATGGGACTGGAGATGAGTCAACTATAGTTAAAAGGCATCCCAATGATTCGGAGTTTTTAGATCTTGATGCAAAAATTGGTAAAAGTGGGATTGGAGAGGTCAAAAATTTACATAGTAATGAGCCCACTCTTTTGGATTTCAAGGAATTTCATTACGATAATTGCTCTTTGATAGAAAGTATTTCCTTGTTGCAATCCGTGCTAAATTCTCCGCGTGCTTATAGTCAAAATAAAGCTTTTACCAAACATATCGTTAATGCTTTAATGCAATATTATGAAGAAAAGCTTGAATTAGAAGTCTCTATCCCTAGAAAACTTCATGATGAGTGGGAACCTAATATTATAATTAAAATTAAAGATCATGAATGTTGTGCTTTATGTGATTTGGGTGCTAGCGTTTCCACGATTCCAAAAACTTTGTGTGATGTGTTAGGTTCCCGTGAATTTCATGGTTGTTCTCTAAATTTGCGCCTCGCGGATTCCACTATTAAGAAACCTATGGGAAGGATTAATGATGTTCTTATAGTTGCAAATAGGAATTATGTTCCCGTAGATTTCATTGTTCTTGATATTGATTGCAATCCTACATGTCCCATTATTCTTGGTAGACCTTTCCTTAGAACGATTGGTGCAATTATTGATATGAAAGAAGGGAATATTAATTTCCAATTTCCGTTAAGGAAAGGCATGGAACACTTTCCTACAAAGAAAATTAAATTACCCTATGAATCTATTATGAGAGCCACTTATGGATTACATACCAAAGATGATAATACCAAGATCTATTCTTGCTTTTATGCCTAGCTAGGGGCGGTAAACGATAGCGCTTGTTGGGAGGCAACCCAATTTTATTTTTGTTTCTTGCTTTTTGGTTCTGCTTAGTAATAAATAATTCATTAGCCTCTTTTTAGATGTGGTTTTATGCTTTTAATTAGTGTTTGTGCCAAGTAGAACCTTTGGAAAGACTTGGGGGATGTTTTAGCGATCTTGCTGTAAAAAACAAAAACTTTAGCGCTCACGAGATTTGCTGCCATTTTTTACTGGAGAGTGAGATTAGGTTGTTTATTTTTGAAGATGATTAATAGACAAATTCCTCACGTCCATCAGTTTATTTCAGAATTTTGGGGGTTACATAAGTATTCGAAACCTTTAGATTACTACAGACTGGTCTGTTTTTGACAGATTCTGTTTTTTTGTGTGTTGTTTGCTTATTTTGATGAATCTATGGCTAGTATCGGAGGGTATGAACCATAGAGAAGTTGGAATACAGTAGGTTTAACACCAATATAAATAAATAATTAGTTCATTACAGTACCTTAAGTGGTGGTTTGTTTTCTTATACTAACGGAGCTCATGAGATTTTCTGTTGAGTTTTGTGTTGTGAAGTTTTCAAGTTTTGGGTAAAGATTGATGGATTATGGAACAAGGAGTGGCAAGAGACTAATTAGGGATACCCAAGGAACCCCAAGGTAAAATTCAAGGACAACCAAAAGCCTAAGCTTGGGGATGCCCCGGAAGGCATCCCCTCTTTCGTCTTCTTCCATCGGTAACTTTACTTGAGGCTATATTTTTATTCACCACATGATCTGTGCTTTTCTTGGAGCGTCTTGTATGATTTGAGTCTTTGATTTTTAGTTTACCACAATCACCCTTGCTGTTCACACCTTTTGGGAGAGACATACATGAATTGGAATTTATTAGAATACTCTATGTGCTTCACTTATATATTTTGAGATAGATAATTTTGCTCTAGTGCTTCACTTATATCTTTTAGAGCACGGTGGTGGTTTTATTTTATAGAAATTATTGATCTCTCATTATTCACTTATATTATTTCAAGAGTCCATTAGAATAGCATGGTAATTTGCTTTGGTTATAAAATTGGTCCTAATATGATAGGCATCCAGGATGGGTATAATAAAAACTATCATCAAAAGTGCATTGAGTACTATGAGAAGTTTGATACTTGATAATCGTTTTGAGATATGAGGATGGTGATATTAAAGTCATGCTAGTTGAGTAGTTGTGAATTTGAGAAATACTTGTGTTGAAGATTGCAAGTCCCGTAGCATGCACGTATGGTAACTGTTGTGTAACAAATTTGAAACATGAGGTGTTCTTTGATTGTCTTCCTTATGAGTGGCGGTTGGGGACGAGCGATGCTCTTTTCCTACCAATCTATCCCCCTAGGAGCATGCACATAATGCTTGGTTTTTGATAACTTGTAGATTTTTGCAATAAGTATGTGACTTCTTTATGACTAATGTTGAGTCCATGGATTATACGCACTCTCACCTTTCCATCATTGCTAGCCTCTTCGGTACCATGCATTGCCCTTTCTCACCTTGAGAGTTGGTGCAAACTTCACCGGTCCATCCAAACCCCATGATATGATACGCTCTATCACACATAAACCTCCTTATATCTTCCTCAAAACAGCCACCATACCTACCTATTATGGCATTTCCATAGCCATTCCGAGATATATTGCCATGCAACTTTCCACCGTTTCATTTATGACACGCTTCATCGTTGTCATATTGCCTTGCATGATCATGTAGTTGACATCGTATTTGTGGCAAAGCCACCATGCATAATTTATCACTCTTGGTTGATTCATTGCCCCTCCCGGTACACCGCCGGAGGCATTCATATAGAGTCGTATCGTGTTCTAGTATCGAGTTGTAATGGTTGAGTTGTAAATAAATAGAAGTGTGATGATCATCATTAATAGAGCATTGTCACAAATAAAAAAAGAGAAAGGCCAAATAAAAAAAGGCCAAAAAAAGAAAAAAAAGGAAGAAAAAAGGGGCAATGCTACTATCCTCTTTTTCCACACTTGTGCTTCAAAGTATCACCATGATCTTTATGATAGAGAGTCTCTTGTTTTGTCACTTTCATATACTAGTGGGAATTATTCATTATAGAACTTGGCTTGTATACTCCAATAATGGGCTTCCTCAAATGCCCTAGGTCTTTGTGAGCAAGGAAGTTGGAAGCACACCCACTTAGTTTCTTTTGTTGAGCTTTCATACATTTATAGCTCTAGTGCATCCGTAGCATGGCAATCCCTACTCCTTGCATTGACATCAATTGATGGGCATCTCCCTAGCCCATTGATTATCCGTGTCAATGTGAGACTTTCTCCTTTTTTGCCTTCCCACATAACCCCCATCATTATATTCTATTCCACCCATAGTGCTATATCCATGGCTCAAGCTCATGTATTGCGTGAAAGTTGAAAAAAGTTTGAGACTACTAAAGTATGAAACAATTGCTTGGCTTGTCATCGTGGTTGTGCTAGATGAGAGCATTCTTGTGTGAAGAAAATGGAGCATGACCAAATTATATGATTTTGTAGGGATGGACTTTCTTTTGCCATGTTATTTTGAGAAACATGTTTGCTTGGTTAGTATGCTTGAAGTATTATTATTTTTATGTCAATATTAAACTTTTGTCTTGAATCTCTCGGATCTGAATATTCATGCCACAATAAAGAAAATTACATTGAGAATTATGCTAGGTAGCATTCCACATCAAAAATTCTGTTTTTATCATTTACCTACTCGAGGATGAGGAGGAATTAAGCTTGGGGATGCTTGATACATGTCCAAAGTATCTATAATTTTTTATTGTTCCATGCTATTATATTATCTGTTTTGGTTGTTTAATGGGCTTTATTATACACTTCTATATTATTTTTGGGACTAACCCAAGGCCCAGTGCAAATTGCTGTTTTTTTGCCTATTTCAGTGTTTCACAGAAAAGGGATATCAAACGGAATCCAAACAGAATGAAACCTTCGGGGGAGTTATTTTTGGAACAAACGTGATCCAGGGGACTTCACTACAAGAAATATGTCAACTAGTCACCTTCTGTCAGTGACCCTGGAAGAATTGGTCATAGATCTATGACCATTTCAGAACAATTGGTCAAAAGCAGTTCGGGGGGCTCCAAACCCTAAACTATAACGACCATTTTGGTCAGAAAGGTCGTAATTTCCTTACACGAAATGGTCATAAAGAAGATAGCACTGGTCTGCTGCCTTATTTCTAGCTGATCATGACCAATATAGATGGTCATAACCTTGTAAATTGTGGTGGGTTGCTATGACTAGGCGCCACCTCATCAGTTTTGCCTATGTGTCATGTCCATGTGGCAGTTTTTACCCTAGCTTGTGAAGCAACCTATATTTCTGTCATTCCAAAAATTCCCAAAAAAATCTAATAAATTCTTTGGGTCATATCTTCGTCAAATATGTAAAAACCCTTCCTTGCCTAGTTCAAAAATAATTCAAAAATATTCATTTTCCTGTTTTGTTCACAACAACAGTTTGTGAAGGAAGTACCACTTTGGCATGTCCAAATAGTATCCATTTTCTACAGTGCTTTCCTATGCCCAAATAACCATCCTCCACCAAATGCCAACTGAATCCATTCATTATTTGGAGACGAGCTTCAACATTCGTATTTATGTCCAGTGTGGTAGTTTGCAAAGCAAGTACCACCTAGGCTCCTCCTTTTAAGGTGAAAATTTGTGAAGACGGTCTTCTTAGTAACTGATCATCTTCAGCCAAAACTCACGCCCATTAGACATGTACATTTCCCGTACCGCTAATCAAACACTTGGCTGCTAATTCATGTTTGAGCATCGATCGGTCTCCTCGTGAGAATCTTATGTTGTAATTTTCTTCCTAGCACCTACCTGGGGAGTGCCCAACCCACTAGACATGCCTAGGCTACCTAGAACACAGGGCAACGCCACGGTCACGCGGTGACCACGCGGCAGGCATGCGAGTTTACGCGCTCTAGAGTTGGGGGCCTTGGCCACCGCCCAAACCTCGACGTATCGCCACCAAACCATGAATTTATGATTAAATAGGTACTTATGTAACTATAACTGATTTTTGGAAAAAATAAATACTAAACTATGAGGCAGCTGTAGTTCAAATTTGACCCGCTTCCTACTAAATCGGCGGGAATTTGTCTTTTTCACCAGAGGTGGATCAAAACTTTTGACACCCAACCATTTTGTCAATTGTGCATTAAATATGGCCTAGTATTTTAGAAAATTGATTTGGTCCAATTTTGCAACAAATATATGGTAGGCCCTTCACAAAAAACACTCATTTCGGGCACTCGGAAAATGGAAAATGTATTTTTCGTGAAAAGAAAAATGAAAACTCCCTTAGGCAAAATTGTTTGGAATTCCAAGATACACCCTTGTGCAAAATATGAGATCATTTGAACAAACTATGCCATCAATGTGGCCATAAGATTGATCATTTGGCTTGAAAGCCATGAATCTTCACACATGATAGCTCATTTCTGAGAACACTTTTTAAAAATAATTATCGTATTACAAGTTTATTATTTTTCCCGAAAACTTGGTCACATATAACGACACAATGCAGAGGTTTTCCAATTTTTTGATTTTTTTTGAAATTTTTATGCCCGTTCCAAAATGTGGTCAAAACGGCGGGCTTGACCGTTCCTAGCTAGTGGTTGACTCTTGGAATTTTTTTGGTGTTTCTTTGATTAAATAGATACTTATGTACCTAGAAATGATTTTTGGAAAAAATAAAGGGCAGACTACGAGGTAGCTACAGTTCAAATTTGACCCGCTTCTAGCTGAATCAGCGGGAATTTACCTTTTTCACCAGAGGTGTATCAAAACTTTTGACACCCAACCATTTTTTCAATTGTGCATTATATATGGCCTATTATTTTATAAAATTTATTAGGTCCAATTTTGCAACAAATAGATGGTAGGTCCTTCACAAAAAAACTCATTTCAGGCACTCAGAAAATGGAAAATGATTTTTCTGTGCAAAGAAAATGAAAACTCCCTTAGGCAACATTGTTTGTAATTCCAAGATGCACCATTGTGCACAATTTGAGATCATTTGAACAAACTATGCCATGAATGTGGCCATAAGATTGATCATTTGACTTGAAAGCCATGAATCTTCACACATGATAGCTCATTTTTGAGAACACTTTTTTAAAAGAATTGCCGTATTACAAGTTTATTATTTTTCCTGGTAACTTGGTCACATAAATGACACAATGCGAAGGTTTTACAATTTTTTTTATTTTTTTTGAATTTTCTATGCCCATTTCAAAATGCGGTCAAAACGACTAGAATGACCGTTCCTAGCTAGTGGTTGAATCTTGGAAAACTTTTGATGTTTCTCTGATTAAATAGGTACTTATGTACCTAGAAATGATTTTTGGAAAAAATAAAGAGCAAACTATGAGGCAGCTGCAGTTCAAATTTGACCCGCTTCCTACTGAATCGGCGGGAATTTGTCTTTTTCACCAGAGGTGGATCAAAACTTTTGACAGGCAACCATTTGGTCAATTGTGCATTAAATATGGCCTAGTACTTTATAAAAATGATTTGGTCCAATTTTGCAACAAATATATGGTAAGTCCTTCACAAAAAAAACTCATTTCGGGCACTCAAAACATGGAAAAATGAAATTTCCATGCAAAGAAAATGAAAACCCCCTTAGGCAGCATTGTTTGGAATTCCAATATGCACCCTTGTGCACAATATGAGATCATTTGAACAAACTATGCTATGAATGTGGCCATAAGATTGATCATTTGGCTTGAAAGCCATTGATCTACCATAACACTTGAGCATTTATGGATGGCTGATGTTCGATGACGGTGGTGACGATTTGTTGATGCGAGGGGTGTCGAAGCTCTTGGTGTGGGGTAGTGATGCGTGGTGCCGCAGGATGCCGAGTGGTGGCCACCGGTCAAGCACACGAGGATGGTGTCGCAAGGTCGCCGGGGGTTGCAGCAGAAGGTGGTGCTGCAAATAGTCACCGGTGATGCAAGATAGCATCGCCGCGGACCGCGGGTGCTGTGATCCAACATTGTTGGGACCGACGGAGCTGCAATGAAGCATTGTCAGGCCGCCAGTGTTGTGATGAAATATCGTAGAGGGTCACTGGAGTTGCAACGAAGCCTCCCCGAGTTAGTCAATATGGTATAATATTTTTTAAAATGAAGTGGTGCCCTTTTGCAGCAAATATTGCATAGGTTATTTACATGGGTGTGACAAATATGTAAGAGAAAAAAAGAAAAAAACAATTGCATAAGCTTAATCATCATTGGTGGAAACATGTGTGCCATGGATCGAAGACATGGCACAGATCCATCCATCCATCTTTTCATCCCACATCCATCCATCCATCCACGCACCCACCCACCCACCCATAGTCCCACAACCACCCGCTGTGTCCCACCCACCCACCCGCTATGCCCGATGCGGAGAGAGAGAGCTCTCCTCCTCCCCTTGCAGATCGCCGCCGCCACCTCCCCATCCCTCCCGCCGCCACCACCACCGCCCCTCCGTCCTCCTATCGCGCCGCCCATTCATCCAAGCCTGACGATGCCAGATCCACACGCCACCCATCATTCCTCATCTTCCGCTCCCTCCCTCCACCTCCTGCAGCAGATCCAGCGCCCTGCAGCCTCGGTGTCGCGACCGGCTGGCTCGCCGGCGCGCGCGTGCTTTGATGCGTGCCGCTCCGTCGAGTTGGCCGGACAACGACGGCATGCGACCTAGGGTTTGCAGGATCCTCGGACGGCCGCCGTCCACCTCGTTGTAGGGAGGGGTTCGTCGTACTGCGCCCTAGCAGTCGATCCTGGCCGTCGCTGCTTCACCAGCCTCCTCCTTTGGCGTCTCCGTTAGGGCGCCCGACGCCAGGCAGGCCATCGACGCGCCGGACCTCAAGGCCGGTTGTGCTGCTCCTTTTGCCTGCGTCCTTCCCCGACAATGTCCCCATGGCTAGGGTTTCAGATGCGATGGTGGCTCCATTGATGGTGCGGCTCTAGTGACTCTTACCTCGCCCCACACGCAGCTCAGCCCATTCATCCGAGCCTGACGACACGAGGGTTTTTGTTCATTCGATCCGATCTTGTTTTTTGTTCTTGTCTTCTCAAGCGTGTGCTCTTGCGCGCAGCATGAGAAGGTGGAGAAGATCAGGGACAGGGCCACCAATGAGACCATCATGCTCAAGAAGACCCACCTCCAGCAGTAGGACGATGGCATCCCCTCCACCGCCATCCGCGAGATCTCCCTCCTCAAGGAGATGCAGCACCAGAACATCGTCAGCTATCCCTCCCCTCCCCCTTCCCGTCTCTCCTCCCCAGCGTCAGGGTTTCAGTTGGATTTGGCCGCCGTGGAATGGTTGGACTGGCTGACTGCTGATGTGCTGTGCAGGCTGCAAGACATGGTGCATAACGAGAATGACAAGGCCGCGTGTGAGATCCTCCTCCATGACAAGGCCGCCGTTGGATCAGCTCCTCTCCGCCGGTGGATCCTCGCCTCTCCGACAAGGCCACCACCGGATCCCGTCCTCTCCGACAGCAACGCCTCCAGATCCACTTTTCCTCGACAACGATGGCACCGAGGAGCACCAGGAGCTTCGGATCCGGTAACTTATTATCTCCCTCTCTCCCTCCTATAGTACCTACTATGTATCATGCTTATTGTTTACTGCATTAAGGCATGTGTGGGCACCAGAATTTGTAATCAGATTTGTTACCGCTTATGAATATGGCGATGTTCATGACTGATGGATGTGGCTGGGGGTTGAGGTATATAGTGCTATAGAATGCCATCTAGGATATATGTTAAGCCACTTGGTCAGTTAGTTTCTTTTAGTACATATACCATGAATCCAAGTCTGATGCTAGGCTAGACGTCTCTGGTACCCATGCATATTACCATGTCTCCCTATATTTATAAGTTGAATCCAGCACTAACATGTGAACAACACTTGCACTGCCTTATGTATTTACACATAAGGAGTTAAACTACATGTCTGCTATTGCAGGGCAGATTACATGTATATCATTAGTTTATTTGTTGATTTACTGATAATTAGTTAGGTGTAATGTGTCGGGTGTTACTACATACATTGTTGAACTAGTTGTAGCAAGATAATGAATAATATTTCTTCATTAACTATGCCAACCTGCATCTTGTTGTACTAGTAATAGTAAGATAATGCAGCTTGTTGTACTAATGATGTTGCTATGCCTTTCACATTCATTCATTCATTCTATGATTGTTCTAGGAGTCGGTCATCATTCATTTGATGCGGTGCGCCATGGACGCGATGGCCGCTTCATCCGCTGCCCCGGCGCCATGGAGTGGCTAGAGCTGGTTGTGGACGACGACGCCCAGCGACAAGGGACGGCCTGGCCTGCCACCCCGAAGCCCTAACAAGGGGGCTAAGGAATCAGGAGGGGTACTCATACTGTCGCCCCTCATGTGGATGCACCGGACCTCAAGGCTAGGCCTACTGCTGCTGCTGGGTAGAGTCCGGCCACGCTACTGCTAGGTATGATTCCCACCTCCTTCGAACCCCCTTGTACTGCAGGCCTTCATGTGCATGTATGGAGTCCTATTTTTATGTTGAGGAACGCGGGCTGCTCTTATCAGGGCAAACACAAGCGCCTTCATGTCTTATTTGCGATATATAAATCATCTGGAACAAATCATTTTCGTGAATTTGGTCATGTTCCTCGTATACCGTATATTTTGATAGCATATGTCCTCACAAAAGAGAAAGGAAAAAAATATTGCATATGTCTCTGCATTTCAGTTCCATACTTTTGAGCTCGGCAAGCTAAATTTGTTTCAAACATTTAGATGGCTCACATCATATAACCAGTAACTTGAGCATTACATGCATAAGCTGCTAGAGGAATGTCTTCAGCTAACCACAGAGAACTGGTGCTGTGCACAACTTCCTTTGTAGAAAAGATCAATAGTTGTGTAGACTTGTGCAAACCCTAAATTTTTGTACTAAGGTGGCCAGCGTGGTGTCGCGACATGATCACTGACGAAATTAATTATGATTTTGTTATTCTGCTTTATGATTTACTCAATCCCTATTGTTTCATGATGATTATGCAGTAATGCTCCTCTTCTTCCTCAACCACCTGAACCACCATGCCAACGGTGTCGGTGTACTCAAGTAGGGGTACCTTAGTATCCCGAACTTGTGCACGGGCAGTCGCAGCACCCCGCGGCAAGGCTTGCCGGGTGACCGCCAAGGTCCTCCGTGGTTCCTTTGGAGCAGTTCAAGAACAAAGTATTCGAGCCAAGGCGCAAGGCCCCGGCAAGAGGAGCTTGCCGGGAAGGCCACTCGAAGCACAAAGACCCCGGCAAGAGGAGCTTGCCGGGAAGACCAACCAAGGCATCTCGAGAAGCTTGCTGCGACGCGCTGCGCATCCCGACAAGACCTGGTGAGCGACAAGCTCCCGGACGCGACGAGACCCGGTGAGCGACAAGCTCCCGGACGCGACAAGACAACATCTGCGGCAAGGCGCTTGCCGCGGCAAGCTACTACTACGCAGCCCGCGCTCCAGCTCACCCACCAACGTGTCGCTCTGGGACCGTTCCTGGTGTACGTGGCGGGAGGCTGTGCAGCCAGGGGCATGCGGTGGCAAGCAGGCGCTGACAAGATAGCCATCGTGGCAAACGGTGGCTCCCCTGACGGTCCCTTTCCGCACCGTCTAGGCGACATAGACAGGCATTTAATGCCTTTGTCCCCTGCCGTCAGGGTTAGGTATGATACAACTATAGTAAGCGGTGGCGCCAACCACCACCTCTTTTACCTTTTTACCATCATCTCTGTTGCCACCTGTCGGTGACCCCTTTGACATATAAAAGGAGGCCCATGCGCAACAGGGAAAGGGGGAACGATCATTCTCACGCTCGGTCTCACTAGCCACCCAAGTGTACTGTAGCAGTCATCGCTCCCGAGCAAGAACACAATACAAATCAAAGCAGGAGTAGGGTTTTACGCATCCGTGCGGCCCGAACCTGGGTAAACTGATCGCGTCGTTCGTGCGCTCGCCTCGATCTGCTCTTCGTGCACTCTCCGCCCCCTGCCGAACCGAAAGGGGCCTCGGTCCGCCGTGGTCCCATAGGTGTCCGTGGGGATCAGTCACCCCCGACATCTTTGGCACGCCAGGTAGGGGCTGTGTCGAGGCTGTGTGAACCTAATCTGACATTCGCACCAGCCGAATCTTCATCCTCTTCATCGACATGCCGCCGAAGAAGAAGGCTTCGGAGGTAGCTGCTCCGTCTGCGCCGAGCCCACCATCGCCGCAGCGAACGGCTGGTGGAGTAGGCCCAGGCGGAAGAGCGGGCGCCGACGAGGGGACTCATGGTGATGCCAGGTCCAAGGACAAGACTGCGCCGCACGTCGGCGGCGCGGTCGGCTCCCACAACGACCGAGCGCACTCCAAGACCTCGGCGTCCGTACACGCTCCGCGCCTGTCCCAGGAGGCGCGGTACCAGCAGCGTCATGGTACTCACGGTACCATACGTTTGCTGGGCCAAGATCAAGCTGGCGGATCCCGGAGTGCTCAAGACCAGCACGCACGCCAACATGCTGGCGCGAGCGTGGCACCGTCGCTTGGACGAGATACTGCTCCTTCTAACGTAGTTAGAAGTCCGAGCATATCCCGTTCCTCGCACCGTTCGCCGCCGCCCGCCCGCCACTCCGGCAGAAGCGTTGGCACGGGCCCAACTGCTCCTAGATTACCCTCCAGCGCCAGAGAAGATCGATGACTGGAGGGCCACTATCCAGAGCCTCATCGGCTTCGCCAACGGCGACGACCCGCGGCAGCCGAGCACATCGCAGCCGCGGCAAGTCAGTCAGGCGCGAGCCGGTGGCGACAAGACCGGGGGGGTGCAACCACTATGCACTCTCTGCCTAGAAGGCCAAGATCACCGACTCGCCGGATCCACCTCGACAGCGAGTCCACCGCGTCATCAGACCCGCGAGCTCGTCGCGATCAGCGCCAAGTCCTTCATGAAAGACAGCAAGAAGACGCTCGAACACGCATCGAGCGCCGAAGAGAAGCGCGGCGTCAATCAGACCTGCGCGCTGGGCCCTCTATTGACATGCACACGCCTGGAGAACCAGGCGACTTGCCGTACGCGGTAGGTTGCCCTGCGTTTACCCGTGAGCTGCGGCAAGTCCAGTGGCCCAGCCAGAAGCATTTCAAGCCAGACGTACCAGAGAAGTATGACGGCAAGTCACACCCATCAGAGTTCCTCAGCATCTACACCATTGCGGTGCAAGCTGCCGGGGGGCGAGACGACAAGGTCCTTGCCAACTACTTCCCACTGGTGCTCACGCCCGAAGTCAGGTCCTGGCTCATGCACTTGCCAGACAACTCCATATCCTCTTGGGCAGATCTTTGCCATCATTTTGTCGGCGCCTTTACAGGCGGCCACAAACCACATGGCCAGGAAAGTGATCTTCACCTGCTTGCCCAGAAGGAAGGAGAGCCCCTGCGCAAGTATATTCAGAGGTTCAGCCGTGTGCAGCGCAACATCCCAGACATCCACCCCGCCGCGGTTATCAGCGCGTTCCATCAGAACATGCGTAACCGCAGGATGCGGGAGGAGATGGCGATGAGCAGGATCAGAGACGTCGGCGAGCTTTACGCCCTGGCCGACAAGTGTGCACGCGCTGAAGAACAGAGGAAACTCCACGGAGAGAACACTGGAGCGGGAGGATCTGATAGTGAAGATGCTGCCCCGGCAAAGAAAAACCGGAGGCGCAACAGGAAGAAGAAGGGCAACGAGGTGCTAGTCGTCGAGCAGTCCGGCAATGACGGCGCCGCCAAACAAGCCAAAGTTGGTAGCTCCGGCAAGGAGGTTTCCGCATGCACCAATTGCCAAGCTGTGGCGGCCGCCGACAAGCAGGACGGCTCTGACAAGCAGTACTGCAAGATCCACCACACCAAGGGCCATGACCTCCAGAGCTCCAAGAAGGTCGAGCAGCTTGTACAGCAGCAAAAAGCTAAGTATGAGCGCCATCACAAGGAGAGGGCCCAAGGAGGCGGTGGAGAGGCCGGCAAGAAGCACGCTGGCCGGGGAGGACGCTGCGGCAAGGCCAAGCAGCGGCATGGAGACAGACCTCCCCGTGGCCGCGACAAGGATGAAGACGAAGATGATGATGAAGACATGGATGATGTTGAGAACAGTGAGCAGGAGTTCCAGAAAGCTACAGAAGTTTTGTGCATTGACTGCGGTGCTTCTTTGCATACTTCCCACCGCCAACTCAAACAGTGGCTGCGGGAAGTTAACGCGGTAGAGCCACCTGTCGAGTCGCGTAAACTTCTGAAATGGTCCAGCACGCCTATCATCTTTGACATTGAGGACCACCCTGATCGCACGACTGCGGTCGGGTGCTTGTCGTTGTTGGTTTCGCCAACAATCCGCAACCTCAAAGTCACTAAGATGCTAATTGACGACGGGGCCGGCTTAAATCTGATCTCCTCCGCTGTGCTCCAGAAACTCCAGATCCCGGACAGCGAGCTCGAAGAAACCGGTACATTCCAAGGAATTAACCCGGGAAGGAGCAAGCCGAAAGGGAAGGTCTCATTCCCGGTGACATTTGGCAGCGAGCTGAATTTCAGAACGGAGAGGGTTACTTTTGACGTTGCCGATCTCCCATTGCCTTACAATGGGATACTTGGCCGTCCAGCACTCGCCAAGTTCATGGCAGCCTCTCACTATGCATACAACATGCTTAAGATGCTAGGCCCGATAAGCGTCATCTCTGTCCCTGGCGACAAGAAGGATGCCCTTATCTGCGCCGACAAGATCTACCGGGAAGCAGCTGCTGCGATAGACCGCAAGGCACTTGCCGCTAAAGCTCTCGGGGGAAAGAAGAAGACCAGGTCCGGCAAGAGCTCTAATGCCCACTCCGGCAAGCGCACCTCCTCGGAGTGCTGCGCTGCCATCGAGGACGCACCATCGAGCTCCACCGGCAAGTGTAAGAAGGCTATGGCAGCTCCACCACATACCAAGAAGGTGTCCGCCAAGGAGGACGGCACTGGTGGTACCTTCACCATCAGTGCCACGCTTGACCCTAAATAGGAAAGCGCGCTCGTTACTTTCTTGCGGGCGAATGTCGATGTGTTTGCATGGCAACCGTCTGATATCCCCGGTGTTCCCAGGAAAGTAATTTAGCACCATCTTGCCGTTTGTCCTCATGCGTGGCCCGTCAAGCAGAAGGTCAGAAAACAGGCAGTGGAGCGCCAAGAATTCATAGCAGAAGAAATCAAGAAATTGGAAGCAGCAGGCCTTGTCAGAGGAGTGCTCCATCCCACGTGGTTGGCCAATCCTGTTGTAGTGCGCAAGGCAAATGGAAAATGGAGGCTTTGTATTGACTTCACTGATGTTAATAAAGCTTGTCCCAAAGACCCATTTCCCTTGCCGCGCATTGACCAGATTGTTGACTCCACAGCCGGATGTGATTTGCTTTCATTTCTTGACGCATATTCAGGATATCATCAGATCTTCATGGCAGAAGAGGATGAGGAGAAAACCGCATTCATTACTCCATGTGGCACGTACTGTTTCGTACGGATGCCTTTTGGTTTAAAGAATGCTGGTTCGACATTTGCAAGAGTAGTCCATGTCGCTCTGAAGCCGCAAATGCACAAAAATGTAGAAGCCTACATGGATGACATAGTGGTCAAGAGCAAGGACAGGGCAACTCTGATACAAGACTTAGATGAGACCTTTGCAAATCTGCGGAAGATCAACCTCAAGGTCAACCCCGAGAAGTGTGTGTTTGGAGTCCCTTCCGGCAAGCTTCTCAGGTTCTTTGTGTCTCAGCGTGGGATTGAAGCCAATCCCGACAAGATCAAGGCCATTGAGCAGATCGAAGCACCAAAGCACGTCAAGGATGTACGGAAGCTTGCCAGTTGCATGGCTGCTCTCAGCAGGTTTATTTCTCGGTCTGCTGAGCGCGCCCTGCCGTTTTTCAAAGTTTCAAAAAAGGCAGGTCCAATGAAATGGACTCTGGAAGCGGAGGCGGCGCTACAGGACTTGAAGAGATCCCTGTCCTCCACTCCAACACTTGTCGCACCTAAGCCACAAGAGAAGTTGCTGCTGTACATAGCGGCAACCAATCAAGTGGTTAGTGCTGCGTTAGTAGCGGAGAGGGAGGCAGATGACGAGCCAGCAACCGCGGCAAGCACATCTAGTGACAAGCAGGGGGCTTCCCCGACAAGCTTTGGTCCCGACAAGCATGGATCTGCGCAGATGCAAGAGGAGATACAGAAGAAGATGGTGCAGCGCCCAGTTTACTTTGTCAGTTCCCTTTTACAGGGGGCTAGGTCAAGGTACTCTGGTGTGCACAAGTTGCTTTTCGGCCTTCTCAAGGCCTCGAGAAAGCTGCGCCATTACTTCCAAGCACATGAAATCACGGTTGTCACTCGCTTTCCGCTGAAGAGGATACTGCAGAATCCAGAAGCAACAGGTAGGATTGTCGAGTGGGCACTGGAACTGTCAAGCTTTGGCCTCAAGTTTGAGAGTACATCAACAATCCAAAGCAGAGCATTGGCAGAGTTCATAGCAGAATGGAAGCCAACTCCAGACGAAGAAATTCCGGAGACAAGCATTCCCGCCAAGGAAACAAGCAAAGAGTGGCTCATGTACTTTGATGGTGCCTTCTCGTTGCAAGGCGCCGGTGCAGGAGTGCTGCTTGTCGCACCCACCGGAGAGCACCTCAAGTACATAGTCCAGATGCACTTTCCCAGGGAGCAAGCGACAAACAATACTGCAGAGTATGAAGGCTTGCTTGCCGGTCTCAGGATCGCGGCAGAACTTGGGATTAAGAAGCTTATTGTCAGGGGTGACTCGCAGCTTGTCGTCCGCCAAGTAAACAAGAACTATCAGAGTCCGTTAATGGATGCTTACGTCGACGAAGTGAGAAAGCTAGAAGAGCACTTTGACGGCCTGCAGATGGAGCACGTTCCAAGAGCTCAGAATGACATTGCCGATGGCCTGTCAAAGTGCGCCGCACTCAAATTACCTGTGGAACTAGGGATTTTTGTGCTCAAGCTGACTCAACCGTCCGTAACACCACCAACTGGACAGAACAAGCCGTCGCCAAAAAGGTCCCCAAGATCAACACCAAGAATGCTGAGGAGCAGTCTGCTCCGGCAAGCCCCAGGGTTTGTTCCGTTGAAGCAGACACTCCCGACAAGTTTTGCTCCGGCAAGCTTGCCGGGGAACGTCAAGCTCCGGCAGAGCCGCAGGCTCTTGCCGTGGAAGCAGATGTTCCTGCAGCAGCAAAATTGCCTTTAGTCCTTGTTGTCGAGCCACAGGCTCCAACATGGGCGCAGCAGATTGTCCGTTTCCTTCAGACGGGAGAGCTTCCCGAAGAACAAGAATAAGCGGGAAGAGTAGCCCGGCATTCTAGTATGTACCAGTTTGTCGATAACACACTGTGCAGAAGAAGACTCAACGGTGTGAAATTGAAGTGTATTCCCCAGGAAGATGGACAGAAACTGTTGGCAGAGATACATGGAGGCATATGTGGTCACCACATTGGCGCGAGAGCTCTTGTCTGAAAAGCAGTCCGGCAAGGCTTCTTCTGGCCGACAGCCCTCCAGGATGCAACTACACAAGTAACCAAGTGTGAAGCGTGTCAGTTCCATTCCAAGAAGATACACCAGCCAGCTCAAGCTCTCCAGACGATCCCTTTATCCTGGCCATTTTCGGTCTGGGGGCTCGATATCCTCGGCCCCTTTCCCCGAGCTGTCGGGGGCTTTGAGTACCTGTACGTTGCAATCGATAAGTTCAAAAAGTGGCCGGAAGTGGAACCAGTGAGGAAGGTGAGAACACAGTCAGCAGTCAAGTTCTTCAGGTCGATTGTTTGCCGTTTCGGGATCCCTAACAGGATAATCACCGACAACGGTACACAATTTACGAGCCGCACCTTCATGCAGTATGTCCAAGATCTTGGCGCCAAGGTATGCTACGCCTCTGTTGCTCACACGAGAAGCAACGGTCAATCGGAGAGGGCAAATGCTGAAGTGCTGCACGGGCTCAAGACCAGAACTTTCGACAGGCTGCACAAGTGCGGAAGAAACTGGATCGAGCAGCTGCCGGTGGTTCTTTGGTCGATCAGGACGACGCCAAATCGAGCCACTGGCCAGACGCCCTTCGCTCTAGTCTATGGAGCGGAGGCAGTTCTCCCAACGGAACTCATATACGGGTCGCCTCGAGTGCTCGCTTACGATGAGTTTGAGCAAGAGCAGCTGCGGCAAGACGACGCGCTGCTCCTTGAGGAAGACCATCTTCAGGCTGCTGTGCGAGCCGCTCGCTACCAGCAAGCTTTGCGCCGCTACCATAGCCGCAAAGTTAAAGCCAGAAGCTTCGAGGAAGGCGACCTTGTTCTTCGGCGCGTTCAGTCCGCCAAGAATTCCAACAAGTTGATGCCGAAGTGGGAAGGCCCTTACCGGGTGAAACGAGTCACTAGGCCCGGCGCTGTCCGCCTTGAGCCCGAAGACGGCATTCCGGTGAGCAACTCCTAGAATATTGAGCATCTTCGTAAGTTTTACCCGTAAGGCGCGGCTGTCGGACCCTGTCCGGCAACCACCCTTTTGTACAAGTCTTGCCGCTGTTGCATGTAATCCTTTGTACAAAGCCAGGCGCAGACCCTAAGCACAAGTAAATGAAGCGCTGGCGCCCTGAGTTATAGCATGCATGCTAGATCGAGTCTCGTCCTTGGTTAGGGTTGATAGTGCTTAACAGCGGCTAACCCCTAGCTTAGAGGTTGAGTGTGCGTCCCTTTGCCTTTCTTTCGTTTCCCTTGGTTCGTAGGGCTCGCATATCCTTGCCGGACCGCTTGAGGACGAAAAGGAGAAGAAGGACGTACCGGCATCTGGACCCCAGCAAGCCAGTGTTGCCGGGGGCTGCAAGTACCAAGATTCACCCACAGCAAGCCAGGGTTGCCGGGGGCTGCAATCTGAGATAACTCTTTCATCCCTCATCATGAATTCTCTTATGGACTGGGGAAGAAACCTCGTTTCTTCCTGAAAACTACCGTGCTCCCTTAACTCTAGGCCCTGGGGCTCGTTCCTGGGGCCAAGCTTGGTCGTAGTCGCGGCAGCAAAGGGATGAAACGAGGGGCCCGCACCCGCCTCGTCCCTGCCTCCATCAAAAGCGTGAGAAAGGTCGAGCGACGTGGGAAGACGGCAGGGCCTGTTGCCGGGAGAAGAAGTGTCTGTCTGAAAGATACCAAGGATTTGCTCCTTGATGTGGGTTCTACCCGCGAGACAAATGACCTGGCAAACATAACCTTTTCATTAAAAAAACATTCCACTCAGGTACAGTCCATAGAGGATGAAAAACATGAAAGAGAGGATTACAAGTTTTAAATGCAACTAAGGCCCGAAGGCTTACAAATTAAAAAGATAAGATGCCCGTAATCCCTTTCTTGTCCCTCTCTTCAGGAGGTAGATCAAGGAGGCGAAAAGGGTAAAAGGGGCGCCTAGGCGAGCTACGGGTGCCAAAAGACACCAAGAGAACATCCCGGGGGCCGTCCGAAGGCTGGACGGTGATGGCGGCGCCGGAAGCGGGGCTCGAAGACGAGGCGGCAGGACGTCAGCACGCTGTCGAGGGCACCACGCCCTCATACTCCGATTTGACGGCCTTGCCGCCAGCCCTCTTCCTCTTCCGCAGCCTCCCTACGCCAACCGCCCAAGGAGACGACCCCGGGGAGTTCAAGGAGCTGGGGACACGAATGATGGGGTCACCGGTGCCACACGGAGTGGTGCCCGACACCTAGTCCGACCCGTCATCCTGCCGCCCGCTACCCTCGTCGTCGCTGTCGCTCCCCTCCTCGTCACTCTCGCTCGAGGAGGAGCCTTCGCTATCGGAGGAGCTGTCCACGCAGCACTTTGCCCGAGTGCCGAAGCACCCGAAGACATTAACGAAGAGGAGATCGCCCTCCACCAACTTAAAGTGGAGGGTGAGCCCCCCCATCAGGCTGTGGATATGGGCGAACGTCTTCCACCCTCGACCAAGATACATGACATTAGGGGCTGGGAATTCAACGCTGACTCGCGTGCCGCTGATCCCGCAGCCCCTCATGTGCAGTCTCAGTGTCTCGGGCGGGTCCAACTCCATCGCGCTCGCAAACGGAGCTGGGAGTCGGAGGCGACGACGAGGCGCCCGGCGCAGCCTGACGAAGAACTCGCAAGGGTCGTCCCCAATATGGACCGCCGCGGGAAGAGGAACCGCTGGCGGAGGCGAAGCCGGCGCGCCGCCCCGTCCACCTCTTCCCCAAGTGCCTCGACCTCGTCCTCGACCTCGTCCACGACCTCGCCCCCTCCCTCTTCCCCTTACGGCTGGCTCTGCCACCACGGGTGCGGGAGAGGGAGGGATGCGCTGCCTGGCGGAGACCCTTGCCGCCACCGATGAAGGACCAGGGTTCCCTTTCTCCATGGCGAATGAGAGAAAGGGGAGCAGAAGCTGAAGGAAGGAGGAGATGAGAGAATGCGGGCTTCCGTCCTCCGCTCCCGCTCTTTATAAAGGAGCGAGGTGGGGGCTCGGCCGCCCCGCTCAGCGAATCAAGACACGGGAAGAGCAGGGAGCTGGGGCCGACCCGCTGCCTCGACCCGCGCCGGCCCAGTTTTCCGCCTCCACCGTCCGCGACCCCAAGCGCATGGGAGCCGCGTGGCAGGCGTGCAGAACCGAGGCGACGGATGAGCCGACCTCTCTCCACCCCGTGATTGTGGGGAGTGGACACCTCGAAAACCGCGCATCGGCCCCGCCCAGTAAATGAACCACGCCTCCACGCCTCCCTCCGTTTATGGGGGGGGGGCGCGAACCGTCCCCTTTACCACGACGTGACGCACGCACGCGGGGCTTAGCCCCGCGCACGCCGCCCACGTCACGCACGACGCCCCGTTCGACGCGTGCCGCTCGGGGAGGGCGCGGTGCATGCGGAGTCAGATACGGCGTGACCCAGGCCGCGCGTGCCCGTGCACTGTTTTGGGCCTGGCCCAACAGCGCTCGGCACCGTGTGTGGCCCAGGCCTGGGGGCTCCTGTCGGTGTACTAAAGTAGGGGTACCTTAGTATCCCGAACTTGTGCACGGGCAATCGCAGCACCCCGCGGCAAGGCTTGCCGGGTGACCGCCAAGGTCCTCCATGGTTCCTTTGGAGCCGTTCAAGAACAAAGTATTCGAGCCAAGGCGCAAGGCCCCGGCAAGAGGAGCTTGCCGGGAAGGCCACTCGAAGCACAAAGACCCCGGCAAGAGGAGCTTGCCGGGAAGACCAACCAAGGCATCTCAAGAAGCTTGCTGCGATGCGCTGCGCGTCCCGGCAAGACCCGGTGAGCGACAAGCTCCCAGACGCGATGAGACCCAGTGAGCGACAAGCTCCCGGACGCGACAAGAAAACATCCGTGGCAAGGCGCTTGCCGCGGCAACCTACTACTCCGCAGCCCGCGCTCCAGCTCACCCACCAACGTGTCGCTCTGGGACCGTTCCTGGCGTACGTGGCGGGAGGCTGTGCAGCCAGGGGCATGCGGTGGCAAGCAGGCGCTGACAAGATAGCCATCGTGGGAAACGGTGGCGCCCCTGACGGTCCCTTTCCACACCGTCTAGGCGACACAGACAGTCATTTAATGCCTTTGTCCCTTGCTGTCAGGGTTAGGTATGATACAACTGTAGTAAGCGGTGGATCCAACCACCACCTCTTTTACCTTTTTACCCTCATCTCTGTTGCCACCTGTCAGTGAACCCTTTGACATATAAAAGGGGGCCCATGCGCAACAGGGAAAGGGGGAACGATCATTCTCACGCTCGGTCTCACTAGCCACCCAAGTGTACTGTAGCAATCATTGCTCCCGAGCAAGAACATAATACAAATCAAAGCAGGAGAAGGGTTTTACGCATCCGTGCGGCCCAAACCTGGGTAAACTGATCGCGTCGTTCGTGCGCTCGCCTCGATCTGCTCTTCGTGCACTCTCCGCCCCCTGCCGAACCGAAAGGGGCCTTGGTCCGCCGTGGTCCCATAGGTGTCCGTGGGGATCAGTCACCCCCGACAAACGTGCTCCTAAAGCATCAACTTCAATAACGGTGACCATCCATTCCTCCATTCCTTGCTTGCAGCTAGCGTTTTAGTTCTCCCACAGCTAGCTAGTTTAGTCTGCTATGGTTTGGGGTGCTTTGGGTTTCAATTCACTGCAGTAGAAGCACCATTCTTTTGCCTTTTTCAGTTAGATGCATTTGGATTGTTTGGCATCAGAACCTGTTCAAGGAGATTTGCTTTTGGTAGATGAAGACTAGATTAAGTATTCCATAAAATTCACCACATGAGTATACTACTTAATAGCCAATTTTCGTGGTCAAATTCAGCCATGGATGCAAATGGACGTCATGATTCTGTTATGCTCTGAGGTCGGTGGTCGAATTGAGGTGCTTCTGGACTATAGTGTATTAGGTTGCCAGGAGTAGTAAAACTTAGTTTTGTATTGAGGATTGAGGGTGGCTAGGCTTATAAGTTAATCATCAGCGTGAATGATTTGTTTGTCTGATCCTCACAAGTTAATGCTTCGCTCGTCCAGGTGTGTGATAATGCCATGTGTCTTGTGCAATCAGATTACATTTCTGTTTGTTATGGTAATATAAAAAATATTCATGCTGTCAAAATTTTCACAGTGTGTGCCTTTCATTTCTTTAGTTTGATTGTTTCCCTTGTATTCAATATGCTTCTAGTGGCTGATCCTTCCATTTTTGTTGTGGCATCTTTATTTTCACAGGTGTTGTGTGTTCTGGAAGATGGAAGAGGACGAAAACCTATTTTTGTTGAACTAAATTTTCTGTATTCTATTTTGTTGTACGTATCATTAGATAGTTTTGTATAGGAACAAGTAATACTAGTTTGTAGGGCTTTATGGCCTGTGATGTAAACATATTTAGTGCTGAAATATGAAATTGTTTGCAAAATTTGTCAAAAAGGTAGATCATATGTATGAATATGTGAATGGGCTGAAAAGAGTACTGGACCAACTCCAGGATTGAATTAATATTTGAATGTATAAAAAGGCCGAATGTAAACCAGAAATGGGCAGCATAAAATTGTACATATATTCTTGAAAGGCCAAGCATGCATAAAAATTGATGGGCTGACCAGTTGGGCTTGGCCCATGTAGCAGACACAAATTAACAGAAATAAATATACCAAATTGGTTGAATTAATGGGCTCGGCCCATGTAGAAAATCGAATTGGACCGGGCTGATTCTTGTGCCACATCAGATTGCCACGTCGGATGCCTACGTGGACTGGAGAGGCTGCTAGTGACCATAACAAAACAGTAGGCATATTTTGGTTGTAAATGTCTATGACCTTCTCACAGAGAAGGTCGTTAATTTCAGTTTACGACCACCAGCTTTTGACCTTCTGTTTTTGGTCACAAAAAGGTCGCAAATGAAAAACAATGACCTTTAAGTGACCAATAGTCAAGGTCACAAGTTGACATATTTCTTGTAGTGCTTGGAGTAGACGTTAAGAAAGAAGTGAGGCGTCCACGAGGCAGGGAGGCGCGCTTGCCCCCTTGGGCGCGATCCCAACACTCGTGGGCCCCTCGCAGCTCCACCGACCTACTTATTCCTCCTATATATATATATATATATATATATATATATATACCCCGAGAACATCCAGGAGCACCACGAAACCCTCTTTCCACCGCCGCAACCTTTCGTACCCAAGAGATCCCATCTTGGGGCCTTTTCTGGAGCTCTGTCGGAGGGGGAATTGATCACGGAGGGCTTCTACATCAACAGACGGGGCTTCTCCGATGATGTGTGAGTAGTTTACCACAGACCTTCTGGTCCATAGTTATTAGCTAGATGGCTTCTTCTCTCTCTTTGGATCTCAATACAATGTTCTTCTCGATCTTCTTGGAGATCTATTTGATGTAACTCTTTTTGCGGTGTGTTTGTCGAGATGCGATGAATTGTTCGTTTATGATCAAGTTTATTTATGAACAATATTTGATTCTTCTCTGAAATATTTTATGTATGATTGGTTATCTTTGAAAGTCTCTTCGAATGATCAGTTTGGTTTGGCCTACTAGATTGATCTTTCTTGCAATGGGAGAAGTGCTTAGATTTGGGTTCAATCTTGTGGTGTCCTTTCCCAGTGACAGCAGGGGCGGCAAGGCACGTATTGTATTACATGGTTGCCATCGAGGATACGAATATGGGGTTTATATCATATTGCTTGAGTTTATCCCTCTACATCATGTCATCTTGCCTAATGCGTTACTTCAGTTCTTATGAACTTAATACTCCAGATGCATGCTGGATAGCGGTCGATGTCTGGAGTAATACTAGTAGATGCAGAATCGTTTCGGTCTACTTGTCGCGGACGTGATGCCTCATAATTATGCACTTTTTTATCAATTGCTCAACAGTAATTTTTCACCCACCGTAATACTTATGCTATCTTGAGAGAAGCCACTAGTGAAACCTGTGGCCCCAGGGTCTATCTTTTATCATATAAGTTTCCAATTTACTTTGCAATCTTTACTTTCAATCTATATCATAAAAATACCAAAAATATTTATCTTATTATCTCTATCAGATCTCACTCTCGATAGTAACCATGAAGGATTGACAACCCCTTAATCACGTTGGTTGCGAGGTTCTTATTTGTTTGTGTAGGTACGAGCGACTTGCGTGTGGTCTCCTACTCGATTGATACCTTGGTTCTCAAAAATTGATGGAAATACTTACACTACTTTGCTGCATCACCCTTTCCTCTTCAAGGGAAAACCAACGCAGTGCTCAAGAGGTAGCAGTAGTCATGTGAATTTGGTATTCATTCGATATTTTGATGAGATGTATGTTGTCTTTCCTCTAGTGGTGTCATGTGAACGTTGACTATATGACACTTCACCATTGTTTGGGCCTAGGGGAAGGCATTGGGGAGTAATAAGTAGATGATGGGTTGCTAGAGTGATAGAAGCTTAAACCCTAGTTTATGAGTTGCTTCGTAAGGGGCTGATTTGGATCCATATGTTTCACGCTATGGTTAGGTTTACCTTAATACTTATTTTGTAGTTTTGGATGCTTGCAGTAAGGATTAATTATAAGTGGGATATTTGTCGAAGGAAGGGCAGTAACCAAGCACTGGTCCACCCACATATCAAATTATCAAAGTACTGAATGCGAATCGTATGAATGTGATGAAAACTAGCTTGACGATAATTCCCATGTGTCCTCGGGAGAGTTTTCCTTCATATAAGAGTTTGTCCAGGCTTGTCCTTTGCTACAAAAATGATTGGGCCATCTTGCTGCAACTTATTTACTTTTATTACTTGTTACCTGTTGTCGGTGTAAAAACCGGCGGATCTCGGGTAGGGGGTCCCGGACTGTGCGTCTAAGGTGGATGGTAACATGAGGCAGGGGACACGATGTTTTACCCAGGATCGGGCCCTCTTGATAGAGGTAAAACCCTACGTCCTGCTTGATTATTCTTGATAATATGAGTAGTACAAAAGTTGATCTACCACGAGATCAGAGAGGCTAAACCCTAGAAGCTAGCCTATGGTATGATTGTATGTAGTCCTATGGACTAAAACCCTCTGGTTTATGTAGACACCGGAGGGGCTAGGGTTACAAAGAGTCGGTTACAAGGAATGAGATCTACATATCCGTATTGCCAAGCTTGCCTTCCACGCCAAGGAGAGTCCCATCCGGACACGAGACGAAGTCTTCAATCTTGTATCTTCATAGTCCAACAGTCCGGCCAAAGGATATAATCCGGCGGTCCAGATACCCCCTAATTCATGACTCCCTCAGTAGCCCCTCAACCAGACTTCAATGACGATAAGTCCGGCGCGCAGATTGTGTTCGGCATTGCAAGGCGGGTTCCTCCTCCGAATACTTCATAGAAGATCTTGAACACGAGGATCTTGTCTGGCTCTGCAAAATAAGTTCCACATACTACCGTAGAGGGAATAATATTTACACAAATCTAATCTGTTGACGTACCCTATAGTGTGACAACACACCATAGCCAGGTCTTTATTCAAATCGTTTTTCATCACCAATCTCAGTGTGTTTCGCGAGGCGGTTTCCTTGGCATGTCTTGTTGAAGCAGAGAATGTGTCCTCTTATTACGGACGTGGGTAACCCAATGGCGCCTATTAGTAGGACTCCTAAATCTTAGGCAAGTCCCAAACGGCCACAAGGAGGACGCTTGATATTCACCCTCTTTATAAAGGGGACAAGGCCTTTTCCTCTCGATCTTAATCGAATCCACCTATCGCATCGAGTTCCAACACCCAAAGCTCAGGTTTAGGCGCTTCAGACCTTCAACTATGTCCGGATCCAACCTTCAAGGTCGGTGGATGCCTTCCTCCATCACAGAGGAGGATATCAAGAAGTTGAGAGAGGCCTAATATCTGACCGCCGAAATTTCGCATCGGCTGCTAGCCCGAGGGCAGGTCGTCCCTACTCCCGAACCCAACGAGGGCGTCGACGTCGTGTTCGTCTCCCACTTCCTCCGAGGACAAGGCCTGGCTCTGGATCCCTTTGTTAGGGGTCTTATGTTCTACTACGGGCTAGATTATCATGATCTGGCCCCGGATTCCCTTCTTCACATCTCGACATTTATTGTCGTATGCAAGGCCTTCCTCCGCATTACCCCTCACTTCGGCCTATGGCTCAAGACCTTCGATGTGAAGCCGAAGATGATCGAGGGGCAGCACGCAGCGTGCAGAGGCCCTTCAATAAGCAAAATTGCTGACGCTCCCTGGCCTGAGGGTTACTTCCCAGAGGTGTCCGGATTGTGGCAGCGGGAGTGGTTCTACATCACAGCTCCCCAAAGTGCCAAGTGGGTAGCTGCCCCGGCCTTCCGCTTAGGCCCCCCACCACAACTGATGTCATGGATCAACAGGGGGTTGAGCTGGGGTCCAGCCAAGGACGTGCCAATACTGCAAAGCCGTATCCGAGATCTCTTCGAGAGAGATATCAGTCTGGTTATGGTAGTGCAAGTTATGCTAGTCCGTCAAGTCCAGCCATGCAAACGCCAGCCCCTTCGCATGTAGGAATTCAACCCGAAAGGATAGCGAGCTTTCCAACATTTCCTCGTCATGACGCACGAAGAGATGTACAAATTGTTCTTCGAACCACAAATAATGTGTCCGGACATCACTAAGGATGCAGGTCTGAGCTGCAATCGCCCGGATACCCAAGTAAGTAGCCCCGCATCCGAACACACTGTCCGTTTTATTCATAGCAACATTGCACTAAAAAGAAAAACCGCTCTTGGTCCAGGATTGGATAGAGAAGGAAAAGTTGATCAGGTGTCCGGCGCCCCTCCCTGAGACCTCACCAAATCCCGTGCTAATCAGGATGCTGGAGATCGCGCCTTATCAAGCGCCCTTGGGAGAAGATAAAGGGGGGGAACAAGGAGGTTAGCACCTCCGCGAAGGAGGTTACCCGGGGAGGAGGGACTGAAACTTCCTCTCCCCAGGGAAGGAAGAGGACCGCCTCCGAGGACCCGGAGATAATGGTCTCCAAACGGGGGAAGAAATCTTCGCCAGAGGGTCCTGCCTCGGGGGCTACCCTGGCCGCACTATGCCCTCAAGGGGATCAGCCCTCCACCGAGCTATAAGTAAAAGGGTACTTAATAATGCAAATATCTCGATTTACTTCTAAGGAAAACAACAGAAGCATTTATCTTGCAGTTTGGATCTTAGCCCTTCTCAGCAGAGCTCGTCTTCAGGGGATCTTCTTCCAGAGATGATGGAGAGCAAAACTCCTCCCCCTGCCACAATGCCTCATGAGGCGGGCGACCCCGAGGTGTCGTCGCGGAGGGTTTCTCCTGATCCGGCAAGGCCATAAGCTAATCCTATGGCCACCCGAAGTCCTTAGTATCCGGCTCTTGAAGAGAGCAATCGAAAGAGTCCGGCACCGTCTGGTGTGCGGTCGAACGTACTGAGGGATTTGCTAGAGCAAGCGGCTATCTCAGAAGAGCACTGCACGTTGATGGGTATGGTGATTGGAAGGATTTCGTCCACCAAAAGTGGGTTGCATGAAGCCTTTGTGAGTCTACTTACGGGTTTTGAGATACGTGAAATGATGTACATTTTTGACAGTACCAAACTTTTTTAGATGTGCCCTGTGTAGATAGTAGCCCCTGAGACTCTGGTTGTCATCGAAAACAGCGACAAACAGAGGATCATAGTCCCAGGTAATAACCAGACCGCCTTTATGTGCAGGTGGTTGAAGCTCCGGTGTCTAGCCGGACTGATGGGTTTGTCGAACTAAGGCGGCAGCTGGATGCGGTAGATGCCGACATCGTGCTTGTCAACAAGCGGCTTGACAAGGCACAGGGTCAGTGATTTCTCTGGTCATCATCACATAGTAAGAGCAGCATGATGCCAGTATCTTTAATATGTTGTGACTGCAGATGGAGTTTCCGCCGTGGAGACCCTTCGGGTGGAACTTTCCCAAGCCAAGGAGCACACAAGGAGCAGCAATGCGGCCACTTTAAAGGAGGACGAGGGTTTAAGGGCCGAACAGGCCGCACATTGTGAGAGCAAAGAAACAATTGCCAAGATGGTAGTGGAGTTAAAAGATGCTGCTGACCGTTACCGGCTTCTTGAAGAGGAAAACCGAGCGAAGGCGACGGACCTGGAGAAGGCCCGGGTGGCTACCGAGGAAGCCCGCTCCAAAATTAGAGCGACGAAAGAGGAGCTGAATCAAGCTGCGGATATCGTTTCTGGGAAGCCCTTCTTGTTACGGACTAAGTTCGGAGATCCAAAATATGCTCCTCTAGACCGGCTATGGAGTTCTGCGGACGAGTGCATGGATTTGGCTGCAAGTGCTGCTGATGCGGCCGAGTACTTCAAGGATCAGAAGGGTCCTGAAGTGGAGAAGTTGTTCTGGTCACAGTTTCATGCTCCAGTCCGTCCGCTGTTACATGGGATGTTTGTGAGTGTAAGCCAAATATGTTATCCCTTTTCATTATCTATATTACATGGGATGTTTGTGATGATTACCCGACTCACGACATATGCCTTCAATGCGATTATGCCTCTAAGTCGTGCCTCGACACGTGGGAGATATAGTCGCATCGAGGGTGTTACAAGTTGGTAATCAGAGCCTTCCCCGACCTTAGGAGCCCCCACTGATTGATCGTTTTTAGCGGCCGAGTTGTGTCTAGAAAAATGTTTTGAGTCCTTAGGAATTATATATCGGAGAGTTTAGGAATTCTTTTTACTTCCCAGGCTCTGGTAAGGCTTCCTGACGTAGAGTTTTGACTCTTCTCTTCCCAAATTTCACTAAATTTTTTTTAGGATCATGCAAGTATCTTGGAATCGTTCCGATGGCTTATGATGAGAATACTGTCTTGGTGCCTCCTATCAGGGGTTTAGTGGAAGTGTCCCGAGGAGTTGAGCTCTGAGGTGTTGTCATCATAATTTTATCGTTGCAATTCTGCAATACTTGAGATATGTTCGCCGACATCGAAAATCTCTTTTATACAGTTCGTTGGTGAGATAACCTCGACGCCACCCAGTACTGGGTCGGGAGTTCGGGAGTATCGCCATAACTTGTATAACGGATGCTTTTCGAAGGTTGACGTAGATGGTTTCCGAAGGTTTCTTGGTTATGTGTTGAAGGATGGATACAGCTGGATGTAGGAATTGCTAGTTTGGGTGAGATATTATGCTTCCCCTGTACCCCCAACACCTGATTGCATAACCGGAAAGTTTCGGGAGTTTCATAGGTGGGAATTCAAGTAGCTCTTAGGATATCTTTCCGACAGATGTATGATATGAAATTGGGGTTCGACGTCTAGTGGTCCGCCTATTCACAGTCGATTTTACAGTGGTCTCATTGTGTCTTAAAGAGTCCTTGGCTATGCTGACTCGGGGACGCTTCGTATGTCATGTGCACTGCCTTGTACATGATGGTGTTGTACGACCGAGCCCGTGTAGGCCCCACCATGAAAACTTCGGACGAAATCTCTATCATATGTTTGTTCCGGCTTATTCCGCAAGCCAATCCTTTGTTTTGTTTTGAGTTGTGGTATTCGAGTGGCTTCGAAGTCATATGTTGATTCCATATCTTGTTGAGTTACTCCATCTACCTAATTCTACATGGCTTCGCAATTTAGGGATATGTGACCACTTCAAGAGAAGAGCATTCGTTCATTTTGTTCGGATGTGAAGACTCTATGTTGCAATTTTCATTCCGTTGGATTTAGCTTCAATATTTGTCTGTCTATGTGCTAACGGTGGTCAACCTCTTAAGGATGGCTCCCGCTAAGAGCACCAGTCAGAACCAGAATCAAGATCCGCCACCACCTCCACCTCCTCTGGAGGCATGGCAAGCTGTGATGGCCGCAACCAATGCAAACACATAGTTGATCATGCAAATCCTCCAAGAGCGCAATCAAGGCAGTCAAGGGAATCAAGGCAGCAATCAGAATCATTTTGCTACACTGAACCAATTCCTTGCTAATGGGCCGAAGACGTTCAGCAATTGTGTTGAGGCAACCGATGCTGACGATTGGCTGGTGGATCTATGTAAGCATTTTGAATGCAGCAACGTCAGGCCTGAAGATGTTGTCAAGTTCGCTTCCTTCCAACTCAAAGATCAAGCTGCAGAATGGTTCCAACAGTACAAGGATTCCAGAGGTGGACGTCTGATCAGTTGGGATGATTTCCGTCGAGATTTCCGAGCTCATCACATCCCTCAGAGTGTGACTGAAAGTAAACGTGAGGAATTCCGCAACCTGAAGCAAGGCTCTTTGTCTGTCTATGACTACAACAAGTTGTTCCAGAAGCTCGCCCGCTTTGCCAAGCAGGACGTACCTGATGAGAAGAGTATGATATACTAGTTCAGGGGTGGTCTCAGAGAAGAAATTCAGCTCGCTCTTATCCTCTTTGAGCCGTTGAGATACGATGAGTTCTACAACATGGCACTAAAGCAAGAAGCTGCTCAGTTGAGGTGTGATGCTTCCAAGAAGTGAGTCAGAGATGCTACTCCTTCTTCCTCTACTCAAGTGGCCAAGCAGCAGAAGTTTTGGCTTCCTCCTCCTCCGTTCCGTCAGCCGTATCAACAGAAGAGCAAAGGTGGCAGTGGTTCTTCCTACCCACCGAACCCTGGCTTTCAGAACAAGACTTCGTCGCAAGCTCCAAGATCGAGTGCTCCGTACCACCGTCCGCTTTCAGAGGTCACGTGCAACAAGTGCCAAGAAAAGGGTCACTATGCCAACAAGTGTTTCAACCAGAGGCGTCTTCCTCCTCCTCCTCCTGTCAGATCGGCAAGTATAGCTGTGGTCAAGCATAACCCCAAGCACGCCAAGGTCAACTTGCTGAATGCAGCTCAGGCAGAGGACTCGCCAGATGTGATCATGGGTAACCTTCCTGTTAAAGATGTTCCTGCAAAAGTTCTTTTTGACACTGGTGCATCGCTTTCTTTTATTTCAACTCCATTTGTGGCCAAGCATGATTTTGTGACCGAAAGGATTCCTGTTCCGTTGAAGATTGTGTCTTCGGGCAAGCAAATGACTTCTAACAATTGCGTCCCGGATGTCTCTATCACATTGGGCGATTACAAGTTTCTCTCTTCTCCGGTGGTTCTTGGTAATTCGGATATCGATCTTATTCTCGGGATGGACTGGCTCTCTAAGCACAAGGCTCAGCTCGATTGTGCAGCCAGGCAGATTCAATTGACTCATTCGTCTGAGGATGTAATCGTCTTTGCCGCTTGTGATGATACTATCCGGTTGTTTTCTCTCAATGAGAAGGGTGAATTGGATGCTATGTCGCAGATTCCAGTCATTTGCGAATATCAAGACGTCTTTGCAGAAGAGCTCCCAGGAATGCCTCCGCACCGGCCAGTTGAATTCGTTATTGATCTTGAGCCCGGTACGGAACCTGTGTGCAAGCGTCCTTACATGCTCGGACCTGAAGAGTTGAAGGAGCTGAAGAAACAACTCGATATTCGAGAAAGAATGGGTCTCATCCGGCCTAGTTCTTCTCCGTGGGGTTCTGGTGTTCTTTTTGTGAAGAAGAAGGATGGAACGGACCGACTTTGTGTTGATTACCGTCCATTGAACAAGAAGCCCATGAAGAAGAAATACCCACTTCCCAACATCAACGAGCTGTTTGAACAACTCAAGGGTGCCAAAGTATTCTCCAAGGTTGATCTCCGTATGGGTTATCATCAGATTCGTATCCGTGAGCAAGATATTCCCAAGACGGCTTTCAGGACAAGCTATGGGTCATATGAATACACTGTCATGTCTTTTGGCCTCGTCAACGCTCCTCCGACTTTCTCTCGCATGATGAACTTCATCTTCAACCCCTACACCAATGACTTCGTTTTGGTCTATCTCGACGACATTCTGGTTTTCTCGAAGAACAAGGAAGACCATGCCAAGCACTTGCGTTTGGTTCTTGACAAGCTGAGGGAACACCAGTTCTACGCCAAGTTCTCCAAGTGTGAATTTTGGCTCGATGAGGTTCTTTATCTTGGTCATATCATCTCTGCCAAGGGCATTGCTGTGAATCCTGAGAAGGTGTCTGCAATTGTTAATTGGGAACCTCCTCAGAACATGAAGCAACTTCGTAGTTTCCTCGGTCTCGCAAGCTATTGCCGAAGATTCGTTGAAAACTTTTCTAAGATCGCGAAGCCTCTCTCAAATCTTCTCCAGAAGCACGTCAAGTACCTTTGGTCTCCGGAGTGTGATATTGCTTTCAACACTTTGAAAGAGAAATTGATCACCGCTCCAGTTCTGACTCCGCCTGATGAATCCAAACCGTACGAGGTCTTTTGTGATGCCTCTCTCCAAGGTCTCGGTCCAGTATTGATGCAAGAGAAGAAAGTTGTTGCTTATACCTCTCGCCAGTTGAAGCCTAATGAGAAGAACTACCCCACTCATGATCTCGAGTTGGCGGCAGTTGTGCATGCTCTATTGACTTGGAAATATCTTCTATTGGGAAGAAAAGTGGACATTTTCACTGATCACAAGAGTCTCAAGTACATCGTCACTCAGCCTAATCTCAACCTCAGGCAAACTCGATGGGTCGAAATGATTCAAGAGTATAATCTGAGTATTGAGTATACTCCAGGCAAGGCCAATGTGATTGCTGATGCTTTGAGTAGGAAAGCGTATTGCAACAGTTTGATTCTCAAGCCTTATCAACCCAAGCTTTGTGAAGCTTTCCGCAAACTTAATCTGCAAATTGTTCCTCAAGGTTTCCTCGCCAACCTTCAAGTCTCTCCTACCTTGGAAGACTAGATTCGCCAAGCCCAGCTTCTTGATGCTATGGTGAAAAAGGTGAAGATTGGGATTGCCAAGAGTCAGTCCAAGTACAAGTGCTACCGCCTTGATGACAAGGACACTCTCTTCTTCGAGGATCGAATTGTTGTACCCAAAGGTGAACTTCGTAAAGTGATCATGAATGAGGCTCACAATTCCCTCCTCTCCATCCACCCTGGGAGCACGAAGATGTATCAGGACCTTAAGCAAGCTTATTGGTGGACTCGAATGAAGCGCGAGATCGCTCAATTCGTGAATGAATGTGATGTCTGCAGAAGAGTGAAGGCAGAACACCAAAGGCCAGCAGGTCTCCTCCAACCTCTTGCCATTCCAGAATGGAAGTTTGACCACATTGAAATGGACTCGGTGACTGGGTTTCCAAAGTCCAAGCGTGGCAATGATGCTATATTCATTGTCATCGACAAACTCACCAAAGTGGCTCACTTTCTGCCTATCAAAGTGTCGATCACTGCAGCTCAATTGGCGGAACTCTATACCTCTCGAATTGTCTCTCTGCATGGTATTCCTCAAGTGATATCTTCAGACCGTGGCAGCATTTTTACCTCCAAGTTTTGGGATTCTTTACACAAATCTAATCTGTTGACGTACCCTATAGTGTGACAACACACCACAGCCAGGTCTTTATTCGAATTGTTTTTCATCACCAATCTCAGTGTGTTTCGCGAGGCGGTTTCCTTGGCATGTCTTGTTGAAGCAGAGAATGTGTCCTCTTATTACGGACATGGGTAACCCAACGGCACCTATTAGTAGGACTCCTAAATCTTAGGCAAGTCCCAAACGGCCACAAGGAGGACGCTTGATATTCACCCTCTTTATAAAGGGGACAAGGCCTTTTCCTCTCGATCTTAATCGAATCCACCTCTCGCATGGAGTTCCAACACCCAAAGCTCAGGTTTAGGCGCTTCAGACCTTCAACTATGTCCGGATCCAACCTTCAAGGTCGGTGGATGCCTTCCTCCATCACAGAGGAGGATATCAAGAAGTTGAGACAGGCCTAATATCTGACCGCCGAAATTTCGCATCGGCTGCTAGCCCGAGGGCTGGTCGTCCCTACTCCCGAACCCAATGAGGGCTTCGACGTCGTGTTCGTCTCCCACTTCCTCTGAGGACTAGGCCTGGCTCTGGATCCCTTTGTTAGGGGTCTTATGTTCTACTACGGGCTAGATTTTCATGATCTGGCCCCGGATTCCCTTCTTCACATCTCGACATTTATTGTCGTATGCAAGGCCTTCCTCCGCATTACCCCTCACTTCGGCCTATGGCTCAAGACCTTCGATGTGAAGCCGAAGATGATCGAGGGGCAGCACGCAGCGTGCGGAGGCGCTTCAATAAGCAAAATTGCTGACGCTCCCTGGCCTGAGGGTTACTTCCTAGAGGTGTCTGGATTGTGGCAGCGGGAGTGGTTCTACATCACAGCTCCCCAAAGTGCCAAGTGGGTAGCTGCCCCGGCCTTCCGCTTAGGCCCCCCACCACAACTGATGTCATGGATCAACAGGGGGTTGAGCTGAGGTCTAGCCAAGGACGTGCCAATACTGCAAAGCCGTATCCGAGATCTCTTCGAGAGAGATATCAGTATGGTTATGCTAGTGCAAGTTAAGCTAGTCCGTCAAGTCCAGCCATGCAAATGCCGGCCCCTTCGCATGTGGGAATTCAACCCGGAAGGACAACGAGCTTTCCAACATTTCGTCGGCATGACGCACGAAGAGATGTACAAATTGTTCTTCGAACCACAAATAATGTGTCCGGACATCACTGAGGATGCAGGTCTGAGCTGCAATCGCCCGGATACCCAAGTAAGTAGCCCAGCATCCGAACACACTGTCCGTTTTATTCATAGCAACATTGCCCTAAAAAGAAAAACCGCTCTTGGTCCAGGATTGGATAGAGAAGGAAAAGTTGATCAGGTGTCCGGCCCCCCTCCCTGAGACCTCACCAAATCCCGGGCTAACCAGGATGCTGGAGATCGCGCCTTATCAAGCACCCTTGGGAGAAGATAAAGGGGGGAACGAGGAGGTTAGGACCTCCGCGAAGGAGGTTAGCCGGGGAGGAGGGACTGAAACTTCCTCTCCCCAGGGAAGGAAGAGGACCGCCTCCGAGGACCCGGAGACAATGGTCTCCAAACGGGGGAAGAAATCTTCGCCAGAGGGTCCTGCCTCGGGGGCTACCCTGGCCGCACTATGCCCCCAAGGGGATCAGCCCTCCACCGAGCTATAAGTAAAAGGGTACTTAATAATGAAAATATCTCGATTTACTTCTAAGGAAAACAACCGAAGCATTTATCTTGCAGTTTGGATCTTAGCCCTTCTCAGCAGAGCTCGTCTTCAGGGGATCTTCTTCCAGAGATGATGGAGAGCAAAACTCCTCCCCCTGCCACAATGCCTCACGAGGCGGGCGACCCCGAGGTGTTGTCGCGGAGGGTTTCTCCTGATCCGGCAAGGCCATAAGGTAATCCTATGGCCACCCAAAGTCCTTAGTATCCGGCTCTTGAAGAGAGCAATCAAAAGAGTCCGGCACCGTCTGGTGTGCGGTCGGACGTACTGAGGGATCTGCTAGAGCAAGCGGCTATCTCAGAAGAGCACCGCACGTTGATGGGTACGGTGATTGAAAGGATTTCGTCCACCAAAAGCGGGTTGCATGAAGCCTTTGTGAGTCTACTTACGGGTTTTGAGATACGTGAAATGATGTACATTTTTGACAGTACCACACTTTTTTAGATGTGCCCTGTGTAGATAGTAGCCCCTGAGACTCTGGTTGTCATCGAAAACGGTGACAAACAGAGGATCATAGTCCCAGGTAATAACTAGACCGCCTTTATGTGCAGGTGGTTGAAGCTCCGGTGTCTAGCCGGACTGATCGGTTTGCCGAACTAAGGCGGCAACTGGATGCGGCAGATGCCGACATCGTGCTTGTCAACAAGCGGCTTGACAAGGCACAGGGTCAGTGATTTTTCCGGTCATCATCACATAGTAAGAGCAGCATGATGCCAGTATCTTTAATATGTTGTGACTGCAGATGGAGTTTCCGCCGTGGAGACCCTTCGGGTGGAACTTTCCCAAGCCAAGGAGCACACAAGGAGCAGCAATGCGGCCACTTTAAAGGAGGACGAGGGTTTAAGGGCCGAACAGGCCGCACATTGTGAGAGCAAAGAAAAAATTGCCAAGATGGTAGTGGAGTTAAAAGATGCTGCTGACCGTTACCGGCTTCTTGAAGAGGAAAACCGAGCAAAGGCGACGGACCTGGAGAAGGCCCGGGTGGCTACCGAGGAAGCCCGCTCCAAAATTAGAGCGACGAAAGAGGAGCTGAATCAAGCTGCGGATATCGTTTTTGGGAAGCCCTTCTTGTTACGGACTAAGTTCGGAGATCCAAAATATGCTCCTCTAGACCGGCTATGGAGTTCTGCGGACGAGTGCATGGATTTGGCTGCAAGTGCTGGTGATGCGGCCGAGTACTTCAAGGATCAGAAGGGTCCTGAAGTGGAGAAGTTGTTCTGGTCACAATTTCATGCTCCAGTCCGTCCGTTGTTGCTGAATGAGTGATTGACTGGTTGGGCCGAGCTCCATAGATTATCCGGACTTGCCATGAGGTCCATAGTGGATCATCTGTGGCTAGGAGGGCCAAGGCTGAATAGCTACTTTAGCTTGGTGCAACAGTTCCTTGGTGCTGTGCCACGCATCGATGCTGTAAAGAGGTCGGCGTGCATAGAGGGCTCGCGGATGGCCCTTGGCCGTGTCAAAACATACTGGGCGGAGATGGATGCCAGCACTGTTGCGGCACAGGGTTCGGCCATAGACCGAGTGGCTGCCGAGCACTACTTTGAAGAAGTTCTTGAAGGCGCTCGTTTGATTGAGGCTCAGTGCTTGAAGAATATTATGTTTAAGTGACATGTATTCCCATTGTAAGAACAATGTTTTATTGAATTTATCAAGGCTGTATTTATACTTTTGCCCGAAAGTGCTATGATGCCTCCTATGCGGCCGTTTATGTATATATGTATATAACCTGAAAGATGGCAGTCGTCGGCTTCAGCTCCCACGCATATAATGCGGGGGTGTTCGCAGAAGACACATGTTCACACTTGATCCAACGTCTTGGTCCATTAAGGAGGTGATAGCGTAGCGAACCAGGCAATCGGACTATAATGCTTTAACACTTTCACTTAGCCAGAGGAGTTTGACAGTGGGGCTACTATATAGCCCTTGGTGGCTCCGCGCTCATCCGGATTCGGGGCACGTACATGCCTGGCCGGGAAACGACCCTTCGTTAAGGCGGAGGAATCCCGAAGATCCCGCTAGGTCATCGAGTGGTTGACCAGTCTCACGCTATATCATGACTATCAGTTTTCGGCTTTCTCTACTCAGGTGCTCGTCCGGATGAACCAGGGCACAATCGCAGTAGTTCTCCTAGTGCCGCCTTAGCCGATAGAGCGGAACGTAAGGTAGCAAAACACAGGAGCTGGGCAAACCCGACATTTGACCAAAGCCATGATTCGGAGCTGATGCATATAAGGCCAAACTCGCGACACCGAACACTCCCTAGGGTATTCGGTCTTTATGTTGTAAACCGGGTCGAAATAGTGCCCTTTGTAATAAGCCCTTGGTGTCCAGGTACGTGCAGTATTCTGACGTGGCCACATGTCAATATGTCAGCATCCTTCTCAATTGTACTGAGAATCCGAGGGATGTGTATCAACAAGAGACAGTAAAAAAGGTTTACGCAGGGTCTTAATCTAAAAATAATCCTTGGAACGGGTTCCTGCTGCACGTCTGCGCCTGTGTCTCTGTTGTGCCGTATTCTGGACGGGTGTAGCACGATGGTCATCTGAAAAAGAAAGGAACTTAATTGAAAAGTTGTCGTGCAAAAGGTATGTTATACTAAATAAACCATGTACAGTTCAAAATGAGTAAAGTTGAGCCTAATTGTCACTTGTTTGCGCGCATTGAGCCCCTTGTATTGTAATAGGGGTATAGTCATCAAACCTGTATCAATTACATATAGCTGCGCCGGACTCGTCCAACCGCGTCCGTGGTCTTAACGACCTGTCAGATGCTTTAGCTAGTGAGGCCGTTTAGTGTGCAGCTACCAAGGCAGCTGCACGGTCTTCCGCGCGCAAGGAGCGCTCAATATTTCCATTTACTATAATGATGCCACGTGGACCGGGCATCTTAAGCATGAGAGAAGCGTAATGCGGTATTGCGTTAAAGCGAGCGAAAGCTTCGCGTCCGAGTAGTGCTTGATAACCACTTTGGAAAGGAGCAATGTGGAACGTTAAATTTTCGCTGCGGAAATTATCGAGAAAGCCGAATATAACCTCTAGTAGTAGAGAGCCCGTGCAATGGGCCTCTGGGCCTGGCATTACTCCTTTAAAGGTAGTATTGCTGCGACTGATTTTTGTTGGGTCTATCTCATTTTGCAGGCTGTGTCCTGATATATTAGGTTTAAACTGCTGCCGCCGTCCATCAGGACTCATGTGAAGTGGTATCCATCAATTATTGGGTCTAATACCAAGGCAGCCCATCCTGCACGCCGGATACTTGCCGAGTAATCCCGATGGTCAAAGGTGATCGGTTGGGACGACTAGTGGCAGAACTCCGCAGAGATAGGCCCTGGGGCATGTGTCTCTAGGAGTGCCGCTTTGTTTCTCCCCTTTGTCACGTGTAACATGTTTACTGTTTTGACTTCTGGTGGGAATTTCTTCTGTTCCCCAGAGCTTTGCTTGCGAGGCTCGTCCTCGTCTTCGCTTGGTGTATCCTGCCCCTTATGTTCGGCGTTGAGCTTGCCGGACTGCTTGAAGACCCAACATTCTCTATGGGTATGATTTGCAGGTTTATCGGGGGTGATGTGGATCTGACATATTTTATCTAGAGTCTTGTTTAGGCTGGACAGTCCGTCTCTGTTGCCTTTGGAGGGCAGCTTTTGTTGACTAGGCCGAGAGCTTCTAAATCCGGCATTTACCGTTGTGCTCTTCGGGCTGTCTTCTTTATTCCGGTGCTTGTTTTTGCTGCGTCGTGGTTTCCTGTTTCCGTCCGTGACTTCGGATGTACTTGGGTCACTAGTGCTGCAACGGGCTAACCAGCTGTCCTCGCCTGCGCAAAAGCGGGTCATGAGGCTTGTTAATGCTACCATTGTTCTCGGCTTTTCTTGGCCGAGGTGTCTGGCAAGCCATTCGTCTCGAACGCTGTGCTTAAAAGCTGCTAAGGCTTCGGCGTCCAAGCATTCGACTATTTGGTTCTTTTTAGTGAGAAACTTGTTCCAAAGCTTTCGGGCTGACTCTCCGGGCTGTTGAGTTATACGACTCAAATCATCTGCATCCGGTGGTCGGACATAGGTCCCTTAAAAATTTGCCCGAAAAGCGTCTTCGAGCTCTTCCCAGCTTCCAATGGAGTTTTCGGGGAGGCTTTTAAGCCAGTGCCGAGTTGGCCCTTTGAGCTTGAGGGGTAAGTACTTGATGGCATGGAGATCGTATCCTCGAGCCATATGGATATGGAGGATGTAGTCCTCAATCCAGACCCCAGGGTCTGTCGTTCCGTCGTACACCTCTACGTTTACTGGTTTGAATCCCTCTGGAAATTCGTGGTCCAGCACCTCATCGGTGAAACATAGGGGGTGTGCGGCACCCCTGTATTTGGGTGTACCGTGGTGTTGGGATGTTTGTTGTGTTGCATTGCATGCTGGAGCGCACTTGCGTGGCCCGTAGATGGATCAGGTTGCGCCGTCCTTTAGATGCGAGCCCTCACGCGGATCACGTACTGGCTTATGTGCGGCGTCGTTTGCCGCTCTATGTTGGCCACGAGGTCATCTATCCGACCGGATGGCCGTTTTGTTTTTTGGTTGCAGGGGATCTAAGGCCTCCTCATCGAATTCAGGTAGCAACTTTCACTTCGGGTAGCTCTTGGTGTGGCGATTGCCGCTGTACTTCATTGCAGTATTGGGTACTTCACTCCATCTGATACTGAGTGTGTCTTGTACAGCCCCGAGCCTTTGCTTCTGCTTTTTCAAACTCCTCGCAGTGGCAACAAGCCTTTGATGGGTATTCTGTTGCTCCGGGTGCCTGTCCGGTGTGATGTTATCCGGAATGTTATCTTCGACGGAGTCAGGTTGTTCGGTTTGATTCTCCGTGTTGTCGTAGTCGGACGATGCTTCAATGCCGTGTTTGTTGTCCGCTGGCTCGCCTTTCTATACCGCTGGGTTTATATGATCACTGCTTCTGCCGAGGCGGGATTTGGAGCGGCGCTTACACCGCCGCTTTGACTGCTTCTCGAGGGAACAACCCTTCGCTGCGTCCTTCCGTTCTTCGTTGTCGTTTTCTTTGGGTGTGTCCACCATGTATACATCATATGATGAAGTGGGCGTCCAGTGCCCTGTGGGTAGTGGTTCCTGTTCGTCTCCTGCATCGTCGTCCATACCATCGATGCCTTCGGAGTCGAAGTCGAGCATGTCGATCAAATCGTTGACAGTGGCTACTAAGTGGGTGGTGGGTGGGCGGCAAATTTCTTCGTCATCCGCATCCCAATTCTGCCAGACATAGTTCGGCCAGGGCTCTCCTGACAGAGAGAGAGACCTTAATGAGTTCAGTATGTCGCCGAAAGGCGAGTGCTGAAAGATATCCGCGGAAGTGAACTCCATGATCGGCTCCCAGCCGGATTCGATGGGCACGGGCGCAGGTGGTTCGGAGTCCGTGGCCGGGGAAGAATCCGGTAGTTCGGCGTCACGGCTCTCGTGAAGGGTAAGGTCGATACTCGGCTCGATCGCCAATGATAGTGCGGCCTCCGCGGCGGGGTCTATCCACCCGTCACTGGATGGCGCAATTGGCTCCGATTTGAGGGTCGGAGCGGTCACCGGTGCGATCTCCCGAACACTATCCAATGGTAGAGCTAAGTCGTGCTCATCATGACCATGCAGCGCACTCGGCAAGGGCTCGAATCCGTCGAAGATCAAGTCTCCGTGGATGTCATCTGTGTAGTTCAAGTTTCCAAATCTGACCTGATAGCCAGGGGCATAGCTCTCGATTTGCTCTAGATGGCCAAGTGAGTTGGCCCGCAGTGCGGAGCCGCCGAATACAAAGATCTGTCCGGGGAGAAAAGTCTCACCCTGAACTGCATCGCTATCGATGATCAAAGGAGCCATCAAGCCTAATGATGACAACACAGACGAACTCTCAATGAAAGCACCAATGTCGGTGTCAAAACCGGTGGATCTCGGGTAGGGGGTTCCGAACTGTGCGTCTAAGGCGGATGGTAACAGCAGGCAGGGGACACGATGTTTTACCCAGGTTCGGGCCCTCTTGATGGAGGTAAAACCCTACATCCTACTTGATTATTCTTGATAATATGAGTAGTACAAAAGTTGATCTACCACAAGATCAGGGAGGCTAAACCCTAGAAGCTAGCCTATGCTATGATTGTATGTTGTCCTACGGACTAATACCCTTCGGTTTATATAGACACCGGAGGGGGCTAGGGTTACACAGAGTAGGTTACAAGGAAGGAGATCTACATATCTGTATTGCCAAGCTTGCCTTCCACACCAAGTAGAGTCCCATCCAGACACGGGATGAAGTCTTCAATCTTGTATATTCATAGTCCAACAGTCCGGCCAAAGGATATAATCCGGCTGTCCGGATACCCCCTAATCCAGGACTCCCTCACCCGTTACAAATTACCTTATCACAAAACTATCTGTAACCGATAATTTCAGTGCTTGCAGAGAATACCTTACTAAAAACTGCTTATCATTCCCTTCTGCTCCTTGTTGGGTTCGACACTCTTACTTATTGAAAGGACTATGATAGATCCCCTATACTTGTGGGTCATCACTTCGCCGGTCTTGACTTCGGTGCCGTGTCCTCCCCCAGTCATCATGTCGATGGGCCATGGTTCTTCTGTCGCGCCTGGTGCCCTCGAGGAGGCCTTCTCCGGGCTGGACCAGCTTGAGGGCGATCTTCCGGGCCCCGACCGGCGCCGGGACGCTTGGAGCTGATTTCGGCATGGCTCCAGGCCAACGCGTCCGTCAGGGCAGCCTGGGCCCATGCCGTGGCGGCCTCAGAGGAAGGCTGAAAGGTGTACGTCCCAGCCGCAGCCGCCCATGACATGGCGGTGTAGGATGCCAAGGCCGCCGAAGAGCGCTGCCATGCGGCGGAGGCTGAGCTGAAGATGCTCCACGACAAGCAGGCCGCCCAGGCCCGCCAGCTCGAGGTCTAGGAGGATGACCTGAAGGTCCGGGAGGCTAGGGTTGCCGACCGTGACGCTGAGCTGGAGCAGGTAGCCCGGGAACAGGCCATGGAGCACGATCGCCTAGATAAGCAGAAGGAGGTGGTGGAGGCGGCCCAGGCGTCCCACGCCAAGCTTGTCTCCGAGGACAAAGCTCGGCGGGAGACCAGGGAGAAGCTCCTCACTACTGCTGAGAAGGCGGTCGCCATGGGGATCGCCGCCTTTGACTCCCTTGAGTTGAGGTCCAACAAGGCGCTGCGGGATCTCTACGAGAGCGGGTATAAGGACCCGCTGGTGACTATGGAGGAAGGCCCCGCCGAGCTGCTCCTCGAGCTCATCACGGTGCTTGAGGGCATCCTCGTCGGAGTGGGCCCCATGGTGGAGGGGGAGGCCCGCACGCTTTCTACCTTGGCCATGACATGCGTCTTCGACCACCTTTTTCTCCGGGACACCAGCTTCGATCTTAGTGCCTTGCTCGAGCCGGTGGACCGCGAGTCCTATACCGCCGCTGTCAAGGCCATGAAGGGTTAGGTGGAGGCCCTACTGTGGAAGTTCCTCGCCTCGACTCCGCGACCACGGCTAGAGGCAAGGACGGCGGCGACGTCGTCAACGACGGGGCTTCCCAAGCGGGCGATGGCGGCATCCAATGCTGAAGAAGAAGCTTGACGGCTATGCTCCCCTCTATTCAAGTCATGCAATATGTACCATGCCTCGTCGAGGCGTAAGAACTTGTGCTTGGTATTTCTAACAAACATTATGTTCTATAATAATTTGCTAGGGTTCTACAATCTCCTTTCCGTTTGCTTTAGCGTTATGTGTCGGCGGGTGTCAGTGTCAAAACCGGCAGATCTCGGGTAGGGGGTCCCGAACTATGCGTGTAAGGATCGAAGGTAATAGGAGACAGGGGACACGATGTTTACCCAGGTTTGGGCCCTCTTAATGGAGGTAATAGCCTACGTCCTACTTGACTGACTTTGATGAGTATACGGGTTACAAGAGTAGATCTACCACAAGATCATGATGGCTAAACCCTAGATGTCTAGCCTATATGATTATGATTGCATCTACGGACTAAACCCTTTGGTTTATATAGACACCGGAGGGGGCTAGGGCTTGTATAGAGTCGGTTTACAGAGAAAGGAATCTTCATATCTGCATGCTAAGCTTGCCTTCCACGCCAAGGAGAGTCCCATCCGGACACGCGGAAAGTCTTCCGTCTTGTATCTCCACAGCCCATTAGTCCGGCCCATATCACATAGCCTGGATGCCCGAGGACCCTGTAATCCTGGACTCCCTCAGTAGCCCCTGAACCAGTCTTCAATGATGATGTGTCCGGCGCAGATTGTCTTCGGTATTGGAAGGCAGGTTCCTCCTCCGAACACTTTAAAGTAGTTGACCACCAGCAGTATATCTGGCTCTGTACAATAGTCACAATCCTCAAACATAAAGGTAAATGCAGATAAGTTCCTTCTTCTGATGATTTCACGGATGAGGCGCTACATCCAGCCATTTTATTACTTCGAACCGTTCTACGGCCTCCCGTTTCGCGCTTCCAGATACAATGTAACATCCCAAATTTTCAATTTGGAATGTTATACATTAGATCATCATGCATATCATATTTTCTTGCATTTTTGTCGATCCTAGAAATTTCACACAACTCAAGGACCCTCGGAGAGAGTTGGAGATTTCATCATTTTCATGTTTGAGTCTTCTCAAATTTTGAAAAGACGATCATTGGATTTGTCAGAGTTTCATTTGCATTTTATTTGGATAGGAAAAAATGCGCGTTTTCAAAATTTGCATTCTAGGTCCCGAGAAAAGTTCATTTTGTTCGACTCATTTTTAGGAGACGGGGAAAATTTACTTTAGAAGTTTTGGAGTTCGTTTAGTTCTCTTTTCCTTTCTGTGTTTTTCTGCGCGCGTAACCGATTTAAAAAAATCCCGCAGCGCCTGGGCCAAGGCCCAAGCCAGCAGGCTGGCTGGCCTCCCTCTCCTCTCCCGCGCGCCAGCACACAGGCGCCAAGGCCGCCGCCGCCCCCAAGTGGAGTCCCACTTGGACTCCATCTCCCCTTTCCTCTCCTCTCCTCTCTTTTCTTGCCCCCTCCCCCAAGTCCCCTCTCCCCTCACCTATATAAATACCCAAGCACCCCCCCTCTAAAACCCACACCAAACCAAGCCCCAAGCCGCCGCCCCTCACCCCGCGCCGCGCCGCCCCTATAGCGCAGCTGCCGCCGCCACTTGCCGACGCCGCCGCCGCCCAACGCCGGAGCCCTTGCCGGAGGTAGCCCTGCGCCGCGTCTCTTCTATCCCCTCGGTTCGGTTTTTCTTCTAAACCGTTCCGGTTCTTTTCTATTCTTCCGATTCGTTTTCTTTTCGTTCAGTTTTCTTTTCCCGAAACCCTAGATCGGTTTCGTTTTCTTTCCGGTTAGTTGTCTAGAGACCGTTCGCCGGACCGTTCGTCCTAACGAACGTGATCACCGGATTCTTCCCGGTTAATGAACGCCCATTCGTTTAACCGTTCTTCTTTTTCTTTTCGTCGGATTTATTCCGCGATCGCGATCTCAGATCCGATCTTCGTTCTAGTCTATCTTCTCGCTCGTCTATCGGAATCAGGTGATTCAAGCGCCTGGAGTTTCGTTTCCAAACCGCCGTTCCGACTAATAAACTTAAAAAAGTTTTTGCTACGGCAAAATTTTGACCTAGTTTCCACTTGCTAGAACCGAGTTGTTTTCTTCTGCCGTTTGTTTTCGGTTTCTTTGTTCGGTTCTTTCTCTCTTTGCAACCGGAGTTCTTAAGTTGAACTTTATGGTTCGATCTCCTGTTCGAGTTTTACCTGTGCATTAGATGAGTACTTATTGTATGCTTGTTGTTTGTCTGCGATAGATTACCCGGATTGCGCCGCATGTTACTTCGAATCTCTAGGACTCGCGGATCATCAGCAAGGCAAGTAACACTTTGATCATACCTTTTCTACAACCCAGTTTTATTGCATTAGGTCAATCCTCACACATTGCATGATTAGGATCTAATTAAATTGTGGGATGGGAAGTAGATGAGGTAGTACCTATTACCTGTTTGTTATGAAACCTTTGGGAGTTACTTCTACGTTTGCTTATTATGCCATGCTATGCTAGTAGACGTGGATTGGGTGAGTGATATCCATGACAGATGTGAGATTGATAATTTTAATGGTTTATCTAAGGTGGCAACTTAAACACACATCTGGGTGAACTGAGGCACCTGATGTCTATCAGGACTTGCCTGTTTTCTTTTGGACCGCCACCCAGGCTCAAAGGGATCATAAGATCTTTCATACTAAGTACTTACGTGTGCAGCCACAAGCCATTATGGGCTCTGGCATATTTGACTAAGTCATGCGAACTCTTACAGGGTAGACTAGTAGATGTAGGGGAAAGTAGGTGTACCGGTCTATCCATCGTAAGGTGCTAGTGCTTCTGAAAGACTGTGTCTCGGTCATCCGTTTCTCAAACACCAGTAGTGCGAGAAATCCAACGGAGGCGATCGAGTCTTGTGGGGAAAAGTGCGGAAACCTCTGTAGAGTGTAATAAACTAATCATGATTAGCCGTGTCCCCGGTTATGGACATCTTGAGTATCTAGTACTTGAATATCCAGTGAATCTCATCATGTTACTTCTAATTAATATTGTTGGGGATTGATGATTACTTTTAATTGGGATTGAGAATGCTGTCAACCATTCTCAATGTCTAACAACCACCATGATAGTTAAATAAATGTATTCCTTTGGAGTAGGGAAAAACTGGCTTTACGCAAAACAGTAACCATAGAGCTTTCCACCAGCCAAATATGCATATAGTATAGCTATTTCATTCCATTACTCTCTATGTGTTACCTTGCCAGCATATTCCATGTGCTGACCCGTTTCGGGCAGCAATGTTAATGTTGCAGACTTTTGAGACGACGATTAAGGTGCTTTTAGGTCGTGGTTCTATACTCAGTGATGCCGTTGGAGTTGATGGACCCATTTACCTTCCAAGTCTTCCACTGTTATCGATATTAGATGGCCTTAAGCCATATTATTGTAATAAGTGCTCTTTTGAGACACCGATGTAATAAGTGTGTGATTGCCACTCTGCTATAAATCCTTCGAAGTACTGTGTGGTGTCAGCATTACTGATCTAGGGAAGACACCGGAGCATAGTACACTTGATCCATTCGGGTCGGGTCGCTACAGAGATGGTATCAGAGCACACGCTAAGTGTAGGACACGACCACTAAGTTAAAGCCATAGATCACTATTCTCTCCTCATTTTCTAACTCCTCATCTTTTCTACTCTTTAGGATGAAGGACGCGAAGATCCAGTACACTCAACCGGATGAAGGCACACCTTTTGGATTTCACTTGAAGGAAGTCACCAAGTACCTAAACATTGGATTACCAAGCTTCACGGGAACCTTCAACGCCACCCTACCTGAAGAGGAGCGATGGAAGATTGAAGCTCACATTCCGGGAAGAACATTCGCGCCAATCACGAAGCCCATAGATAGTGTTTTCAACGCATCAACTTGGAGTCTAGGAAGGAGCATGGCAGCCCATATCACCATAGGACGCATTGGAGAAGTTTATCAAGAAGACCTCAAGGACACTATCTACCAGATTTGCGGACACCGAGATGAACAATGGGAGTTAGTCAGCACCAAGCAGGATAGATCCATTGCAGCTTTCATCCAGGAGTTAAACCAGCACATTCGACGCCACGAGAACCAGATGTGCAATGATATGATAGAGTTGAAGAATGCGAAGGCAAGGATCATCGAGCTAGAAGGAGAACTGAAGGCTACACGCAAGGACTATATGGACGAGATCGTAGCCCTAGCAAGACACAACAGCGATCTTAAGCAAGAGATTGAAGAACTCAAGAGGGAGTTAGCATCCACGAAGGAAGACATGTACGTCGCATGTCCGGACAACTACAACATCATAGACAACACTGATTCGGATCCAAGTGAACCCGACTTTGAAGACGAAGCTGGAGCGGACATCATGGGGTCTTCCACCGGTTCAAATTTCTAGATGACCACCAATTATTAGTAGTATTTCCCCCATGTATACACTATAGTTCGAGCACTTTTTGCGATAGCTAGATCAATTGTAAGCCCTTGTTTGCTTGAATGAAGTGATTTTGTGTGCATTTGCTCATGTGCATTGGGGTAGTGTTTTCTCTTTAGACCTCACTCTATTCTTATTTCTTGTCTTTTCTAAACCCTCAGATGCCTCCGAGATGTGACAATGGATTTCCACCGGAGCTCACTTAGTTGATCCAACAGCAGAATCAATTGATGCAAATGTTAGTTCAGAATTAGCAAAACAACAACAACAACAACCCACCTCCACCACCGCCACCTGTTGACCACTTAGCCCGTTTCCTTAGGCTAAATCCGCCGGTGTTTTCTAATAGCACCGAGCCAATAGTAGCAGACGATTGGCTCCGCAGGATAGGAAGGGAGTTGACCACTGCAGGATGCACGGATGGTGAGAAAGTGAAGTTTGCCGCACATCAGCTTGAAGGACCCGCGGCAGCATGGTGGGAGAATTTCACAGCCACTTTCCCAGTTGACACCGTCACATGGGATCAGTTCCAGCAAGCTTTCCGCACTGCCCATGTTTCAGCAGGAGCTATGGCCATGAAGAAGCGTGAGTTTCACAACTTACGCCAAGGAGGAAGGACAGTTGGCCAGTAAGTTGACGATTTCAGCAAGCTAGCACGTTATGCCCCAGATGACGTTGCTACGGACGCAGCTAAGCAGGAGAAGTTTATGGAAGGACTGAATGATGAGTTGAGTATGCAGTTGATGGTAGGAAGTTTCAACAACTACCAGGAGTTGGTAGATCGTGCCATCATGATTGAAGGGAAGCAACAGCAGATTGAAAACCGCAAGAGGAAGTATGGACAGGGGAAGTATAACTCTGGAGCCCAGCAGAAGCCCCGTTTTACCCTTAAATCGGGATTTCAGTTTCAGCATACCCATGGAGGAGGTAGTTCGCACAACCACAATGGCCACAAGGATGGTAATGGGAATGGAGGAAGCAACGGCCAGAACCGGACCACCCCATCAACCCCATCCAAGAGAGATCTGAGTCAAGTCACCTGTTTCAAGTGTTCCAAGACCGGAAATTATGCCAATGAATGTCCTGAAGGCCAGAATGGAAATGGCAATGGAAGCTCAAGTAAGAAGCCGAACCCTTTCAATAGGGGACAGGTGAACCACGTTAACGTGGAGGAGGTTGAAGATCAGCCTAATACAGTAATCGGTAAGTTTTTGGTTAAGTCATTTACCGCACTCGTTCTTTTCGATACTGGTGCATCACATTCATACATATCAAGGGGATTTGTGGAAAAATATAGCCTGCCCACTAGGATTCTTAAAACACCTATGCTAGTAAGTTCGCCAGGAGCAGAGTACATGGCCAGTCAAGGATGTTTTCAAGTGCCATTAAGCATAGGAAGGCATGTTTTCCCAACAGATTTAATCATTCTGGAATCCCAAGGTTTGGATGTAATTCTTGGTATGGATTGGCTATCGATGTATGGAGGAAACATCGATTGTGCTAGTAAGTCAATTTTGCTCACAACGCCAGAAGGAAGAAGGATCAAGTATGTATCCTGGCATGTGCCAAATAGGACACAAGTAAATTGCCTAACAGGAGTTGTGCAGGAGGAAGTACCAGTGGTAAAGGATTTTCCTGATGTATTTCCGGAAGAGTTGCCAGGCATGCCACCGGATAGAGACATTGAGTTTTTGATTGAGTTATTGCCAGGTACAGGCCCAATATCAAAGAGACCATACCGGATGCCTGCAAAGGATTTGGTAGAAATTAAGAATCAGATTAAGGAGTTACTGGAGAAAGGTTACATATGCCCAAGTTCTTCGCCTTGGGGATCACCCGTACTTCTAGTGGAGAAGAAGGATGGATCATTACGGATGGTTGTTGATTACCGTGGATTAAATGACGTAACCATCAAGAACAAGTACCCACTGCCAATGATCAATGACCTGTTTGATCGTTTGCAAGGAGCTAAAGTGTTTTCCAAGATCGATTTGCGATCAGGATACCACCAGTTGAAGATTCGAGAACAGGATATTCCTAAGACAGCATTCACTACAAGATATGGATTGTATGAGTATACCGTTATGTCATTTGGATTGACTAACGCGCCTGCCTATTTTATGAACCTGATGAACAAGGTGTTTATGGAGTTTTTGGATAAGTTTGTCGTAGTGTTCATTGATGATATCCTGGTTTATTCGAAGAATGAAGAAGAGCATAAGGAACATTTGCGCTTGGTTTTGGAGAAACTAAGGGAACATCAGTTATATGCCAAATTTAGCAAATGTGAGTTTTGGTTGAAGGAAGTAGGATTCCTCGGACACGTTATATCCGGAGAAGGGATAGCAGTAGACCCCACAAAGGTTGAGACCGTAACCGAATGGGAAGCCCCAACGACAGCTGGAGAGATCCGGAGTTTTCTTGGACTCGCAGGATACTACCGGGGATTCATTGAGAACTTTTCAAAGATTGCGAAGCCTATGACGGAGTTGTTGAAGAAGGATACTAAGTTCAAATGGACTGAGGAGTGTGAGGCTAGTTTCCAGGAGTTGAAGAAACATTTGGTTACCTCACCAGTGTTGATTTTGCCAGATCAGACCAAGGATTATGAGGTGTATTGTGACACTTCACGTCGAGGACTTGGAGCAGTGCTTATGCAGGAAGGGAGAGTTGTTTCATATGCTTCACGACAACTGAAACCTCATGAGTTGAATTACGCCACCCATGATTTGGAGTTAGCAGCCGTAGTGCATGCATTGAAGACATGGAGACATTTCCTCATTCGAAATCATTGTGAGGTGTACACGGATCACAAGAGTTTGAAGTACATTTTCACGCAGAAGGAGTTGAATCTAAGACAAAGGAGATGGTTGGAGCTCATCAAGGATTACGATATGAGATTGCATTACCATCCCAGAAAGGCTAATGTAGTAGCTGACGCATTGAGCCATAAGAGCCATGTCAATACGTTAATAACGGAGGAAGTACCCAAGGAGTTAGCAGAAAACCTTCATGAACTAAGTTTAGAGATAGTTCCGAAAGGCTATGTAGCAGCATTGGAGATTCAGTCTACAGTGATGGATAAAATCAGAGAAGCTTAGAAATCTGACAAGGAGATTGCTTCTATAAAGGAGAAACTAAGAAAAGGAAAAGGAAAGGGATTTCATGAGGATGAACACGATACCCTATGGTTTGAGGACCGTGTTTATGTGCCAAATGACCCAGAGATCAGGAAGTTGATTCTACAAGAGGCACATGATTCACCATATTCGATTCACCCAGGAAATACCAAAATGTATTTGGATTTGAAGGAGACATTCTGGGGGACCAGAATGAAGAAGGATATTGCAGCGTATGTAGCAGTTTGTGACGTATGTCATAGAGTAAAGGCAGAACATCAGAAGCCAGCCGGATTGTTGCAACCATTGCCGATACCCGAATGGAAGTGGGATAAGATAGGCATGGATTTTATCACAGGACTACCCAGGACGAAAGCAGGATATGACTCGATATGGGTAGTAGTTGATCGTTTGACGAAGGTAGCACATTTCATTCCAGTTAAGACCACTTACACCAGTGCTAAGTTGGCAGAGATATACATGACTAGGATCATTTGTTTGCATGGAGTTCCAAGGAGTATTGTATCAGACAGAGGAACCCAATTTACCTCAAAGTTTTGGAATCAGTTGCATGAAACTTTGGGAACCAGGCTAGATTTCAGCACTGCTTTTCATCCGCAGACAGATGGACAGACCGAGAGAGTCAATCAGATTTTGGAAGATATGCTGAGAGCTTGTGCACTATATTATGGATCTAGTTGGGATGATAACTTGCCATATGCGGAGTTTTCTTATAACAACAGCTACCAAACCAGTCTGAAGATGGCACCTTTCGAAGCTTTGTATGGAAGGAGGTGCAGGACACCGTTGTCATGGGACGAAGTTGGAGACCGTCAGTTGTTTGGACCCGATTTGATTAAAGAGTCTGAACAGAAGGTGAAGTTGATTCGCGATAAGCTCAAGGTAGCCCAGTCCAGGCAGAAGAGCTACGCAGATTCAAAATGCAAAGAGACAGTTTACGAAACCGGAGACAGAGTTTATCTCCGAGTATCGCCACTTCGAGGAGTTAAACGCTTTGGAGTTAAGGGAAAATTAGCACCGGGTTTTGTTGGACCATATAAGATCTTGCAACGTATGGGAGAAGTCGCGTATAAGTTGGAATTACCAGAGGGACTGTCAGGAGTTCATGACGTATTCCATGTTTCTCAGCTGAAGAAATGTCACGCCGAGATGGCAGAGGTACCGCTAAGAGATACAGTACCGCTAGAAGCGATTCAGTTGAAGGATGACTTAACGTATGAAGAGAAACCAGTCAAGATTCTCGAGTATGCCAGCAGAGTTACCCGCAGCAAGGTTATCAAGTTTTGCAAAGTTCAGTGGAACCACCACTCAGAGGATGAAGCCACCTGGGAGAGAGAAGAAGATTTGCTCAAGGACCACCCTCACCTATTTTCTAGCCAACCCGAATCTCGAGGGAGAGATTCATCTTAAGGGGGGTAGGTTTGTAACATCCCAAATTTTCAATTTGGAATGTTATACATTAGATCATCATGCATATCATATTTTCTTGCATTTTTGTCGATCCTAGAAATTTCACACAACTCAAGGACCCTCGGAGAGAGTTGGAGATTTCGTCGTTTTCATGTTTGAGTCTTCTCAAATTTTGAAAAGAGGATCATTGGATTTGTTGGAGTTTCATTTGCATTTTATTTGGATAGGAAAAAAATATGCCTTTTCAAAATTTGCATTCTAGGTCCCGAGAAAAGTTCATTTTGTTCGACTCATTTTTAGGAGTCGGGGAAAATTTACTTTAGAAGTTCCGGAGTTCGTTTAGTTCTCTTTTCTTTTCTGTGTTTTTCTGCGCGCGTAACCGATTTAAAAAAAATAAAAAAATTCCCGCAGCGCCTGGGCCAAGGCCCAAGCCTGCAGGACGGCCGGCCTCCCTCTCCTCTCCCGCGCGCCAGCGCACAGGCGCCAAGGCCGCCGCCACCCCCAAGTGGAGTCCCACTTGGACTCCATCTCCTCTTTCCTCTCCTCTCCTCTCTTTTCTTGCCCCCTCCCCCAAGTCTCCTCTCCCCTCACCTATATAAATACCCAAGCACCCCCCCCTCTAAAACCCACACCAAACCAAGCCCCAAGCCGCCGCCCCTCACCCCGCGCCGCGCCGCCCCTATAGCGCCGCCGCCGCCCCTTGTGCACGCCGCCCCCGCCCCTTGCCCACACCGCCGCCGCCCAACGCCGGAGCCCTCGCCGGAGGTAGCCCTGTGCCGCGTCTCTTCTATCCCCTCGGTTCGGTTTTTCTTCTAAACCGTTCCGGTTCTTTTCTATTCTTCCGATTCGTTTTCTTCTCGCTCGGTTTTCTTTTCCCAAAACCCTAGATCGGTTTCGTTTTCTTTCCGGTTAGTTGTCTAGAGACCGTTCGCCGGACCGTTCGTCCTAACGAACGTTATCACCGGATTCTTCCCAGTTAACGAACGCCCGTTCATTTAACCGTTCTTCTTTTTCTTTTCGTCGGATTTATTCCGCGATCGCGATCTCAGATACGATCTTCGTTCTAGTCTATCTTCTCGCTCGTCTATCGGAATCAGGTGATTCAAGCGCCTAGAGTTTCGTTTCGAAACCGCCGTTCCGACTAATCAACTTAAACAAGTTTTTGCTACGGTAAAATTTTGACCTAGTTTCCACTTGCTAGAACCGAGTTGTTTTCTTCCGCCGTTTGTTTTCGGTTTCTTTGTTCGGTTCTTTCTCTCTTTGCAACCGGAGTTCTTAAGTTGAACTTTCTGGTTCGATCTCTTGTTCGAGTTTTACCTGTGCATTAGATGAGTACTTATTGTATGCTTGTTGTTTGTCTGCGATAGATTACCCAGATTGCGCCGCCTGTTACTTCGAAGCTCTAGGACTCGCGGATCATCAGCAAGGCAAGTAACACTTTGATCATACCTTTTCTACAACCCAGTTTTATTGCATTAGGTCAATCCTCACACATTGCATGATTAGGATCTAATTAAATTGTGGGATGGGAAGTAGATGAGGTAGTACCTATTACCTATTTGTTATGAATCCTTTGGGAGTTACTTCTATGTTTGCTTATTATGCCATGCTATGCTAGTAGACGTGGATTGGGTGAGTGATATCCATGACAGATGTGAGATTGATAATTTTAATGGTTTATCTAAGGTGGCAACTTAAACACACATCTGGGTGGATTGAGGCACCTGATGTCTATCAGGACTTGCTTGTTTTCTTTTGGACCGCCACCCAGGCTCAAAGGGATCATAAGATCTTTCATACTAAATACTTACGCGTGCAGCCACAAGCCATTATGGGCTCTGGCATAGTTGACTAAGTCATGCGAACTCTTAAAGGGTAGACTAGCAGATGTAGGGGAAAGTAGGTGTACCAGTCTATCCATCGTAAGGTGCTACTGCTTCTGAAAGACTGTGTCTCGGTCATCCGTTTCTCAAACACCAGTAGTGCGAGAAATCCAACGGAGGTGATCGAGTCTTGTGGGGAAAAGTGCGCAAACCTCTGCAGAGTGTAATAAACTAATCATGATTAGCCGTGTCCCCGGTTATGGACATATTGAGTATCTAGTACTTGAATATCATGTGAATCACATCATGTCACTTCTAATTAATATTGTTGGGGATTGATGATTACTTTTAATTGGGATTGAGAATGCTGTCAACCATTCTCAATGTTTAACAACCACCATGATAGTTAAATAAATTTATTCCTTTGTAGTAGGGAAAAACTGGCTTTACGCAAAACAGTAACCATAGAGCTTTCCACCAGCCAAATATGCATATAGTATGGCTGTTTCATTCCATTACTCTCTATGTGTTACCTTGCCAGCATATTCCATGTGCTGACCCGTTTCGGGCTGCAACGTTAATGTTGCAGACTTTTCAGATGACGATTAAGGTGCTTTTAGGTCGTGGTTCTATACTCAGTGATGCCGTTGGAGTTGATGGACCCATTTACCTTCCAAGTCTTCCGCTGTTATCGATATTAGATGGCCTTAAGCCATATTATTGTAATAAGTGCTCTTTTGAGACACCGATGTAATAAGTGTGTGATTGCCACTCTGCTATAAATCCTTCGAAGTATTGTGTGGTGTTAGCATTACTGATCCAGGGATGACACCGGAGCACAGTATACTTGATCCATTCGGGTCGGGTCGCTACAGACAATCTCCGGCGACACATCTTGTCAAAGTAGAGATCGTGCTCCCTTATTATGGGATTCTCATCAATATGAGTTTTGGTAACCTAACCGTGCGGTTCGCGTGACCCCTTGGGAACATGCGAGTTTTAAGGCTCGAGGGAGGGGATGCTTGATATTTGCAGTCCATGTAAGTGGATAGAACCCATCTGTTCCACCCCACGCCTCATTCTCTTTTCCGTCCCTGAGCTCCAGCACCCAAACTCCAAGCTTTTCCCTTCCCGACAACTCCTCCAACCATGGCCGGCTCTCAAGGCAAGTGGGTGCCCTCCTCCGTCACGGAGGAGAACATCAAGGAGCTGCGAGAAGAGCGGTATTTGACCGTGGAAATCAAGCACAGGCTTCCCGATCCGGCGCAGGTCATCCCCACTCCGGGGCCCGGTGAGAGCTTGGTGTTTATCCCCCACTTCCTCCATGGACTTGGATTCGCCCTCCACCCCTTTGTAAGGGGTCTCATGTTCTACTACGGGCTGGATTTTCACAATCTGGCCCCAAATTCGTTCCTTCACATGTCTGCATTTATCGTCGTGTGTGAAGTCTTCCTCCGTGTCCATCCACATTTCGGCTTATGGCTCAAGATTTTTAATGTGAAACCAAAGGTGGTAAATGGGCAACACGCGGACTATGGCAGCGCCATGGTGAGCAAGCTTCCCAAAGTCAATTGGCCAAAGGGAGTTTTTGTGGACACCGTCAAAATATGGCAATAGGAATGGTTCTATATCACAGGACCCCGCGGCTCTAAGTGGGAGGCCGCACCAGCCTTTAGATCCGGACACCCTCTGGGGCTTACATCCTGGACGGAGAAGAGTCCAGACTGGGGTTGGTCCCTGAGATGTTGCGGCTGCAGAAATGTGTCAAGAGCATGATAGCGAAGGATGTTACCCTTGTTGACGTAGTCCGAGTGATGCTTATCTGCCAAGCACTTCCCTACCAGAGGCGGACCCTCAAGATGTGGGAGTTCAATCCGGAAGGGCCAAGGACCCTACAACAGTTCTACAACACAATGCATAAGGGGATCTGGAAGCTGCTTTTTGAGAACTAGGAGTCGTGGCCAAGGTCCTCAGACGACACCGGCCTCGATTTCAACCACCCATCCTCCGACGTAAATTCAAAAAACTCTGAACACCAATAGGCTTCAACAGCCTGAGGGAGAGGTGCTCAGTAATCCATCCCCAAACAGGTCTGGATTAAGAAGGCGGAGCAGATCCGTTGTCCGGCTCCGTTCCCCGAAGACCCAGCCAATCCTCTTTCTAATGAGGATGCTAGTCCGGCGCCATACCAGGCGCCGGCAAAGAAGGAAAAGAAGAAGAAAATGGAGGAGGTCACTTTGGACGCAATGTCCAGAGATGTTGATGCCCAGTCCTCTCACGAGGGTGATGACGACGACGACGAGGAGGAGGAGGAGGAGGAAGATCCTCCCCGCAAGGGTAGAAAGAGAGCGGCCTCCAAAGACCAGGAAGCCGAACCGTCCAAGAGGGACAAAATTACCCTCCCCGATGACTCGGGGTCAAATGCCGAGGTTACCCCGAAATACCGGTGCCGGACTAAGCCCCAAGCCGACTCATAAGTGGTCCGGGATTTTTTGCACTTATTCCATCAATAAACTGTGATGATAACTCTAAGTTCTATCTTTTAGTCCGGCCCGCGATCTTCCCCCACTATCTTCGTCCTCGGGGGATCTGCCACCGGAGATGATGGAGAGCAGGTCGCCTCCATTAGCCTCCCTGCCACCTAAGGTGGATGATACCGAGGTGTCATCTCATAGGACCTCCCAAAGCCTTGAAGAGACGCGGGGGGAGGCGATCTAATGGTGCCAGAGGGTAATACCTCGGCTGCCGGAGGGCCGGGGGATGGTCCTCATGGAGACCGGCGACAAGGGCCCCGAACAATCCATCCCCCAGCCGCAGACTGCTGCGGAGACCAATACTGCCCCGAAGTCTAGTGAATGACCCCCTGCGGGAGAAAAGGGAGCGGCGACCTCTACTAATACGGGGGTGTCAAATACCATGACGGACGCTCTTCAAAGTGCATCCGTCCTAGAAGAGCACCGCATCCTGATGGGTGCAGTGTTTGAGAAGATTCAGTCCACCAAGAGCGGACTGAGCGAAGACTTCTTCAGCCTGATAGTAGGCTTCGAGGTATGCAATGTAATGTTTTTTGATCTCTTCTATGAGAAATATGCCCGTATATAGATAGTAGCCCCTGAGACTCTGTTCAGTTTTTTGAAAGAAAAGCGAGCAGAGGATCAATAATCAGTTGTCAGGTGGTAACATGCTATTTTATTTGAATTTCAAAATAGGCCTCTCTGTTAGTGGCGACTGCCTAGTCAGCGGAGATTTCCGAACTCAAACGGAAACTGGAGCGAGTCGATGAGGATCTAGTCCTTGTTAACAGGCAGCTCGACCAAGCGCAAGGTATAAGATACATCTTGTTGTATGCCTGTTTATTTTCGTGCTTTTCTGGTAGTTGAAGAGCTTTACTTTGCACGGTTGTACAGTTGGTGCTGCCACGGTGGAGACCCTTAGGGGTGAGCTTGCTCAAGCCAAGGAGCAGGCAAGGGTAAGCCAGGCGGCTACTGACAAGCTGGCTGTCGACTTAACCTAACAGGCCGCTCGGCGCCGTTTTGAGGAACGGGTGACTGAGATGGAGTAAAAGCTCAAGGAGACTCCCGCCCGTTGCGAGTCCCTGGAAATGGAAAACAAAGCTAAGGTGACCGAACTCGCCATGGCCCTTCAAGATGCTTCAGAGGCATGGTCCGAATCCCACGCAGCGCACAAGGAAATCCGTCAAGCCGGTCAGATAGTGGCTGGTAAGCCTTTTCTTTTACAGGCTAAATTTGGGGACTGGAATTATCCTTGCTTAATCCACTCTGGAGTTCTCCAGACGCTTATGCGGATCTACTGACGAGTGCTACGGACGCCGCCCAATTCTTCCAGGCCCAGGAGGGGTACGAGTCAGAGAAGCTCTTCTGGTCGCAGTTTGTGGAGCAGGAGCGCCCCGTACTGCTAAATGACCAGATGGCACAATGGGCGGAGCTGCATAAGATGTCCAGCGCGGTCATGAAGGACGCCATAGTCCGGTTCTGGCTTGCTGAAGCCGTTCCAGGAAGCTACTTCTTCCTCGTGCAGTGATGTCTACTACACGACCTTCTTCTTGTAGACGTTGTTGGGCCTCCAAGTGCAGAGGTTTGTAGGACAGTAGCAAATTTCCCTGAAGTGGATGACCTAAGGTTTATCAATCCGTAGGAGGCATAGGATGAAGATTGTCTCTCTGAAGCAACCCTGCAACCAAATAACAAAGAGTCTCCTGTGTCCCCAGCACACCCAATGCAATGGTAAATTGTATAGGTGCACTAGTTCGGTGAAGAGATGGTGATACAAGTGGTATATGGATGGTAGATAAAGGTTTTTGTAATCTGAAAATATAAAAACAGCAAGGTAACTAATGGTAAAAGTGAGCGTAAACGGTATTGCAATGCATTGAAACAAGGCCTAGGGTTCATACTTTCACTAGTGCAAGTTCTCTCAACAATAAGAACACAATTGGATCACAGAACTATCCCTCAACATGCAACAAAGAGTCACTCCAAAGTCACTAATAGCGGAGAACAAACGAAGAGATTATGGTAGGGTACGAAACCACTTCAAAGTTATTCTTTCCAATCAATCTGTTGGGCTATTCCTATAAGTGTCACAAACAGCCCTAGAGTTCGTACTAAAATAATACCTTAAGACACAAATCAACCAAAACCCTAATGTCACCTAGATACTCCAATGTCACCTCAAGTATGCGTGGGTATGATTATACGATATGCAGCACACAATCTCAGATTCATCTATTCAACCAACACATAGAACCTCAAAGATTGCCCCAAAGTTTCTACCGGAGAGTCAAGACAAAAACATGTGCCAACCCCTATGCATAGGTTCATGGGTGGAACCCGCAAGTTGATCACCAAAACGTACATCAAGTGGATCAATAGAATACCCCATTGTCACCACGGGTATCCCACGCAAGACATACATCAAGTGTCCTCAAATCCTTAAAGACTCAATCCGATAAGATAACTTCAAAGGGAAAACACAATCCATTACAAGAGAGTAGAGGGGGAGAAACATCATAAGATCCAACTATAATAGCAAAGCTCGTGATACATCAAGATCGTCCCACCTCAAGAACATGAGAGAGAGAGAGAGATCAAACACATAGCTACAGGTACATACCCTCAGCCCCGAGGGAGAACTACTCCCTCCTCATCATGGAGAGCACCGGGATGATGAAGATGGCCACCGGAGAGGGTTTGCCCCTCCAGCAGGGTGCCAGAACGGGTCTAGATTGGTTTTTGGTGGCTACGGAGGCTTCTGGTGGTGAAACTGCCGATCTATTGTGCTCCCCGAAGTTTTTAGGGTATATGGGTATATATGGGAGGAAGAAGTACGTCGGTGGACCTCCGGGCTGTCCACGAGGCAGGGGGGTGCGACCAGGGGGGTAGGCGCGCCCCCACCCTCGTGGGCAGCCCGGGACTCTCCTGGTCCAACTCTGATACTCCGTGGACTTCTTCTGGTCCAAAACTAAGTTCCATGAAGTTTCCGGTCAATTGGACTCCGTTTGATTTTCCTTTTCTGCGATACTCTAAAACAAGGGAAAAACAAAAACTGGCACTGGGCTCTAGGTTAATAGGTTAGTCCCAAAAATCATATAAAATAGCATATAAATGCATATAAAACATCCAAGGTTGATAATATAATAGCATGGAACAATCAAAAATTATAGATATGTTGGAGACGTATCAGCATCCCCAAGCTTAATTCCCACTTGTCCTCGAGTAGGAAAATGATAAAAACAGAATTTTTGATGTGGAATGCTACCTAACATATTTATCCATGTTGTTCTCTTTATTGTGGAAAGAATATTCAGATCCATAAGATTCAAGACAAAAGTTTAATATTGACATAAAAATAATAATACTTCAAGCATACTAACCAAGTAATCATGTCTTCTCAAAATAACATGGCCAAAGAAAGCTATCCCTACAAAATCATATAGTCTGGCTATGCTCTATCTTCACCACACAAAATATTTAAATCATGCACAACCCCGATGACAAGCCAAGCAATTGTTTCGTACTTTTGATGTTCTCAAACTTTTTCAATCTTCATGCAATACATGAGCGTGAGCCATGGACATAGCACTATAGGTGGAATAGAATGATGGTTGTGGAGAAGACAAAAAGGAGAAGGGATTGTGGAGATGCCCATCAATAGATATCAATGTGAGTGAGTAGGGATTGCCATGCAACAGATGCACTAGAGCTATAAGTGTATGAAAGCTCAACAAAAGAAACTAGTGGATGTGCATCCAACTTGCTTGCTCACGAAGACCTAGGACATTTTGAGGAAGCTCATCATTGGAATATACAAGCCAAGTTCTATAATGAAAGATTCCCACTATTATATGAAAGTGACAACATAGGAGACTCTTTATCATGAAGATCATGGTGCTACTTTGAAGCACAAGTGTGGTAAAAGGATAGTAGCATTGCCCCTTCTCTCTTTTTCTCTCATTTTTTTTATTTGGGCATTTTCTCTTTCTTATGGCCTCTTATTTATTTATTTATTTGGGCCTTTTCACTTTTTTATGGCCTCTTTTTTTAGTTCGGAGTCTCATCCTAACTTGTGGGGGAATCATAGTCTCCATCATCCTTTCCTCACTTGGACAATGCTCTAATAATGATGATCATCACACTTTTATTTACTTACAACTCAAGAATTACAAGTCGATACTTAGAACAACATATGACTCTATATGAATGCCTTCGGCGGTGTACCAGGATCTGTAATGATGCATGAGTGACATGTATGAGAGAATTATGAACGGTGGCTTTGCCGCAAATACAATGTCAACTACATGATCATGCAAAGCAATATGACAATGATGGAGCGTGTCATAGTAAATGGAACGGTGGAAAGTTGCATGGCAATATATCTTGGAATGGCTATGGAAATGCCATAATAGGTAGGTATGGTGTCTATTTTGAGGAAGGTATATGGTGGGTTTAAGGTACCGGCGAGAGTTGCGTGGTACTAGAGAGGCTAGCAATGGTGGAAGGGTGAGAGTGCGTATAATCCATGGACTAAACATTAGTCATAAAGACCTCATATAATTATTGCAAAAATCTATTAGTTATCAAAACAAAGTAATACACGGATGCTCCTAGGGGGATAGATTGGTAGGGAAAGACCATCGCTCTTCCCCGATCGCCACTCATAAGGAAGACAATCAATAAATAAATCATGCTCCGACTTCATCACATAACGGTTCACCATATGTGCATGCTACGGGAATCAGAAAGTTCAACACAAGTATTTATCAAAATCACAACTACTCAACTAGCATGACTCTAATATCACCATCTCCATATCTCAAAACAATTATCAAGTATCAAACTTCTGTTAGTATTCAATGCACTCTATATGAAAGTTTTTATTATACCCTACTTGGATGCCCATCATATTAGGACTAGTTTCATAACCAAAGCAAACTACCATGCTGTTTAGGACTCTCAAAATAATATAAGTGAAGCATGAGAGTTCACCTATTTCTATATAATAAATAAAACCACCGTCGTGCTCTAAAAAGATATAATGGAAGCACTAGAGCAAAAGAGAAACTACTCCAAAAGATATAAGTGAAGATCAATGAGTGGTCAAATAATTATGCAAGTATGTGAAGACTCTCTAATATTTAATAATTTCAGATCTTGGTATTTTATTCAAACAGCAAGCAAAACAAGAGAAAATAAGATGACGCTCCAAGCAAAACACATATCATGTGGTAAATAAAAATATAGCTCCAAGTAAAGTTACCGATGAACAAAGACGAAAGAGGGGATGCCTTCTGGGGCATCCCCAAGCTTAGGCTCTTGGTTGTCCTTGAATATTACCTTGGGGTGCCTTGGGCATCCCCAAGCTTAAGCTCTTTCCACTCCTTATTCCATAATCCATCGAATCTTTACCCCAAACTTGAAAACTTCACAACACAAAACTTAACAGAAAACTCGTAAGCTCCGTTAGCGAAAGAAAACAAAACACCACTTCAAGGTACTGTAATGAACTCATTCTTTATTTATATTGGTGTTAAAGCTACTGTATTTCAACTTCTCTATGGTTTATAAACTCTTTTACTAGCCATAGATTCATCAAAATAGGTAAACAACACATGAAAAACATAATCTGTCAAAAACAGAATAGTCTGTAGTAATGTGTAACTAACGCAAACTTCTGGAACCCCAAAAATTCTAGAATAAATTTCGGGTCCTGAGGAATTTATATATTACTCATCTGAAAAAAGAATTAACTAAATATCACTTTCCAAATAAAAATGGCAGCAATTCTCGTGAGCGCTAAAGTTTCTGTTTTTTACAGCAAGATCAACAAGACTTTCCCCAAGTCTTCCCAACGGTTCTAATTGGCACAAACACTAATTAAAACATAAAAACTCAATCATAACAGATTATAGATAAATTATTTATTACAAAACAGGAGTAAAAATGAAGGAATTAAAAAAAGTTGGGTTGCCTCCCAACAAGCGCTATCGTTTAACGCCCCTAGCTAGGCATGATGATTTCAATGATGCTCACATAAAGGATAAGAATTGAAACATAAAGAGAGCATCATGAAAAATATGACTAGCACATTTAAGTTTAAACATATTCCTATGCATAGGGATTTTGTGAGCAAACAACTTGTGGGAACAAGAATCAACTTGCATAGGACGGTAAAACAAGCATAACTTCAAAACTTTAAGCACATAGAGAGGAAACTTGATATTATTGCAATTCCTACAAGCATATATTCCTCCCTCATAATAATTTTCAGTAGCATCATGAATGAATTCTACAATATAACCAGCACCTAAAGCATTCTTTTCATGATCTACAAGCATAGAAATTTTATTACTCTCCACATAAGCAAAATTCTTCTCAATCGGAATAGTGGGAGTATCATAAGAGACTCAAATACTATAAATTGTTTCCAAATTAAAAGAGTAATTTTCAGGAAAAGGGTAATCATAATCATGACAAGTTTTATAAATATAATCATCACTACTTTTTATAGCATATGTATCATCACAATAATTATCATAAGTAGCAACTTTGTTCTCATCATAATCGATTGAAACCTCTTCCAAAATAGTGGAATCATCACTAAATAAAGTCATGACCTCTCCAAATCCACTTTCATAATTATCATAATAAGATTCAACATCCTCCAAAATAGAGGGATCATTACTTCCTAAAGTTGACACTCTTCCAAACCCACTTTCATCAGTATAATCATCATAAGTAGGAGGCATGCTATCATCATAATAAATTTGCATATCAAAACTTGGGAGACTACAAATATTATCTTCATTAAATGTAGCATCCCCATGCTTGTGACAAACATTAATTGCAGCAAATATATTCTCAAAAACATCATCTTCATCAAACATAGCAACCCCAAGCTTGGGCCTTTTCATATCATCAGCATAATCGCTCTCATCATTAATAGTATGTATAGCACCAATAGTATAGCAACTATCATCATATTCTTCCAAGCAAGTGCCAAAAATATTTTCAAGATCATAAGAAGTATCATTATATTCCCAATCATAATCATCACAACAAGCAATAGGCATAACGAGATCATCATCAAGTGCATCATCTTCCACAATTATTTTTGATTCATTTTCATGAGGCACAACAATAATACGAGCAACATTATTCGAGAGAGATATCTTTTTACCTCTCGTCCTTTTTCTTTTCTTCTTCCTCACATCATGTGTGGGTTCAATCATCTTTTTGGAGCTCCTTATTAATGAGATTGGTTGAATGGAAGGCTCCTCCTCTTTACCTGATTAATCATAAGAAATAATAGGAGAATATTGGGAAGTCTCTTCCCTTTCATTAGTATTCTCTTCATCTTCTATTTGTTTTCTTTTCTTTATGTAATTGGCAATATAAGGATTTTCAATACAATTCATCGCACAATACATATAAATTTCCTCTAGATCAAAATGAAGACTCTATCAAGGGCAAACTCTGGAATAACCTTAATTATACATTTCATTTCTTCATAACCCAAGAGCAAACTAAGTTCATTATGATGTGCAAGGGAAATCAAGTCATCACAATTTTTGGACACGATACGATCATGAAACAATTTCCATTGGGTACTGAAATGATCATGTTCATTGCAAAGTTCACAAGTACGGCAGAGAAAATTTAAATTTTCAGCACAAACTTCTAGCCTTTCTTGCAACAATTTCATTTCTAAATGATTATGCCTCTTGCAATATCTATCTTCCCTATTTGGTGTGTACTTGCAAACCCAATGCACTCCACAAAAATTGACATGTTTATAGGAGACATTTTCATCATAACTAGTGCAATCATCATTAGTACTATGAATATTCAAGGATTCATACTAACAACATTGCAATCATGCTCATCATTCAAAGATTTAGTGCCAAACATTTTAATGCATTCTTCTTCTAACACTTTGGCACAATTTTCCTTTCCATCATACTCACGAAAGATATTAAAAAGATGAAGCGTATGAGGCAAACTTAATTCCATTTTTTTAATTTTCTTTTATAAACTAAACTAGTGATAAAACAAGAAACAAAAAGACTCGATTGCAATATCTAAAGATATACCTTCAAGCGCTAACCTCCCCGGCAACGGTGCCAGAAAAGAGCTTGATGTCTACTACACAACCATCTTATTGTAGATGTTGTTGGGCCTCCAAGTGCAGAGGTTTGTAGGACAGTAGCAAATTTCCCTCAAGTGGATGACCTAAGGTTTATCAATCCGTAGGAGGCGTAGGATGAAGATGGTCTCTCTGAAGCAACCCTGCAACCAAATAACAAAGAGTCTCTTGTGTCCCCAACACACCCAATACAATGGTAAATTGTATAGGTGCACTCGTTCGGTGAAGAGATGGAGATACAAGTGGTATATGGATGGTAGATAAAGGTTTTTGTAATATGAAAATATAAAAACAGCAAGGTAACTAATGATAAAAGTGAGCGTAAACGGTATTGCAATGCGTTGAAACAAGGCCTAGGGTTCATACTTTCACTAGTGCAAGTTCTCTCCACAATCATAACACAATTGGATCACATAACTATCCCTCAACATGCAGCAAAGAGTCACTCCAAAGTCACTAATAGCGGAGAAAAAATGAAGAGATTATGGTAGGGTACGAAACCACCTCAAAGTTATTCTTTCCAATCAATCTGTTGGGCTATTCCTATTAGTGTCACAAATAGCCCTAGAGTTCGTACTAGAATAACACCTTAAGACACAAATCAACCAAAACCCTTATGTCACCTAGATACTCCAATGTCACCTCAAGTATCCGTGGGTATGTATACGATATGCATCACACAATCTCAGATTCATCTATTCAACCAACACATAGAACCTCAAAGACTGCCCCAAAGTTTCTACCGGAGAGTCAAGACGAAAACGTGTGCCAACCCCTATGCATAGGTTCATGGGCGGAACCCGCAAGTTGATCACCAAAACATACATCAAGTGGATCAATAGAATACCCCATTGTCACCACAGGTATCCCACGCAAGACATACATCAAGTGTTCTCAAATCCTTAAAGACTCAATCCGATAAGATAACTTCAAAGGGAAAACTCAATCCATTACAAGAGAGTAGAGGGGGGAGAAACATCAGAAGATCCAACTATAATACCAAAGCTCGCGATACATCAAGATCGTGCCACCTCAAGAACACGAGAGAGAGAGAGATCAAACACATAGCTACTGGTACATACCCTCAGCCCCGAGGCAGAACTACTCCCTCCTCATCATGGAGAGCACCGGGATGATGAAGATGGCCACCGGAGAGGGATTACCCCTCCGGCAGGGTGCCGGAACGGGTCTAGATTGGTTTTTGGTGGCTACGGAGGCTTCTGGCGGCGGAACTCCCGATCTATTGTGCTCCCCGAAGTTTTTTGGGTTTATGGGTATATATGGGAGGAAGAAGTACGTCGGTGGACCTCCGGGCTGTCCACGAGGCAGGGGGCGCGCCCCCACCCTCGTGGGCAGCCCAGGACTCTCCTGGTCCAACTCCGATACTCCATGGGCTTCTTCTGGTCCAAAAATAAGTTCCGTGAAGTTTTAGGTCAATTGGACTCCGTTTGATTTTCCTTTTCGGTGATACTCTAAAACAAGGAAAAAACAGAAACTGGCACTGGGCTCTAGGTTAATAGGTTAGTCCCAAAAATCATATAAAATAGCATATAAATGCATATAAAACATCCAAGGTTGATAATATAATAGCATGGAACAATCAAAAATTATAGATATGTTGGAGACGTATCATGCGGCGTCTCGTTGATGCGCTGCCCTGGATTGACGCTGTCAAGAGGTGGTCCTGCATGGAAGTTCCACGTATGGCTTTCGCCCGTGTCAAGATGCACTGGGTGAAAATGAATGCCGAAAAGGTGGCCGTCGAGGGTCCTCTCAAAAGCAAGGCCCACAGCACACCAGAGCGCTATTTTGAGGATGTGCTAAAAGGTGCTTGCCTTATAGAGGGCCAATGCTCTAATCACATAGTTTTCGAATAAACGAGTCTGAACTGTGCGGGGATGTTATAAACTAAGTGTTTTGTAATATATTCATTCCTTGATGAAAGTTTTTTATCCTCTTGTGTGGCCGTTTATTGTATCTAAGAGTTCCCAGTCGTCGGCTTCAGCCCCCATGTAGATGCTACTGGGGTGTTCGGAATTACACATAACTACACTTAACCCAACGTCTTGGTCCTTGAAGGAGGTGTCAGTGCGGCGAACCAGGGATTCAGACTATTCGGTTTTATTGCTCTCACTTAGCTATAGGAGTTTGACAATGGGTCTATTAGGTAGCCCCTAGTATGTACGCGGCTACCCTGATGCGGATGCGTTACATATGTGACTGGGAAACGGTCCTTTGTGTAATACGGAAAAAACGCTAAGAATTGTAATGAATCACCGAGTGGTTGATCAGCTCTCACCGCATCATGACCGTCAGTTTTCGGCTTTCTATACTGAGGTGCTTAAACGGACGAACCAGAAACACAATCGTAGTAGTTCTCCCTTTACTACCCTAACTGATCAAACAGAACCTAAGGTAGCAAGCACAGGAGCCGGGCAACCCAACTATTGACCAAAGACATGATTCGGAGCCGATGCATATAATGTCGATCTCGGGACGCCAAATTGTGCTATAAAGCTGTTCAAACTTTTGTTTCGCAACGCATATGTTGTCCTATAGAGCCCCTGGCAATTTTGTGCTGAGGTGTGAGTGAGACAACCATAACACGGAATGAAGTCTACAAGTAAAGACCGTTTCGAATAATAATTTGTTTCACTGGGATCTGATTGATACGTCAAAACGTAATCTTACAGAATTTATTGTAATCACCAAGGCCATTTTACATGTCGGGGGTCTAGGGCTGGGCGAAAAAAGCTTCTATACAGGTTCTTGAGTGAAGTTGTGGTATGCAAAAATGCTTTGCACCTTCCTGCCACACGTCTGCGCCGCTTTCGCCCAAATAAGAAAGATTCCTTTAAATGAATGGTCTTCAGCCATGTATACGGAATCAGGCTCGGAAGGAACCCTCATGGGTCTGAAGAATGAGTAGGTTTTGATTCACCTGTGGTAAAAAAGAATCATTAAATAAAGGGGAAGGTTGTATAAGTTCGAACCTTTTTATAGGCATGTCCATATATTGCCTCCTCCGATGCCCAAGGTATTTTGAGTGCATAATTGTGCATGCGTGGTACGAATTCCGCTGATGTACGTGGCGGTCGACGGAGGCTAGGATGCTAATCCGGCCCTGAGGTTGTTGGACTGCCGATATATAGGACTGATCGGTCTTGCATGGGGAAGTCCGGTGGCCTAATAGCCAAGGAGGTGTGCGGCTTGATAGGGCCGCTTTGTACTTCGGTCGCAATGGCCGATGTATGCTCCTCAGTATGGAGGGAGCGCTCCATGTTTACATTGATTGTAATGACACCGCGTGGACTGGGCATCTTGATATTTAAATAGGCATAATGCGAGACTGCATTGAAGCGGGCAAAAGTGGTTCGTCCGAGCAATGTGTGATAGCTGTTGCGGAAGGGGACGATGTTAAAGATCAAGTCTTCGCTTCGGGAGTTGTCCGGCAAGCCGAAGACTACTTCCAGCGTGATTGAGCTCGTACAGCGGGCCTCTTTGCCAGGTATTACTCCTTTCAAGGTAGTTTTAGTGGGCTTGATTCCTGATGGATCAATGCCCATTTTGCGGACAGTGTCTTGATAGAGTAGATTGAGACTACTGCCGCCGTCCATGAGGACTCGAGTGTGGTTGGATTCGTCGATTATTGGATCGAGGACCAGGGCTGCCAAACCTCCATGATGGATACTCGTTGGGTGGTCCCTTCCATCAAAGATGATCGGGCAAGCCGACTGTCGGATTTCGGGTTCCGGCAGACCCTTAAGGTTCGAACACTGGGGTGCGTGCGGAGATCACGTCCTCAACCTCCCCGTCTCACAAAGATCTAAACTACTAAGGGATCACACAAGAGGCACAAGATTTATACTGGTTCGGGCCACCATTGTGGTGTAATACCCTACTCCAGTGTGTGGTGGATGGATTGCCTCCTGGGGCTGGTGATGATGAACACTACAAGGAAGAACTGCCTCGCGAGGGTCTGTTCTTGGCTGAGGCGGTGAACTAAGGAGTTCAGTCGCCCTTCTCTCTCTCTGTCTCTCTCTCTGATTTCGATCCCCCTCTACCTGAAAACCGAACCCTTCGAATGCTTTGCTACGTGGGTGGTCGGTCCCTATTTATAGAGGCCCTGGTCCTCTTCCCAAATATTGAGCGGGAAGGGAGCCAACAATGGCGGCTAATTTGAAGGGGGACAACAAGTACTCTTATCCTGACTAAAGGTGGTCTTCGCCTGAGAAAGACTCTGCGGTGACGCCGTGCTGGGCTCCATGGTGACCTCCGTCTCGTAGTCTGCTTGGTCCTGGTCTTGTTGCACCAAAATGGCAACCTTTGCCTGATGCCTCGGTACTCCGCGGATGCACTTGCCCCCTTTGCACCAAAGAGGAAAGAAGGACGCTGAGCACGCTGGTGCCCGCCTGGCACCCTCGATCGTCATGGCTTGCGTCACTGGCACTTCACGAGGCACCCTGCCTTGATATCTCCGTCTCCTCGCGAGCCAGCCTGAGGAGGCTGCGCCTGAGGATGCGCCGTGTCGTCCGCCTCGCGAGGGTCTTGAGTCTTGTGTTGGTGAAGATGGCCATGTTGGGCCCCGACTCGAGCCACGCCGCAGGCCGCAGGCAGGCAAGTCTGGGGACCACCATTCCCAGAACGCTGACAGTAGCCCCCGGGCCCAAGGCGCACACGGACTTGGCCATGCCGAGAGGCGAAAGGGCAAGGGCGAAGCACCACGGGCCCTAACAGCCTGCGGCCTTGGGCGCCACGTGGTGGTTGACTGGACGTGGGTGCCTTAGCAACTGCGTGGGTTGATAAGGGAGAGGCATCTTCCCAGACTTCGCCCCTGCTCTCTCCGGTTGCTGCTCAAATCCCCTTTCTTGTGTCTCCCCTTTCTTCCTCCAAACTTCCAGATCTGCTCCGGTTGCGCGACCTAGGAAGCCATGGCGCCTCGCCAGCCTCCGGCCGAAGCTTGGTATTCTCCTGCTCTGGACCTGCCGAATGTGCCCAAGACGAGCCTTGCTCAGTTGCGCCGGATGGCGGCGGCGCAGGGCATTGACGGGACGGAGGTGTTCAAGGCCGGCTCCGCCACCCCTGAGGACCGAGGGAGCACCTTTTATCCTCTCTTTGTAAGCTCCATTGCTGCGGGCCTGGTGCCTCCCTTCTCCGAATTCTTCTTCTCTGTCCTCCGCCACTACAACTTGCAGGCCCTGCATCTCCATCCCAACTCTGTCCTTCTCCTGGCGATCTGCGCTTACTACTGCGAGGCCCACGTAGGGGTGCAGCCTTCGGTGGCCTTGCTGCACCACTACTTCTCCCTCCGGGTCTCCGGCAGCTCTCTTTCTGGGTGTGCGGGCTTCATCGCGTATAGCGGCACCATTTCCATCTCGAGTCCCGGGAAGAGGATTGAGGGCTTTAGGTGCAAGTGGGTCTTGGCAGATGTCGGGCGCATCCACCCTCGGCTGATCTTGCCCACGGAGCAACCCGTGAGCACCAGCGACTCGTGCCGAGCGGAGTCACGGACCCCCGCACGAAGCCGGTGTTGGAGAAGATGGATGTGGACCTGAGGCCGGCCAACATGGCGACGGCGAAGTTGACTGGTGTGTCGCTGCTGAAGGAATTCCTGGAGCACCAGCTGGCCCCGCTCCGGGAGTACTCTCCTCCAATGTGGAGGCCTCATCCGTGCCCCGAGGCGGTGGATGAAGAGGATGTGACCACGGTTCTCCAATCTCTGGTCGGGGGCGAGGTGGCAAGGCCGAAGGGCACTCCCAAGCCTTTGTTCCTTCGTGACGACTGGAAGCGGGTGGTGAAGTCCATGCCTGTTTTTAATGGGGACGGGCTCATGCCCGTGGTGGCTTCTGAAGGACCGGTGGACGTGCCCTCCGGCGACTCCAGCGAGGAGGAGGGCGAAGAGGAGCGGGGAGAGGGGCTCGACTCTGGGGCGACCGACGGAGAGTCGAGGGCTCCCCTCCCTCGGCGCTCGCCCCGTACTCTCCGCCTCTCGCTGAGCGATGATGATGATGATGATGATGATGATGATGATGATGTGCTGGGCAGCGGGAGCTCGCCCCCGATCCCGAAGAAGGACGGGACCGGGCTGATCCCCCTCAGGTCAGCCCCTACCCCGAGGTAGTCTGCTGTCGGGCCTTCTGCTTCCAAGGTCGACCCTTCCAGCCGGTTGTCAGGCTTCAAGTTAGGCCGAAGGCTGCCCGAGCTCGCCGGTGAAGACCCGTAATTGCTGGATCCTTGCTCTTTTGTTTCTCGTTTCGCCGATGAGGCTTGATGATTGCTTCTCTTGAATAGGCGGGCGCCCGCGGCGAAGAAGCCGAAGGGAGCTCCTGAGGTCCCACCTGCGGCGAAGCCTTCGCCTGCAGGGGAGGGAGATCGTGACGCGCGGGCCTCTCCTGCCCGCGAATCCTTGTGAGGTTTGGCCGAGCAGGCTGGGGCGAGCTCAGCCCCCATGGCCCAAGTGACTCCGGAGGTGCCCTCGTCAGGCGCCACTGCTACGGCTGTGGAGGCGCGGCGGGCTCCGCCTCGGGACACTACGGCCTCGCCGCCATTACCTTCTCCTCCTGTTCTACTGGCCGTTGCTTCCTCAGCTCCTCCTGTTGTCCTGGAGCGTGCCGATGCTACTCCGTCTTCTTCTTCAATCTTGGAGCGTGCCGTCGCCGAACTGGACCGGCTGCGGCAGGATCTTCTCGGCGCCAACCCTCGCCTGGTGGCCGGGCGCCTCCTGGCTTCGGGGTGGATTCGCTCTGATGCTTCGATTCGGGCGGCGTTGGTTCAGGCCTCAACGGCCTGCGATGGAGAGAGGGAGGCCACCCTCGAGGCGAAGGCTGCTCGAGACGCGGCCCTGGGAGAGGTGGTTGAAGTCCGCGGCCGTTGCAAGGCGCTGGAGGACGAGCTGCAAGGCCTGAGGGGCCAGATTGTGGAGGAGTTCCGCCTGCGCCAAGAGCTGGAGAAGGGGGCGACGGCGTGCGAGGCGGCGCTCGAGCAACAGGAGGCCAGGCTCAAGAAGCGCTGCGACCACCTAGGCGCGTTGAATAAGGAGCTGGAGGTGACGAAGGCCGAGCTGGACGCCAAGGGTCAGGTCCTCGCCGAGGATTGCATGGCCTTCGCAGACATGGAGAAGGATGCCCGCGCTTCGCTGAAGATGCTTTACGAGAGCGGCCTGGACAGCCCGCTAGCCGGTGATGAGGACGGCCCCGCCAAGCTGCTTCCCTTCCTAGTTAAGGCTCTTGGGGATGTCGCCCTTGGCATCGGCCCCGTGGCCGAGGCCCAGGCGCACGTCTTGTCTTCTGCTGCGCTGACGCGGGTCTTCGCCCACGTCTACCTTCATGATCCCAAGGCCGACCTCGACGGCCTGCTGGAACCGGTGAGCGGCGAGGGCGCTGCCGCCGCTGTCGAAGCCGTGAAGGGGCGCGCGGAGGCGCTGCTGGAGAAGTTCCGGGCCTTCAGCACCAGGCCGAAGCAAGACGCTGCCGGTCCTGCCGTTCCACGAGGCAAAGCCACCGCTGACAAGTGACTCCGTTCCATCCCTGCTCTTCTTTCAGTTCCTGCACATGCATCACGCCTCGGGGAGGCATTTAAACTTGCGTTTGGCAGTGAGATGACAGTATGGACTGTAATATTTGCTTTTAAATTCCTTGGATTTTATGCTTTTCTTCCCTACTTGCATGTGTTCTACGCCGGTAGAGCCCGGCCCCGCGCATGCCTCACCCAATATTAGCCCCGATCGGAAACCAGGATGGGACCAAAGGAGTGAGGGGCCACGGGACAAGTTAGGCTCCTTAGTCGCGATGCTCAGGAGTCCCCCTTGGCGCGCGAACATCAAGTAGGGAAGCGTGATGTAGGCGTGTCTTCCGTTCTACGTCTGCAGAGCCCGACTCCGCGCGTACCTCACCCAGCATAGCCTTTCAGAACTAAGGAGTGAGGGGCTACGGAGCCAGTTAGGCCCCTGAGTCGCGATGCTCAGGAGTCCCCCTTGACGCGCGAACAGCGGGTGATTAGGTGCGATGTAAGCAGGGCTACCGTTCTACGTCTGCAGAGCCCGGCCCCGCGCGTACCTCACCCAGCATAGCCTTTCGGAACTAAGGAGTGAGGGGCTACGGGACTAGTTAGGCTCCTGAGTCGCGATGCTTAGGAGTCCCCCTTGACGCGCAAACGGCCTTCATACCTTGGATCCGCTCCAGGAGAGACGCGCGGCGAACCAGGCCCGAGGGGCCTGGCTGGGCGGCGTACGTCTGGGCGTGACCTAGTCGTAGCCCCCGTGGCTAGCCCCCTCGCACGGCACTCCCGAGGGGAGGCGTTGCGATGAGGTCAGGCACTGAGCTCTGGGCTCCCTGAGGTTAATACGGCCCGGAGGCCACCCCCAGTTGTTTATCACCAGCGCGGAGCATAGCGCTTCCGTATGTGTACGGGCATAGTCGCGCCTCGGCAGTGTCGTCAGCCAGCACGGAGCATGGTGCTTCCACTGGTACATGGGAGGGGGCTCCCCTTCGGGAGGAGCCCCCGGGGCGTATACAGCCCTGCCCTGACACGTGACTGACACAATAGGGCTAGGTGAGGTGTATCTGGGCACCCGTGAGCCAGCGCGGGACTCACGAGGCCCTACCTCTGGGCGGGTTGCGCCCGGCACTGGGCCGTATCTTGAGATGTGTCCCTGCAAAATTTGGTTAGATGCCGGTACTCTACGTCCTCGGGTCCCGGCCCTCGAGCTTGTCTCAGCCGTCGCTGGTATGCCAGGTCGCGATGCCGTGGACAAGGCCAGAGGGTGAGGGCTGGAGAGCCAGTAAGAGCCCTGAGTCGCGATGCTCAGGCACCCCCCCTTTAACGTGCAAGTAGTCGACATGGAGAAGAAAGGATGCCGAGGACGGGCACCATGCAGTTAAGCGTGATAGGCAAATGCATAGTTGGAAATAAACACGATGGAGATACACGCCCCTGGGCCTGGCCCCAGCGGCTTGGGGATGATGCAGCCCGAGGGGCGCCCCCAATCAAGGCAAACTAACGACCGAAAAGTAAATGCAGATACATGCTGCGGGGATGGACCCGCACGGCCTGGGAGTGATGCAACCCTGGGAGGGCGCTCCCAGCTGGGAATGAGGCTTTGAAGATGTCACCTGAGAATGTCGTTGGCAAAGTGGCCTTGGTGCAGTAGGCTCGGTGGGCTGCGGAAGCTGATCCTCACGAGCCCCCAGGCCCCGGGGCCTCGGGAGGCTCCGGAGGCACTGGTGACTCCTCGCGAGCTGCCTTCATCTCCGCCAAGGCCGCGGAACGCCTGTCTTCTTGAGCCTCCATGATGCCCCTCATGAGGCGCTGGTACGCCGCAGCCATGCTCGGCAGACCGTAGGGCATGCGAACATAGCTGTGGGATGGACCTCCGCAGCGCCCCACTTGCGAGGGCCAGAGGCGCTCCGTCGTGGCGATCCGATTGAGCCCTGGTACGTCGACGCAGACGCGCAGCCCGCCATCCTCGCCTGGATGAGGATCCACGGCTGGTAGGCGGCAGCAACCTCTCATGATCCTTGTCTCCTGTAGTTCTTGAATGGCCTTGTCAACGAACTCGTGCTGGTCTGACTCTCCTCACCTGGCTCCTTCCCGGGGGAAACGTGCCGCGAAGCACGCTTCCACATGGTGCCCAAGCGCCTCCCTCGTGACCCTGGCTAGGTTGGTGACCCTCCAGGTGAGAGCCCCCGAGCCCTGCCTGAGGAGGGTGCCAGGCGCGCTTCCCTATGCGATGGAAGGAGGGTCCCCCTGGGCAGACACGGGCCCTGAAGGGCCTGCCTCCTGAGGGGCCGAGCCTGACGATGTCTTCTTCTTCTTGGGGGTGGTCTCAGGAAGCCTCCTGCTTCCGCAATCTGGGTCTTCTAGAGACGCGGCCTGATAGGCTCGCTCCAAGGAACACACTGCATCCTTCTCTTCACAGGGCACCGTGATGACGCCGCCACTTCCTGGCATCTTGAGGACGTTGTACCCGTGGTGAGTCGCAGCCATGAACTTGGCCAGCGCTAGGTACCCGAGGATGGCGTTGTACGGCAGGCGGCTATGGGCGACGTCGAAGTCGATGAGCTCGGTGCGGTAGTTGCTGCGAGCCCCGAAGGTGATAGGGAGGCGGACCTGCCCGATCGGGACTGTGGAACCGTCGGTGATCCTGGAGAAAGGCTTGGTTGGCTGAAGCTGGTCATAGGGCACTTGGAGGTTGTTGAATCTTTCCACAGACAGGACGTTGAGCCCCGCCCCGCCATCGATGAGGATCTTGGTAACCAGCATGTTGCTGATGACCGGGGGGCAGAGCATCGGGAGGACTCCGGCCGTGGCTGCGCACTTGAGCTGGTCCGCCGAGCTGAACGTGATGGCGCACGCTGACCACCTGAGGGGGCGCGTTGCTTCGAGCTTGGGGAGAACTGCATTCACTTTGCGGGCGAACTACTTGAAGATACGTTGAGAGGCTGGGGCTTGAGCTCCGCCTAGTATGCAGGCGATTGCGTGCAGCTCCTGGAAGCCCCCAGCCCCCTTGTCTTGGTGGCAGTCTTCGTTCCTTCTTGGTGGAGGCGGCAGTGGAGGTAGACCTGCGTTGCCATGAGGGCGATCCTCACGAGGCTGATCCCTCCAATCTCCCTCGCAAGGCAGGTCCTGCCAGCGGTCCTCGCGAGGCTGGTCGCGCCACCTCGGGCGCGGGCCGCGATCTTCCCAGCGCCCTGGGTTTCTTCCTCCTCCTCGGCCGTAGCCCCGGTCAGCACGGTCAGGGCGACGGCCGATCCTTCCTTCTCGCACGGCACGGAGTTCTTGACATTCGTTGGTGTTGTGGGTGTGGAGGTCGTGGTACACACAGTATCGGCTGCCTCTGGAGGGTTCGGGTAGGTCCTTGCCCCGCTTCGTGTCTGGTTCTGCCGTGAGTACGGAAGCCCCCTTGCGCTTCACGTCCTTGGCCTTGGGCTTCTTCCCTTCTGGATCTGCGGCAGGCAGCTCAAGGAGGGAGAGGCATCCCTCCTCAGCCCTGGCGCACCTGTTCGCCAAGTTGAACAGCTCCAGCGAGGTGCAGAGATCTTCGTGCATTGCCAGCTCCTCCTTCATCTTGACATCGCGCACGCCGTCGGAGAAGGCCGAGATGATGGCCTCCTCGGACACCTTGGGGATCTTGAGGCGCGCGCTGTTGAAGCGCTGGATGTACTTTTGCAGGGTCTCTCTGGGTTGTTGCTTGATGCGGCGCATATCGCTCACGGCGGGCGGCCGGTCGCGAGTACCTTGCAAGTTGGCGATGAAGCGGGCGCGCATCTGGGCCTAGGAGGAGATCGTGCCTGGAGCCAGATTCAGGAGCCAGGTTCGAGCTCCTTCCTTGAGCGCCATGGGGAACCAGTTCGCCATGACCTTCTCATCCCCGCCGGCAGCCTCGATGCCCAGCTCATAGAGCTGGAGGAATTCCGCGGGATCGGTTGTGCCATCGTAGCGAGGAGGCAGGTCAGGCTTGAACTTGCCGGGCCACGCGACGCTGCGCAGCTCAGTGGTGTAGGCGTGGCAGCCCGCGGTGGCCATGAAAGGCCTCGGTTGGTGGAGAGCTTGGTCTTGAGGGTCCCCACGCACTGCAGCTAGGAGCAGGGCGGGGTCTTGGCGCGCCGGAACTGGAGCAGGGTCGCGGCGTGCCGGAGCAGGGAGTGCCCTGGCAGCCCCTTGCGGGCGAGGAACTTCTTGGCAGCTCCGCTCTTCCTGCCCTGGCGCCTGACGGAGCGGGTTCCGCCCAGGGGCCAAGCGCCTTGGAGCCATGGCATCTTCTTGGAGGGGAGGCGGCTAGTGCGCCTCCGGAGCTTCGTTGCCCGTGCGGGGCGGAGTGTGGCGCAGAGGGACGGATGGACCGGAAGAGCCCCCTGCGGCACGGACAAGCTCGGCGACGCGGTCGAGCCACTCTTCGTAGACGTCGTCGACGGGGCGGTAGCGCAGGAGCTCATTTGCCACTACGAGCGCAGCTCGAGCCTCCAAAGGTGCGCGGAGCGCGCGGGACGAAGAACCGGCCGGTGCGAACGATGGAGTGGCGGTGCGGCCGTTTTGCCGCACAGACGGGTGCTGAGACGATGCTTGCTGCTCGCCCCCCGCTGGACCGGTGGCGGCGTTGATGGCGGGTGACGGGGAACGACGAGGACGCCCACTTATGGGGGCCGTCTGGGCGACGCGAGAAGTCATGGCGGCCCGGCGCTCGGCGCGGGCCCGACGAGCGTCGGACATGGACGCGACGGTCGGAGGAGAACGGAGCAGTGGAAGACGAATTCCGGCGCACCCCTACCTGGCGCGCCAAATGTCGGATTTCGGCTTCCTGCAGACCCTGAAGGTTCAAACACTGGGGTGCGCGCGGAGATCACGTCCTCAACCTCCCCATCTCACAAAGATCTAAACTACTAAGGGATCACACAAGAGGCACAAGATTTATACTGGTTCGGGCCACCATTGTGGTGTAATACCCTACTCCAGTGTGTGGTGGATGGATTGCCTCCTGGGGCTGGTCATGATGAACACTACAAGGAAGAACTGCCTCGCGAGGGTCTGTTCTTGGCTGAGGCGGTGAACTGAGGAGTTCAGTCGCCCTTCTCTCTCTCTCTCTCTCTCTCTGATTTCTATCCCCCTCTACCTGAAAACCGAACCCTTCGAACGCTTTGCTACATGGGTGGCCGGTCCCTATTTATAGAGGCCCTGGTCCTCTTCCCAAATATTGAGCGGGAAGGGAGCCAACAATGGTGGGCTAATTTGAAGGGGGACAGCAAGTACTCTTATCCTGACTAAAGGTGGTCTTCGCCTGCGAAAGACTCTGCGGTGACGCCGTGCTGGGCTCGATGGTGACCTCCGTGTCATAGTCCGCTTGGTCCTGGTCTTGTTGCACTGAAATGGCAACCTTTGCCTGATTCCTCGGTACACCGCGGATGCGCTTGCCCCCTTTGCACCAAAGAGGAAAGAAGGACGCTGAGCGCGCTGGTGCCCGCCTGGCACCCTCGATCGTCATGGCTTGCGTCACTGGCACCTCGCGAGGCACCCTGCCTTGATATCTCCGTCTCCTCGCGAGCCAGCTTGAGGAGGCTGCGCCTGAGGATGCGCCGTGTCGTCCGCCTCGCGAGGCTTGGCCCCTCGCAAGGTTCTTGAGTCTTGTGTTGGTGAAGATGGGCCATGTTGGGCCCCGAATCGAGCCACGCCGCAGGCCGCAGGCAGGCAAGTCTGGGGACCCCCGTTCCCAGAACGCCGACACCGACCATGGGTTAAATTTTGGGGCGACCGGCTCTATGGCGTAGATGTCCCATAGCGCGCATTCGTGCTCCCTCTTAGGGATATGTGTGATGTATATCATATTCACTGCTTTTACCTTGGGGGAAATTGCTTCTGTCCCCCTATGTTCGGTTGACGGGGCTCTTGGTCATAGTCGTCACTAGGTGACCCTTTTCCCTTGTGTTCGGAGTTAAGCTTGCCGGCTTGTTTGAAGACCCAACATTTTTTGTTGGTATGATTGGTGGGTTTATTGGGGGTGCCATGAATCTGGAAAGGCGGATCAAGTATTCTATCTAGACTGGATGGGACATCTCTGTTTGCCTTGAATGGCTTTTTCTGTTGACCGGATTTGGAGCCACTGAATCCGGTGTTAACCGCCATGTCTTGCGGTCCTTCATTGTTTTTTACGCTTATACTTGTCACGTCGTGGCTTGCCATTGCTGTCCCTGGTTTCAGAGGTACCAGGGTCGCTGGTGCTATTGCTTCTGCAAGCAAGCCAGCTGTCTTCTCCCGCGCAAAAACGGGTCATAAGTGCGGTGAGGGCTGCCATGGACTTCGGCTTTTCTTGGTCGAGGTTTCAGGTGAGCCACTCATCACAGACGCTATGTTTGAAGGCCGCGAGGGCTTCTGCGTCCGGACAATCCACAGTCTGGTTCTTTTTGATTAGGAACCTTGTCCAAAGCTGTCGGGCAATTTCCCGGGTTGCTGGATTATGTGGCTAAGGTCATCGGCATCTAGGGGCCGAACATAGGTACCTTGGAAGTTGTCTCTGAATGCATCCCGCAGGTCCTCCCAACCAATAGAATTTTTTGGTAGACTATTCAGCCAGTGCCATGCTGGTCCCTTAAGTTTGAGGGGAAGGAATTTTATGGCATGTAGATCGCAATCGCGAGCCATGTGAATGTTGAGAAGAAAGTCTTCAATCCATACTACGGGATCTGTTGTGCCGTTGTATGATTCGATGTTCATGGGTTTGAACCCTTCTAGGAACTGGTGCTCCATTACCTCATCGGTGAAGCATAGGGGGTGTGCGGTGCCCCTATATCGGGCCATGTCACGGCGCAGTTCGGATGAAGTCCATATGCGGTTTTCGGCCGGGGCGTGATTATACTTGCCGTGCCGGGGTTGGTAACCGTCCTCTCGCGCTAGGGCGTGCCCCCGTGATCCATAGATTGATCTGGTCTGACCTGCTCTATTTTCCAGGTCTTGTCGCAGGTCATATGTATATCCGCGAGCTGTTGTTTCTCTATTTTTTCGGCGAGGTGGAGCAGGCTAGTGTTTAGCCTCAGTTGCCATTCTGCCCTGGCCACATGGTGCTCGGTTGGGTCCGTCATCCGCGTTATGTGCGGGTGGTATGGGCTCCAGCGCCTCGTCATCGAATTGGGTAGCAACTTACGCTTCGGGTAACTCTTTGTTGGGCGTTCGAGGCTGTAATCTTTGGCTGCCAAGACATTAGTCCATCTGTCGTTGAGCATATCTTGGTCAGCTTGCAGCTGTTGTTGTTTCGTTTTTAGGCTTCTAGCCGTGGCTATTAGCTGGCGCTTGAGGCGCTCTTGTTCGAGGGGTTCCTCTGGCACGATAAAATCTTCATCGCTGAGGCGTACGTCGTCCTCGGAGAGTGGCAGAGAGTTGCTGTCCTCCGAGTCATTATTCCCTGTTTGTTTCTCAGGGTCAACTTGCCCGTCCTCCCGATCATCCTGTTCAGATGTTGGTTCGATGGGATGTTCTTGGTCTTCGGCATTCTCTGGAGTATCATTGTCTTCGGTGCCGGTATTGTTGTTCTTACCGCGCACGATTTAGAGCGGCGCCACTAACGTCGACGTTTAGGCGGTATCTTAGGAGGTTCGTCCTTGACTGGGTTTTTCTCATCATCGATGTCGCCATTTTTAGGTGTATCCACCATGTATACGCCATACGAGGAGGTGGTCGTCCAACGTCCGGTGACCGGCGGGTTTTGGGCCTGCTCCTCTCCGGCATCGTCATCCATACCGTCGATGTCTTCGGAGGCGTAATCAAGCATGTCGGTTAGGTCCTCGACAGTGGCTATGAAGTGGGTGGTGCGTGGGAAGTAAAATTCTCTATTTCTAGCCCCTAGCCCGGGCTGGGCGTGATTCAAAAGCGGTTCCTCTATGATGATGAGGGTTCGCATTAAGTTCAGAGCCTCGTTTAAGAGCGGTGTTTGGATGGGGTTGGAAGTTTCTGGGCCGAGCTCGCATGACGCGGGCCTCCAGGGTTCGGAATTAGTGTCCGGGGAAGAGTCCGGCTTTGTAATGATTACCAGAGATGCTATTCTCTGTGGTTTTCCGGTGTTGAGCTCTAAGGCCGCAGAGAGTCCGGTGGGCTCTAGACTCCCGTCTTCGGACCTGATGGCATGCTCTGGATCTAAGGCCGGAGCGGTGGTTGGGGCCGTGAACCCTTGGAAGATCAAGTCTCCTCGGGTATCAGCGACATAATTTACATTTCCAAAACTGATCTGATGACCAGGGGCGTGGTTGTCGATCTGCTCTAGATGGCCAACCGAGTTGGCCTGCAGTTGGAAACCGCTAATACGTCTCCAACGTATCTATAATTTTTGATTGCTCCATGCTATATTATCTACTGTTTTAGACTATATTGGGCTTTATTTTCCACTTTTATATTATTTTTTGGACTAACCTATTAAGCGGATGCCCAGCCAAGATTTGTTGTTTTATGCCTATTTTAGTGTTTTGAACAAAAGGAATATCAGACGGAGTCGAAACGGAACGAAATCAACTGGAGAAGTTATTTTTGGAAGAAAACACACCTAATGGACTTGGACCCCACATCAAGGAAGGAACGAGGTGCTCACGAGGGTGGGGGGTGCGCCCCCTCCCTAGGGCACGCCCCCTGTCTCGTAGGGCCCTCGTGGCTCCCCTGACGTACCTCCTGCACCCATATATACCTACGTGACCTAAAACTTCCCGAACGCAAGATAGATCAGGAGTTCCGCTGCCAGAAGCCTCCATAGTCACCGAAAGCCAATCTAGACCCGTTCCGGCACCCTACTGGAGGGGGCAATCCTTCTCCGGTGGCCATCTTCATCATCCCGGTGCTCTCCATGACGAGGAGGGAGTAGTTCTCCCTTGGGGCTGAGGGTATGTACCAGTAGCTATGTGTTTGATCTCTCTCTCTCTCTCTCTCTCTCTCTCGTGTTCTTGAGATGGTACGATCTTGATGTATCGCGAGCTTTGCTTTTATAGTTGGATCTTATGTTTCTCCTCCCCCTCTTCTCTGTTGTAATGAATTGAGTTTCCCCTTTGAAGTAATCTTATCGGATTGAGTCTTTAAAGATTTGAGAACACTTGATGTATGTCTTGCCGTGCGTATCTGTGGTGACAATGGGATGCCACGTGATTCACTTGATGTATGTTTTGGTGATCAACTTGCGGGTTCCGCCCATGAACCTATGCATAGGGCTTGGCACACGTTTTCGTCGTGATTCTCCGATAGAAACTTTGGGGCACTCTTTGAGGTCCTTTGTGTTGGTTGAATAGATGAATCTGAGATTGTGTGATGCATATCATATAATCATACCCACGGATACTTGAGGTGACATTGGAGTATCTTGGTGACATTACGGTTTTGGTTGATTTGTGTCTTAAGGTGTTATTCTAGTACGAACTCTAAGGCTGTTTGTGACACTTATAGGAATAGCCCAATGGATTGATTGGAAAGAATAACTTTGAGGTGGTTTCATACCCTACCATAATCTCCTCGTTCGTTCTCCGCTATTAGTGACTTTGGAGTGACTCTTTGTTGCATGTTGAGGGATAGTTATGTGATCCAATTATGTTAGTATTGTTGAGGGAACTTACACTAGCGAAAGTATGAACCCTAGGCCTTGTTTCAACGCATGGCAATACCGTTTACGCTCACTTTTATCATTAGTTACCTTGCTGTTTTTATAATTTCAGATTACAAATACCTTTATCTACTATCCATATTGCACTTGTATCACCATCTCTTCGCCGAACTAGTGCACCTATACAATTTACCATTGTATTGGGTGTGTTGGGGACACAGGAGACTCTTTGCTATTTGGTTGCAGGGTTTCTTTAGAGAGACCATCTTCATCCTATGCCTCCTACGGATTGATAAACCTTAGGTCATCCACTTAAGGGAAATTTGCTACTGTCCTACAAACCTCTGCACTAGGAGGCCCAACAACGTCTACAAGAAGAAGGTTGTGTAGTAGACATCAAGCTCTTTTCTGGCGCCGTTGCCGGGGAGGTGAGTGCTTGATGGTATATCTTCAGATCTTGCAATTGAGTCTTTTAGTTTCTTGTTTTATCACTAGTTTAGTTTATAAAAGAAAATTATAAAAAATGGAATTGAGTTTGTCTCATACACTTCACCTTTTTAATATCTTTCGTGAGTATGATGGAAAGGATAATTGTGCTCAAATGCTAGAAGAAGAATTACATAGAATGCTTGGCATAAAATATGTGCATGATGAGCATGATTGCAATGTTGTTAGTACGAACTCCTTGAATATCCATGATGCTAATGATATGCAAAGCCACAAGCTTGGGGAAGCTATGTTTGATGAAGATGATATTTTTTGTCCCCCAAGCTTTGATGAGCAAATTTATTATGATGAAAGCAAGCCTCCTATCTATGATGATTATTGTGATGACACGTATGCTTTAAAGAATAATGACCATGAAACTTGTCATCTTGATCTTAATTTTCAATCACATGATAGTCATTTTGTTGAGTTTGCTCCCACTATTATTCATGAGAAGAATTTTGCTTATGTGGAGAGTAGTAAATTTTCTATGTTTGTAGATCATGAAAAGAATGCTTTAGGTGCTGGTTATATTGTTGAATTCATTAATGATGCTACTGAAAATTATTATGAGGGAGGAACATATGCTTGTAGGAATTGCAATAATATCAAGTTTTCTCTCTACGTGCTTAAAATTTTGAAGTTATGCTTGTTTTACCTTCCTATGCTAGTTGATTATTGTTCCCATAAGTTATTTGCTCACAAAATCCCTATGAATAGGAAGCATGTTAGATTTAAATGTGCTAGTCATATTCTTCATGATGCTCTGTTTATGTTTCAATTCTTATCCTTTATGTGAGCATCATTGAAATCATCATGCCAAGCTAGGGGCGTTAAACGATAGCGCTTGTTGGGAGGCAACCCAATTTTATTTCTATTCCTTGATTTTTGCTCCTGTTTAGTAATAAATAAATTATTTAGCCTCTGTTTTTTTTGTGTTTTTTGTGTTTAATTAGTGTTTGTGCCAAGTAGAACCGTTGGGAAGACTTGGGGAAAGTCTTGTTGAACTTGCTGTAAAAAACAGAAACTTTAACGCTCACTAGAACTGATGTAATTTTTAATTGAAGAGTGATATTTTGGTAATTATTTTTGCAGATGATTAATAGATAAATTCCTCATGTCCAGCAATTTATTTTAGAATTTTTGGGGTTCCAGATCATGCGCTAGCTACAGATTACTACAGACTGTTCTGTTTTTGATAGATTCTGTTTTTCGTGTGTTGTTTGCTTATTTTGATGAATCTATGGCTAGTAAAATAGTTTATAATCCATGGAGAAGTTGGAATACAGTAGGTTTATAATCTATAGAGAAGTTGGATTACAGTAGGTTTAACACCAATATAAATAAAGAATGAGTTCATTACAGTACCTTGAAGTGGTCTTTTGTTTTCTTTCGCTAACGGAGCTCACGAGTTTTCTATTTTGAGTTTTGTGTTGTGAAGTTTTCAAGTTTTGGGTGAATTCTTTTGATGGATCATGGAACAAGGAGTGGCAAGAGCCTATGCTTGGGGATGCCCATGGCACCCCCAAGATAATCCAAGGACACCAAAAAGTCAAAGCTTGGGGATGCCCCCGGAAGGCATCCCCTCTTTCGTCCACTTCCATCGGTAATTTACTTGGAGCTATATTTTTATTCACCAACATGATATGTGTTTTGCGTGGAGCGTCTTGTATTATTTGTGTCTTTGTTTGTTAGTATGCGACAATAATCCTTGCTGTACACACCTTTTGAGAGAGTCATACATGAATTAAAATTTGATAGAATACTCTATGTGCTTCACTTATATGTTTTGAGCTAAGTAGTTTTGCTCTATGTGCTTCACTTGTATCTATTGAGCTAAGTAGTTTTGCTCTATATGCTTCAGTTATATCCTTTGAGCTAGATAATTTTGCTCTATGTGCTTCACTTATATCTTTTCAACGTTATAATTTTGCTCTATGTGCTTCACTTAGATCTTTTAGAGCATAGTGGTGGATATGTTTTAAAGAAACTATTGATCTCTCATGCTTCACTTAAATTAATTTGAGAGTCTCTTAATAGCATGGTAATTTTCCTAATAATAATATGCTTGGTATTCAAGATTTGTGAAACTCTCTTTTGAGTGTGTTGAATACTAAGAAAATATTGAAGCATGATAATTGTTTTGAGTTATGGAGGTGATAATATTAAAGTCATGCTAGTTGAGTACTTGTGAATTTAAAGAATACTTGTGTTGAAGTTTGAGATTCCCGTAGCATGCTTGTCTGGTAAACCGTTATGTGATGAAGTCGGAGCATGAGTGGCGGTCGGGGACGAGCGATGGTCTTTTCCTACCAATCTATCCACCTAGGAGCATGCGCGTAATACTTTGCTTTGATAACTTCTAGATTTTTGCAATAAGTATATGAGTTCTTTATGACTATTGTTGAGTCCATGGATTATACGCACTCTCACCCTTCCACCTTTGCTAGCCTCTCTAATACCGCGCAACTTTCGCCGGTATCATACACCTACCATATACCTTCCTCAAAACAGCCACCATACCTACCTATTATGGCATTTCCATAGCCATTCCGAGATATATTGCCATGCAACTTTCCACCATGTAGTTCATCATGACACACTTCATCATTGTCATATTGCATATCCCGGCACACCACCGGATGCATTCACATAGAGTCATATTTTGTTCTAAGTCTCGAGTTGTAATTGTTGAGTTATGAGAAAAATAAAAGTGTGATGATCATCATTATTAGAGCATTGTCCCAGTGAGGAAAGAATGATGGAGACTATGATTCCCCCATAAGTCGGGATGACACTCCGGACGACAAAAAAGAGGCCATAAAAAAAGAGAAAAGGCACAAACAAAAAAATGATGAGAGAAAAAGAGAGAAGGGACAATGTTAGTATCCTTTTACCGCACTGGTGCTTCAAAGTAGCACCATGATCTCATAGTAGAGAGTCTCTCATGTTATCACTTTCATATACTAGTGGGAATTTTTCATTATAGAACTTGGCTTGTATATTCCAATGATGGGCTTCCTCAAATTGCCCTAGGTCTTCATGATCAAGCAAGTTGGATGCACACCCACTTAGTTTCTTTTTGAGCTTTCATATACTTATAGCTCTAGTGCATCCGTTGCATGGCAATCCCTACTCACTCACATTGATATCTATTGATGGGCATCTCCATAGCCCGTTGATACGCCTAGTTGATGTGAGACTATCTTCTCCTTTTTTTCTTCTCCACAACCACCATTCTATTCCACCTATAGTGCTATATCCATGGCTCACGCTCATGTATTGCGTGAAGATTGAAAAAGTTAGAGTATGAAACAATTGCTTGGCTTGTCATCGGGGTTGTGCATGATTTAAATACTTTGTGTGGGGAAGATGGAGCATAGCCAGACTATATGATTTTGTAGGGATAACTTTCTTTGGCCGTGTTATTTTGAGAAGACATAATTGCTTTGTTAGTATGCTTGAAGTATTATTATTTTCTATGTCAATATAAACATTTTTCTTGAATCTTTCTAATCTGAATATTCAAACCACAATTAAGAAGATTTGCATTGAAATTATGCCAAGTAGCACTCCACATCAAAAATTCTCTTTTTATCATTTACCTACTGGAGGACGAGCAGGAATTAAGCTTGGGGATGCCTGATACGTCTCCAACGTATCTAAATTTTTTGATTGCTCCATGCTATATTATCTACTGTTTTGGACTATATTAGGCTTTATTTTCCACTTTTATATTATTTTTGGGACTAACCTATTAACCAGAGGCCCAGCCCAGATTTGTTGTTTTATGCCTATTTCAGTGTTTTGAAGAAAAGGAATATCAGACGAAGTCGAAACGGAACGAAATCAACTGGAGAAGTTATTTTTTGAAGAAAACACACCTGATGGACTTGGACCCCACGTCAAGGAAGGAACGAGGTGCTCACGAGGGTGGGGGGCGCGCCCCCCTCCCTAGGCGCGCCCCTGTCTCGTGGGGCCCTTGTGGCTCCCCTGACGTACCTCCTGCACCCATATATACCTACGTAACCTAAAACTTCCAGAACGCGAGATAGATCGAGAGTTCCGCCGCCAGAAGCCTTCGTAGCCACCGAAAACCAATCTAGACCCGTTCCGGCACCCTGCCGGTGGGGGCAATCCTTTTCCGGTGGCCATCTTCATCATCCCGGCGCTCTCCATGACAAGGAGTGAGTAGTTCTCCCTCGGGGCGGAGGGTATGTACAAGTAGCCATGTGTTTGATCTCTCTCTCTCTCTCTCTCGTGTTCTTGAGATGGTACGATCTTGATGTATCGCGAGCTTTGCTATTATAGTTGGATCTTATATTTCTCCTCCCCCTCTTCTCTCTTGTAATGAATTGAGTTTTCCCTTTGAAGTAATCTTATCGGATTGAGTCTTTAAAGATTTGAGAACACTTGATGTATGTCTTGCCGTTCGTATCTGTGGTGACAATGGGATGCCACGTGATTCACTTTATGTATGTTTTGGTGATCAACTTGCGGGTTCCGCCCATGAACCTATGCATAGGGGTTGGCACATGTTTTCGTCGTGATTCTTCGGTAGAAACTTTGGGGCACTCTTTGAGGTCCTTTGTGTTGGTTGAATAGATGAACCTGAGATAGTGTGATGCATATCATATAATCATACCCACGGATATTTGAGGTGACATTGGACTATCTAGGTGACATTAGGGTTTTGGTTGATTTGTGTCTTAAGGTGTTATTCTAGTACGAACTCTAGGGCTGTTTGTGACACTTATAGGAATAGTCCAACAGATTGATTGGAAAGAATAACTTTGAGGTGGTTTCGTACCCTACCATAATCTCCTCGTTCGTTCTCCGCTATTAGTGACTTTGGAGTGACTCTTTGTTGCATGTTGAGGGATAGTTATGTGATCCAATTATGTTAGTATTGTTGAGGGAACTTACACTAGCGAAAGTATGAACCCTAGGCCTTGTTTCAACGCATTGCAATACCGTTTACGCTCACTTTTATCATTAGTTACCTTGCTGTTTTTATAAATTCAGATTACAAATACCTTTATCTACTATCCATATTGCACTTGTATCACCATCTCTTCGCCGAACTAGTGCACCTATACAATTTACCATTGTATTCGGAGTGTTGGGGACACAAGAGACTCTTTGTTATTTGGTTGCAGGGTTGCTTGAGAGAGACCATCTTCATCCTACACCTCCTACGGATTGATAAACCTTAGGTCATCCACTTGAGGGAAATTTGCTACTGTCCTACAAACCTTTGCACTTGGAGGCCCAACAACGTCTACAAGAAAAAGGTTGTGTAGTAGACATCAACCACCGAATACAAAGATCTGGCCGGGTAGAAAAATCTCCTCCGCTGCAGCGTTGTTGTAGCTGATTGATGGAGCCATCGAGCCCTTCGATGATGGCATAGTGGAACCCTCAATGAAAGCACCAATGTCGGTGTCAAAACCGGCAGATCTCGGGTACGGGATCCCGAACTATGCGTCTAAGGATCGAAGGTAATAGGAGACAGGGGCCACAATGTTTACCTAGGTTCCGGCCCTCTTAATGGAGGTAATACCCTACGTCCTGCTTGATTGACTATGGTGAGTATAGGGGTTACAAGAGTTGATCTACCACGAGATCGTGATGGCTAAACCCTAGATGTCTAGCCTATATGATTATGATTGCCTCTACGGACTAAACCCTTCGATTTATATAGACACTGGAGAGGGCTAGGGCTTGTACAGAGTCGGTTTACAGAGAAAGGAATCTTCATATCCGCACGCTAAGCTTGCCTTCCACGCCAAGGAGAGTCCCATCCGGACACGGGGAAAGTCTTCCGTCTTGTATCTGCATGGCCGATTAGTGTGGCCCATGTCACATAGCCCGGACGCCCGAGGCCCCTTAATCCTGGACTCCCTCAGCAGGGCCTGGGCCCGCACATACCTCAGCCACCGCTGGGTCGTCCGGATCACCAGGACAAGATCAACGGGTGAGTGGCTATGTGACCAGTTAGGCTCCCGAGTCACGTTGCTCAGGAGTCCCCCTTGACGTGCAAACATCCCTCGGGAAGGAGATGCGAGAGTAGGCCTTATTGTTCAGTGTCGGCAGGCCCCGGCCCCGCGCATACCTGAGGCGCCGTTAGGGTGTCCGGATCACCAGGATGAGACCAATGGGTGAGGGGCTATGTGACTAGTTACACTCTTGAGTCACGATTCTCAGGAGTCCCCCTTGACGTATGAACAAACCTCCATACCATTCCTCGCCGGGCTCTCGCTCGGGAGGGGTGAACTAAGACCAGGTCTGAGGGACCTGGCGAGGTGGCATACGCCAAGCGTGACCTAAGCATAGCCCCCGTGCCCAGCCCCCTCGCGCGACTCTCTAGGGGGGAAAGCAACGCGGTGAGGCTGAGCACCGAGCCTGGTGGTTCCCTGAGGTTAATGCAGCCATGAGGCCACCCTCAGTTGTTTATCACCAGCGTGGAGCATGGCGCTTCCTCTCTTGCACGGGCATAGCCGCTCCTCGACCATGTTGACTGCCAGCACGGAGCATGGTGCTTCCACTGGTACGTGGGTGGGAGTCCGCTCTGAGGAGAGGCTCCGGGGCGTGTACAGCCCCACCCTGACACATGGCTTGCATGATAGGGCTAGAGGAGGTGTGTATGGGCACTCGTGAGCCAGCATGGGACTCACGAGGCCCTACCTTAAGGCGGGTTAAGCTTGAATTAAAGTTGGAACACTTACGATAGCCCTGTGAGATGGTTAGTGGACCTGCGCCAAGTGAATCTCCTGAGGTTATCGCATGAGAAGGCCAAACATGAACGACCCCAGGAGGTGATGTGAATGGGACCTGCCTGCTAGACAGAGCTAGCCATTGGGTTTATCGACGCTTTAGGGACAGACCCGAGCACAGACGTCGTGCCCCGTCTTCTCGTGCGAAGGTCCTGAAGAAAGACAACCGACGTGCGGATCCCGTGGTGATGAGGCACCGGGTCACGCACCCTTACTCATCCGCCCGCGATTAGCTCATGTGAGAACAAGGCACCAAGGACCATGGGAGGTGACGTGCACAGGAGCTGGCCCGTGAACCAAAGCTCAGCCACTTGGGTTTAGCGACGCTGCAGGGACGAACCCGAGCACATACACTGTGCTAGTCCTTAATCATGAGGAGGACATGGGTGGGCTTGCAAGGGCGTACGACATTCATGGCGACGAAGCACCGGATAGACAAATGATAATCCTAAAGCAGCTAATGATTGAAGGTAAAGCCAGTTCTGATAGATGTAGGAAGGATACATGCCGCAGGGACGGACCCACACGGCTTGGGGATAATGCAGCCCGAGAGGTGCCCACAAGTGAACAAACCTAAAAGATGTCACCTGACACCGTTGCTGAAGAAGTGTTGAGGTAGCTAAAGATGCGTTTTACCAAAGTAGCTCCTCACGAGCCGCACGGGTCCTGAACCTTGGGTGGCTCTGGAGGACCGGGGGGCTCGCGAGGATCCATCGCCATCTCCGACAGGATTGCTAGGTGCCTGGCCTCCTGAGCTGCCAGGACACTCCGCATGTGGCGTTGATACACGATAGCCCTGTTCAGCAAGCCGAAGGACATGTGAACGTAGCTGTGTGGTGGGCCCTCACATCGGCCAATGCGGGACAGCCAAAAGAGCTCCTAAGACGCGACCCTGTTGAGCCTAGGGACGTTGACGCAAGCGCGTAGGTCGCTATCCTCACCGGGGAAGGGAGCTGCACCGGGTGGTGGGCGACGGTCGCCTTGCATTGCTCTTGCCTCGTGAAGCTCCTCGGTTACGCTGGTCATGAACTCCTGACCGCCTCACGCCTCGCGCCCTGCGCATTCCTCATGGAAGCACGCATTGAACCATGCCTTAACATGGTGCCCGAACACCACCCTCGTGACGCTGGTCAGATCGGAGGCCCTCCAGAGGAGAGCACCGGGGCCCAGCCTGAGAGGGGCACCGGGCGCGCCTTCCTATGCGAGAGAGGGAGGCGCCCCGTCATTGGGCGCAGGGCTTGAGGTGGCACCACCAGGCGCTCCGCCCTCCTAAGGTCCTTGGCGGAGCAGTTGCTTCTTCTTCTTGGGGACAACCTCCGAAGGGTAGACGGCGCCTACGTTGTCTGGTTCCTCGACTGCTGCAACCTGGTAGGCGCGCTCGAGAGAGCACACTGCATCTTTCTCATCGTAGGCGCCCGTGATGAAGCCGCAGCTTCCAGGCATCTTGAGGACGTTGTAGCCATGGTGGGTCATAGCCATGAACTTGGCCAGGGCTGGATACCCGATGATGGCGTTGTACGGGAGGCGAACATGGGCGACATCGAAGTCGATGAGCTCGGTGCGGTAGTTGTCATGGGTACTGAAGGTGATAGCGAGGTGGATCTGCCCTATCGGGGTGGTGGAGCCGTCAGTCACTCCTGAGAAAGGCTTGGTAGGCCGTAGCTGGTCGTAGGGCACCTGGAGTCAGTCAAACGTCTCGATGGAGAGGACATTGAGCCCCGCACCACCATCGATGAGTGTCTTGGTAACAAGCACGTTGATGATGGTAGGCGAGCAGAGCATTGGAAGGGCACCAGCAGTTGCTGCGCACTTAAGCTGGTCGGAAGAGCTGAAGGTGATGGTGTACTTGGACCACATCAGTGGACGTGTTTCCTCGAGCTTGGGGAGGGCTGCATTCACCTCACGTGCGAACTGCTTGAAGATGCGATGGGAGGCTAGGGCCTGAGCACCGCCTAGGATGCAAGTGACGACACGACGCTCCAGGAAGCCCCTAGCCCCCTCATCCTGGTGATGGTCGTCGTTCCTCCTCGATGGTGGCAGCAGTGGGGGAAGACCAGCGTTGCCCGAGGGACGGTCCTCGCGAGGCTGATCTATCCAGGCACCTTCGTGAGGTTGGCCCTGCCAGTGGTCCTCACGAGGCTGGTCGCGCCACTCCTGACGAGGGTTGCAGCCGTCCCAGCGTCCTCCACCACAGCCACCTCCGCGGCCGTAGCCTTGATCGTTGCTCTTGGGGCGACGACTGAGGCGCCCGTCATGGATGGCCCTAAGCTCTTGATAGTCGTTGGTGTTGTGGTTGTGCATGTTGTGGAAGACACTGAATGGGCAGCTGCCCTTGGATGACTCCGGGTGGTCGCAGTCGCGCTTCAGTTCTGGCGCGTCCGCGAGCACGGCCGCTCCCTTGTGCTTCATGTCCTTGGCCTTGGCTTTCTTGTCTTCTGGCTCCGTGTCAGGGAGCTCGAGAAGGGAGAGCCGCCCCTCCTCAGCTCTCGCACACTTGGATGCCATGATGAACATCTCCAGAGCTGTGCATAGGTCCTCGTGTATGGCAAGCTCCTCCTGTTGGAAATATGCCCTAGAGGCAACAGTAAGATGGTTATTATTATATTTCCTTGTTCATGATAATTGTCTATTGTTCATGCTATAATTGTGTTATCCGAAAATCGTAATACATGTGTGAATACATGGACCACAACATGTCCCTAGTGAGCCTCTAGTTGACTAGCTCGTTGATCAATAGATGGTTACGATTTCCTAACCATGGACATAGGATGTCATTGATAACGGGTTCACATCATTAGGATAATGATGTGATGGACAAGACCCAATCCTAAGCATAGCACAAGATCATGTAGTTCGTCTGCTAAAGCTTTTCTAATGTCGAGTATTCTTTCCTTAGACCATGAGATTGTGCAACTCCCGGATACCGTAAGGGTACTTTGGGTGTGCCAAACGTCACAACGTAACTGGGTGGCTATAAAGGTACACTACGGGTATCCCCGGAATTATCTGTTGGGTTGGCACGAATCGAGACTGGGATTTGTCACTCCGTATGACGGAGAGGTATCTCTGGGCTCACTCGGTAGGACATCATCATAATGAGCTCAATGTGATCAGGGAGTTGTTCACGAGATGATGAGTTACGGGAACGAGTAAAGAGACTTGTCGTAACGAGATTGAACAAGGTATTGGTATACCGATGATCGAATCTCGGGCAAGTATCGTACCGATAGACAAAGGGAATTGTATACGGGATTGATTGAATCCTCGAGATCGTGGTTCATCCGATGAGACTATCTGGAGCATGTGGGAGCCAACATGGGTATCCAGATCCCATTGTTGGTTATTGACCGGAGAGTTGTCTCGGTCATATCTACGTGTCTCCCGAACCCGTAGGGTCTACACACTTAAGGTTCAGTGACGCTAGAGTTGTAGAGATATTAGTATGCGGTTAACCGAAAGTTGTTCCGAGTCCCGGATGAGATCCCGGACGTCGTGAGGAGTTCTGGAATGGTCCGAAGGTAAATATTTATATATATGAAGTCCAGTTTCGGCCACCGGGAGAGTTTCGCGGGTCACCGGTATTGTACCGGGACCACCGGAAGGGTCCGGGGGGTCCACCGGGTGGGGCCACCTATCCCAGAGGGACCCATGGGCTGAAGTGGCGTGGGAACCAGCCCATGGTGGGCTGGTGCGCCCCACCCAAGGGCCCAAGGCGCCTAGGGTTGGAAACCCTAGGGGGCCGTTGCCCCCCGAGGGGGCATGCGCCCCCTGGTTGGAAACCCTAAGGGGGCCGTTGCCCCCAAGGGGCCGCCGCCCCCCTCTAGATGGGATCTCCAAGGGGGAATGTGCCCCCCTAGCCCCTATATATAGTGGAGGGGAGGGAGGGCAGCCGCACCCTAAGCCCTGGCGCCTCCCTCTCCCTCCCGTGACACCTCTTCCTCCTCCAGTAGCGCTTGGCAAAGTCCTGCTGGAATCCCGCTGCTTCCACCACCACGTCGTCGTGCTGCTGGATCTCCATCAACTTCTCCTCCCCCTTGCTGGATCAAGAAGGTGGAGACGTCTCCGCTCCGTACGTGTGTTGAACGCGAAGGTGCCATCCGTTCGGCGCTAGGATCATCGGTGATTTGGATCACGACGAGTATGACTCCATCAACCCCGTTCTCTTGAATGCTTCCGCTCGCGATCTACAAGGGTATGTAGATGCACTCCTCTCTCTCTCTCTCTCTCTCTCTCTCTCTCTCTCTTGTTGCTAGATGACTCCATAGATTGATCTTGGTGATGCGTAGAAAATTTTAAATTTCTGCTACGATCCCCTACAGTGGCATCATGAGCTATGTCTATGCGTAGTTTCTATGCATGAGTAGAACACAAGTTGTGGGCGTCGATTTTGTCAATTTACTTGCCATTACTAGTCTTATCTTGATTCGGCAGCATCGTGGGATGAAGCGGCCGGGACCGACCTTACGCGTACACTTACGTGAGACAGGTTCCACCGACTGACATGCACTAGTTGCATAAGGTGGCTAGCGGGTGTCTGTCTCTCCCACTTTAGTCAGATTGGATTCGATGAAAAGGGTCCTTTTGAAGGGTAAATAGAAATTGGCATACCACGTTGTTGTTTTGGCGTAGGTAAGAAACGTTCTTGCTAGAAACCTATAGCAGCCACATAAAAATTTGCAACAACAATTAGAGGACGTATAACTTGTTCTTGCAGCATATGCCGCGTGATGTGATATGGCCAAAAGGATGTGATGAATGATATATGTGATGTATGAGATTGATCATGTTCTTGTAATAGGAATCACGACTTGCATGTCGATGAGTATGACAACCGGCAGGAGCCATAGGAGTTGTCCTAATTTATTGTATGACCTATGTGTCAATGAAAACGACATGTAATTACTTTACTTAATTGCTAACCATTAGCTATAGTAGTAGAAGTAATAGTTGGCGAGACAACTTCATGAAGACACAATGATGGAGATCATGATGATGGAGATCATGGTGTCATGTCAGTGACGATGCTGATCATGGCGCCCCGAAGATGGAGATCAAAAGGAGCAAAATGATATTGGCCATATCATGTCACTATTTGATTGCATGTGATGTTTATCATGTTTTTACATCTTATTTGCTTAGAACGACGGTAGCATAAATAAGATGATCCCTCATTAAAATATCAAGAATTGTGTCCCCCCTAACTGTGCACCGTTGCTAAGGTCCGTTGTTCCGAAGCACCACGTGATGATCGGGTGTGATAGGTTCTAATGTTCGCATACAACGGGTGTAAGCCAGATTTACACACGCAATACACTTAGGTTGACTTGACGAGCCTAGCATGTAAAGACAAGGCCTCGGAACACGGAAGACAGAAAGGTCGAACATGAGTCATATAGAAGATACGATCAACATGAAGATGTTCGCCGATGATGACTAGTCCGTCTCACGTGATGATCGGACACGGCCTAGTTGACTCGGATCATGTATCACTTAGAGGACTAGAGGGATGTCTATCTGAGTGGGAGTTCATTAAATAATTTGATTAGATGAACTTAATTATCATGAACATAGTCTAAAACTTTGCAATATGTCTTGTAGATCAAATGGCCCACACTAATGTTTCCCTCAACTTCAACACGTTCCTAGAGAAAACCAAGCTGAAAGACGATGGTAGCAACTACACTGACTGGGTCCGTAACCTGATGATTATCCTCATATCTGCCAAGAAAGCATATGTCCTTGAAGCACCGCTAGGTGATGCACCTGTTTTCCCAGCAACTCAAGACGTTATGAACGCCTGGCAGTCGTGTAGTGATGATTACTCCCTGGTTCAGTGCGGCATGCTTTACAGCTTAGAACCGGGGCTCCAAAAGCGTTTTGAGCAGCATGGAGCATATGAGATGTTCCAAGAGCTAAAAATGGTTTTCCAAGCTCATGCCCGGGTCGAGAGATATGAAGTCTCCGACAAGTTCTACAGTTGTAAGATGGAGGAGAATAGTTCTGTCAGCGAGCAAATACTCAAATTGTCTGGGTTGCACAACCGCTTATCTCAGCTGGGAGTTAATCTTCCAGATGATGCGGTCATTGACAGAATCCTTCACTCGCTCCCACCTTGCTACAAGAGCTTCGTGATGAACTTCAATATGCAGGTGATGGAAAAGACCATTCCTGAGGTATATTCAATGCTGAAATCAGCGGAGGTGGAGATCAAAAAGGAACATCAAGTGTTGATGGTGAATAAAACCACTAAGTTCAAGAAAGGAAAGGCTAAGAAGAACTTCAAGAAGGAAGGCAAGGGAGTTGCCGCGCCCGGTAAGCCAGTTGTCGGGAAGAAGCCAAACCATGGACCCCAAGCCTGAGACTGAGTGCTTTTATTGCAAGGGAAACATTCACTGGAAGCAGAACTGCCCCCAAGTACTTAGCGGATAAGAAGGCCGGCAATACCAAAGGTATATGTGATATACATGTTATTGATGTGCACCTAACCAGCGCTCATAGTAGCTCCTGGGTATTTGATACCGGTGCAGTTGCTCATATTTGTAACTCAAAACAGGAGCTGCGGAATAAGCGGAGACTGGTGAAGGACGAGGTGACGATGCGCGTCGGGAATGGTTCCAAGGTCGATGTGATCGCCGTCGGCATGCTACCTCTACATTTACCTACGGGGTTAGTTTTAAACCTCAATAATTGTTATTTAGTACCAGCTTTGAGCATGAACATTGTATCTGGATCTCGTTTAATGTGAGATGGCTACTCATTTAAATCTGAGAATAATGGTTTTTCTATTTATATGAGAGACATGTTTTATGGTCATGCCCCGCTGGTTAATGGTTTATTCTTATTTAATCTCGAGCGTGATGTTACACATATTCATAGTGTGAATGCCAAAAGATGCAAGGTTGATAATGATAGTCCCACATACTTGTGGCACTGCCGCCTTGGTCACATTGGTGTCAAACGCATGAAGAAACTCCATGCAGATGGACTTTTGGAGTCTCTTGATTATGAATCATTTGACACATGCGAACCATGCCTCATGGGCAAAATGACCAAGACTCCATTCTCCGGAACAATGGAGCGAGCAACCAACTTATTGGAAATCATACATACTGATGTGTGCGGTCCAATGAGTGTTGAGGCTCGTGGTGGTTATCATTATGTCCTCACCCTCACTGATGACTTAAGTAGATATGGGTATGTCTACTTGATGAAACACAAGTCTGAGACCTTTGAAAAGTTCAAGGAATTTCATAGTGAGGTTGAGAATCAACGTGACAGGAAAATAAAATTATTATGATCAGATCGTGGAGGGGAATATTTGAGTCACGAATTTCGCATGCACTTAAGGAAATGTGGAATTGTTTCACAACTCACCCGCCTGGAACACCTCAGCATAATGGTGTGTCCGAACGTCGTAATCGCACTCTATTGGATATGGTGCGATCTATGATGTCTCTTACCGATCTACCGCTGTCATTTTGGGGTTATGCTATAGAGACTGCCACACTCACTTTAAATAGGGCTTCGTCGAAATCCGTTGAGATGACACTGTATGAATTGTGGTTTGGGAAGAAACCTAAGATGTCATTTCTGAAAGTTTGGGGATGCGATGCTTATGTCAAGAAACTTCAACCTGAAAAGCTCGAACCCAAATCAGAAAAATGCGTCTTCATAGGATACCCTAAGGAAACTATTGGGTATACCTTCTACCTCAGATCCGAAGGCAAGATCTTTGTTGCCAAGAATGGATCCTTTCTAGAGAAAGAGTTTCTCTCGAAAGAAGTAAGTGGGAGGAAAGTAGAACTTGATGAAGTATTTCCTCTTGAACCGGAGAGTAGCGCAGCTCAAGAAATGTTTCTGTGGTGCCTGCATCGACTAGAGAGGAAGTTAATGATGGCGATCATGAAACTTCAGATCAAGTTGCTACTGAACTTCGTAGGTCCACAAGGACACGTTCCGCACCAGAGTGGTACGGCAACCCTATCCTAGAAATCATGTTGTTAGACAATGGTGAACCTTCGAACTATGAAGAAGCGATGGCGGGCCCGGATTCCGACAAATGGCTTGAAGCCATGAAATCTGAGATAGGATCCATGTATGAAAACGAAGTATGGACTTTGACTGACTTGCCCGATGATTGGCGGGCCATAGAAAATAAATGGATCTTTAAGAAGAAGACAGACGCGGATGGTAATGTAACCATCTATAAGGCTCGGCTTGTCGCTAAGCACTACAAAAAAAGACAAATCCGTGACATTTTGGGCCGAACAAAAAAAATTCTATCATACATATGACACTTCTATGACGATAATTGTGACAAAACCCGGTATCATCATAGATGTGGTGGGCTCCTACTTCTATGACAAAAAATCATGACAGAAAATGGGCTTTTCGTCCTGGGCGGGCCGGAGACGCAGTTGCATGACATTCGTTGGGCCGTCCATGACGGAAAAAACCATGGTCAGCGAGGGCGACGAAAATTTTGGGGAGTTCCCGGTTACGGTGGGAGGTCGGGGCCCGAGCGATGCGCGTTTCTATCATACACGTACGCGCGTGTGTGCGAGGCGTTGGCTCTAACTGAACTCGAGCGAGGCGTTGGGCTCTAACTGAACCCGAGCGATTGCACTGTAGGCTACGCGTTACTGAACCCAAGCGATCGATCGATGGCTGTTAACTGAACCTGATCGAGCGATTCCTTCGCTACTGCTGCTAACTGAAGCCGATCGATGCTGCCTCTGGATGAATAGTGAGCGTTGCGGGGGGGTGGATGAACAGTTCCCGGTGGGGGTGGATGAACAGGACCCTGTGGTTTTGCCTCTGGATGAACAGGACCCCGATCGATCGAGCCGGTTGGGGCTGCATGAACAGGACCCCGTGGAGGGCTGGATGAACAGGAGCACCCCGTGGAGGGCAGGATGAACAGTAGATGGTGGAGGGCAGGATGAACAGTAGCCTGTGGAGGGGTGGTTGAACAGGAGCCCCTGGAGAGGGCTGGTTGAACTGTAGCTGGTGGAGTAGCGCGCGGTGGAGGCTGGATGAATAGGAGCCCGTGGATGAACAGTCATAGGTGGAGGCTGGAGGAGGTCGATGGTGGATGAACAGTAGCTCGTGGAGGCTCGAGGGGGTCAACGGTGGGGATGAACAGTATCCCGTAGAGTCCCGTTTTGCGGTATGCCACAGCCCTCTCGATGAACAGGACCCCCGTTTCGACCGTAGCGGTCCAACACAAGTCCGTTTCCTCCGTTTTGCGGTATGCCACACCCTTCCCGATGAACAGGACCCCCGTTTCGACCGTAGGAGGTCCGTTTCGTCCGTTTTGCGGTACGCCACACCCCTCTCGATGAACAGGACCCCCGTTTCGACCGTAGGAGGTCCGTTTCCTCCGTTTTGCGGTATGCCAGACCCCTCCCGATGAACAGGACCCCGTTTGGAATGTGGCCGGTCGAACACAAGGCCGTTTCCTCCGTTGTGTGGTATGCCAGGCCTTGTTTCCGTCGCCTGTTCCGTCCAAGCCCTCCCGATGAACACGACACATTCCGTTGCCTCCCCATGAACACGACGCATTCCGTTGCCTCCCCATGAACACGACGATGACGATGTTTCTCCGTTCCAACCCAGCCATGTACACGAGCCCTGGCCATACATATGCGCGAGTAGGCGTTCGAGACCCCACCCGTATGTACACATACGTGGCCGTATTTTCTTTCTTGCACCCTGGCCACTGTGCATATGTGTACATGCTATGTCCGCGCCTCTACTATGACACGTGCGCGCCTCTACATCGACCAGTATATATGTACGTACACGTTCGCGACCAGAATGACAACGCTACGTACGCTTCGACCAGGTGGGTCCCGACTGTCAGGCACTTCCTTGCGTGCGAAGATGTAGCTGGTGGGTCCTAGCAGTCAGGGGGGCAAAATGCGGTGGCCCGTCCGGTGGGTCCCCGCTGTCAGGTGGAGGAATAATTATTTTGCACATAATAAGGAGGCACTTCCTTGTTGCGGCCGTGGACCCAGCTGTCAGCGTCTCCACGTACAGTCCATGTCCGATGGAAGCCATTCCTTGACCACGTTGACCACGCCACGCTGAGAGCACCAGGGCGCTGGACGACGGCGAGGCCTAGGAAGGGGACGACATGGAGCCGGGGAAGACGCGGCAGTGGATGCCCACGCGTAGAGGAGTACGAGGGCACTGGTTCGCTGCGGTGTGAGGCTGCCGTCGCCTCAGAGTAACAGGGGGTGTGGGTGAGTAGAGGGATGGCCTGGCCAGTGGTGGGAGTAGTAGGGGGCGGTGAGGCCTCCGCCGCATCGCAGCCAGCCACGGGAGGCAAGAGCATGAGGCACGACCGGCGCTGGTTTGGGCGGCTGTAGCAAGAAGACCAGAGGTTGAAGAAGCACTACGGCTATTGGATGGACATTGTACGGTCACTGGAGGTAGAATCGTGCATATTGACTAAGTTGACAAAGCCCTCCGTCCCCATCAACTTAGTAGGCCCACAAGTCAGCCTGCCACTATATTGGGTCCCAGCTAACAGGGGGAGTATTCATTTTTTGTGTGCGTAATATGGAGGCACTTCCTTTTGTGCGAAGATATAGCTGGTGGGTCCGAGCTGTCAGCGCCGGTAACGTTTTCTTTGTGAAATACAGAGGCCCTTTCTGTGGGTCCCTGATGTCAGGTGGAGGAATCATTATTTTGCACGTAATAAGGAGGCATTTCCTTGCGTGCGGCCATGGAACCAGCTGTCGGCCTCTCCACGTACAGTCCACTTCAGATGCATGTCGGTCGTTGACCATGTTGACCAGGCTGCGCCGAGTGCAGCAGGGCGGTGGACGACGGCGAGGCCTAGGAAGGGAACGACACGGAGGCAGGGAAGACTCGGCAGTTGTTTCCCACGCAGAGGGGAGTACGACTGTACGAGGGTTTACTGGTTCGTCTGTCGTCGCTGGAGAATAACAGCAGGTGTGGGTGAGTAGAGGGATGGCTAGGCCAGCGATGGGAGTATGGTGGGGCGGTGAGGCCTGCGCGGCAGCACAGCCGGCCGCGGGGAGGAGGGAGCAGGCAGTCCCGTCGACGCTTGTTTAAGCGGCTGGAGCAGGAAGAGCAAAGATTGAAGAAGCACGACGGTTGTTGGATGGACATCCAACAGTCACTTCTTGTGCGTCAACCCTTTTTTAGGAAAGCCTCAAATCTGTGGAAAACAGCATACAACCCATCTGCCATTATTTCTAATAATTTTCAGCCCATTTGCTAATTCTTAAGGTTTTTTTTGGAGCCCATATTATTTTTGTTAGCACTACAGCCCAAATTGTGGCCACGGTTAAAAATTTATATGAAATTTTGCATATTTTGGTGTGGTCCGAACTGTTTTTAATCCCGAAATTTTGACTCACATTCAAACTGATTTTAAAAATAAATGTATATCAATATAAAATCCAACAAATTCTACACGCATAAAAATTAATGTAATTTAAAATCTTGAAATGAAAAAAAAGATATTTGAAACTAATTGCCGGTTTGATGTGTTTTAAAAATGTACAGCCCATTTCTCATTATTGATGGGCCATTTTCTCGGCCAGCCGAATGAAAGCTCTCCTCGTCTTGAAAGATTTGCAGCCCAACAGGCCTAACAAAGCGACTTACTTGGAAAATCACAAAAAACTGGGCTGTGGCCATGGACCCAGCTGTCAGCCTCTCCATGTACATTACTCTTCCGATGGAACCCGTTCATTGACCATGTTGACCACGCCGCGCGGAGAGCACCACGGCGGTGGATGACAGCGAGGCTGTAAGTGCATCTAGTGCCTCCCCTAGTTGGTTTTGGAGTATTGACAACAAACCTAGTTGAGGGACTAATGTGTTTGTGAGAATTGCAGGATAACACAGGTAGAAGTCCCTCATTGATTCTGTTTTCCTACCAGAGATGACCCCTAAAAATGTATGAAGACATTGATGTCAAAGGTGGTATATGAAGATATTCACATTGAAGACTATGACAAGAGAAGACACCTCATGAAGCCTATGGAGCTCGAAGACTTAGATCTTTCGTAGTTCTTTTTCTTCTGTGTTGAGTCATAGGAACCACCGTACTATTAAGTGGGGTCCAAGAGAACCAGTCAGAATGACTGAAGTGATGCTTAAACAAAACCTATGTCTTCGAGTGAAGACTATAAGACCGAATCTTGTCCAGAGTCGGACAAGTCAGCTTTGCTTGTAGCCCAAGTAAAGTTGCCGTGTGAGTTTGAAATCTGACCGTTGGAACACGTGTCAGTTCCTTAGTGACCCAGGGTCATTTCGGACAAATCAGGTCGGGTTGCCTAGTGGCTATAAATAGCCCACCCCCTACAACCATAAACGGTTGGCTGCTCAGATTCAGAGTACGGCTTTTGTCGTTTGAGAGCAACCCACCTCGAAGCCTTTGAGAGAGAATTCCTTGCGAGGATAAAGCCCTAACCACCCAGAGCCCAAGAGAATTAGGCATCGCTTAAGTCTTCTTGTCTGTGTGATCTGAAGACTTATTGTAAGTGCATCTAGTGCCACCCCTAGTTGGTTTTGGAGTATTGACGACAAACCTAGTTGAGGGACTAATTTGTTTGTGAGAATTGCAGGATAACACAGGTAGAAGTCCCTCATTGATTCGGTTTAGCTACCAGAGATGACCCCCAAAAATGTACGAAGACATTGAAGACAATGGTGGTTCATGAAGACATTCATGTCGAAGACAATGACATGTGAAGACTCCCCATGAAGCCTATGGAACTCAAAGACTTAGATCCTTCGTAGTTTTACTTTATTCATGTTGTGTCATAGGAACCACCGTACTATTAAGTGGGGTCCAAGAGAACCAGTCAGGATGACTGAAGTGATGCCTAATTCAAATCCTATGTCTTCGAGTGAAGACAATGAGAGAAAATCTTGTCCAGAGTCAGACAAGTCAGCTTTACTTGCAGCCCAAGTAAAGTTGCCGTGAGAGTTCGAAATCCGACCATTAGTACACGTGTCAATTCCTTAGTGACCCAGGGTCATTTCGGACAAATCAGGTCGGGTTGCCAAGTGGCTATAAATAGTCCACCCCTACAACCATAAACGGTTGGCTGCTCAGATTTCAGTGCACGACTTTTGTCGTTTGAGAGCAACCCACCTCAAAGCCTTTGAGAGAAAATCCTTAGTGAGGAGAAAAGCCCTAACCACCTAGAGCCAGATTAATTGGGCATCACTTAAGTCTTCTTGTCTGAGTGGTCTGAAGACTTATTACACTTGAGGACTGTGCATCCTGCAGACGGTTAGGCGTCGCGTTCTGAGCATCCAAGAGGAATTGTGGATTGCCGGTGAACGAAGTCTGTGATGGTTTGGGAGTCTACCTTGAAGACTTACTAGAGTGATTGGGCGGGGTCTGTGTGACCTTATCTCAAGGACAAAACAGTGAGGACTGGGTGTCCTGAGCTGCGTGTTCAGGACTGGGTGTCCAGGACTGTGTGTCCTTTGGTTTAAATACCTAGCCGCTCCAACCAGACGTACAGTTGTCATAGCAAGTGGAACTGGTCCAACATATCATTGTCTTCAACGTGTCACTGGTTTCATCTTCGCCTCACAATTCTCTTCGTTAAGCCTATCCCCCTAACTGCACTGTAGGGTACAACACCAGCGTCTACAGAATGGATTATTGATAGTGGGTGTACAAATCACATGACTGGCAAAAGAAGCCTTCTTATGGACTCAACCTTACGTCCATCCGACAAGAGCCACATCACATTTGCTGACACTGGTAAAAGTAAGGTATTGGGTCTAGGTAGAGTTGCAATCTCAAAGGATCAACACATGGATAAAGTCATGCTTGTTGAATCCCTTGGCTTCAACTTAATGTCTGTCTCAATGTTTGTGATTTGAACATGATCGTAATATTTGGAAAATATCGTTGCCTTGTTCTAATGGAATCTGACAAATGTCCAGTGTTTGAAGGGTATCGGAAATATGATTTGTACGTGGTAGATTTCTCAGCAGGACCACAGCTTGCTGTATGTCTTCTAGCAAAAGCTTCAGAATGCTGGCTCTGGCATCAGAGGCTTGGGCATGCTGGCATGAGGAACCTCCACACCCTTGCAAAGAAGAAGCATGTCATAGGCATAGAGGGCGTCAAGTTCAAGAAAGATCACTTATGCGGTGCCTGTGAAGCAGGAAAGATGACGAGGGCCAAACATCCCTCGAAGACAATCATGACTACTACTCGACCCTTCGAACTGCTTCACATGGATCTTTTCGGTCCCACTCGTTACTCAACTCTTACTACTACTGCTTGTCTCTATGGCTTTGTCATTCTTGATGATTATTCTAGATATACTTGGGTGCACATAATCCTCTACAAGACTGAAGTGCAGGATGTCTTCAGACGCTTCGCTAATCGAGCAATGAACAACTATGGTGCCAAGATAAAGCACATCAGAAGTGACAATGGCACTGAATTCAAGAACACTGGCCTTGATACATGTCTTGATACCTTGGGCATCACACATGAATTCTGAGCCCCGTACACGCCACAGCAGAATGGCGTCGTCGAACGCAAGAACAGAACACTCATTGAGATGGCCAGAACGATGCTAGATGAATACAAGACTCCAAGAAAATTTTGGCCTGAAGCCATTGATACTGCATGCCATACAATCAATCATGTTTATCTTCACAAGCTTCTGAACAAGACATCTTATGAGCTCCTTATTGGCAAGAAGCCAAATGTCAGTTACTTCAGAGTATTTGGCGCCAGGTGCTGGATCAAGGACCCACATCACACTTCAAAGTTTGCACCAAAAGCACATGAGGGTTTTATGCTTGGATATGGAAAGGATTCGCACTCCTACAGAGTCTTCAATCTCTTTCATTATAAAGTGGTTGAAACAGTGGATGTGCGGTTCGATGAGACTAACAGTTCACAAAGAGAGCACCTACCAAATGTGCTAGATAAAGTTCCATCTAGTGAATCAATCAAGCTAATGGGAACTGGAGAAATCATACCTTCTGAAGCTCATCCTGAAGAGGAACTTATCATCTCCGCACCAGACCAACCTGAAGACAATGCTCAACCTGAAGACAATCCCTCTAACAATGACAATGATCACCAAGAGCAAAATCTTGGCCCTGTACATCCTCGCGTTGCCAATGAAGTGCATATTGAGAGAATACTTGACAGCATCAATGCACCCGGTCCGCTCACTCGATCAAGGGCAACTCAGCTGGCAAATTTCTGTGGGCACTTCGCATTCGTCTCAATAACAGAACCCAAGAAAGTGGAAGAAGCCTTCATGGAACCTGAATGGATTCAAGCTATGCAAGAAGAGCTTCAACAGTTTGAGCTGAATAACATATGGGAACTGGTTAAGCGTCCTGATCCTCGGAAGCACAACATAATAGGCACAATGACATGTGAAGACTCCCCATGAAGCCTATGGAACTCGAAGACTTAGATCCTTCGTAGTTTTACTTTATTCATGTTGTGTCATAGGAACCACCGTACTATTAAGTGGGGTCCAAGAGAACCAGTCAGGATGACTGAAGTGATGCCTAATTCAAATCCTATGTCTTCGAGTGAAGACAATGAGAGAAAATCTTGTCCAGAGTCAGACAAGTCAGCTTTACTTGCAGCCCAAGTAAAGTTGCCGTGAGAGTTCGAAATCCGACCATTAGTACACGTGTCAGTTCCTTAGTGACCCAGGGTCATTTCGGACAAATCAGGTCGGGTTGCCAAGTGGCTATAAATAGTCCACCCCTACAACCATAAACGGTTGGCTGCTCAGATTTCAGTGCACGGCTTTTGTCGTTTGAGAGCAACCCACCTCGAAGCCTTTGAGAGAAAATCCTTAGTGAGGAGAAAAGCCCTAACCACCTAGAGCCAGAGTAATTGGGCATCACTTAAGTCTTCTTGTCTGAGTGCTCTGAAGACTTATTACACTTGAGGACTGTGCATCCTCCAGACGGTTAGGCGTCGCGTTCTGAGCATCCAAGAGGAATTGTGGATTGCCGGTGAACGAAGTCTGTGAAGGTTTGGGAGTCTACCTTGAAGACTTACCAGAGTGATTGGGCGGGGTCTGTGTGACCTTATCTCAAGGAGAAAACAGTGAGGACTGGGTGTCGTGAGCTGCGTGTTCAGGACTGGGTGTCCGGGACTGTGTGTCCTTTGGTTTAAATACCTAGCCGCTCCAACCAGACGTACAGTTGTCACAGCAACTGGAACTGGTCCAACATATCATTGTCTTCAACGTGTCACTGGTTTCATCTTCGCCTCCCTTTACTTACCAGTACACATTGTGAAGCTATTGCATGCTTGCTTTATCTTCTGTCTTCACAACTTGACTGTATGATCTGTTTGGCTCCATAACTTCTTCCAACCTGATCCTCATTACACTGAAGCTATTTGTCACTGTGCTTTCACTATATTGTATACTTGACCATGGCTTGTGTTGTGTAATCTACCTTCCGCTGCATAGTGATAGGCTTGTTCACTCTGTTTGTCTTCATAACTTACACGTTTTGAAGACTTTCATAAAAATCGCCTATTCACCCCCCCCCCTCTAGTCGATATAACGCACTTTCAATTGGTATCAGAGCAAGGTGCTCCCTTGTTCTGTGTGATTCGGTTTAACCACCTGGAGTTTTAGCTATGTCGACTGCAGGGATAATTAAAGTCTCCGCTGCATGCCCCGTCTTCGATGGAACTGAATATCCCTACTAGAAGAATAAGATGCGCATGCATCTTGAAGCCATTGATGTCGACTTATGGTATGTCGTCGAAAACGGCGTTCCCAAGGCTGGAGAAGGTGTCACTGCGGTTGATGTCAAGAAGTTCACTCAACTGGACTCCACTGCCAAGAATATTATCTGTGGTCATCTGACCAAGGGACAGTACGGCCGTGTGAGTGCCTTGAAGACATCCAAGCTGGTCTGGGACTGGCTCTCCAAGGTCAATGAAGGCATCTCAACCCAGAGAGATCAGAGAATCAGTGTTCTTCGCAATCTCTTCAACCGCTTCAAGCGAAATGACAATGAGAATGTCCAGCACACATTTGACCGGCTCACTGACATCACAAATGAGCTTCAAGCCCTCGACGCCACTGAGATCACCAAACATGAAATCGTCAAGACGCTGCTAAGATCACTTGACAGCTCATTTGACATCCTAGCCCTGATGATTCAAGAACATCCAGACTTCAAGACACTCGATCCGTCTGACATACTTGAGAGGCTCAACACACATGAGTTTCAGCTTTCTGAGAAAAGAGATATCTATGGTCCAAACTATGGGCGAACTCGTGCCTTGAAGGCAAAAGCTGTGTCCTCATCTGAAGAAGAATCTGACAGCAGTTCTGATGATCCTGAAGACATTGGAAGGGAACTTGCAATGCTAGTGAAGAAGTTCCAGAAATTCACCAAGAAGAAAGGCTTCAGAAAGTCTTCACGATCAAGCTCAAGGAATGATGAAGCCTCTGCGCATGACTACAAGAGGAAAACTTGTCACAAGTGCTAGAAAACTGGACACTTCATCTCTGAGTGTCCACAGTGGGACAATGAGAACAGAAAGAAGAAGAAGAGCAAGGAATATGACTCTGACGATAAGAAGACGAAAAAATTCTCAAAGTCTTCATCCAAGTCTTCCTCAAAGTCTTCATCACACAAGAAGAGTTCATCTGGCAAGGCTCGGGCATTTGTTGGCAAGGAAATGGATTCAGAGGAGGAGTCCGCTTCTGAGGAGGCAGAGCTGGAGTCTGAGGAGGAGTCTGATTCAGGCATTGCGAGTCTGGCTACAGCCTATGTCGCCAAGTCCATCTTCAACACTGAAGACAATGACTCCATCACCATCACCGATGCAAATGACAAGGACGAATCTACTCCTACCTACTGCTTCATGGCACGTGGTGCCAAGGTAAACACACGCACTACTCACTATCAAACATCTAGTGACGATGACTCTGATTGTGATTCAAAACCCAGTTAAAAAACACTTGCTAAAATTGCAACTGAACAACAAAAGGCCATGGAACATATTCAAAAACTGTTAGACAGAAGCGATGATCTGTTGGGTGCTGAAATGACTCGTTCTGAATCCTTAATTGAAGACATAAAAAATCTTCATGTTAAGTATCAGGAACTCGAAGATCGTCTTGAGACTCTCTCAACTACTCATGAAAAGCTTTCCTACGATTATCTTCAAAGGAAGCAAGATCTTGAGAAGTTGAGAGCGGATCATGAAGATCTTCAAAAGGAAAACGAGTCACTTCGAGCCGAACAGATCAGTTCTGCTCAGGAAGGATTTGAACCACCATGCCTTAAATGCATTGAACGTGATAATGCTATTTCTGTTGCTGAATGTTCCACTGCTACTGCTGTTGCAATATCTTCAACTGTTGAAGTGGTAACTAACCCCTCTGCTGAGGATACCACTGCTATTGCTGATGAAAATGCTAGGTTGAAGACATTGCTTGAAACAGGGATGTACAAAAGTCTCAAAGGACATCAGACATTATGTGATGTCCTGAAGAAGCAGATTCTGAACCGAAACCCTAGGAAAGAGGGTGTTGGGTTCGTGAGGAAAATTAATGCAGATGGCTCTTACTGGAAACCTGAGCAGTACCCCAAAACCACATGGGTTTCTGCAAAGGAATCCTCATCAGATCCATCCAATCTATCTGGCTTCACTTGTGCTAATCCAATTATCATTGATGAATCCTTTGATGCAAACTATAAATTGTTTAGGAATCAAAATGGTGAAGTATTTGCCAGGTACATTGGTACTAACTGCAGGAATGGACCGCCTATGAAGAAGATCTGGGTTCCAAAAATGTGTCTTGAGAATCTTCCTGTGAATGTCCTCATGACAACTCACATGAAGAAGACAAACCTCAGACCAAAGGCTTCATATGGTCCAAAGGCTTCATACAGGTAGAGGACTCATCTGAGTCGCACTAACACCAATGTTTTGCAGGGAAACCATGCTCAGGCATATGAGAGCGGTTCTTCAAACTGTCATTCTCATATGACCAAAAACTATTCTGCCTATTCTTATGAGTACTATTGCCCACCTACTAGACTGTTTGCTAGGGCTCCAAAGCCAAAATTCTCAGATGCTGCACTTAGACTTATTGCTTCTAAGCCACCCTTGAAGATGTGGGTGGTTAAGAAAGCTTAACTCTCTTTTGCAGGGAAAGGTCTCCAGCACAAAACCAAAATCTTCTGATGCTATTGCTGGGGACCTCAAAAATCTTGTGGGGCGCAAGATCAAATGCCCGAATGGCATCACTATGTATCTCATACTTGAATCGCATGCTACTCTCCCTACTTGTCCTAACCTGGATCTAAGTTTTCATAATCCGCTGGTTCATCAAATGTTTTTGCTTCACAACACTCTTCGTGAAGCCTATCCCCCTAACTGCACTGTAGGGTACGACACCAGTGAATTCAGAGTCTTCAGAATGGATTATTGACAGTGGGTGTACAAATCACATGACTGGCAAGAGAAGTCTCTTTATGGACTCAACCTTACGTCCATCTGACAAGAGCCACATCACATTCGCTGACACTGGTAAAAGTAAGGTACTGGGTCTAGGTAGAGTTGCAATCTCAAAGGATCAACACATGGATAAAGTCATGTTTGTTGAATCCCTTGGCTTCAACTTAATGTCTGTCTCAATGCTTTGCGATTTAAACATGATTGTAATCTTTGGAAAATATCGTTGTCTGGTACTAATGGAATCTGACAAGTCTCTAGTGTTTGAAGGGTATCGAAAAAATGATTTGTACGTGGTAGATTTCTCAGCAGGGCCACAGGTTGCAGTTTGTCTTCTCGCAAATGCTTTAGAATGCTGGCTTTGGCATCGAAGACTTGGGCATGCTGGCATGAGGAACCTCCACACCCTTGCGAAGAAGAAGCATGTCATAGGCATCGAGGGCGTCAAGTTCAAGAAAGACCACTTATGCGGTGTCTGTGAAGCTGGGAAGATGACAAGGGCAAAACATCCTTCGAAGACAATCATGACCACTACTCAACCCTTCGAACTGCTTCACATGGATCTCTTCGGTCCCACTCACTACTCAACTTTCTCCACTGCTGCTTGCCTCTATGGCTTCGTCATTGTTGATGATTATTCTAGATATACTTGGGTGCACATAATACTTTACAAGACTGAAGTGCAGGATGTCTTCAGACGCTTCGCAAAACGGGCAATGAACAATTATGGCGCCAAGATAAAGCACATCAGAAGTGACAATGGCACAGAATTCAAGAACACCGGCCTTGACGCATATCTTGATACATTGGGCATCACTCATGAATTCTCAGCTCCTTACACGCCACAACAGAATGGCATCGTCGAACGCAAGAACAGAACACTCATTGAGATGGCCAGAACAATGTTAGATGAGTACAAGACACCCAAGAAAATTCTGGACTGAAGCCATTGACACTGCATGCCATACTATCAACCGTGTATATCTTCACAAGCTGCTGAACAAGACATCTTATGAACTTCTGACTGGCAAGAAGCCAAATGTAAGTTACTTCAGAGTATTTGGATCAAGATGCTGGATCAAGGACCCTCATCACACCTCAAAATTTGCTCCAAAAGCACATGAGGGCTTCATGCTTGGATATGGAAAGGATTCGCACTCCTACAGAGTCTTCAATCTCTTTCACTACAAAGTGGTTGAAACAGTGGATGTGCGGTTCGATGAGACCAATGGGTCACAAAGAGAGCAACTACCAGATGTGCTAGATGAAGTTCCAGCCAGTGAATCAATCAAGCTAATGGGAACTGGAGAAATTATACCTTCTGAAGCTCGTCCTGAAGAAGAACTTATCATCTCAGCACCTGATCCACATGAAGACAATGCTCAGCCTGAAGACATACCTCCCCATGATAAGTAGATCAGCAAGAGCGAAGTCTTCGACCTCTACATCCTCGTGTTGCCAATGAAGTGCAGATTGACAGAATAATTGATAGCATCAATGCACCTGGTCCACTGACTCGTTCAAGGGCAACTCAACTGGCAAACTTTTGCGGACACTTCGCATTCGTTTCAATCACAGAACCCAAGAAAATTGATGAAGCCTCTATGGAACCTGAATGGATTCAAGCTATGCAAGAAGAGCTTCAACAATTTGAGCTGAACAATGTATGGGAGTTGGTTAAGCGTCCTGATTCAAGGAAGCATAACATAATTGGCACCAAATGGATATACCGCAACAAGCAAGATGAGCATGGCCAAGTCGTCAGAAACAAGGCTCGTCTCGTTGCCCAAGGATATACTCAAGTGGAAGGCATTGACTTCGACGAAACATTTGCTCCTGTTGCCAGACTTGAAGCCATCCGTATACTGCTGGCCTATGCAAATCATCACAACATAATCCTGTATCAAATGGATGTAAAAAGTGCATTCCTCAATGGCAAAATTGAAGAAGAAGTGTATGTTGCACAACCACCTAGGTTTGAAGATCCAAAACATCCTGACATGGTGTACAAGCTCAAAAAGGCACTATATGGCCTCAAACAAGCCCCTCGGGCCTGGTATGATACACTCAAATACTTCCTGAAGAGCAAAGGCTTCATACCTGGTTCCCTGGATCCCACTCTCTTCACAAAGACATATGATGGTGAACTGTTTGTGTGCCAAATATACGTGGATGACATTATCTTCGGCTGCACCAATCAGAAGTACAGTGAGGAGTTCGGATATATGATGCAAGAGCAATATCAGATGTCTATGATGGGGGAGCTGAAATTCTTCCTCGGTCTTCAGATACGGCAACAACGCAATGGCATCTTTATATCTCAAGAGAAATATCTCAAAGACTGCCTGAAGAAGTTCGGTATGCAAGATTGCAAAGGCTTCACAACACCAATGCCAGCCAAACATCATCTGGGTCCTGACGACAATGGTAAAGAGTTCGATCAAAAGGTATACCGCTCCATGATTGGTTCTTTGCTTTATTTATGTGCATCTAGGCCAGATATTATGCTTAGTGTTTGCATGTGTGCTCGGTTTCAAGCAGCACCAAAGGAGTCGCATCACTTAGCAGTGAAGCGAATTCTTTGATATTTGGCTCACACTCCAACTCTAGGGTTATGGTATCCAAAGGGCTCAGAGTTTGATCTGGTTGGATTTTCGGACGCTGATTACGCTGGTGACAAGGTTGATCGGAAGTCCACATCAGGCACATGTCACTTTCTGGGCTGATCACTTGTCTGTTGGTCTTCAAAGAAGCAGAACTGTGTATCTCTCTCCACTGCTGAATCTGAATACATTGCTGCTGGATCCTGCTGCGCTCAGCTTCTATGGATGAAGCAAACCCTCAAGGATTATGGCATTCATCTAAAGCAAGTGCCACTTTACTGCGACAACGAAAGCGCCATCAAGATCGCCAACAACCCAGTTCAGCACTCGAAGACAAAGCACATTGAAATTCGTCATCATTTTCTCAGAGATCATGTTGCAAAGGAAGACATTGATATCATACACGTCAACACTGAAGAGCAATTGGCAGATATCTTCACCAAGCCCTTGGATGAGAAGAGATTTTGCAAGTTACGGTGTGAGCTAAATATCTTGGAATCCTCAAATGTCCTGTGATCAGGCACACATCCTAACACTTATGCATAATGATGACTTAGATGTGCAACACACAAAGTAACGTATATCTTCAATCAATGAAGACATACATTCTAAGTGTGAATACATTAACATGGAATTTGACCTTGGAGCGCCACGATAATTGTGCGCCGTGTCTGGGTCCAATACTTCCTATACGGTGGGTAGCGCCACCACCAAATTTTTCTGCTTGAAGTGTTTCACTCATGGCATTACATTTGCTATGTCTTCACATTTGGTTTGGCTTCAATCTCAACATGTCTTCATGATTGTCTTCACTATGTTGATTATATATGTACTGGTGTTCTGTCCTCTACAGCATTCACTTATAGCTATGTCGTCTTGTTTGAATCTTTTGAACTAAGTGAATGTGATCGGACCCTAACCTCTCCATGCTTCCTACCTCAAACTCTATCTCTCCAAGTCATATGCACTCTATTGAAACTGTCGAATGTCTTCACTGCATCCTTGTCAGAAGAAGACACAGAGACAAAATTTAAAATAGCTTTCAATGTTTTTCCATCAACTAGAATTCCGGAGAAGTAGGAACGACTCCCGACAAACCAGGCGTGCGTGGGGTGAAACTGCCCCCACAATTCCGCATGCTGGCCACGTACTGATCAGATGCGAATCGCCAGGGGCACCTGAGTAATAGCGCAGTGCCGCCCATATCTCTATAAATACACGTTTCACTGCGGTCATTATCTCTTCTTCCACCCTCGCACAAACCCTAGCGCCACCGCTAACTCTCAACGACGCCGGTGACGAAGTGCTTCACTACCGCGACCTCTCCGACGCCGTTCTCACGCCGACAGCGGACATCAGTCTCTCCGCCGTCGCCCTAGGTGTCTTCCGTCGCCAAGTTAGGGCACGGAGGATCGAACTGCTCGGCCTCAACTCTCACCTCGTCTAGCAGTTCCAAGTCTGGTAAATAACAAGCCTTTTACAGCCTCTTTTGATCCTATTGCTCCGTCACTTTCTGCCAAAAGAGGTTTCCATTCACTCAAGTTTCATTCCTCTCATCTGTATCTCATAACTTGCCTAGTATATTCACTTGTTCTTCATGAAGTAGTTAGATTCCTCACTTGTACTGATCTATGGGTTCGTACAAATCTGGAACCAACTTCTTTTCTATAAAGTGAATGTCTTCGCATGATGAGGTCAATATCTTCTAAACTGGTTTATCTTCAAAATCTTCTGAGAATGCATATGACCTCTTCCCCTTCCCTCGCACCTTAATGCTATCACAGGTACATGTCCGTGGGAGAATCTTTTGGTTCTCATAGTCTGCATTCATTTGCAGAGTTCCTACAGCGTCACATTAATTCACCCGAAGCCAGTTCCTGTTGGTCAAGCAAAAGGAAGCCTTTGAAGCCTTTGAATCTCTTGAAGCCTTCCAAGTTAAGCTTCATGGCAACCGAGAAGCAATCAAGGAAGGGAGGCAGACAGAGACGTCGTGACACATCTAAAGATCTGCCTGAAGATTTGGCAGAAATGTACCAAACTGATCCTGAAGAGAGCTATAGTCAGCAAAAGACACGAATCCAATGGATTCGAAGATATTGGGCAGAGCAGTGGTTCCATTACCGCTTCGTCACCAAGGAATATGCAGAGAAGTACGCCCTCAAGAGGCCATGGGGAGATGCCTTGTACAAGAATCTCGTACCCCGAACCAGAGATGAAGCCATTGCTCAAGGCTTCTTTCCATGCATGGTCAGGGGACAACAGCCAGCTGACGCACATCCGTCATCCCTTCTATGGTGTCGTGATGACACTCTGTTCAAGCGCAACTTCCAATTTGCCCAGAACTCTACAAAGCAAAACAAGAAGGAGTTTGGGTTGGACTTCAACCCTGGTCCCTCCAAACCAAGGGCAGATGGCACACGCGACGCTAATCCCAATGTCATCGGGCCATTTGCCAATCTCGAAGGCCTCATCACTCACATTATAGTCCAAGGGACTGCCGTGAACGACCCTCCAGCAGACACTGAGTCTGATGATGCTCCTGCTACCCCGGAGCCGAAGCAGATGAAGAAGAAGCCAAAAGCTTCCAAGCCAGCCGCTTCTCCCAAGATCTCCATAGCGAAGCCATTGGCCACTGCACCTCCTGAAGCCAGTGTGCAGTCTGAAGACTTATCATGAGTCTCCAAGCCTCAAGAAGCCAAGAAGCCACAGCCACACACCAGCAAAGAGCTCACTGCCGCTGCCGTTCTTCGCTGCGAGGCCATTGATCTGTCTAGTGACGACGATCTTGCCGATGACGCTCTTGAGCAGCTGATCAAGAGCAAGGAGGAGGCTAAAATCTTCAACAATCTGCCTCTGTTCAATGCATCAATCATCCACAACTTCATTGATGAGTGGTTTGATACACCCAACATCAGCTTCGATGATCTGCAGCTGCCCATTGGCCTCAGTGTAGCCTTTCAAGGAGCTATTGCTTCAGAACTCGCAATTGCCCAGCGCATAGTGGAACTGAAGCAGAAGATAGATTTTGAAAAGGCTCAGTTCAAGCAGAACATGGCCACGCTCAGCGTCCAAGAAGTCAAAGACTTCAAAGTCATGTTGCACGAGTTGAAGGAAAACTTTATGCAGAAACGTGCAGAGGCTCAGGGTTCACGCGAGCGCATGAAGAATTTGGCTGATCTCTGTGTGCAGGCCTACAATGAGGCCGAGAAGCGAAAGGCACTTGGGCGTCCCAGCATCGACCCCAGGATGGCCGCCAAGAAAAAGAAGAAGCCCACTGTGGCTGAACAAGAGGCCCCACAACAAGAAGCTGTTCCGATTGTCTTCCCCACTGCTACAACTGGCTCGAAGACAAAGCACCGCTCTACCGCTTCAGAGCTTAAGAAGACAAGGACAGCCGAAGCCAAAGCAAGGAAGAGGAAACACCCTGAAGCCTCTCCTTCAGACCCCACTATCAAGAAGCGCAAGACCAAGAAGTCTCGGGCTGCTCCCACAGAGCCCTTGATAGTCGAACCCCTTTCCGTTTGCTTTCCTCATGAAGATCGTCAACTGACCGTACATGAGCCTGCTATCCTAGAGGCTCCGCATGCTGAAGACATTCCAGTAGCCGACTCCAACGCTGCTGAAGACATTGGTCTCCAAGACAATGTGCAAGGTGATGCAGTCCTTCCTCGGCTCGAAACGAGTGAAATGATAAGCATTGGTCGTCCTTTGACGCCAATCACCCAAGCTGCATCGTGGGTAGATCGCCCGCAGGAGGAAGAGGATGAGCCGCAGCCCACTGCAACTCCACCAGCATAGCCTGCATTCCGTAGGCTTCGCAAAGGGCCAAGGGCTCAGACTGCTGACGACATTCCGGCTGCATCAGCCGAAGAACATGCAGAAGAGCATGAAGAACCTCAAGCTCCATCTCCCCCACACCAGCAAGAAGAAGTTCTCAAGGAGACTGACACCACTGCGGCTGCCACACCCAATACTGAAGCATTTGTGGAGCCCGACCAACCAACAGCTTCAAGAGATACTGAAGCTACTGCCTCTGACCCTTCTGTGCCTGAGTCTGCTGCCGGACCACAGTTCAACTATCATGTTGCGCACAGGCCCCAGGTACAGAAGCCAATCCCACGACTGCCAAGGTTCCCAGGTCCAGCCACTGCTCCTGGCTCCTTCAATGTCAATAGCTTCAGGGCAGATAACACCTTCTTCAACCGCTCCAAGAACCCTTACTCAAGGGAAAAGATTGTGTCAGATAGGTTTTGGAGCTACCCACAGCGCAGCTACTACTCCTGCGTCCTCTACAACCAGAGCTGTATCTTTCCACATCAGCGCCTTGAAGTTGAAGCTTTTGCTGGTCTGCCTAGTCTGGAAGAAGCCCTGGACTGCTTCAAGCAAGTTGGCCTGCTGCCGTTTTTCACGGATGAAGAGCACTAGAACGAAGAGCTTCTGCTCCAGTTCTATGCCACATTGCACATCAAGGGCTACAACAGAGATCCGAAGACTTGGGCCCTGGAGTGGATGACCGGAGACGTCCATCATGAAGCCAATGCATTTGATATCATTGAGCTCACCGGCCTACCCACTCCAGGCGAACTCTTCGAAGAAGGCTGCCAACTCCATGCTGACACAGTTGAGAGCATATTTCAGTGACCTGAGCCAAATATGAGTCAGATGCTCTCAATGATGAAGCCATTGCCTTCTGACGCACCTTACCCAACGGAGTTCTTCGTTGAAGACTTAGAGTACCTGCCTAGAACTATCTATCACATCATCAGGCGGAATCTATGGCCCATTAAGGGGCACTCTCGATATGCCAAGGTTGAAGGTGCCATGAAGACTCTCATCTTCTGCATCCTGCACGGCAAATGCTTCAATGCCCAGGATCTCTTCATACGTCAACTTGTAGCGTCTGGCTCAGATCTCTTTGGTCTGAAGATTTATGCTCCATGGGTTATGAGGCTCATCAAGCTCCACTCTGCAATATCATATCAACCCTCATCCCGCAACCACAGAATCTTCTTACCTGATGTGGACACCTCTGCTGAAGCTATTTATCCTGAGCCTGCCAAATAGCCACTAAGTCTTCAGAATGCAGAACACCAAAGCTTCACTCAACATGATGAAGGTGTTGAAGCCATTTCCAGAGTCTATCCAACGGCTGGCACCACACGTGCCCCTGCATCCACTGAAGCCACTGACAGCGAAGCTGCACAGAGACCCAAGAAACGCGCTCGTACACTCACTGATCGTGAACTTCTTGTGGCTCTACACCAAAAGCAAGATAGGCATCATGACTGGCTCAAGAGGCAGATGCGCAGTATCATGCAAGACGTCAATCGCTTCAGGAATCTGGCCACCAAGAATGCCTTTGTCGCACATGAAACCTGTCGACACACTTGGAAAGGCCTCACAATGATGTGCACTGAAGCCGAACTGCAAGAGGATGGCTTCAAAGAGAGATTCAAGTTTTACTCCACACCCCCAGAAGAGCTGTGTTGCGTGGGACTCCGTCTCTTGAAGAATCCGAGTTCTCTTCCTCTGCTGCCACAGTGACGGGAAAAATCATTGAGGAAGAAGACGACGCTACATCACCACTACCTTCTTCGGCGCGCGTCGTAACTGCACCAAGCTCGCCAGCACCACCAAACGCCTCCACCGACCCTGTTGCGCCTGGGAACGCGTAGAACACTCTATGTCTTCAAACCTTTTTGGTCATCACTGACAAAAGGGGGAGAAGCATATGATGTTTATAGTCTTCAAGCGGGTCAATAATATGGGCGGGTGCTTTATATTTTGCATTTTGCTTCGTGCTTACAACACTCATTTTGCTACATTTGGTTCTTTGAGTTGTAACACTTAAACTTGATGGTCGTCTGCTACTATGTTTGCCACTGTGTTTTTGCAAAGATAAATTCCGCATGTACAACGATAATTTCAGCACTTATATCATTTCGCAGACGTCCATTTTTCATTATCCATATCATTATCTTCATATATCTTTACGTGCATGATGGATTGTCATCATAAGTTGAAGTGGATTCCCACAAATACAACCTGCTATGTGCATTTGCGTTCCAGAAGCAAATCACTTATATGCACATCTTTAGGGGGAGCCCTTGCAGCTTATGAAGACAATTCCTTTACAATTTCACAAATTATATTCCCCGTTGAAAACTTCAACTAGTTTGTCATCAATCACCAAAAAGGGGGAGATTGTAAGTGCATCTAGTGCCACCCCTAGTTGGTTTTGGAGTATTGACGACAAACCTAGTTGAGGGACTAATGTGTTTGTGAGAATTGCAGGATAACACAGGTAGAAGTCCCTCATTGATTCGGTTTAGCTACCAGAGATGACCCCCAAAAATGTACGAAGACATTGAAGACAATGGTGGTTCATGAAGACATTCATGTCGAAGACAATGACATGTGAAGACTCCCCATGAAGCCTATGGAACTCGAAGACTTAGATCCTTCGTAGTTTTACTTTATTCATGTTGTGTCATAGGAACCACCGTACTGTTAAGTGGGGTCCAAGAGAACCAGTCAGGATGACTGAAGTGATGCCTAATTCAAATCCTATGTCTTCGAGTGAAGACAATGAGAGAAAATCTTGTCCAGAGTCAGACAAGTCAGCTTTACTTGCAGCCCAAGTAAAGTTGCTGTGAGAGTTCGAAATCCGACCGTTAGTACACGTGTCAGTTCCTTAGTGACCCAGGGTCATTTCGGACAAATCAGGTCGGGTTGCCAAGTGGCTATAAATAGTCCACCCCTACAACCATAAACGGTTGGCTGCTCAGATTTCAGTGCACGGCTTTTGTCGTTTGAGAGCAACCCACCTCGAAGCCTTTGAGAGAAAATCCTTAGTGAGGAGAAAAGCCCTAACCACCAGAGCCAGAGTAATTGGGCATCACTTAAGTCTTCTTGTCTGAGTGGTCTGAAGACTTATTACACTTGAGGACTATGCATCCTGCAGACGGTTAGGCGTCGCGTTCTGAGCATCCAAGAGGAATTGTGGATTGCCGGTGAACAAAGTCTGTGAAGGTTTGGGAGTCTACCTTGAAGACTTACCAGAGTGATTGGGCGGGGTCTGTGTGACCTTAGCTCAAGGAAAAAATGGTGAGGACTGGGTGTCCTGAGCTGCGTGTTCAGGACTGGGTGTCCAGGACTGTGTGTCCTTTGGTTTAAATACCTAGCCGCTCCAACCAGACGTACAGTTGTCACAGCAACTGGAACTGGTCCAACATATCATTGTCTTCAACGTGTCACTGGTTTCATCTTCGCCTCCCTTTACTTACCAGTACACATTGTGAAGCTATTGCATGCTTGCTTTATCTTCTGTCTTCACAACTTGACTGTATGATCTGTTTGGCTTCATAACTTCTTCCAACCTGATCCTCATTACACTGAAGCTATTTGTCACTGTGCTTTCACTATATTGTATACTTGACCATGGCTTGTGTTGTGTAATCTACCTTCCGCTGCATAGTGATAGGCTTGTTCACTCTGTTTGTCTTCATAACTTACACGTTTTGAAGACTTTCATAAAAATCGCCTATTCACCCCCCCCCCCCCTCTAGTCGATATAATGCACTTTCACTTATTACACTTGAGGACTGTGCATCCTCCAGCGGGTTAGGCGTCGCGTTCTGAGCATCCAAGAGACATTGTGGATTGCCGGTGAACGAAGTCTGTGAAGGTTTGGGAGTCTACCTTGAAGACTTACCAGAGTGATTGGGCGAGGTCTGTGTGACCTTAGCTCAAGGGGAATACGGTCAGGACTGGGTGTCCTGAGCTGCGTGTTCAGGACTGTGTGTCCAGGACTGTCTGTCCTTAGGTTTAAATACATAGCCGCCCTAACCAGACGTACAGTTGTCACAGCAACTGGAACTGGTCCAATAAATCATTGTCTTCAATGAGTCACTGGTTTCATCCTTCCTTTCTCCTTACTTACTGTTACTCCTTGTGAAGTCATTGTATGTCTGCACTATGTTTTGTCTTCACTGAGTGACTATGTGATCTGTTTGGCTTCTCAATATCTTCCTACCTGATCCTTACTACCTAGCTGCTATTAGTCATTGTGCTTTCACTTCATTGAATACATGACTATGGTTTACCTAGTGTAGTCTACCTTCCGTTGCATGGTAATAGGTTTATTTCTATCATTTGTCTTTGAAACTTCCATGTTTTGAAGACTTTCATAAAAATCGCCTATTCACCCCCCCCCCTCTAGTCGATATAACGCACTTTCAATTGGTATCAGAGCAAGGTGCTCCCTTGTTCTGTGTGATTCGGTTTAACCACCTGGAGTTTTAGCTACGTCGACTGCAGGGATAATTAAAGTCTTCGCTGCGTGCCTCGTCTTCGATGGAACTGAATATCCCTACTGGAAGAATAAGATGTGCATGCATCTTGAAGCCATTGACGTCGACCTATGCTATGTCGTCAAGAACGGCGTTCCCAAGGCTGGAGAATTTGTCACTGCTGCTGATGTCAAGAAGTTCGTTCAACTGGACTCTACTGCCAAGAATATCATCTGTGGTCATCTGACCAAAGGACAATATGGCCGTGTGAGTGCTTTGGAAACATCTAAGCTGGTCTGGGACTGGCTCTCCAAGGTCAACGCAGGCGTCTCAACCCAGAGAGATCAGAGAATCAGTGTCCTTCGCAACCTCTTCGACCGCTTCAAGCGAAATGACAATGAGAATGTCCAGCTCACATTTGACCGACTCACTAACATCACAAGTGAGCTTCAATCCCTCGGCGCTACTGAGATCACCAAGCATGAAGTCGTCAAGACACTACTGAGATCACTTGACAGTTCGTTTGACACCCTAGCCCTGATGATTCAAGAACGACCTGATTTCAAGACACTCGATCCGTCCGACATACTTGAGAGGCTCAACACACATGAGTTTCAGCTTTCTGAGAAAAGAGATATCTAAGGTCCAAACTATGGGAGAACTCGTGCCTTGAAGGCAAAAGCTGTCTCCTCATCTGAAGAAGAATCTGACAGCTGTTCTGATGATCCTGAAGACATTGGAAAGGAAATTTCTATGCTTGTGAAGAAGTTCCAAAAATTCACCAAGAAGAAAGGCTTCAGAAAGTCTTCACGATCAAGCTCAAGGAATGATGAAGCTTCTGCTCATGACTACAATAAGAAAACATGCCACAAGTGCAAGAAAACTGGCCACTTCATCTCTGAGTGTCCACAGTGGGACAATGAGAACAAAAAGATGAAGAAGAGCAAGGAATATGACTCTGACGACAAGAAGTAGAAGAAATACTCAAAGTCATCTTCCAAGTCTTCCTCAAAGTCTTCATCACACAAGAAGAACTCATCTGGCAAGGCACGTGCGTTTGTTGGCAAGGAAATGGATTCAGAGGAGGAGTCCGCTTCTGGCGTTGCAAGTCTGGCTACAGCATACGTTGCCAAGTCCGTCTTCAACACTGAAGACAATGACTTCACCACCGACACTGATGCAAATGACAAGGACTACTCTGCTCCTACCTACTGCTTCATGGCACGCGGTGCCAAGGTAAACACACGCACTACTCACTATCAAACATCTAGTGACGATGACTCTGATTGTGATTCAAGACCCAGCTACAAAACACTTGCTAAAATTGCAACTGAACAACAGAAAGCCATGGAACATATTCAAAAACTGTTAGACAAAAGCGATGATCTGTTGGGCGCTGAAATGACTCGATTTGAGTCCTTAATTGAAGACATAAAAAATCTTCACGTTAAGTATGAGGAACTTGAAAGTTGTCATGAAATGCTCTCAATAACTCATGAAAAGCTTTCCTATGATTATCTTCAAAGGAAGCAAGATCTTGAGAAATTGAGAGCGGCTCATGAAGATCTTCAAAAGGAAAACGAGTCACTTCGCGCCGAACAGATCAGTTCCGCTCAGGAAGGATTTGAACCACCATGTCTTATATGCATTGAGCGTGATAATGCTACTTCTGTTGCTGAATGTTCTACTGCTGCTACTGTTGCAATATCTTCAACTGTTGATGTGGTAACTAACCCCTCTGCTGAGGATACCACTGCTATTGCTGATGAGAATGCCAGGTTGAAGACATTGCTTGAAACAGGGATGTACAAAAGTCTTAAAGGGCATCAGACACTATGTGATGTCCTCAAAAGGCAGATTCTGAACCGAAACCCGAGGAAAGAGGGTGTTGGGTTCATAAGGAAAATGAATGCTGATGGCTCTTACTGGAAACCCGAGCAGTATCCCAAAACCACATGGGTTGCTGCAAAGGAACCTTCAGCAGATCCATCCAGTCTATCTGGCTTCACTTGTGCTAACCCCATTGTCATTGATGAATCCTTTGATGCAAACTATAAACTGTTTAAAAATCAGAATGGTGAAGTGTTTGCCAGGTACATTGGTACTAACTGCAGGAATGGACCGCCCATGAAGAAGATCTGGGTGCCCAAAAGGTGTTTGGAAAATCTTCCTGTGAATGTCATCATGACACCACAGATGAAGAAGACAAACCACAGACCACAGGCTTCATACGGCCCAAAGGCTTCATACAGACAGAGGACTCACCTGAGTCGCACTAACGCAAATGTTTTGCAGGGAAACCATACTCAGGCCTATGAATATGAGCGCGGTTCATCTAACTGCCATGTTCATAAGACCAAAAACTATTCTGCTTATTCTTATGAGTATTATTGTCCGCCTGCAAGACTTTTTGCTAGGGCTCCAAAGCCAAAGTTTTCAGACGCTGCACTTAGACTTATTGCTTCTAAGCCACCCTTGAAGATGTGGGTGGTTAAGAAGGCTTAACTCTCTTGTGCAGGGAAAGGTCTCCAGCAGAAAACCAAAATCTTCTGATGCTATTGCTGGGGACCTTAAACATCTTGTAGGGTGCAAGATCAAATGCCCGAATGGTCTTACTATGTACTTCGTTCCTGAATCGCTTGCTACTCTCCCTATCAGTCCTAATCTGGATCTAAGCTTTCATAACCCACTGGTTCGTCAAATGTTTTTGCTTCACAATTCTCTTCGTGAAGCCTATCCCCCTAACTGCACTGTAGGGTACAACACCAGCGTCTACAGAATGGATTATTGATAGTGGGTGTACAAATCACATGACTGGCAAAAGAAGCCTTCTTATGGACTCAACCTTACGTCCATCCGACAAGAGCCACATCACATTTGCTGACACTGGTAAAAGTAAGGTATTGGGTCTAGGTAGAGTTGCAATCTCAAAGGATCAACACATGGATAAAGTCATGCTTGTTGAATCCCTTGGCTTCAACTTAATGTCTGTCTCAATGTTTGCAATTTGAACATGATCGTAATATTTGGAAAATATCGTTGCCTTGTTCTAATGGAATCTGACAAGTGTCCAGTGTTTGAAGGGTATCGGAAATATGATTTGTACGTGGTAGATTTCTCAGCAGGACCACAGCTTGCTGTATGTCTTCTAGCAAAAGCTTCAGAATGCTGGCTCTGGCATCAGAGGCTTGGGCATGCTGGCATGAGGAACCTCCACACCCTTGCAAAGAAGAAGCATGTCATAGGCATCGAGGGCGTCAAGTTCAAGAAAGATCACTTATGCGGTGCCTGTGAAGCAGGAAAGATGACGAGGGCCAAACATCCCTCGAAGACAATCATGACTACTACTCGACCCTTCGAACTGCTTCACATGGATCTTTTCGGTCCCACTCGTTACTCAACTCTTACTACTACTGCTTGTCTCTATGGCTTTGTCATTCTTGATGATTATTCTAAATATAATTGGGTGCACATAATCCTCTACAAGACTGAAGTACAGGATGTCTTCAGACGCTTCGCCAATCGAGCAATGAACAACTATGGTGCCAAGATAAAGCACATCAGAAGTGACAATGGCACTGAATTCAAGAACACTAGCCTTGATACATGTCTTGATACCTTGGGCATCACACATGAATTCTGAGCCCCGTACACGCCACAGCAGAATGGCGTCGTCGAACGCAAGAACAGAACACTCATTGAGATGGCCAGAACGATGCTAGATGAATACAAGACTCCAAGAAAATTTTGGCCTGAAGCCATTGATACTGCATGCCATACAATCAATCATGTTTATCTTCACAAGCTTCTGAACAAGACATCTTATGAGCTCCTTATTGGCAAGAAGCCAAATGTCAGTTACTTCAGAGTATTTGGCGCCAGGTGCTGGATCAAGGACCCACATCACACTTCAAAGTTTGCACCAAAAGCACATGAGGGTTTTATGCTTGGATATGGAAAGGATTCGCACTCCTACAGAGTCTTCAATCTCTTTCATTATAAAGTGGTTGAAACAGTGGATGTGTGGTTCGATGAGACTAACGGTTCACAAAGAGAGCACCTGCCAAATGTGCTAGATGAAGTTCCATCTAGTGAATCAATCAAGCTAATGGGAACTGGAGAAATCATACCTTCTGAAGCTCATCCTGAAGAGGAACTTATCATCTCCGCACCAGACCAACCTGAAGACAATGCTCAACCTGAAGACAATCCCTCTAACAAAGACAATGATCACCAAGAGCAAAATCTTGGCCCTGTACATCCTCGCGTTGCCAATGAAGTGCATATTGAGAGAATAATTGACAACATCAATGCACCCGGTCCGCTCACTCGATCAAGGGCAACTCAGCTGGCAAATTTCTGTGGGCACTTCGCATTCGTCTCAATAACAGAACCCAAGAAAGTGGAAGAAGCCTTCATGGAACCTGAATGGATTCAAGCTATGCAAGAAGAGCTTCAACAGTTTGAGCTGAAGAACATCTGGGAACTGGTTAAGCGTCCTGATCCTCGGAAGCACAACATAATAGGCACAATATGGATATACCACAACAAGCAAGATGAGCATGGTCAAGTTGTCAGAAAAAAAGCTCGTCTCGTTGCTCATGGATATACTCAAGTGGAAGGCATTAACTTTGATGAAACATTTGCTCATGTGGCTAGACTTGAAGCCATACGCATACTGCTGGCCTATGCCAATCATCACAACATACTTCTATATCAAATGGATGTGAAGAGCACCTTTCTCAATGGCAAGATTGAAGAAGAAGTGTATGTTGCACAACCGCCTGGCTTTGAAGATCCAAAACATCCTGACATGGTATACAAGCTCAACAAGGCACTGTATGGCCTCAAACAAGCCCCTCGGGCCTGGTATGACACACTCAAATACTTCCTGAAGAGCAAAGGCTTCATACCTGGTTCCTTCGATCCCAATCTCTTCGTGCAGACATATGATGGTGAACTGTTTGTGTGCCAAATATATGTGGATGACATTATCTTCGGCTGCACCAATCAGAAGTACAGTGAAGAGTTTGGATATATGATGCAAGAGCAATATCAGATGTCCATGATGGGGGAGCTGAATCTTCCTCGGTCTTCAAATACGACAGCAACGCAACGGCATCTTCATATATCAAGAGAAGTATCTCAAAGATTGCCTGAAGAAGTTCGGTATGCAAGACTGCAAAGGCTTCACGATGCCAATGCCAGCCAAGCATCATCTGGGTCCTGACGACAATGGTATAGAGTTCGATCAAAAGGTATACCGCTCCATGATTGGTTCTTTGCTTTATCTATGTGCATCTAGGCCAGATATTATGCTTAGTGTTTGCATGTGTGCTCGATTTCAAGCGGCACCAAAGGAGTCGCATCACTTAGCTGTGAAGCGAATTCTTTGATATTTGGCTCACACCCCAACTCTAGGATTATGATATCCAAAGGGCTCAGAGTTTGATCTGGTTGGATTCTCGGATGCTGATTATGCTGGTGACAAGGTGGATCGCAAGTCTACATCAGGCACATGTCATTTTCTAGGACGATCACTTGTATGTTGGTCTTCAAAGAAGCAGAACTGTGTATCTCTCTCCACTGCTGAATCTGAATATACTGCTACTGGATCTTGCTGCTCTCAGCTTCTGTGGATGAAGCAAACCCTCAAGGACTATGGCATTCATCTGAAGCAAGTGCCACACTACTGCGACAACGAAAGCGCCCTCAAGATTGCCAACAACCCCGTTCAGCACTCGAAGACAAAGCACGTTGAAATTCGTCATCACTTTCTCAGAGATCATGTTGTGAAGGAAGATATTGATATCATACACGTCAACACTAAAGAGCAATTGGCAGATATCTTCACCAAGCCCTTGGATGAGAAGAGATTTTGCAAGTTACGGTGTGAGCTAAATATCTTGGAATCCTCAAATGTCTTGTAATCAGGCACACATCCTAACACTTATGCATATTGATGACTTAGATGTGCAACACACGAAGTAAAGTATATCTTCAATCAATGAAGACATACATTCTAAGTGTGAATACATTAATGTGGAATTTGACTTCGGAGCGCCACGATAATTGTGCGCCGTGTCTGGGTCTAATACTTCCTATACGGTGGGTAACGCCACCACCAAATGTTCTGTTTGAAGCGTGTTACTCATGGTGTTACATTTGCTATGTCTTTACATTTGATTTGGCTTCAATCTCAACATGTCTTCATGATTATCTTCACTATGTTGATTATATATATATATATATATATATACTAGTGTTATGTCCTCTACAACATTCACTTATAGCTATGTCTTCTAGTTGAATCTTTTGAACTAAGTGAATGTGATCGGACCCTAACCTCTCTATGCTTTCTATCTCAAACTCTATCTCTCCAAATCATATGCATTCTATTGAAACTGTCGAATGTCTTCTCTGCGTCCTTGTCAGCAGAAGATACAGAGACAAACATTAAGTACGTTTTCAATGCTCATTCCTTCACATGAAACCCGGAGAAGTGGGAACGACCACCCGACAATCCAGGCGTGCGTGGGACGTGGAGCAAACCCCAATATGCTGCATGATGGCCACGTGTTCCTCATTTGCGAATCGCCAGGGGCACCTGTGTAATAACGCAGTGCCGCCCCTGTACCTATAAATACAAACTTCACAGCGGTCATTATCTCTTCTTCCACTCTCGCACGAACCCTAGCGCCACCGCTAGCCCTCGACGACGCCGGCGATGAAGCGCTTCGCTGCCGCAACCTCTCCGACCCCGTCTTCACGCCGACCGTGGACATCGTCCTCTCCGCCGTCGCCGTAGGTGTCCTCCGTCGCCAAGTTAGGGCATGGAAGATCGAACTGCTCGGCCTCCTCTTCCACTCCGTCTAGCAGTTCTTAGTGTGGTAAATAAAACTTCCTTTTTACGGCCCCTTTGATCTTATGGCTTTGTCACTTTCTACCACAAGTAGTTTCTATTCACACAAGTTGGGTCTCTTTCATACTACATCTCATAACATGCCTAGTATATTCACTTATGCTTCACAAAGTAGTTAGATTCCTCACTTGTACTGATCTCTGGATTCGTACAAATCTGGAACCAACTCCTTATCTATGAGTGAATGTCTTCGCACGATGAGGTCAATGTCTTCTAAACTGATTTATCTTCAAAATCTTCTGAGAATGCATATGACCTCTTCCCCTTCCCTCGCACCTTAATGCTGTCACAGGTACATGTCCATGGGAGAATCCCTTGGTTCTCATAGTCTGCATTCATTTGCAGAATTCTTACAACATCATATAAATTCTCCTGAAGCCAGTTCCTGTTTGTCCAGCAAGCGAAAACCTTTGAAGCCTTTGAACGTGTTGAAGTCATTCAGTTTGAAGTTCATGGCTGCAGAGAAATCAATAAGGAAGGGTGGCAGACAGCGTCGTGGGGGAACATCAAGAGATTTGCCTAATGACCTCTCAGAGCTTTACAAGACAGATCCTGAAGAGGATTACAATCAGCGCAAGACCCGAATCCAATGGATTCGAAGATATTGGGCAGAACAATGGTTCAAATACCGGTTTGTGACCCAGGAATATGCTGAGAAAAATGCCATCAAGAGACTGTGGGGAGACATCCTATACAAGAATCTTCAACCCAGGTCCAGAGAAGAAGCCATTGAACAAGGCTTCTATCCCTGCATGGTCCGTGGGCCACAGCCTGCTGATGCACACCCATCGTCACTACTATGGTGTCGTGACGACAATCTGTTCAAGCGCAACTTCTAGTTTGACAAGAACTCAGCGAAGCAGAACAAGAAGTCTTTGGGATTACACTTCAACCCTGGTCCCTCTGCTCCAAGGGCTGATGGCACACGAGATGCAGAACCCAATGTCGTTGGTCCTTTCTACAACCTTCAAGGTCTCATCACCCATATCTTGGTTCAAGGGACAGCCATGAATGAGCCTGCAGCTGACGCTGAATCAGATGAAGTGCCTGCAGCGCCGAAGCCAAAGAAGTTGAAGAATCCTAAAGCTTCAAAGCCTGCCCCTCCACCAAAAATCTCACGGGCGAAGCCACTGGCAACTGCACATCCTGAAGACAGTGTGCAGTCTGAAGATTTGTCACCCATCTCCAAGCCCCACAAGGTCAAGATGCCTCTGCCACACACCGGCCAAGAGCTAATTGCTGCTGCCATTCTGCGAAGTGATGCCATTGATCTATCAAGTGATGAAGATCTTGCAGATGACGCTCTTGAGCAACTCATCAAGAGCAAAGAAGAAGTAGAAATCTTCAATGATCTGCCTCTCTTTGATGTAACAATCATCCACAACTTCATTGATGATTGGTTTGACACGCCAAACATCAGCTTCGAAGATATGCAACTACCCATTGGCCTCAGTGTCGCCTTCCATGGCGCCATTGCTTCAGAGTTAGCCATCGCCCAGCGCATTGTTGAACTGAAGCAGAAGATTGACTTTGAGAAATCTCAGTTCAGGAAGCATATGGCCAAGCTCAGCGTGCAAGATGTGAAGAACTTCAAGCTTATGCTGCACAAGCTCAAGGAAGCCTTTCTTAAGAAACGTGCAGAAGCTTAGGGTTCTCGTGAGCGCATGAAGGTCCTGGTTGACAGGTGTGTGCAAGCCTACAATGAGGCTGAGAAGCGTAAGGCCCTTGGGCGTCCTGGCATCGACCCCAGGATGGCTGCCAAGAAGAAGAAGAAGCCCGCTATGGCTGAACCCAAAGCACCAAGATAGGAAGCAGATCCCCGTGTCTTCCCAACTAGCATGACTGGCACGAAGCCAAAGGCCAGGTCAACCACTTCAGAACTAAAGAAGACCAGGACTGCTGAGGCTGAAGCAAGGAAGAGAAAACATCCAGAAGCCTCTGCTACTGCCCCCTCCAAGAAAAGAAAGACCAAGAAGGAACGGGCTGCTCCCACGGAGCCCTTGATTGTTGAACCCATTTCCATGGTTCACCCTGACGCTGATCCACAAGACCGTCAACTGACTATCCATGAGCCTACTTTCACAGAGGCTCATGAAACTGAAGACTTTCCAGCAGCTGATCCCATCGCTGCTGAAGACATTGGTCACCATGACCATGTTGAAGATGATGCAGTCCTTCCTTAGCTAGAGCACCAACAGGTATCATCGCCTGTGCTAACGCACAGCGAACTCATAAGCATTGGTCATCCACTGACGCCAATTGCACAGGATGCTTCATGGGCTGATCGCCCACAAGAGGAAGAAGACTTTGAGGCCCAGCCCACACCAACTCCACAGGCATCGCCCATGTTGCACAGGCTTCGCAAAGGTCCAAGGCCTCAAGTATCTGCATCTGAAGATAAAACCGCTGAAGGCAATCCGGCTGCATCAGCCGCTGAAGAAGAAGTCCCACAAATTGCTACTCCCCTGTCCCACCAAGAAGCGGTTCTCGAGGAGAACGTGATCGTGACCGACCCTCCAGCTTGTCAAGTGGAGGTTGAAAATCGTGAGTCTGCCACCACCAACACCACTGAAGCCACTGACGTTGCCATGGCTGAAGCTAATGTGGAGCCCTCACCAACAAAAGTACCAGAAGTCAGTGAAGCCACTGATCCCGCTGCTTCCGTTCCTGCGTCTGCTGCCGGTCCCCAGTTCGACTATCATGTTGAGCACAGGCCTCAGGTACAGAAGCCAATCCCAAGATTGCCCAGGTTCCCAGGTCCTGCATCAGCACTTGGCTCCTTCAATATCAATGGCTTCAGAGCAGACAACACATTCTTCAATAGCTCCGGGAACCCCTACTCAAGGGAAAGAATATCATCTGATCGGTTCTGGAGCTATCCGCAGTGAAGCTATTACTCCTGCATTCTTTACAACCAAGGTCGCATCTTCCCACACAAGCGCCTTGACATTGAAGCAATAGCTGGTCTGCCCTGTCTGGAAGAACCTCTGGCTTGCTTCAAAGAGGTTGGACTGCTGCCGTTCGTCACTGACCAAGAGCATTGGAATGAAGAGTTGCTGCTCCAATTCTATGCCACACTTCACATCCGCGGGCATAACAGAGATCCGAAGACTTGGGTCCTGGAGTGGATGACAGGAAACGTTCATCACGAAGCCAAAGCCTTTGACATCATTGAGCTCACTGGTTTGCCCACTCCTGGCGATCTCTACGAGCATGGCTGTCAGCTTCATAGTGAAGCTGTTGAGAGCATCTTTCAGAAGACTGAACCTAATATGAGTCAGATGCTCAGTATGATGAAGCCGTTGCCCCAAGATGCTGCTTATCCCACGGAGTTCTTTGTTGAAGACCATGAGTATCTGCCAAGGACCATTTATCACATCATAAGGTGAACTCTCTGGCCAATCAAAGGACATTCTCCCCATGCCAACCTGGAAGGTGCAATGAAGACTTTGGTCTTCTATATTCTTCATGGAAAATGCTTCAATACACAGGATTTCTTCATTCGCCAACTTGCTGCATCAGGCTCTGATCTGTTTGGCTTGAAGTTCTACGCCCCTTGGGTAATGCGGCTGATCAAACTTCACTCCGCTATCTCATATCAGCCATCTGCCCGCAATCATCGGATCTTTTTGCCTGATGTGGATATGTCTATTGAAGCTATCTATCCTGAGCCTGCCAAGGAACCGCTAAGTCTTTAGAATGCAGAGCATCAAAGTTTTTCTCAGAACGTTGAAGGCGTTGAAGCAGTAACTCGTGTGTATCCTTTGGCTGGCACTACACGTGCACCGCATCCTGCTCTCACTGAAGCCACTGATAGCACCATTGCCCAACGACCCAAGAAGCGCACTCGTGTTCTCAATGACCGAGAGCTTCTGGTGGCTCTTCATCAGAAACAGGATAGGCATCATGACTGGCTAAAGCGTCAAATGCAAAGCCTCTTGGTGGATGTTAATCGCATTTGCAATCTTGCCACCAAGAACGCCTTTGTTGCTCATGAAACCTCTCGACGCACATGGAAAGAGCTGACGCTGATGTGTTCTGAAGATGATTTTCAAGAGGATGGCTTCTCTGAGCGATTCAAGTTTGACTCCACCTCCTCGAAGGGCAGTGCTGCGATGAACTCCATCTCTTGAAGACTCTGAGTTCTCTTCCTCTGCTGCAACTGTGAATGCCAGAGTGATCGAGGATGAAGACAATGCTACTTCATCGCCACCTCCTTCAGCACACGTCGACACTGCTCCAAGTTCTTCTGCACCGCCAAACACCACTGACGACCCGGCTGCTTCACCTACTCTTTATGGGAACGAGTAGATGCTCTATGTCTTCGAACCTTTTTGGTCCTTACTGACAAAAGGGGGAGAAGCATATGAGTTTGATAGTCTTCAAGCGGGTCCATATGGGCGGGTGCTTTATATTTCGCTTCGTGTTTACAACTCCCATTTTGATACATTCGGTTCTTTGAGTTGTAACACTTAAACTCGATGGTCGTCTGCTACTTATTTGCCACCTTGTGTTGCGATGATAAATTCCGCATGTGCGACGATAAATTCCGCACTTAGATCATGTTGCAGACGTCCATTTTCCATTATGCATGTCATTATCTTCACATACCTTCACATGCATAGTGGATTGTCATCATAAGTTGAATTGGATCTCCACAAGCACAACCTGCCATGTGCATTCGCATTCCAAAAGCAAATTACTTATATGCACATCTTCAGGAGGAGCCCTTGCAACTTACGAAGACAATTCCTTATCCTTTACAATTTCACATATTATATTCCCCATTGAAAACTTCAACTAGTTTGTCAGCAATCACCAAAAAGGGGGAGTTTGTAAGTGCATCTAGTGCCACCCCTAGTTGGTTTTGGAGTATTGACGACAAACCTAGTTGAGGGACTAATATGTTTGTGAGAATTGCGGGATAACACAGGTAGAAGTCCCTCATTGATTCGGTTTTCCTACCAGAAATGACCCCTAAAAATGTATGAAGACATTGATGTCAAAGGTGGTATATGAAGATATTCACATTGAAGACTATGACAAGAGAAGACACCTCATGAAGCCTATGGAGCTCGAAGACTTAGATCTTTCGTAGTTCTTTTTCTTCTGTGTTGAGTCATAGGAACCACCGTACTGTTAAGTGGGGTCCAAGAGAACCAGTTAGAATGACTGAAGTGATGCTTAAACAAAACCTATGTCTTCGAGTGAAGACTATGAGAGCGAATCTTGTCTAGAGTCGGACAAGTTAGCTTTGCTTGTAGCCCAAGTAAAGTTGCCATGTGAGTTTGAAATCTGACCGTTGGAACACATGTCAGTTCCTTAGTGACCCAGGGTCATTTCGGACAAATTAGGTCGGGTTGCCTAGTGGCTATAAATAGCCCACCCCCTACAACCATAAATGGTTGGCTGCTCAGATTCAGAGTACGGCTTTTGTCGTTTGAGAGCAACCCACCTCGAAGCCTTTGAGAGAGAATTCCTTGCGAGAATAAAGCCCTAACCACCTAGAGCCCAAGAGAATTAGGCATCACTTAAGTCTTCTTGTCTGTGTGATCTGAAGACTTATTACACTTGAGGACTGTGCATCCTCCAGCCGGTTAGGCGTCGCGTTCTGAGCATCCAAGAGACATTGTGGATTGCCGGTGAACGAAGTCTGTGAAGGTTTGGGAGTCTACCTTGAAGACTTACCAGAGTGATTGGGCGAGGTCTGTGTGACCTTAGCTCAAGGGGAATACGGTGAGGACTGGGTGTCCTGAGCTGCGTGTTCAGGACTATGTGTCCGGGACTGTCTGTCCTTAGTTTTAAATACCTAGCCGCCCTAACCAGACGTACAGTTGTCACAGCAACTGGAACTGGTCCAACAAATCATTGTCTTCAACGAGTCACTGGTTTCATCCTTCCTTTCTCCTTACTTACTGTTACTCCTTCTGAAGTCATTGTATGTCTGCACTATGATTTGTCTTCACTGAGTGACTATGTGATCTGTTTGGCTTCTCAATATCTTCCTACCTGATCCTTACTACCTAGCTACTATTAGTCATTGTGCTTTCACTTCATTGAATACATGACTATGGTTTACCTAGTGTAGTCTACCTTCCGCTGCTTGGTAATAGGTTTATTTCTATCATTTGTCTTTGAAACTTCCATGTTTTGAAGACTTTCATAAAAATCGCCTATTCACCCCCCCTCTAGTCGATATAACGCATTTTCAGAGGCCTAGGAAGGGGACGACGTGGAGCGAGGGAAGACACGGCAGTGGAAGCCCGCGCGGAGAGGAGTACGAGGGTTCACTGGTTCGGCTGCGGTGTGAGGCTGCTGTCGCCGTAGGGCCTGGCCAGCGGTGGGAATAGTAGGTGTGGTGAGGCCTCCGCGGCGGCACAGCCGGCCACGGGAGGCAGGAGCATGCGGCACGACCGGCGCTGCTTTGGGCGGCTGGAGCAAGAAGACCAGAGGTTGAAGAAGCACTACGGACGTTGGATGGACATCGTATTGTCACTGGAGCTAGAATCGTTCACATTGACTAAGTTGACAAAGCCCTCCCTCCCCGTCAACTTTGTTGGCCCACAAGTCATCCTCCCACAATGGTGGGTCCCAGCTAGCAGGGGGTATTCATTTCTTTGTGCGTAATAAGGAGGCACTTCCTCACGTGCGAAGATATAGCTGGTGGGTTCGACATGTCAGCGGGGGGAACGTTTTTTCGCGAAATACAAAGGCCCTTCCGGTGGGTCCCAGCTATTAGGTGGAGGAATCATTATTTTGCACATACAGTCCACGGTCGATGGATGTCGTTCATTGACCAAGTTGACCAGGCCGCGTCGAGAGCACCATGGCGGTGGACGACGGCAAGGCCTAGGAAGGGAACAACACGAAGCCGGGGAAGACTCGGCAATGGTTGTCCACGCGGTGGGGAGTACGAGGGTTTACTGGTCAAGCTGCCGTCACCGGAAAATAACAGGAGGTGTGGGTGACTAGAGGAATGGCCTGGCCAGCAATGAAGTAGGGTGGGGCGGTGCGGCCTGTGCGGCAACACAGCCGCCCACGGGAGGCGGGAGCAGGCAGTCCCACCAGAGCTAGTTTGGGCGGCTGGAGCAAGAAGATCAGATATTGAAGAAGCAGCACCACCGTTGGATTAACATCCAACAGTCACTGCTGCTAGACTCGTTTGTGGACTAAGTTGACAAAGCCAAAGTACACGTCAACCTAGTAGAGCCATAAGGCAGCCTCCAAATCTGTCCCAAACAACATACAGCCTGAAATTTCTAGCCAAATTCAAATTAATTTTAAATCTAAATATACCTTAATTTAAATTCAATGAAATTTTACGTGCATAAAAACAATGAAATTTAAAATATCAAAATCTGAAAGAAAACAGTATTTTGGAACTAATTGTCTGTTTGCTGTATTTTTTCATTTTACAGCCCATTTATTATTACTTATAGCCCATTTCTTATTACTTATAGCCCAATTTCTGGGCAAAATGCATCCCTCCTCGTCTTGAAAGTTTTTCGGCCCAGCAGGGCGTAGAAAAGCAAGTAGGCCTACGTTGGTTATTCTGCAAAAAACAAAATAGCTGGCTAGCAATTTTCAGAAAGGAAAAAAACAAACTGGGCTGGTCATGTGCTAAACATATGAAATAAAAGCCTGGGCAAGACGGGCCACGGGTCCCGCACAACCCAGTTGATACCCTTCTCCGTCCCGAAAAAACAAAATTACTGAGCACACTGCTGGGTCCCTACTGTCATCCTCACCATGAACAGTCATCTCCTTATTCCTCTCGGTTGTTGACCATGTTGACAACACCGGAGGGCGGCGCCGCAGCGAGCGAACCAAGGCGGAGGAAGATGGTGAGGCCTCGGACGGGAATGAACAGGAGCCGGGGTAGATCACAGCCAGCCGTGGGAGGCGGGAGCAGGCGGTCCCGCCGGTGCTGGTTTGGCTTTGGTGGCTCGAGGAAGAAGAGACTGAAGAAACACAACAGACGTTGAATGTCAATCCAACGGTCAAGGTTGGCACAATCGTTTGTTGACTAAGCGGACACCAAGTAGCATACTTTTTTATCTATAGGGAGAAAACTGCGAGGAAAATGCATTCGTCTGTCGTCCTCCTCACAGGGAACGTTCGCCACATAAGTGACTAGCACCCTTGGTTTTCAACCAAGAGGTCTTGGGTTCAAGTCCCAAGAACTGTCAATTTTGTCCTCCTTCCTTCCTCGCAAAAAAGGGAAAGAAAATCAAAGACTTGGGAAGGCGTACAGAACAAGCTAGTGTACCAAGAATGAGACGTTGCCGAGTTTTAGAAAAAAGAAAGACGTGCTCCTATAGCTGGTTCGCATCCAAACCTAGATTATGACTATATATGGTGCTATGCTACTCTCCAAGTAATGAAACTGACATATCCAACGTTCACTTCTCCTCTTCTCTACTTACCCTGCCTAGCATCAGAAGCTCTGGCCGCAGCAACCATGTCCGCTGGCTGCTCGTCCACCTGCTCTTCAGCAGGCAACATCAAGATATGCGCCAAATCGCAACCCGTACCATCGCCCGTGGGTCTCATCACACCCTCGCCGGCACGCGCACCGCAGCCGATTGCTCATCGCAACCCCCTGCCGTTGGTGTGGTGCCACTTCTACAAATCACGCAGAGTCATTCGTCGCATCTCAACCACAATCCGCAACCCTGGCCGAGTCTTCTACAAATGCCCGAATCATGGGGTAATAATATGTTTAAGTGTTGTTCTGCTGCTTTCAGTTGCTGGTTTTTTTAATAGTTTGGTTGATGATCTACCAATTTGATTAGTGCAGAAAAGGGAAGATTCGTGTGATTTGTATTTATGGGAAGTTGCTGATGTGAGGGAATGCAACTACGCTGATTACTTGGTTAGCCGAGGAATCCCAATACCAGCAGGTTGGGGTGTTGGACAAGTAACTGAAGGAACGGTAGAAGAGGAAGATGCAGAGCAGAAGGTTAAAGATGCAGTTCCTCTGATCATGGCCAAGCAACAGCTGCTGAACGGCCTTGACAGCAATGAGGAGATGAAAGAGCTTGTGAAGATAATGGGCAAAATCGATGTGCTTTCTAGGATGATTGTCTCTTTATTTGCAGTGTATGTAGCACTCGTGATGTATTCAGTGGCTACGACATGAGCACTTTGCTGAAACTAGTAATGAATGAAACCTGTGTAGCAGGCTGGGCATAGTGTTGTGAACATATAATGATTTCTATTAACGGAAATCAGGGGGTCTCCCCTTTTGCTCATATAAATAAATAAATAGCATAGGCCCTGTCGGGTCAGCTTTGTTCTCATTCGAAGACGTCGAGCAAATTGCAGTCCAACAGCAAACTATGTCATCAAATTCAAGTTTCACAGCCAAATATGAGTCCAACTAAACAACAATGTCATCATGTTTTAGTTGTCATACAATCACCAAACACAAATCAGCAAACATAACAAGTGATGTTCTCACAGCAAAATACTAAACAACATGTTCATCAGGTTTCAGTTGTCATAGCAAACACAATTTAACATAGTAGATAAAAACATCTGACAGGCAAATACGACAAAAGCAATGTAATCATCATCTGCAGCAGCAGCGTCAACATCATCGCCATGTGTATCAGTCTGAATAGTAATTCCCCATGGTGTCATCTTCTTCTTCATCCTCAACGTCCTCGAATGTTGGCTTCTTCTTGATCAACTCTTGTATGTCCATAGCACGACAGGCAATCTTTTTGCCGGCGTCATTGACATGATGGTTCTCAAAGATAATAGGAACATCTGTGTTATCTTGTACATCAGGAGCAGTGTAAGCATCATCTTGTTGTGCAACTTCATTAAACAAATTCCTCTGCACAAACCTTTGCAATACTCTCCACTCATCACTACATGCAAATGTGTCTTCCACGAAAAATATCTGTGTTGCTTGATTTGCCAAAATAAAAGGCTCGTTGGTCTGGTACGCCGCCTTGACATTGATGGATTTGAAATAATCATCAGCTCTAGGTTTTGCGATCCTGGAAAACAGGTTATACCAATGACAGCACAACAGAACCACACACCGATGATCCTCGAAATTGGAGATATACTGCAACTAAATAATGTCTGTTATGTTAGCATACATTTTAGTTGTCTCTTTGCCATACGTATCCGCGCTCATGATGGCACTGTTTTGTGTCTTCCTGCCTTCGTCTCGTGCAAGGGTGTTGTAGCGTACATCTCCAACAACACAAGATTCATAATGTCTTACCCGAGTATCAGGACCCATTGCTAGTGAGTAAAGGGCATCATCAACTGCCTGCCCATCCTCCCGCATCTTCTTAACCTATGGTTAGAAAATAGACAAGCTGATCATCTTATGTACTCAATATATTAAAAAAAACTGACAGTGCACTTCAAAAGCTTACATGGTTCTTGAACCATTTCGCAAATCCTGCCATAACCAGTTTGTCAATGTTTCTTGGATTTTGCGGCAGTAACTCCTCTTTGTAGATGCTGCACCACATAGTGATCGCGTCAAACATCTAAATATATAAGAATGTGCTGCAAGTTTAGTAGATTACGATGTATAAGCTGCAGTACTGCACTTACTTGATATAAGGTAGTATCTCAGGACAGTTATTCAACACATACCAAACTATTTTATCCAAATCTTTAGGTTTGTCCTCTTGTCGACTCTTCCCTGTAACTCGAACAGAATAATCGAAAACATTGAGCCCGGGATTGTCTTCACCCACCTCTTTGCTAAGCTGATCAGCTGTTTCAATGTATTTTGAGCAGAATGTCAACGCTTCTGTAGCAATCTAGGCCTCTACAATTGAACCCTCGGGTCTAGCGCTGTTCCTAACATAGCCCTTGAAAGTGTCTAGCCGCCTTTCAATAGGGTACATCCAGCCATACTGTACGGGACCTCTAAGTAGTGCCTCATCAGGTAGATGAATAGCCAAATGCACCTTCACATCAAAGAAGGCTGGAGGATATATCTTCTCGAGGTCGCATAGGATAGTTGGTATCTTGTCTCTAAGACACTCCAAAGCATCTATCCTGATATTCCTACTGCAGAGTTCCCTGAAGAATTGTCCCAACTCTGCAACTGCTCTATCTAAGTCAGGGCGGCCCAATCCTCTAAGGATAACAGGTAAAACCCTTTGAAGTAGGACATGGCAGTCATGAGTTTTCAACCCTTGTACCTTGTTTCCATCTGCACTGACTCTCCTTTCAGGGTTGGAAGCAAATCCATGTGGGAATCTCACACGTGACAGGACCTCGCAGAATTCTTTTCTTTTTACCTTGTCCAAGACGTACACAGCTGGTGCCATAGCCCATGGTTTACCATCATCTTGCACCTGTAAATCCTTTCTGATACCCACGTGTGTCAAATCAATCCTAGATTTTGAGGTACCTTTCGTCTTGCCTTCAATATTAAGAAGTGTGCCGATAATGCTATCACATATATTTTTCTCGATGTGCATCACATCAAGATTATGCCGCAGATCCAAATCTTTCCAATACTCCAAGTCCCACAAAGTGGACCTGCGGGTAAACAATAATCCCTCTTCTACCCTGCCACGCTTCCTTTTCCCGCTACCATTACCAGGATGGTTTCCTAGTGTAATATGCCTGACCTTCTCTAATTCCACTTGCAACTCATCGGCGGTGAGCCTCTTTGGCACATCACGGTTTTCATGCTTTGCATTGAACACATGTCTTCGGTATTTTCTAGGATGCGGCTTGTCCTTGGCAAGGAAACAGCGGTGTCCAATGTAACAGATCTTGCTAAGTATTGCGTATGACAGCGGATTCCTGTCACAGCAAACACATGCATTGTAACCATGTGTCGTTCGCCCTGACATAGTGCCCAAAGCCGGATAATCAAGGATGCACCAAATTATAACAGCACGCAGAAAGAAATCAGCTGGTGGGCTGCTATATAGGTCTCGAGTGAGAACACCCTTCCATAGCTGTTGAAGTTCCTCCACAAGAGGCTCCATGAACAAATCAAAATCCTTTCCAGGACTTTTTGGACCTGGGATGAGCAAGGCCATCATGTAGTTTGATTCTTTGGTGCAGACATTTGGAGGCATGTTCTAAGGGATAACAAGCACTGGCCACATGCTATATGTGGCGCTCTGGTGGCCAAATGGGTTTAATCCATCTGAAGCTAAGTCAAGTCTAATGTTTCTCGGGTCAGTAGCAAACTCTTTGTGTTTATCATTGAAGCTTTTCCACTCACTACCATGAGATGGATGGCTCATTACATTCTGATCTCTGTACTCCTGGTTCCTAGAATGCCACAGTACATCCTCTCTTGTTTCAGCATCATGAAACAACCTCTGCAATCTTGGTGTACTTGGAAAATGTCTCAAAACATCATGAGTAATCCTCTTCACAGCATCGCCATCTTTCCATCTTGATGATTTGCATTTCGGGCATTCACTTAAGTTGGCATAATCCTTCCAGAATAGAAAACAATTATTCTTACAAACATGGATCATATCATATCCAATTCCAACTGCATGAAGGAAATTCTTCATTTTACTATAGGTGTGTGGTACCTCAGACGCATCTGGGAAAGATCCGCGGAAAGCAGCCAACAACGCACCGAATGATTTGTTGGTCATCCGCTCAGATGTCTTCACCTGAAGAAAGGTGACCATAGCTAAGAATACTGACAGCTTATTTCCTGGGGTGACAGCAACGTTGCATTGTTCCAACATGCGGGCCCACCGTTTTTCTTCTGCAAGTGAAAGTTCACGGAATGCACGAGCATTTCGTAGCATTGTTTCAATGTTGGTGAAACTCACTGGCTCCGCCACCACCACCTCCTCCTCTTCCACCTGAGCATCAGGCAGATCAAGATGGTGATCTGCTACTTCCACGTAGTTAATAACATTGACGTTCACAGCTTCACCATGATGAACCCACCTAGTATATGGAACCGACATCCCATACAAGTGTAGATGATTTGCACAGTTGACTGGGGTCTTGTAACTGAATTCATACAACTGCTACATGGGCAGAGCACATCTGATTTTGGACCACCATACTCAGCTCTGATAAAGTTCATGAAGTTTTCAACCCCCTCGACATATGCAGCAGAGAATCTTCGAGCAGAAGTTATCCAAGTTTTGTCCATCTATTAGACATACAAATTAGTTCTTCTACTAGATATTACAGGAAAAACATATATGCTTTTTTATGAAGTCCGGAAAAAATACCTAGGTCGATGTCTAAAGCTATGGCAAGATATTTGGACGAGCAGATCTAAGTAACGAAATATATGTAAAGCTAATTCAGCAAACAGATTTGAGTGCCAATTTATGGCAGGCTGTTTCAGCAGTCAATGAGGCCGAGCACACAACCATCGAACTATCAAAGGCCACTGCAGCAACAAAGACCGAGTATAAAATGGTGTAGAGCTATTTCAGCTAACAGATTGGCTACTAGACCATGGCAATCAACGTCACAATAAATATATGGCAGGATATTTTAGCAACTAATCGGCCTTGGCATGCCATCTCAGCTAAGCAGATTGAGTGCAGAACAAGGCAATGAAGCTTCTTAAGCAGAGCATATTGAATGTAAACTACTTCGGCAAACAGTGAGATTAACAGCGTCTATCAGCTAACATTCAGCGCTACACCGACATGAACGGGGCCTCTGTCTAGAATGCGCGTACCATGGGAGAAGCTGACCGTCGTGCGTCTCCACATGAACGTCGCCAGCGGTGGCGGCGCTGACCGCCGTGCGCCTCCACAAGAACGTAGCCAGAGGTGGCGGCGCGGCTAGAGGACGGCAGTCTACGAGAGCGTACTGTGGGAGCGAGAGGATCACCGAACTGTGGCGCCGATGTATCGGCGCGGCGGGGAGGGTGGCTTTGGCGGAGCAAATGGAGTGGAGGGGGACAGGGGGAGGGGGGTTTGGGGAATATTATTGGCTAGTTGGCCGAAGGGTGGTTGAATCGGATTTGGGGGGAATTTTTGGGTGTGGGGGGAGGATTTTCGCGCGGTGGACTGGGGGAGTTTGGCGAATGGTCGGTTTCTCCAAGTGCAGTCCCACGTGTCAGTGAAGAGGCAAGCCGAAGCGCGTTCCGTTTGCATGAGCCGTGTGCAGGACCGAACGTGTGTGGGGTGCAATGCGACCGCGACAGGAGTGTTGTGAGTGTACCGCATTTTTTCCTTTTAAACTAGGTGCTTTGCCCCCTCAAAAAAAATCTGTTGCTTCGCGTGATCCATCGATACTACTACTAGTAATCCGGTAATCCCAACTAAAACGGCGCGACCGGGTCTTTTCCCGCGCGATATGCTGGGAGGTTGGCTTAGTTGGGTTTTTTAGGATGAGTAATGCTACACCTACGTAATCCCAGTTACGTAATTAACGTAATGTGAAACGTGTGAGTTGTTGATTGTAGATTGGGGGGAGGGAGGGGCCCACCACCATGAAAATCAGGGGAGGAGAGAGAGGCAATTTACATTAACCCTTTCGTAGGTTCCGTAGATGTAGAAAGATGTGTCCGATCCTACAATATAGGTCGTCCGATCTATATCTAACGGATAGGAAGGAAACTATGACAATTTACCCGCACTCCTCTCCACATATGCAGATAAGGCTTTCCCTCGTTCATCCTTTTCTCCCACAAGATCTTGATCTTCCATGCAACGCACGGGCATCTTGCTAGTACTCCTACAATATGTATATTATTGTGAAAGTTCATATACACCGGCCGAGATTAATGCAAACACGGCAGATTTTCATTACATTTCGAACTTTTATAGGACAAAAAAATAAAAGAAACCCGACCCTAAACCTATTCTACGGCGGCGACCGACGTTCTTCATCTATGATCACCATGTACGGGGGCGGGGTTCAAGACCCGTGAAGTGAAGGTGCGGTCTCCGGCGAGGAAAAGTAGAACATGTGAGACGGACCGGCCAGTTGGCACACCATGCCCTGCCGCCTCCCATGCCCTACACATCCTCGGAGGAGTCCCCGACCTCGGCGGTGCCGGACGTTGGACGGCGGTAAGTAGGACGCGTGGCTGACGGTGCTCCCATCGTCGGCCGCCAGCGTGGCCACCGCTTGTGCGGCGACTTGAGCGAGGGCGGCGACCTCGAGCTCCATCCCCGAAGACAAGCTCTCCTGCGGAGCGTTCGAGCTTGCGGTCATGGCGGATGTGGTTCCAGGTAGGAGGACGATGCGCTATGGTGTGGAGGTTAGCTCGTCGTTGCCGCTTTAAGTAGCGCATTCCAGTGAGGCCAAGCGTCCGGGTGCGTCATTAAGTCACTGGAGTTGGTTCCGCGGGCACCGAGCCTCTTAATGACGACATACGAACGGACGGCATGAATGCGGGCAGCTGGCATCGGCTAGGAACGCACCGCACGACGACGCGAGGGACGAGGGTTTTGGTGTGCCAGGGTAGTCAACTGCGGTCGTGGCAACGTTGGAGATGCCCTTTGCTGACATGCGATCCCCACATGTCATTGAAAAAGCAAGATGACCCGGCATGGTCTCAGGTCCAGAGGATGTAGTTGGCTGCGCTACACCACTCCGCGGACGCATCACAGCGCCCCATGCATCCTCGACGAGCCGGGTGTTGGGGTGTGTTTGGATTGTGGCCAAAGTGCACCTTGCCAAAATTTTGGTCATGACCAAAAGATTGGTCTTTGTTTGGATGGTTGCCATTCTTTTGGCATGCCAATGAACTCTAGCCAACTCTAGTTCATTTTTCTTGGCAATGTCGGCCAAATCATGAGCAACCAATACCTCAACCAAAATTTTGGTCATGACCCAAAGATTGGTCTTTGTTTGGATGGTTGCCATTTCTTTGGCATGCCAATGAACTATAGCCAACTCAAGTTCCTTTTTCTTGCCAATGTCGGCCAAATCATGGGCAACCAATACCTCAACCAAAATTTAGGCTACCCAATGCTTTGATGGGGCAACCATGGGCACATACCGAACATACCGTTGGCCGTGCCATAGCACTAACGCCACCCTTGGCAAACTGAAACCGACCGTGTCTAGCGACGATATGAGCGTGTCGCTCACCGCGGTCGCCGTGTCCAGAGGCGGTGCTGGAGCTGCGCCCCGTTGTTGGCCCCAACGACCCACATGAACGGTTGTCGGTGGCGAGGAGGTCGTGGGCCAGCTCCTCCATTGGACTAGTCTGCGCTACGTCGTCCCGACAGGTGTGCCCCACATGTCTGTTTCCCTGTTTTCCCGGCCATATTCGAGCGTCAGTGCTCCGCGTTGCACATTAGGCCTTTCACTATGTAGGCCAAGCGAGACAACTTATTGTTTATTTGAGCCGTTCAAGTATAATCATGTGGCGTTTGCTTATTTCTCATTCTTCTCCAACCCTCTTCTCCATTGATCATGTCGCCCTCCAGTCGAGTCCATCCTCATGCATGCCTCATTTGAACATTCCGCCGAGTATCATTCGCATGTACCCACCCTAGTCGTCTTTCAATAGATCTCCAGATCCCGAGATGAAATCGAGAGGGAACTTGTGGGGGCACGTGATACCTAAGGCATATTCAAAATTTTGAACCGGTGATCATAGCATCTGCAAATCATATATAAAGGGTATTCAATGTTCGTTTCGGTTTTCAACATACAATATACTCCCTCCTATCCTTTCTAGTTTACATATAAGTTTTATTTGTAGTCAAAGTATATCTACTTTGATCAAAAAGGTATCAACATTCAACAACGCCCAATCAATATTGTTAGATTTGTACTCGAGATGGTTTCCAATTTGACTATTGACAAGATTAACAGTACATGAGATGTATAATGTGAAAATTATATCATTGGAAACTCCTTTCACATATGAATTTGACCGTATGCTTTGTGTAAGTTTCATGTCATATATTATTACTCTAACATTTGGTCAAAGTTAGCCTCGAAAAACGCATTAGACCATGTATGCTTTGTGTAAGTTGCATGTCATATATTATTACTCTAACATTTGTGTAAGTTGCATGTCAAATATTATTACTCTAACATTTGTTCAAAGTAGTAGTGGAAGTGGATCATCTGATATAGGTATCCCTGCCTTACCCTCCCTTTCGGTCACTTACTGGCGGACCCGATGCTTGCTAGGCCCCGCATATCAGTTACTCAATGGGTTCGGCCACGTTAGGGGATCCTCATCCATAGTATACTCCCTCTGTTTTTATTTACTCCGCATAAAACGGAGGGAGTGGTGGTATAATAAATGATGTGGGCGGGGGAGGGGGAGGGACGTCGGTTTGCTCTCAACTGCAGTCCCACAAGCGAGCGAAAACGCAAGACGAAGCGTGTTCCATTCGATGAGCGACGTGGAGGGTCCAGCATGCCGGGCTGCAACGCGAACGCGACAAGAGCAATGTACAGTCAAAACCGATTGACCGGTCGTCACCGGAACCACAATTCACACCAGAACCTTCGCTGCTCGGCCTACGCCAGCCACTGCCCTAAAACCACACCAAATCTCCAGCCCATTCCCCCACCTTTCGATCCCCCAGCCCGCATCAAGCATCCCCTAGTTCGCCGGAAAGCCATGGTGCGCCGCAAGATCACTTACTACAAGATGCTGACGCCGGAGCGCCACGCAGAAATTGCGGCGGCGGTCGGCGCCACAGACCTCCGTTCCCAAGCTCACTTTGCGGCGGGCCAATCCCTGAGTTCTCTAGAGCCAAGCTACGAGGAGGAGGAAGCTGATCCAATGTTCATGGCAGAGGTCACGGCGTAGAAGCTTCCCGATGGGTATGAGACGATGGACGTTGACTTCGTGCCGGCGTCCGAGTCCCCCATGGTGCAGGCGGACCAGCGGTTCAACATGGCGATACTAAAGGAGGACCTGGAGGCAGAGGCTCAACTCGATGCAGAGCGCGCGCATGCCGCTGCCATCGAGGCTCTCCTGCAGGCAGAATCGGATGTCGTGGATGTGAACCGGGCGGCGGAGGCTCAACTTGACGCGGAGCGCGCGGATGCCGCTGCCATCGAGGCCCTCCTGCAGGCGGAATCGGACGTCCTGGACTTGAACTGGGCGGCAGAGGCTCGACCCGACGCAGAGCGCGCGGATGCCACTCTCATCGACGCGCTCCTACAGGCGGAACTGGACGCCCTGGACTTGAACCGGGCGGCGGAGGCTCGGCTCGACGCGGAGCGCGCGGATGCCGCTGCCATCGAGGCCCTCCTGCAGCCAGAACCGGACGTCCTCGACTAGAACCGGGCTGTGCTCTCGTCCGTGCAGAGTGTCCGCACGCTCCGCTTGAACGAGTAGCTGGAGGCCAAGGACAACCACGGTGCGGAGACACACGTCGACAGCGACGGCTGGTTCGCGCCGGCAGCCGAAGACGACGAGGTCGTCTCTTTTCGGAAGCAATGATAGTTTTTATTTATGTTGTTGTTTTTATGGATCTTTTGCTGTGTAAAAACATATATTTGTTATGCAAGTCACCTGACTTGGGCCAGTCTACCATTTCAGGCGGTTGGATGAATATCCTATGTCTCCTTACCCTTCTTTCCTTCTTCCTCACCTCTTCTTCTTCCCCAACAGACCACCGCACGGGCCGTACGGATACTCCCCAACATGCGGTTCGATAAACATACTCTATGAACGAAAATTATGTGTCAGTGATAGGATGGCTGAGTTTGGTGTGTTCACATGGGACAGCACATGTCAGTGAGGGTGCGTTCCCTTGGTTGGGTTTGCGGCGTGCAGGAGCGACTGTGTGAGGGTGCGGTGCGACCGCGGCGGGCAGGAGCGACCATGTGAGGGTGCGGTGCGACCACGATAGCCGTGCGCAAGTGTACCTCCTTCTCATTTTGAAAACTTTAGGCAAGCTTGGCAAAAATGTGTGGCTAAGTTTGGCAATGCAAGGCCTAGACCCAAACAGGATAAGTACGTACGTACTAGGAGTAATAGTGTTAGAAAAGAAAGGCTGGGTTTTCCTTCGCGGGATTTAATCGATACAAATCCTCGTTTCACGTGTCAATTAATGCGTATTTTTTTTCTCCAAAGACCAAAGAGCTAACCATCTCACTCATCATCGCTTGATTAATGCAGCGCCATGCAAACCAACCTTCTCACTTCCGCATGCATGCAGGGGATAATAATGTCCTTGGTTGCTAACCCCATCAATTTTGCCTCGATTAGTGTTAGTGGCCCTTTGCAAATTGTAATTTTGATATTACTGGCCTTGTGTGCAAAAAAATGGAGGTAGTAACTATATTTGACTTCCTTCCCCATTGCGGTGACGTCGACGATATTTTTTTGGGTGGTTTGTCAAAGTGCATTCGACGGAGAACACCATTGAGGGAGACCACGGTAAGTCGTTCGCAAGTGCCGCCTGCAAGCCGAGACAACCTCCTTATTTGCATCCACGAAGTCCTTTACTAGTACTACTAGGTGTAACTAATGCGGTGAGATGGCTTCTCGAAGAAGACGATGGAGAAGTGGAGTCAGCGAAGAGTGAAATGATGGTTGCTTTGTCCGTGCTTTTGTGATTTGATGCCTCACTACTTTGTGATTTGTGATAGAAGGGACAGGGGAGTAGACTCTGTGCTCTATAATGTACTACATGCGTCCAAGCATGGGAGAAAGAGGAGAGACGTTGCATTTTTCTATTCCTTCAATCAATCAATCAGGGAGCTTCGGTTCCATCTTTTTAGCTTTGGTTCCCACGATTCCAAAAGCTATTTTCACATTTGGCTACACATTGTGGATGCCCTTAACCGTACCACTTGGTTTTGCTCCTGTGTGCTATCTATACAAATCTCAATTATATTGATCTAAAAAAATTATAGAATCGAGATTAGTAAAAAGGAGGTGATTTTGCCGCGCGGATGGCGGGGGAGGTTTCTTATTTGAGCAATGCTACATCCACGTAATGGTTTACGTAAAGTTACGAACTGATGTGATGTGGGACTATTTGATTGGATTAAAGGAGAGGATTAGGCCCATCCCACCTGAAAATCAGGGGGGCATATATAGATTAGATGGAAACTATACGTAGCAGCTACGTAGCCCTTTGTAAGTCTAGGATTAGGCTTCATATTTTTAGAGGACGTTGTCCTGGCGGTTTGCTAACATGCGGTCCCACGTGTCAGTGCTTTACCAAGCCGATCCGCGTCCCACATGAGGCAAAACAAGGGTAGAAGCAACACGTGGTTAAGTTGAAGAAGATGAGGGAGAAGCGGATTCAGCAACGAGTGAAATGATGGTTGCTTCGTCCCTCCAACTTAACTGCGGGAAAGGTACAACTTTGTGATTTGACGCCTCATTGCTCATTACTACGCCGGCACCATGACTGGGGTGCTTCGCCCCGGCTGCTCTGCACTATATTCCAGTATGGCACGTGGACCCAGTAGCTTGATGTCCCACATGTCGGCGAAAGGGACTAGAAGATTTATGAAAATAAGCGCTCCACTCTTACGACGGAGGAGTAGACGACACGACGGCCTAGTGAACTGTCACTTGTACTGTATAGTACTATAGTTTTGCTGTTTCGCACGATCCATCGATACAAACCCGATTAAACAGGAAAGGGCGGGATTTTTCCCGCGCGGTAGACGATACTGGGCATACATTTCAAAGGCAATTTTAATGTATGCAAACTGAATAATTATAAGTAAAAATATGATATCTAGTAAAACTAAAAACACATATGATTTATTGTGTTAGAGTGTAGTAGTAGTGCTGTATTGCATAGTTGTTAGATGTAACATGCGAGAATGTGTAGAGATGTAGTTTAGGAGGGCCTATAGAGAGAAAAGCGTAATACGGTCACCGAACTTCAGAATAAGCTGATTACGGTCACTATATACGTTTTGCTTAATTATACGGTCACTTGCTCACAGCTCAGCATCGGATTGCACTCTGTTGACCGGCCAAATAGTCTGTGTGGCGCCATGTTGACTAGTTAAATTGACCACGTTCGTTGTGGGTCCCACCTGTCAGTTCGCATAGGCAAAAGGTCAGATAAGCAGAAATTTACACAGGCGCGACAAGGCTCCAACCCGTGCACGGGAATCACCTGGTTGTGTATGTGTCTGTCAGGGCCTGATGTGTGCGCATGCACATGTAGGTTGAGCACTTGGGCGTGAGAGTGTGTGTTGGTCGTGTGGTATACTGGTGTGTGCATGCATGCATGCGTGTGTGCGTGTGAGTGTTGTGTGCGTGCATGTGAGTGTTGGGTGCGTGTGTGGCTACGTGTGTACGTGTGAGTGTTGCGTGCGTGCGTGGGTGGGTGAATGTGTTTGTGTGAGTGTTGCGTGGATGCAGTTTGTGTGCATACGTGAAAGGGGCGTACAGGGGGGGTATGCGATGGAGAGAGAGATGCTCTTCGTTTCTCTTTATTATGACTAACTTTGTATATAGTATAAAAATATACAAATTCACAGTGTGGAATAAATATCATTGTGGGCACCATGCAATGCAAATTAGCGTTCGTACTCCTCCATATAACTTTGTAATGTTATATATATGTAAAAACTCCAAAATAAATTTTTGGCCACACTTTATTCAAAAGGAATGTTGTATGCGAAATAAACGTGAAGAGAGGGCTTTTTAGATCAATGGGGTACGTGATGTAACATGTGTGAATGTGTAGTTGATGCATTTGGCGGGGCCTAGAGAGGTATGCGTGTGTATTACGTATTCGAGAGAGGCATGGATAGAGGGGCCGACGGGGGGGCGTGGGAGAGATAGCACGAGAAATGAGAGTGGTCTAGAGAGAGAGAGAGACGAATATGACGTCACGACAAGAGATTCCATTCCCTTGAGTGTGTATAAGCAAGGGGGAGGGAATAGAGGCACCAGGAGAAATTTTCTGTGTGTGTGTTTTTTGTGTTGGTATGTGTGGGTGTGAGAAGATAATGAGATGTGGGGCGGAGGGTGTGTCACCGCGTGAGGTCCGGTGGGTCGAGGTGAGGCCCTTCGTTCTGTTCCGTCCTGCGCCACATTGGTCAGCCCGTGACGCATTTAGAAAGACCCATGGATGACTAGTTGTCGGTGGGAACGACACCTATGGGATCACAAGAATCCCTACTACAGTTGCGGGGCGCGGGGTCGTGAGAAGAGCGGATCAAACAGATAGCACATGGTTCGTTTATCCAGGTTCGGGCCGCGAGGATGCGTAAAACCCTACTCCTGCTTTGGTGGGTTGTATATATGTGTTCTTGAGCTAGCTATGGGGCGTGCGGAGCTCAAAAAGCCGAATCCTCCTCCTAGTCGCCTCGGGCCTCCTTTTATAGGAAAGGGGTTGCCACAGTGGCACACAGGAGGTGGAAAGGGTGCAGTGATGTGAGTTTATCCCTCGCATTACATGACAAGGCGCATTTAATGCGTCTTGCCCAGGTGTCCTTGCTTTATTGGGGGCGGGGGAGAGCCCTGTCTCGTCCGTCGCTGCTCCCTCTCGTGTCGACACGCGCCCTGGCCAGCGGCGCCCACGGTGCCATGTAGGCAGGCAGGCAGCTGAGGTGGCGCAGCAGTGGGTCTACACGAAGATCCGCATGCCGCCACGCAGGTGCCTGCCTAGCTGGTTGGGTCGGCAGCTGCATGCGAACGGCGGTGGAGATTTGACTAGCGTGGGCCTGATGGTGGCCATACGGGTGTTCTTGGCAAGGGCCTAGCCGGGGCCCCGGCAATGGTCTTGCCGTGGCGCCTGCTGTCATCCCCGGCAAGGCTCTTGCCGGGGGCCTTGTGGTCCTCCTTGGCTGGGATCCCGCCAAGGATCATCATCTTCTAAAGGGTGTATCTGGTCTTGAATGTCTTCACAAAGATCTGCATGCCACCACGGGGATGTCTCCTGAATCCTTGCCCCATGGGGGCAGCGGACTCATGGGTGACTCACTCCGTAGGTGTGGGGCGAGCTGCCACGGCAAGGGTCTTGCCGGGTTTGCTAAAACCGCCTCCCGGCAAGGATCTTGCCGGGGGGTCCGCTTCGTCCCCTTTGCTCTTTGTGGTCTTGGTCTTGGCGTCGTTCTGCTTCTCCTGAGCTTCGGCCTTACCTTGGCTCACCTCCCTTGCCTTGCTCAGTGTGGTGGTGCCCGTGGCTCAGACTGCCCGTGCACAGTTATAGGGGTACAAAAAGTGTACCCCTCTTTTTGTACACTGACAGGAGCCCCCGGTCCTGGGCCACACGTAAGCACAATCGCGTCGTTGGGCTAGGCCCAAAAACGGTGCGCGGGCAGGCGGGGCGGTTTTTACCGCGGTAAGTCTCTTCGCGCGCTGCGCTTCCCATGCTTCTCGCGCGTGGCGCGGCATGGGAAGGCGTGTGTGACGTGGGCGGCATGCGTGCGGCTGAGCTCTGCATGCATGCGTCACGTTGTAGTAAAGGGGGCGGTTCGTGCCTTCCCCATAAACGGAGGGAGGCGTGGAGGCGCGGCCCATTTACTGAACGGGGCCGAGGCATGGTCTTCAAGGCGTCCACTCCCCACGATCACGTGGTGGGGAGAGATCGCCTCACCCGTCGCCTCGGTCCTGCACGCCCGCCACGTGGCTCTCATGCGCTTGGGGTGGCGAACTATGGAGGTGGGAAACCGGGCCGTCGCGGGCTGGGGCGGCGGGTCGGTCCCAGTTCCCATGCGCCTTCCGCATCTTGATTGGCTCAGCGGGGCGGCCGAGCCCCCACCCCGTTCCTTTATAAAGAGCGGGAGGGGGGGATGGCGTCCCGCATTCTTTTCATCTCCTCCTTCCTTCAACTTCTGCTCCCCCCTTCCATCCGCCATGGAGAGAGGGAATCCTGGTCCTTCAACAGTGGCGGCAAGGGTCGCCGCTCGACAACGCGTCCCTCCTTCTCCTGCACCTGAGGTGGCAGAGCCAGCCGCGAGGGGAAGGGGGAGGGGGCGAGGCCGTGGGCAAGGCCGAGGCACTCGAGGAAGAGGAGGACGGGGCGGCATGCCGGCCTCGCTTCCGCCAGCAGTTCCTCCCCCCATGGAGGGCCACGTTGGGAATGACCCTTGCGAGTACTTCGTCAGGCTGCGCCGGCCGCCTCACCGTCGCCTTCGCCTCCCGACTCCATTCGCACGGGAGATGGAGCTGGATCCGCCGGAGTCGCTGCAGCTGCACATGAGGGGCTGTGGGATCAGCGGCACGCGGGTCCGCGTCGACTTCCCCACCCCTCACGTGATGTATCTTTGTCGGGGATGGAAGACGTTTGCTCATATCCACCGCTTGACGGAGGGGCTCACTCTCCATTTTAAGCTGATGGAGGGTGGCCTTCTCTCCGTCAAGGTCTTTGGGTGTTTTGGGACCCGTGCAAGGTGCTGCGTGGAGACCTCTTCTGATAGTGAAGACCCCTCCTCGGGCGGGAGTGACGAGGAGGACAGCGGTAGCGACGACGAGGGTAGTAGGCGTCAGGATGACGGGTCCGTTAGGTGTCGGGCGCCGCTCCGTGCGGCACCGGCGACCCCATCATCCGTGTCGCCGGCTCCCTGAACTTCTCGGGGTCGTCTCCTTGGGCGGTTGGCATTGGGAGGCTACGGAAGAGGAAGAGGGCGGGCGGCAAGGCCGTCAAATCAGAGTACGCGGGCACCGACGCCTTCGACGCGTGCTGACGTCCTGTCGCCTCGTCTTCGAGCTTTGCTTCCAGCGCTGCCATCACCATCCAGCCTTCGGACGGCCACCGAGATGTTCTCTTGGTGTCTTCTGCCACCCGTAGCTCGCCTAGGCACCCCTTTTGCCCTTTTCGCCTCCTTGACCTGCCTCTTGAGGAGTGGGAATAGAAAGGGATTACGGGCACCTTATCTCTTTTTAGCTTGTAAGCCTTCGGGCCTTAGCTGAATTTAAAACTTGTAATCCCATCATTCATGTTTTTCATTCCCTCTGGACTGTACCTGAGTGGAATGTTTTTTAATGAAGAAGGGATGCTTGCCGGGTCATTTGTTTGCGAGTGGAACCCACGACAAGGAGTAAATCCTTGATATCTTCAAGATAAACATTTCCTTGCCCGGCAACAAGCCTTGTGTAGGATCGAAAGTAAGTCTAGAGGGGGGTGATTAGACTACTTGACCAAATAAAAACTTAACCTTTTCCCAATTTTAGTTCTTGGCAGTTTTTAGCTATCTTAGGACAAGTCAAGCAATCATTACACAATTCAAGCAAGCATTCAAAAAGTATATTGGCAGCGGAAAGTAAAGCATGCAACTTGCAAGAATATAAAGGGAAGGGTTTGGAGAATTCAAATGCTATTGGAGACACGGATGTTTTCCCCGTGGTTCGGATAGGTGGTGCTATCCTACATCCACGTTGATGGAGACTTCAACCCACGAAGGGTAACGGTTGGGTGAGTCCACAGAGGGCTCCACCCATGAAGGGTCCACGAAGAAGCAACCTTGTCTATCCCACAATGGCCATCGCCCACGAAGGACTTGCCTCACTAGCGGTAGATCTTCACGAAGTAGGCGATCTCCTTGCCCTTACAAATTCCTTGGTTCAACTCCACAATCTTGTCGGAGGCTCCCAAGTGACACCTAGCCAATCTAGTAGACACCACTCTCCAAGAAGTAACAAATGGTGTGTTGATGATGAACTCCTTGCTCTTGTGCTTCAAATGATAGTCTCCCCAACACTCAACTCTCTCTCATAGGGTTTGGATCTGATGGAAAGAAGATTTGAGTGGAAAGCAACTTGGGGAAGGCTAGAGATCAAGATTCATATGGTTTGAATGGAATATCTTGGTCTCAACACATGAGTACGTGGTTCTCTCTCAGAACATATGAGTTGGAATGGTGTATGTGTTCTAATTGCTCTCTCCACGAGTGAAGAGGAGGTGGAGGGGTATTTATAGCCTCCACACAAAATCCAACCGTTACACACAATTTATCAATCTCGGTGGGACCGAATCAGAAAACTCGGTCGGACCGAAATAGTAAACCTAGTGACCATTAGGAATTTCGGTGGGACTGACATGCAACTCGGTAGGACCGATTCGGTTAGGGTTTGGGCATAACGTAATCTCGGTGAGACCGATTGCACAAACTCAGTGAGACCGAGTTTGGCAATAAGCTAACCAGAGAGTTGGTCAGGCAGACTCGGTGGGACCGACTCGCTCTTTCGGTGAGACCGAAAAGTTACAAGAAGGAAACATAGAGTTTACCTTGCATTCTCGGTGGGACCGATTCGCTCTTTCGGTGAGACCGAAAAGTTACGAAAGGGAAACAGAGAGTTTGCAAGCCCATCTCGGTGAGACCGAGATCCTTATCGGTAGGACCGAATTGCTAGGGTTTGGCAGTGGCAAATGACAAGTGAAACTCGGTGGCGCCGGAATGAAAGAATCGGTATGACCGAGTTTGGCTTAGGGTTTAGGTCATTTGTGGCTATGGAGAAGTGGTTGAGTATTTTGGAGCATATCACCAAGCACATAAAGCAAGAGGCTCATTAAGCAACACCACATCCCTCTTTGATAGTATTGGCTTTTCCTAAAGACTCAATGTGATCTTGGATCACTAAAATATAAAATGAAGAGTCTTGAACTTTTGAGCTTGAGCCAATTCTTTGTCCTTAGAATTTTGAGGGTTCCACTTTCACATCCATGCCATGCCAATCATTGAGCTTTCCTAAAATAATCATCTTGAAATAGCATTAGCTCAATGAGCTATATGTTGTTATGAATTACCAAAACCACCTATGGATAGTTGCACTTTCAATCTCCCCCTTTTTGGTAATTGATGACAACATATAGATCAAAGATTCGACAAATGATAATAAGCATGAAATATATCGTCGCTTTGAGAAGTATGTGACAAATAAGAGCTCCCCCTAAATTTGTGCATATTTAAAATTTGCTTTGGACTGCAAATGCACAAGGAGTTAGAATCATGGGTTACTCTTCCATGTCACATACATCTTGGTGGAGCGCTTAAAAAAATGATAAGATTGAAATACATGCACTCATCACCAAGAATGGTGAATGATCACAAAAGATAGATAGAATGATAATATTTAAGCAAGCATTAAGCAAACATTAAGTGTAGCTTATGATCAAACACATGATCATCTATGTCTCACAAACATAAGGACGTAGTATCTCACACACAAGCAAACAAAGTTTGAAAAACCACCAAATAAAACAAGAGAGAATAAAAGCAACACTCTCTCTCGAAGCCTATGATCTATACATTTTCTCCCCCTTTGGCAACAAGTTACCAGAAAGTTCCTAGAAATGCATAGTGCTAAGTCGACGCTCAGGCTTGATCTTCAGGTGGTGGTGGAGTCCGGAGCACTCCAAGGACGAAGCCTTTGGTAGACGTGGTCGGAGTTGAGGCTGAAGTGGATGCTGGAGCTGGTGGAACTGAGGCTGTGGCTGGCGCAGACGTTGTAGCTCTGGTGTCAGCAACTGGTAGTGCAGAAGACCTCGGACCTCGTGGCACCCGGGCAAAAGCATCAGTCGTGGTCCTGCGTCTCCTCTCATTCATGTCCTCCTGGAGCTGCTCCACGGCAGTCTATATCTCTGTCACCTTGATGTTCAAGTCATAGAACCTCTGTTCCATGATCCTCTCTAAGCTTGCCTAGTTCTGAGTCAGGGTGGCAAGTCCTTGCTCAATCCGCAGGGTGGACGCAATCAGGTAACCAAGCTGCTCTTGTTTGGTTTTCAGGAAGTAATCAGATGCCTCTACTTGAGTAGGCATCCTGGCAGCTTTCTCCTTCTTCGCCTTCTCCTTCTGAGCTTGTGCATGGACAGATGATGGCTCATTCTCAGTCATGACCACTTGGTTATCTTCAAAATCTGGACGGATGGGCAGGTGTTCCTTATCCAAGAGGTATATCCCCGTGCCCATCTTGGAGTTGATGAGCTCCTGAATCTGTGGGGCATATCCACAGCTCCTCTTCTGGTCTGCTGCTGTCCTCTTGATTGTTTCCACTATGAGACTCATGACTTTGAATTTTTTAGGCGCGTCAAAGACATGAAGCAAATTGCTCGCATGACCTCTGATCATCTTGTGATCTCCAGACTTGGGCAATAGGGTGTGCCTCAGTATCCAGTTGATAGTGGGCAGTCCTGACAGAAGATATTGCACGGAGCCAAATTTGAACATGTCAAGTGCTTCATTCAGAATCTCCTTGTACATGTTGGACATAGAGTTGTGGTCCATCTTTTTCTTGACATAAATGTCCAAGTCATCTGCTTGCTCCTCTAGGGCATTGATCAACTTCGCCCATTCCTCAATAGTTGATTGGTACCTTGTACCCTCTGACATCCAAGTGATCCTACCATCTGGGTAGAAGTGTGTTGTGGAGTAGAATTGCATGATTAGCTCCTCGTTCCACTTTGTGAGCTTCTGCCCAACAAAGTCTGCCACTCCACACGCACTAAAGCTGTCATATACTCCAGGGTAGTGTTCCTCATTTTCCTTCATGTAGGTCCAGTCGACCCATCTCATGTCACATACAATTGGCTTCTTGTCAAGCAAAACTGTCTCATAGAAATCCTGCTGCTTCTTGGTATGAAACATGTAGTCCACTGCAGTCCTTCTCCTAGAAGCATACGGATCTGCTTCTCTCCACTTCCTCAGCCCTGAATCTCTCCTGAGCTTCATATCCTCAGCCACAGGATAAGCATCGTTGTGGTCTGGGATCTTGGGCTTGAGCTTCCGAACGACATTCTCTTCCTCTTCCTCTGCAGCTTCAGGCACTGGGGCCTTGTTCTTCTCAGTGGCTGGGATGCTTCTGGTGTTTCTCTTTGGTGCACTCTTAGGCTTAGATGCAGCCTTGGGTGCTTCCTTGGGCTTGGATGCAGTTGTCCCTGACCTTATGGCATCTCCCATAAGTTTGGCTGCCTTGGGTGCTGGTGCAGCAACCTCTTCTTCTTCCTCCTCATCTTCCATGATGGAGGCCTTCCCAAGCACTCTGGCTACAGTCTTCTTCACTCTTTCTTTCCTCTTTTTGCCCTCAGCAGCAACGGGCTCAATGGGAGCAGGCTTCACAGTTGAAGCTATAGCCTTTGACATGGGCTGCCTGCCTGCTGGCCTTTTGATTTTCAGCCCTGGCTTTGTGCCTTGAGCTGGCTCAACTCTCTTTGATGTGGCCTCTTCCCCTGCCACATAGTCTTCATCTTCAGAATCAGAAGTTCTCTTCTTCCTTTGTCTAGTGGCAGCTTTAGGCAGGTTGCTGGGTGTGCTCCTGCTGCCATCATCTGAGGAACTTGAGGGGCTAGTGCCCTCACTCAACTGCACTTGCTGCTCTGACAAGTTCTGGCTGTCACTCTGGTCTGACATGATGCAAACTGACTACTGACCCTGTGAATAGATTATAGATGAGATAGAGTGGATGAGCATCACAAAATGCAGAGATTTTTGCAAAAGAATAATTCAAAAACTTAGTTTTAGTTTCCCACTGAGATCATCTCGGATCTACCGATTTTCAAACTCGGTGACACCGAAGCAGTTTTGGCACTAGAACTAGTGAACTCGGTCAGACCGAGTCACAGTTCGGTGGCACCGAGACTGCTAGGGTTTCACAGAGTTCCAAAATCGGTCACACCGATAAGTAATTCTCAGTCAGACCGAGTTTTACTTGTGCAATGGCATAAGCCAAATCGATGGGACCGAGTTTTTCAACTCGGTGGGTCCGAGATGGTTTCAGCGGAAACCTAACCCTAAAATTTTCGAATTAAACCTAATCTATGAGTTCATTGACTGAATAGGAGTTTATCAAACGTGGCAAGAATCATGATGATCACAATGTTCTAGGAATCGGATTGGAGAATAGCACAAAGATCGAGTCCATACCCTAGTTCAGCGGAGACTCGCTACGGCGGCAACGGCGGGGCAGAATTCCCGTTGACGGCGACGGAGACCAGCGACTGGAGGCTGCTGGCGGCGAGGAGGACGATCCGGAGACCCAGGAGGCAGAGCGAGCTATGCGCGGGCGAAGAGGTTTCGGAGAAATTTCCAAAATTCTGCCCGTCACTATATATAGCCCGACCCTGTCGGTGTGACCGAGTGGAACAACTCGGTGGCACCGAGATGCAAAACTGTATACAGTTATTGCAACTCGGTGTGACCGAGTGGTTCAAATCGGTTGCACCGAGATCGAAAACCTAGATCAACTTAATGATCTCGGTAGGACCGAAAGTATGGTATCGGCCAGACCGAGAATCACAAAGAGGTTTTGGAAGTTTAAGTCTATGACGAATCGGGGACTCCGAGCGCTCCTCACACAGAGTGGTTCGGATCTGACTTGATCAAATTTTGTGATGCAGCACGAATAGAGTTTGAGACGAGAAAAGCATAGATAGCTAGAGGAGGTTCTTAGGCATTCTTGTCCATCCACTTGGCAAAAGAAGATAAAGCCAAACAATCAAAACAACAAGTGGATGTCCTCGAATGAGTAAAATATGCAACCAACATGCTCACACAATAAGATGGCAAATGAAATATGTGGCAAAGCATGCACAAACAATTCTAGCATCTATCAAGCAATTTGCGATGACTAGGTCATCTATATATGAGTATATTGACTTAGGAGTCAAGTGAGAACACTTGATCGTAGGTCATACTCATCGTTTAAGCTCAAGTGGGGTTACCACTTTTACATAAAGCATTGTTGTATTCACATCTTTAGAGTTGCTTTAGCTCAAGTCTTAGAGTAAAGCTCCCCCTAGATGTGATATCCCCCCTAAGAGGGATGAACTAACCTTGGGTTTTGTCGATGATGACTTCATGTATATGTTGAAGATGTGGATGCTCAATGTTGATGTAGATCACTTGGAGCTATCCATTCGAGTGAATTGCACTTTCAATACCTACATGGGTTAGTCCCACAAGGAACAAACAAGGATATCCATAGACATAGAGTGATGCATACACAAGATGATGTCCATGAAAACTTTAGGTTACCTTGTCCCTTGTCTTACCAACAAGAGGGTTTGTGACTCCTTGAACTAGTGCATGATGTGGAAGTTGATTGCACTTGTTCTTGCCAAAATGATGAGAGTGAAATATGTTGGCGGAGTCACCCTCAAGAACTTTCTAGTTCCTTTTCTTTTGGATCCACACCATCTTGATGGGAATCCTTGGAGTTGTAGTCGTACTTGATGAAGTGGAACTTGACGTGGTCTTGGGAATCCACTTGACTAAGGTCTTAGGAGCTTCTTCAAATGCATCAATCTCCTCTTGAAGCTTGTCCTTGCCTTTTTGCTTGTAGTCTTGTGGTGGAAGATCATCTTGAGCTTGTATCCCCTTGAAAGAGGTGTCATACTTCTCTTGTTGAGAAACAAACTTTGTCTTGGGTTATTGATCTTCTTCCCATTCAACTCCATTGGCATTGAACTTTCGTTCAAAACCAACACCTTGATTCTTCCGGTGCATTCCTTGCTTGCACACAATTTCCTCGAATTGCTTACTCCCGGCAAGGATTTTGTATACTCCCTTCTCTATAATCCCCTTCAATAAGCTATTTTATTGCTCAAGTGTAACTTGGCTAAGAGAATCATTAGTGGAATCAAGAGAACTACTAGAAGCACCAATATTGGATTTAGCATGATCATTGTTACTACTAGAGGAAGAATCTTTCTTGTTCTTGTTACTAGACTTGACTTGAGGCATGTAAGTGGATAATAGTAAATGCTTGGCAATGTAAGAAGAACTTTTCTTGCGGAGATCATCATTGATTGCTTTTAAGAACTCATGCTCTTGCTCAAGATTGAGCTTTTCAAAGCGTAATTTCTCATGAGCTCTTAAAAGTTCTCGATGATCTTCGAAGATAGTTTCATGAGCTAACTTGAGAGTGTTTAGCTCTTTAGTTAGAGCTTCAATCTTCTCCTTATCATTGTCATTCGTTTTAGCATGATTAATTGATGTTTCATCATGGTACTCATCACTAGATTTGTCAACAAGCAAGTCATCATGACCTAACAAGTCATCTTCATCACTATTAAAATCAACATACTCGGGGTGTGTTACCTTACGACCTTTGGCCATGAAGCATCTTACAATTCCTTCATTTGGTGAGTTAAATATGTCGTAGGAGTTGGTTGACACAAGTGCTAGACCGGCAACACCTTCATCTTGAGTATCTTCGGAGTCGGGGTGATAACTTCTCTCGGAGTGCCTGTCGGAGTCGGAGCCAGATACCCATTCACCAACATGAGCTTGATGTCTTCGTTTTGTGTAGCTCCTTGATGATTTTTCCTTCCTTTCTGAGTCCTTTCTTCTCCGTGAGTATCTCCGTTCATAACGATCATCTCTACTCCTTCTCTCTCTTGGTGGTGATTCTTTGCTTCTTCTTTTTTGGAGAATCTTCTCTTCTCTTGTAGGCAGCCGTACACTCACTGGAATAGTGTCTGGGTCTTCCACAATTATAGCAGTTTCGCTCTCGACTAGAAGATCTTTTGTCATTGTATGACCTTGACTTGAAGCTTCTATCTTTGCTTCTACTCTTGTAGAACTTGTTGAAGTTCTTCACCATTAAGCTCAATTCTTCATTGATGGTTTGTTTCTCACTTGATGATGTGGGGACTTCACATGAGGCTTTGTGGGCACCAATTCATTTGTTGTGAAGTTCCTCTTTATCCATGAGTGACATCTCATGAGCAACAATCCATCCAATCACTTCCGTTGGCTTGAGATCTTTGTAATTTGGCATCATTTGAATCAATGTGCACACGGTATCATATTTCCCATCCAAGGCTCTTAGGATCTTCTTGATGATGAATCTATCAGTCATCTCTTCACTTCCTAAGCCGGCAACCTCATTTGTGATGAGAGCAAGCCTAGAGTACATTTCGGCGACACCTTCACCATCCTTCATCTTGAACTTGTCAAGTTGACTTTGGAGCACATCCAACTTGGATTCCTTGACGGAGTCGGTACCTTCGTGCATATCAATCAAAGTGTCCCAAATTTCCTTTGCATTCTCAAGGCGGCTGATTTTGTTGAATTCTTCGGGGCACAATCCGTTGAAGAGAATATCACAAGCTTGAGCATTGTATTGCAACATCTTCAACTCATCCGCGGCAGCTTCACGGTTTGGTTCCCTCCCATCAAAGAACTCACCTTGCAAGCCAACACAAACAATAGCCCATACGGCGGGGTTATGTCCAAGAATATGCATTTTCATTTTATGCTTCCAACTAGCAAAATTAGTACCATCAAAGTAAGGACCTCTATGGTGATAATTTCCCTCGCTAGACGCCATACTCTCCTAGGTTGTGAAACCAAGGCTATGACCACCAAAGCTATGGAGACCAAAGCTCTGATACCACTTGTAGGATCGAAAGTAAGTCTAGAGGGGGGGTGATTAGACTACTTGACCAAATAAAAACTTAACCTTTTCCCAATTTTAGTTCTTGGCAGTTTTTAGCTATCTTAGGACAAGTCAAGCAATCATTACACAATTCAAGCAAGCATTCAAAAAGTATATTGGCAGCGGAAACTAAAGCATGCAACTTGCAAGAATATAAAGGGAAGGGTTTGGAGAATTCAAACGCTATTGGAGACACGGATGTTTTTCCCATGGTTCGGATAGGTGGTGCTATCCTACATCCACGTTGATGGAGACTTCAACCCACGAAGGGTAACGGTTGGGTGAGTCCACGGAGGGCTCCACCCATGAAGGGTCCACGAAGAAGCAACCTTGTCTATCCCACAATGGCCATCGCCCATGAAGGACTTGCCTCACTAGCGGTAGATCTTCACGAAGTAGGCGATCTCTTGCCCTTACAAACTCCTTGGTTCAACTCCACAATCTTGTTAGAGGCTCCCAAGTGACACCTAGCCAATCTAGTAGACACCACTCTCCAAGAAGTAACAAATGGTGTGTTGATGATGAACTCCTTGCTCTTGTGCTTCAAATGATAGTCTCCCCAACACTCAACTCTCTCTCATAGGGTTTGGATCTGATGGAAAGAAGATTTGAGTGGAAAGCAACTTGGGGAAGGCTAGAGATCAAGATTCATATGGTTTGAATGGAATATCTTGGTCTCAACACATGAGTAGGTGGTTCTCTCTCAAAACATATGAGTTGGAATGCTGTATGTGTTCTAATTGCTCTCTCCACGAGTGAAGAGGAGGTGGAGGAGTATTTATAGCCTCCACACAAAATCCAACCGTTACACACAATTTATCAATCTCGGTGGGACCGAATCAGAAAACTCGGTCGGACCGAAATAGTAAACCTAGTGACCGTTAGGAATTTCGGTGGGACTGACATGCAACTCGGTAGGACCGATTCGGTTAGGGTTTGGGCATAACGTAATCTCGGTGAGACCGATTGCACAAACTCAGTGAGACCGAGTTTGGCAATAAGCTAACTAGAGAGTTGGTCAGGCAGACTCGGTGGGACCGACTCGCTCTTTCGGTGAGACCGAAAAGTTACAAGAAGGAAACATAGATTTTACCTTGCATTCTCGGTGGGACAGATTCGCTCTTTCGGTGAGACCGAAAAGTTACGAAAGGGAAATAGAAAGTTTGCAAGCCCATCTCAGTGAGACCGAGATCCTTATCGGTAGGACCGAATTGCTAGGGTTTAGCAGTGGCAAATGACAAGTCAAACTCGGTGGCGCCGGAATGAAAGAATCGGTATGACCGAGTTTGGCTTAGGGTTTAGGTCATTTGTGGCTATGGAGAAGTGGTTGAGGATTTTGGAGCATATCACCAAGCACATAAAGCAAGAGGCTCATTAAGCAACACCTCATTCCTCCTTGATAGTGTTGGCTTTTCCTAAAGACTCAATGTGATCTTGGATCACTAAAATATAAAATGAAGAGTCTTGAACTTTTGAGCTTGAGCCAATTCTTTGTCCTTAGCATTTTGAGGCTTCCACTTTCACATCCATGCCATGCCAATCATTGAGCTTTTCTGAAATAATCATCTTGAAATAGCATTAGCACAATGAGCTATATGTTGTTATGAATTACCAAAACCACCTAGGGATAGTTGCACTTTCACATTGCCGTCTCCCCACTTCGCTCGACCTTCCTCACGCCTTTGGCGGAGGCAGGGATGAGGCGGGTTCTGGCTCCTTGTTTCATCCTTTCGCTGCCGCGACTACGACCAAACTTGGCCCTAGGAACGAGCCCTAGGGCCTAGACTTATGGGAGCACGGTAGCTTAGGGGAAAAGGAGGTTTCACATACCCCAGTCCATAATGGAATGCATGATAAGGGATGAAGAACTTATCTGAAGATGCAGCCCCCGGCAACCCTGGTTCGTCGTGGGTGAATCTTTGCTCTTGCAGCCCCCGGTAATGCTGGCTTGCCGGGGGCTAGATGCTGGTCTGTTCATCTTATTTTGCTCCCCAAGTGGTTCGGCACGGATATCCGTGTGTCCTGTGAACCAAAGAAGACAAAATAAAGACAAAGAGATGCACACTCGACCTCTAAGCTAGGGGTTAGTCACCGCTAAGCACTATCAACCCTAACCAAGGACGAGACTTGACCTAGCATGCATGCTATAACTTAGGGCGCCAGCGCTTCATTCATTTATGCTCAGGGTCTGCGCCTGGCTTTCTACAAAGGGTTACATGCATCATCGGCAATGCTTGTACAAAAGGTGGCTTGCCAGGGGGCCCGGCAAGCCATGCCTCATGGGTAAAACTTGCGAAGATGCTCAATGTTCCAGGAGTTACTCACTGGAACGGCATCTTCGGTCTCCAGGCGGACTGCGCCGGGCCTGGTGACTCGTATTACCCGATAAGGGCCTTCCCACTTTGGTGTCAACTTGTTGGAATTCTTGGCCGATTGAACGCGCCGAAGGACAAGGTCGCCTTCCTCAAGGCTTCGGGCATGAACCTTGCGGCTATGGTAGCGGCGCAAGGCTTGCTGGTAGCATGCTGCTCTCACAGCCGCCCAGAGACGATCTTCCTCAAGGAGCATTGCGTCATCTTGCCGCAGTTGCTCTTGCTCAAGCTCATCATAAGCGAGCACTCGAGGTGACCCGTATATGAGTTCAGTGGGGAGAACTACTTCTGCCACGTATACTAGGGCAAATGGTGTCTGGCCGGTGGCTCGATTTGGCGTCGTCCTGATCGACCAAAGAACCATCGGCAACTCATTAGTCCAGCGCCTCCCACTCTTGTGCAGCCTGTCAAAGGTCTTGGTCCTTAAGCCTCGCAGTACTTCAGCGTTTGCCCTCTCAGCTTGACCATTGCTTCGTGGGTGAGCAACGGAAGCGAAAAAGACTTTGCTGCCGAGGTCTTGGATATATTGCATGAAGGTGTGGCTTGTGAACTATGTGTCGTTGTCGGTGATGACCCTGTTGGGTAGACCAAAACGGCACACTAGTCCCTTGAAGAACTTGACGGCTAACTGAGCTGTGACCTTCCTCACTGCCTCCACCTCCGGCCACTTTGTGAACTTGTTGATTTCAACGTACAAGTACTCAAAGCCCCCGACAGCGCGGGGGAAAGGGCCCAGTATGTCGAGCCCCCAGACCGAGAAGGGCGAGGAGAGAGGAATGGTTTGAAGGGATTGAGCTGGCTGATGAAGCTTCTTTGAATGGAACAGACACGCTTCACACCTGGTGACTAGTGTCGTCGCATCCTGGAGGACGGTGGGCCAGAAGAAGCCTTGCCGAAATGCCTTGCTGGCAAGGGCCCTTGACCCGATGTGGGATCCACATATGCCTCTGTGTATCTCCGCCAACAGCTCCAGTCCTTCTTCGCGAGGGATACACTTCAATTTCACACCGTTCGGCCTCTTTCTGTATAGGACGTCATCGACGAACTAGTACATGGTAGAGCGACGGGCTACTTTTCCGCTTCTTCTTGCTCTTCAGGAAGTTCCCCTGTTTGGTGGAATCGGACGGTATGATGTGCCCACGCTGGAGCCTGGGGCTCGACAGCAAGGACTAAAGGCATTTCCTCCGCTATAGGAGTGGCTGTCTCGACGGCAAGAGCTTGACGCTCCGCCGGAGCTAGCAGTCCCGTGGCGGGCTCAGTGTCCCCGGCAACATCCTTGCCGGCGGCTCCGGGGAGCTCGGCGGGAAAGTACTTGTCGGGTCCTGATTTCCTTATCTTGTTCTGCTCTGTTGATGGATCAACGGATGGCTGAGTTAGCTGGAGCACAAAGGTACCTGGTTCCATAGGTAGCTTGAGGGCAGCGCGTTTTGACAGGTAATAGGCAATATCGTTCTCCGCTCGGGGAACATATTCAGCCTGTATACCATCGAAACGCTCTTCCAGCTTTCTCACTTCATCGACGTAGGCCTTCATCAACGGGCTCTGGTAGTCCTTGTTGAATTGCTTGACAACGAGCTACGAGTCGCCCCTGACGATGAGCTTCTTGATTCCCAGGTCCGCTGCGATCCTAAGACCGGCAAGCATCCCTTCGTACTCTACCGTATTGTTTGTTGACACCTCCCTGGGGAAGTGCATCTGGATCACGTACTTGAGGTGCTCTCCGGTGGGTGCGACAAGCAGTACGCCAGCCCCGGCGCCGTGTAAGGAGAAAGCTCCATCAAAGTACATGATCCAACTGCAACTTGCCTCCTTGCCGGGGAGAGCAGTCTCTTGGGCTTCTTCGTCAGCCGTTGCGGTCCATTCTGCAATGAACTCCGCCAGGACTCGGCTCTGAATCATCGAAGTACTTTCAAACTTGAGGCCAAAGCTGGACAGCTCCAGTGCCCATTCCACAATTCTTCCCATTGCATCTGGATTGTGCAATATCCGTTGCAGAGGGAGGTCAGTGACGACAGTGATCTCGTGTGCCTGGAAGTAGTGACGCAGCTTCCTCGAGGCCATAAGAAGGCGGAAGAGCAATTTCTGCATGCCGGAGTACCTTGATCTAGCTCCCTGCAGGAGGGAACTAACAAAGTAGACCGGGTGCTGCATCATTTTCTTCTTCGGCGGCACATCAACTGGATGTGTCGTCTCTACCGGTGGAGCTTATGGTGAAAGCCCCTCCCATGCCGTCCTCATTGACAGAAACCTTCTTGGTTCCCGGCGGTATGGCCTTGGGCTTCTTGTTTCCACCGGTGGAGCTCTCTGGCATGTCCTCGATGGGAGCGCTACACTCCGGAGAGGTGCGCTTGCCGGAGTGGGTGTCCGAGGTCTCACCGATCTTCTTCTTCTTCCCTCTCGGGGTCCCAGCGGCAGGAGCAAGTGCCCTAGTGGTGGCAGCTGCTACAACTGCTTGCTGGTATAGTTGGTCAGTGCAAATCAGCGCATCTTTCTTATCGGAGGGGATGGCGATGATCGTCACAGGTCCTGGCATCCTCAGGGTGTTGTAGGCGTAGTGTGACGCCGCCATGAACTTGGCCAGCGCTGGGCGGCCAAGGATCCTGTTGTAGGGCAAGGGGATCTTGGCAACATCAAACACGATCCTCTCCGTCCTGTAGTTCAGATCGCTTCCAAAAGTTACGGGCAGCGTGACCTTTCCCTTAGGTTGGTTTCTTCCCGAGGACCACGTGCCCGTCTCTTCGAGGTCTCCATCAGGAATCTGTAGTTTCTCGATCATTGCAGGCGAGATCAAGTTCAGACCGGCCCCGCCATCGACTAGCATATTTTTCACCTTGACGTTCTGTATTGTTGGTGAAACCAACAATGGCAAGCACCCGACCGCAGTAGTGCGGTCAGGGTGATCCTCGGTGTAAAAAATGATAGGTGTGTTGGACCACTTCAGCGGCCTTTGGGCATCAAACGACGGCTCTGCCGCTGTAATCTCTCACGCGCACTGTGTAAGCTGGCGGTGAGAAGTATGCAGCGAGGCGCCTCCGTCGATGCACATGGCCTCTATAGCTTTCTGAAACTCTTGGTCGCCGGATTCGTCGTCCTCTTCGTGATCGTCATCTTCTGGCTTTTTGTCACGGCCCCGGGCGGGCCTCTCCTGTTTTTTATCCTTGCCGCGACGGCCCGCCTGGTCGTCACACATCTTGCCGGACCCCTTAGCACCGTCTTGGCCCTTCTGCTTGTCCCGCCTCTCATATTCAGCCCTCTGCTTCTCAGCGAGGAGCTCAACCTGTCGGCAGTCTTGGAGAGCATGGCCTTTGGTGCGATGGATCTTGTAGTATCGCTTGTCGGAGTTTCCTGGCTTCTCGGCAACCGCCAAGGCCCGGCAGGCGACACATCCGGCAGTTTCCTTGCCAGGGTCATCTGCCTTGGTTTTCTTGGTGGAGCCGGTGTCATCAGATCCCTCGATGGCAAGCACGGCTTTACCTTTGCGCTTCCTGTTGCGGCGCCGGCCCTTCTTCGCCGGGGCGGCAGTATCTTCATCTGAGGAGTCAGTTGCCATGCCGGCGTCTTCACCAGGGTACTTCCTTCCCTCTTTAGCCCGGGCACATCTGTCAGCAAGAACATAGAGTTCTGCCACATCTTTCACCTTGTTCATTGCCAGCTCTTCGCGCATCTTGCAGTTACGCACGTTCTGATGGAACGCGCTGATGATGGCGGCAGGGTGAACATCAGGGATATTGTACTGTATCCGGCTGAACCTCTATATATACTTGCGGAGACTCTCGCCTCCCTTCTGGGGAATGACGTGCAGGTCGCTCGCTTGGCCATGGGCTTGGTGGCCTCCAGTAAAGGCGCCCACAAACTCATGGCACAAATCCGACCAGGAGGAAATAGAGTCTACCAGCAAGTGCATCAACCATGACATGGCATTGGGTTTAAGGGCCAACGGAAAGTAATTCGCAAGCACCTTATCGTTGCGTGCTCCGGCAGCTTGCATCGCAATGGTGTAGATGCTGAGGAACTCGGACGAGTGGGTCTTGCCGCTGTACTTTTTGCCCACATCAGGTTTCAAGGTGCGGTGAGTGGGCCACTGGAACTGCCGCAGCTCATGGGTAAAAGGCGGACAGCCTACCTCGTAAGGTAGGCCTCCAGGGCTCTCTGGTGCCGGGTGGTTCACAGTAGGCCCTGCTCGCCTGTCTGACTAGTGGCGCGCTCTGCGCCGGTGCTCGATAGTGGTTCGAGCGTCTCCATGTTCTCGTTCTCGAAGGACTTGGCGCCGGTCATAGTGGGTCCGCAGGTTGGACGACGCTATGGAGATTCCGTCACCCGCAACATCACGACGGGCTGGCGTCCGCGGTACCGGGCGAGGAGGAGGCGAGTGCATCGTGGTCGCGGCGCCGCCGGCTTTCCTGCCACTGGTGCGTGGGACTCCGTCGGACCGTCGACCCCGGGGCTCCACCGGACTCAGTTCGTCTTTATTGGCCACCGCAACAAAGCTTTGAATAGTGGCTCTCCATTCGTCAAGTTTCCCCATAGTGGGAGGAAAATCGACGAGCAACTGCGCGCGCGCCAGGGCTTCTGCTGGCGTTGGTGGCAGCGAAACCTGCACGGATCGCAACGCGCTTCGACTTCTGACCATGTTAGAAGGAGCTCTATCACGACCCCGCGATCGCATGCCATCTTCACCAGCGCCTCGGCGAGCGGGCAGGTCTTCTACCTCCTGGGAGTGGCGCTCGGGGCTCTTCCCGCGGCGACGCCCGGGGTCTTCGGCGTGATTGTGCCGTTCGTCGCACGCCGCTTGAGAGGAGCGCGCCGTCGGCGCCGGCGTGGGAGTCTTGGAGGCCCTCGCATCGCCTTCGGGCGGGGTGGTAGCGATCTTGGAAGGCCCCGCGCCACCCGCGGAGGGCCTGGCTTCGTCTTTGGATTTGGTGGCGTGCGGCCTCTTACCAGGCACACGAACATCACCGCCTCCCAAACTCTGGCTGCTGGGACGGTGTTGGTGTTCGCGAACGGCGCCCCGGGTCCTTTCTGTGACCGGTCCACTGCTCGCCCGCGTCGGGACAGGATGTCTGGCTTCCGACGGGCCAACCACCATCGTCATCTTCTTCTTGGGCGCCATGACGATCAAGAAGCGTCGAACTAACTGCTAAGGCCGATTCTCATAACTGCGCCCCCTACCTGGCGCGCCAAAGATGTCAGTGGGAACGACACCTATGGGATCACAAGAATCCTTACTACGGTTGCGCGGCGCGGGGTCGTGAGAAGAGCGGATCAAACAGATAGCACACGGTTTGTTTATCCAGGTTCGGGCCGCGAGGATGCGTAAAACCCTACTCCTGCTTTGGTGGATTGTATATCTGTGTTCTTGAGCTAGCTATGGGGCGTGAGGAGCTCCAAAAAGCTGAATCCTCCTCCTGGTCGCCTCGGGCCTCCTTTTATAGGAAAGGGGTTGCCAAAGTGGCACACAGGAGGTGGAAATGGTGCAATGATGTGAGGTTATCCCTCGCATTACATGACAAGGCGCATTTAATGCGTCTTGCCCAGGTGTCCTTGCTTTATCGGTGGCGGGGGAGAGCCCTGTCTCGTCCGTCACCGCTCCCTCTCGTGTCGACACGCGCCCTGGCCAGCGGCGCCCGCGGTGCCATGTAGGCAGGCAGACAGCTGAGGTGGTGCAGCGGTGGGTCTCCACGAAGATCTGCATGCCGCCACGCAGGTACCTGCCCAGCTGGTTGGGTCGACAGCTGCATGCGAACAGCGGTGGAGATTTGACTGGCGTGGGCCTGATGGTGGCCATACGAGTGTTCTTGGCAAGGGCCTTGCCGGGGCCCCGGCAAGGGTTTTGCCGTGGCGCCTGCTGTCATCCCCGGCAAGGCTCCTGCTGGGGGCCTTGTGTTCCTCCTTGGCTGGGATCCTGCCAAGGATCATCATCTTCTAAAGGGTGTATCTGATCTTGAATGTCTTCACAAAGATCCGCATGCCACCACGGGGATGTCTCCCGAATCCTTGCCCCATGGGGGCAGCAGACTCAAGGGTGACTCACTCCGTAGGTGTGGGGTGAGCTGCCACGGCAAGGGTCTTGCCGGGTTTGCTAAAACCGCCTCCCGGCAAGGATCTTGCCGGGGGGGTCCGCTTCGTCCCCTTTGCTCTTTGTGGTCTTGGTCTTGGCGTCATTCTGCTTCTCCTGAGCTTTGGCCTTACCTTGGCTCACCTCCCTTGCCTTGCTCAGTGTGGTGGTGCACGTGGCTTAGACTGCCCGTGCACAGTTATAGGGGTACAAAAAGTGTACCCCTATTTTTGTACACCGACACTAGTCGTACAAGACAAAGATAGCAGCATTGTGAAGGACTCTGTGTCCACTAACAAAGCCGGCTAGGATTTGTAACCCTAGGTTCTCGGACTAAGGTAACCCCTTTATCTCTGATATTAGTATTCATCCAACCTAACTTTAAGGGGCATCCTACAGAATGCTCTGCTAGAATCATACTCGTCGATAAGGAAGAGAGGTGTGAGACAATGCGTGAGAGAGAGGCGTAAAGATAATGTGCGTACATGAGACACGTGGGCAGGTCCATGTATATACAAAGGGTCGATGAGGATTATGCGTGTGTATGTTTGCGAGAGGAACAGTGCTTGTGATAAAGGTTAGTGAAAATAGTTGTAAATGGTTATGAGAGGGAGGGAGGTTATATATAGAGCATGTGTGCGAGAAAGACACCTCGGGAGAGAGTGTGTGAGCATGTGTGAGAGACCACCGATGGAGAGTGAAACTACACAAAAAAGACTGCCCTACACATTGATTAAAGATATAAATTGTATCCAAATATTAGGATGGGATCATGTTATTCGCAATTCACGTAAGGAGCGGTCATTGATCCATCAGACATCTAGATTCTATCGAATTTGAGCATGTCTATGTAATTATTCGACATAATTGATCCACATAGTTAGTATTTTGAACTCCAGACAATGCAACGCTTTAGCAATCTAATATAAACGTGAGTATAGTTCATGGTGTGTGTGTAAAGCACATTATACATACGAAAGTTACACAATGGACATTATAAATAGCTACTACCTATGAACTAGCATACATTAGAATTCAACTTAAGGTGGTTTAAAAAATCGAATTCAACATGAAGTCCATTCAATTATTTGAATTTGATATCATGGCATTTGTAAACCATACCTAAATTATGGGGGCACCAATCTTTGCTCTGATTTTGTACATAATAGCATATGTAGTCGTGTACCAAATAGATTCAAATTTAGATCCTCCATTCCAAAATAATTGTAGTTATAGGATTTTCAAGTGTCAAAATTTCAAAAAGAAGCGGATAATTTAATGATGTTTGCAAACATACAAGGTCAAATATAACATTGTATATTTAGGTCATTCCTCATAGTTCAAGAGTACTCTAAATGTGAATGCTTGTGTTTCAAAATTTCGAACGAAGCGCCAAAAGAGCCTCTACTCGCCCGAAACCGCGTGAGACCAATGTTTGGTAGTACAAGGAAATTACTTTTCTAATAACTCCGACCCGTGAAACCTACCGGCCCGATGTCCAAAGTTCTAAACCGGGGTTGGTTTGTAGCTTCATCTAGACGCCGCGCAACCGCATCCGAAAACGTTCATACACAATGGCCGCCTAAGCACACATTCGCGCGGCCGAAATCGCTCCCGCCAACTACTTGGGACACCTGGGATTACCATCCTACCCCCGACCCGCAGTAGGTCCGAAATTTAAGAGGGGGCAAAGTTTGTACTTTCCCCAAATTTCAAACAAGCACGTCCCATCTTCTGTTCAAAAAAGCCAAAAACAAACGCGTCCCAGACCGAAACATGGTTCCCCCCCCCCACCCATCCGATTTCCCATTCGTACTCCATGGGCGCCAAAACTACCTCTCCACCAGCCGCGAAACCCCGGCGTCCTCCGGCCGCCACCCCATCCCACCCATCAACCGCCACCCTCCTCCATCACGCCGGAGCCGATACCCCGACGTCGTCGTCCACCGCAACCTCAACCGCAACGCCCTCCACAGCTAGTAGTTGAAGCCGAGGCCGAGCCGTCCGTACCCGAGCCAGTTCAACCACGCCGTCCTGCGCCTCACCGTTGCCGCTCCAACTTCGCCACCCTCCACCGCACCGGAGCTGTTCCTGCTATGCCGTCCTTCGCCGCCTCGTATCTACTTCCCCTCTGCCGACATACGGCCACGTCAACACAGTCAACAATTTGGCCATGGGTTCGTCCAAGCCCGCACCCTCTAGAACATCGGTTTCCCTGGTAAAAAGAAGAAAATCGGCGCGACTTGTGGAGGTGACCACACCGGCAACCGAAAAAGGTACTCCTCTTCCCTTATTTGTGCAAATCTTACGTCTCTGCTTGCACGGTCTTCATCCCACAGAAGACACTAGTTGACCGCTTCTTCTTGATACTAGATGTTCCTAGTAACTCGCGATGCACAAGGTTTCTCGTCATATACTATTTCACCTTAGCTAGAGGTCCGTCGCCCCCTTGAATTTCAATTTCTGGCCACTTGATTCCCAATTAACGGAAGCATTCCCCGGCGTAATAGGTGCTAGTACGCCTATTACACCGGGGAAGTAGTGCCTTGGTGTTTATCTTAGGGGCATGTGCAGCCTAGAGCTACTAGCGCCCAATCTGGAGGTCGGCCGGGATTAAAGGGATGGCCTGGGGGCACTGCCAAGCACGGCGGTGGTGTGAGGCCGATGGGAGGGCGGGACGGCGGAGGCAAGGGTCTGGGCCGATGGTCGCTGGCGGTTCGAGAAAGATCATCAACAGTGACTGGCAGGAGGTAGATGAAGGCCATCTGCCCATTCCTTATAGATCGGAGGGTTCATTAAAAAAATCGACTGACCTATTTATTTTTAGTCGATTGTTATCTTAGATATGACCACATGTGGTGGTGTGCTGGAGGAGTACTGCATTTCCTGTGCTCATATATTACAAAATCATATAGAGTAAAATCTAAATTTGTTTGCCATGCAATGTTGTAGAGCTATCATATGTCTCCTGTCATTTATTTTTCAGCCACCTGCTATCTGCTACTTTTACAGCGCACTAGTACTGCACACACTTCACCCTTACTCTCACTGTTGTGTTTTTATGCAAGGGTATTTCAAACTCTGCTGCCATGAGAGAAGCTAAAAAGAAAAGAGAGAAGTCGCTCCAGTTTGGTGTGCGGCTAGGCAAGACATGTTTCAACGCTTTAAAGGGTGTAGTGTCAGCAGATGGAGACGGGGAGCGTAGCTCTGGAGTTGATGACCTCGCTCGCAATGAACCACCATCCCAGGTGCTTGCTTTAACTTCATGGTGTCATATGTGGTTGCATGTTCCATATGGTGTCTAGCTTGTATTTGAAAGGCCGAAGTCGGTAAGATAAGGAAATATATTTTTTTACATGAATCACCATCCCGTGAGCACCAGAAGACAAATAGCTAGTCAAGGCACTGGCCGAGCCAATGACAAGCCCAGCAAAGATAGGCATCACCTGGAAGCCAACTAAAAAGCTGCGATGGTGGTGAAGTAGCCCGCCTCCCACCAGGCTCTCAGGTCCTAGATGATCATGCTCACCACTCCAGCCGGATGTCTAGCTTGTATTGCTTCCAATTTGGTTAAATTGCATCTGCTTAGCTTACACATTATACCTTTGAATATGACATGCCTTTCTGTTTTTGGTACATACTAGTACATCTGTGTATTAACCATGTTCTTACATCAAACTAATGTTCTTGTGTATCCCTCATCAATCACTTATGACGAGGCAGGCAGGCAAGGGGACTACTCCTCATTTAAAGAATGCAGCATCAGCCTCCCAACATGATTCTCAAGAAACAGAAATGCTAGATGAAGATAGTGAACGTAGCTCTATAGTTGATTACAGCATTTCCCCTACACTAGCATCACAGGTGCTTTCTCTAACTTGGCAGCGTGATATGTGGTTGCATGTTGCATATGGTGTCTAGATTGTAATTCTTCCAATCTGGTTAAACTGCATGTGCTAGTCTGCTTAGCTTATACATTATACCTGTTAATGTGACATGCCTTCTTGTATTTAGTACATAGTACATCTGTCTATTAAGCATGTCCTTACATAAAACTATTGTTTCTTTTGTATCACGCATCAATCAACATGAAGAGACACCTTTAGTATATGCAGTGCAATATTAGTTGCATCTTTCATATGATTTATAGCATGCGCTGCTTCTAATTTGTTGAAATTCCATTTATGATGGGACGCTTTTAACTTGGCAGAGTCATATTGGTTGCATATTTCATGTGGTGTCTAGCTTGCATTCCTTCTTATTTGCTGGAATGGTTTCTGCTTAGTTTACACAAACAGTTGTGAACATGCCATGCCGTCCTATTTTTCGTACAGATTCCACCCTAGTATCATGTGTTTGCCTTACATCAAAGTAGTGATTGTCAGTATCATGCATGAATGAGTTCTGAAGAGAGAATTTTATTGCTTTTTCTTGTCAGTTTTACTTGACAATTCAAAATCAATAAAGCGGAAGGAAGTTAGCAAGGCAGCAGATAAAGGTGCTCCTTCCGAACGTAGGGCCTCTACAGTTTCTACTCCTCCACACGCCCAAGATGATTTCCAAGACAACACATGCTTAGACACTCAACAAAGCTGTGTTTATGATGAGCACGTCTCCCCTAGTGCAGCATCACCGGTGCTCCCTCTAACTTGGCACCGTTAAATGTGGTTGCATGTTATGTGTGATGTCTAGCTTGTATTGCTTCTAATTTTATTGAATTCCATCTACTTACTTTACACATTATACTTGAATAAGACACGTGTTCCTGTTTCTAGAACATACAATATCTGTCTATCACACCATGTTCTTACATCAAATTACTACAGTTGTGTAACCTGCAACAATCACTTATCATAAGACACGTTTGACTTCGAAGTGTGATATAGGTTACATCTCCCATTCTTTTTCTAGCTTGTATTACTAATTTGTTGAAATGGCACTTATGACAAGACAGTTTTAACTTGGTAGAGTGATATTCGTTGCATCTTTCATACGATGTCTAGCTTTCATTGCTTCTAATTTGTTGAAATACCTTCTCCTTAGTTTACACATCATAAGCTGTGAATATGCAATGCTGTGAATATGCAATGGCACTAATGACGAGAGACCTCTAACATGGTAGTGTGATGTTGTTTGCATCTTGCATATGATTTATTTCTTGTACTGCTTCACATTTGTTTAAACGCCATTTATGATGAGACACTTTTAACTTGGCAGAGCGATATTTGTAGCATCTTACATATGGTGTCTACCTTCCATTGCATTGCTTCCAATTTGGTGAAATGTCTTCTTCTTAGTTTACACATCATAGCTCTGGTTATGTCTTTCGTCCTGTTTTTCATACATATTACATCCTCCTATCATGTGGTTGTCTAACATCAAAGTTCAGTTCGTCTGCATCACGCATCAATTTGTTCTGAAGAACTAAATTGTTATTCATTTTTCTTGTCGGCTTGACTTAACATGGCACAGAGAAAGAGGAAGAAACACAGAATGGCAAGGAATGAGAAGCGGATGAATCCTGCAGATTCTGCTGGTACTGATGGTGCAATAGAAGGTCAAAGTCCAGCAGAAAATTCTACAAACACAGCATTCCATGCTACACGAGTTGCAAAAAAAGACAAACAGAAACAAATAGCTGCCACCAAACAAGCAGAGAAAGCCCTAGTTCTTGCAACACCTACCATAGTACTACCAGCTGCACGACGTACTCGTGCGTCAACTGAGCTAGCAGCACGTTCCCAAGCTCCCTTGCCACCTGACACTACTTCCCAAGCACTCTTGACACAAGACAAGTTGGCAATATCAGATGAACCTTGTGAGCTTCAACAGCAAGAAGGTAGTTGCTGGAGTCAAGTTACAGTTGCATGCTTCTTTATATGTAGTCTCACAGTTTGATGTACACTAACACTTCCTATGTTTGTTGTTGGACTAGCACCTAGGCGCAAGAGGAAACAAACATCAGGGATAATGCTCGATAGGTTAACTAAATCTAGAGGAGGAAGAATGGAGATCCGTTTTGAGGCAGGTTTAAAAAGGCCACGTGATGCTACAGAGTCAGCCAAGTTAGTATCAGAGGCAGCGGTTGCTGTTACGTGTCATGTACGTATCCTCCCAACATGGATTCAGTACAGGAATGACAAAGACGAAATCCAGTTCAGCATCTTCCTCGACCATTTATCTGTAAGTATGGTTATGTATGGAAACTAGTGATATCGTCTTGCTCTGTCCAATACTTTCTAGGTTGCTGATAATGAGACTCCCATAATTTTCAACAGATGAGGTTCAAGTTGGATAGCCAAGATGATGCAACCAGACAAGCTTGCACCCATGTTTTCAAGTCTGCTCTGCGACAGTATCGGTATAACTTGAGGAAAACTTAGTTTGAAGGCAAGGCTAACAGTGAACTTGCCCAAACATCTCTAGTGGAAAATATATCTGATGAAGACTAGAGAGGCCTCATTAAACACTGGTCCGATCCGAAGTATCAGGTACATTATATATATGTCATCAGATCACATGTTGAAGTCCTATTTATGCACGTGCCACACAAATCTATCTTCTTGTAGGTGAACTGTTCAAAGAACAAGGCCAACAGTACGAAAGTGAAATTCCAACATACGACAGGATCTCGTAGCTATATTACACACTGCGAGGCTCTTGTAATTAGCTGTTGTTTCACTCTTTTCGTTGTACCATATTATCAGATCTATATTGACTTGTTCCAAATGCAAAGGAAAGCCTGCAAGGACCAAAAAGTACCTGAACCAAATGATGTGGAAATCTTCAAGGACTGTCACACCAGCAAGAAGAAGGGCATGACTACACCAGTCAAAGCCGTTGTTGTAAGTCCTTAATCCCCATGCCTTTTAACTACTACTTACTCTGACTTGTGCCTTGAACTGCATGGTTTGCAGCCAATGTCTATTACTCTTTTCAATTTTATACACAATTGTCTTAGCGTATCATTGCACCTTACAAGGTTTAAAAGAGAGGAGCGATGTTCCTTTGATCTTGACCCGTAATCTAGTTCCGTGCTGGACTTGCCCACACAATGTTACAATTGCCTGTTTGTCTCTTCTCAGTTGTTTTGTGATATGAATGACGTCATACTATGCTTACCGTATTATAAACTTCGTCTCTTTATCCTTAGCCCTTAATACAATGTGAAGAAATAGACAATACATTAGCGATGATACATGGTCATATCTTTGGAACCTGGTTTTATTATGTACTTTGCAACAAAATACAACTAGTATTTTACATGGGTTCACCAGAATAAGTTATGTATATAGACCAAAGCTATTTTGTTTGGTTTTGCTGCCTCCTTAATATCTTTTGTTCTGGTACTACTAATGTAAAACCTCAACTTTTCAGCGAGCTATGGAAAAATGGTGGAACCGCCACCTTCTGAAGGTGGCGAGGCAACTATAACCGCAATGTCAGCTCTTGCTACAGTGGGTCAGTACATGTCCACTAACAGTGCCAAAAGCATGTTCCTGCGTAATACTAGGTTGCTTGTTAAGGCAATATCGTCCAAACTGCCTCATGATCAAGATATGCAAGCTCAAAGCAATGTTGTATCTGCGCTCTAGACACAAGTCCATTCCCTAACAGAGACCCTTTTTGAAACAAGGAGAAACATTGCTGAATGTCGTCAAGATATGCATGGTCTTGAAACCGTACTATCAGACATTTGCTATGTTGTTCGGGAGCCTAGGGGAAATGAAGGCGAGGGTTATGGTGCTTCATCGGACAATACAGCATGAAAACGTAACAGTCAGGTCAAATGAACTGAGCTTCTGAATTTCTGGTGGTCCATTTATCTGCTAGACTATTAAGTTTTATGCCAACCTTTCTTTTGTTATATAGTTGTAATTTTTTTGGTGCGATACAAAATTTATTCTTAACGTGCACCCACCGCCTGAAGTATACAGCAAGCCATTTTTGTATAGTGTAGGGTGTTCCCTATATTTGCACTGGTGGCGATCTTTGATGCCGAGTGGATGTAATCTGTGCAATCGCCTTAATAGCCTAGCGTTAGTTTTGGCCTTATTTATTTCCTAGTCTTCTTTTTCCCTGGTTTGCTAGTGGACGCAACTACCATGGGCCATATACAGGCCGTAGGATCCATGGGTCTCCTACGGGCCATCGATAAATGGGCCTGTAATCGGTGGGCCTCGAGCCGTCGGATAAATGGGTCTACGTGGGCCATAATCGGGCGTAATTGGTATCGGCCCAGCATGGTAATAGGCCGTTAACAGGCTGTAGGACAGCGAAGGCTTAATTCTGTCACAGGCATAACGGGTCGTTAATGGGCAAGAATATAGGACGGGCTGGAAACGGCGCAACGGGTTAACAGGCCAGAAATGGGCCGACTCTTGCCATGGGCCGAATTTGGCCCATTAGAGTAATAGGCCAGTAATGGGCCAACTCTTGCCATCGGCCGAATTTGGCCCATTAGTGGAACAGGCCAGTAACGGGCCGACTCTTGCCATGGGCCGAATTTGGCCCATTAGGGGAACAGGCTAGTAACGGGCCGGAAGTAATCGAGGGCCGAAAAGGAGCCCAAGAACGTCTCGGCTGTCAATAGGCCGAAAGCTAACACGGGCTGGAAACGGCCCATGTAAATCACGGGCCGTTAACGGGTATAAATAAAATTACTATTCATTATGGGCTAGAGTCACCGTGGGCCTGTAATGGGCCGAAAGATACGAAGGCCTCATATGGGTCAAAAGACGTCATGGGCCATACATGGGCCGAAAGTGAAATGGGCGGGTATTATATTCGACGGCCCACATGACGTTGTTGGGCCGATTTCCTTTAGGGCCTAACGGGCCGTGAGTTAACGGGCCGTAAAATGGGCTATTTGCGAAGAGACCGTTAACAGGCTTTTCATGGGCCAACCCGTTAACTTTTGACCAAGTCAAACGGGCCGGCTTTGTAAGCTAAATGGGCCACTGTTGGGCCGTGCCACATGTCGACATATCATAGGCGCCTATCTGACCCACTGACAAGCTAATACGTGTTTCGTCCGGCCAATAAGAATTTTACACGTGGAAATTTCCCATTGGTCGGGGCTGTTAACAGGTTATCGGATCCAAAACCCGACCTGATAGCTTAACAGCGTTCCGTTACGGTGGATGCCACGTGTCGGTCACCCTTGACGAAAGCACTTCTGTGACGCGTGATTTATCGTCATGGAAGTGGACACTTCCGTGATGATAATTTTGGTAATGTCATGGAACACTTCTACGACAGCACATGTATGACTATCTTGATTTTGTCATAAATTTGTCATGGATGTACATGCATGACCAAAAAAGCGACCTACTGTGGCAAACACGTATCATCACGGAAGTGTATTTTTTGTAGTGAAGGGTTATTGACAAGTTCAAGGGGTTGACTACGATGAGACCTTCTCACCCGTTGCGAAGCTGAAGTCTGTCCGAATCATGTTAGCAATTGCCGCATTCTATGATTATGAGATATGGAAAATGGACGTCAAAACGGCATTCCTTAATGGTTTCCTCAAGGAAGAATTGCATATGATGCAGCCGGAAGGTTTTGTCGATCCTAAGAACGCTGACAAGGTATGCAAGCTCCAACGCTCGATCTATGGGCTGGTGCAAGCATCTCGGAGTTGGAACATTCAGTTTGATGAGATGATCAAAGCGTTTGGGTTTACGCAAATTTATGGAGAATCCTGTGTTTACAAGAAAGTGAGTGGGAGCTCTGTAGCATTTCTCATATTATATGTGGATGACATACTATTGATGGGAAATGATATAGTACTCTTGGAAAGCATAAAGGCCTACTTGAATAAGTGTTTTTCAATGAAGGACTTTGGAGAAGCTGCTTACATATTAGGCATCAAGATCTATAGAGATAGATCGAGACGCCTCATTGGTCTTTCACAAAGCACGTACCTTGACAAGATATTGAAGAAGTTCAATATGGATCTGTCCAAGAAGGGGTTCTTGCCTGTATTGCAAGGTGTCGGATTGAGCATGACTCAATGCCCGACCACGGCAGAAGATAGAGAAAAGATGAGTGTCATCCCCTATGCCTCGGCCATAGGGTCTATTATGTATGCCATGCTGTGTACCAGACCTAATGTAAACCTTCCCGTAAGTTTGGTGGGAAGGTACCAAAGTAATCCCGGCATGGAACACTGGACAGCGGCCAAGAATATCCCGAAGTACCTAAAAAGGACTAAGGATATGTTTCTTGTTGATGGAGGTGACGAAGAGCTCGTCATAAAGTGTTACGTTGATGCTAGCTTCGACACAGATATGGATGACTCCAAGTCACAAACCGGATGCGTGTATATTCCGAATGGTGGGGCAGTCAGCTGGTGCAGTTGCAAGCAAAGCGTCGTGGCGGGATCTACATGTGAAGCGGAGTACATGGCAGCCTCGGAGGCAGCACATGAAGCAATCTGGATGAAGGAGTTCATTACCGACCTAGGAGTTATTCCCAATGCATCGGGCCCCATGACTCTCTTCTGTGACAACACTAGAGCTATTGCCCTTGCCAAGGAGCCCAGGTTTCACAAGAAGACCAGGCATATCAAGTGTCGCTTCAACTCCATTCGTGAAAATGTTCAAGATGGAGACATAGAGATTTGTAAATTGCATACGGACCTGAATGTCGCAGATCCGTTGACTAAACCTCTTCCACGTGCAAAGCATGATCAACACCAGGACTATATGGGTGTTCGATTCATCACAATGTAACTAGGTTATTGACTCTAGTGCGAGTGGGAGACTGTTGGAAATATGCCCTAGAGGCAATAATAAGATGGTTATTATTATATTTCCTTGTTCATGATAATTGTCTATTGTTCATGCGACATAGACCACAACATGTCCCTAGTGGGCCTCTAGTTGCCTAGCTCATTGATCAATAGATGGTTATGGTTTCCTAACCATGGACATAGGATGTCATTGATAACGGGATCACATCATTAGGATAATGATGTGATGGACAAGACCCAATCCTAAGCATAGCACAAGATCGTGTAGTTCGTCTGCTAAAGCTTTTCTAATGTCGAGTATCCTTTCCTTAGACCATGAGATTGTGCAACTCCCGGATACCATAAGGGTACTTTGGGTGTGCCAAATGTCACAACCTAACCTGGTGGCTATAAAGGTACACTACGGGCATCCTCGAAAGTATCTGTTGGGTTGGCACGAATCAAGACTGGGATTTGTCACTCCGTATGACGGAGAGGTATCTCTGGGCCCACTCGGTAGGACATCATCATAATGAGCTCAGTGTGATCAAGGAGTTGTTCACGGGATGATGTGTTACGGGAACGAGTAAAGAGACTTGACGTAACGAGATTGAACAAGGTATTGGTATACCGATGATCGAATCTCGGGCAAGTATCATATCGATAGACAAAGGGAATTGTATACGGGATTGATTGAATCCTCGACATCGTGGTTCATACGATGAGATTATCGTGGAGCATGTGGGAGCCAACATGGGTATCCAGATCCCGCTGTTGGTTATTGACCGGAGAGTTGTCTCGGTCATGTCTACGTGTCTCCCGAACCCGTAGGGTCTACACACTTAAGGTTCGATGACGCTAGAGTTGTAGAGATATTAGTATGCGGTTAACCAAAAGTTATCCGGAGTCCTGGATGAGATCCCGGACATCGCGAGGAGTTCCAGAATGGTCCAGAGGTAAAGATTTATATATATGAAGTCCAGTTTCGGCCACCGGGAGAGTTTCTGGGGTCACCGGTATTGTACCGGGACCATTGGAAGGGTCCCGGGGGTCCACCGGGTGGGGCCACCTATCCCGGAGGGCCCCATGGGCTGAAGTGGCATGGGAACCAGCCCATGGTGGGCTGGTGCGCCCCACCCAAGGGCCCAAGGCGCCTAGGGTTGGAAACCCTAGGGGGTCGTTGCCCCCGAGGGGGCATGCGCCCCCTGGTTGGAAACCCTAAGGGGGTCGTTGCCCCCCGAGGGGCCGCCGCCCCCCCTCTAGATGGGATCTCCAAGAGGGCATGCGCCCCCCTAGCCCCTATATATAGTGGAGGGGAGGGAGGGCAGCCGCACCATAAGCCCTGGCGCCTCCCTCTCCCTCCCGTGACACCTCTTCCTACTCTAGTGGCGCTTGGCGAAGCCCTGCTGGAATCCCGCTGCTTCCACCACCACGCCGTCGTGCTACTGGATCTCCATCAACTTCTCCTCCTGCTTGCTGGATCATGAAGGAGGAGACGTCTCCGCTCCGTATGTGTGCTGAACGCGGAGGTGCCGTCTGTTCGGCGCTAGGATCATCGGTGATTTGGATCACGATGAGTACGTCTCCATCAACCCCGTTCTCTTGAACACTTCCACTCGCGATCTACAAGGGTATGTACATGCACTCCTCTCTCTCTCTCGTTGCTAGATGACTCCATAGATTGATCTTGGTGATGCGTAGAAAATTTTAAATTTCTGCTACGATCCCCAACACCTCCTTCATCTTGACGTCGCGGACACCATCAGTGAACACTGAGATGATGGCCTTGTCCGACACCTTGGGGATCTTGAGGCGAACATTGTTGAAGTGCTGGATGTACTTCTGCAAGGTCTCTCCTGGCTACTGCTTGATGCACCGCAGGACACCCGCAGCCGGCGGGCAGTCGCGAGTGCCCTGGAAGTTGGCGACAAAACTCTCTTGCATCTCGTCCCAGGAGGAGATCTATCCCGCGGGGAGGTTTAGGAGCCACGAGAGCGCGCCGTCTTTGAGGGCCATAGGAAACCAGTTTGCCATAACCTTCACATCGCATTGGCCGCCTCAATGCTCAACTCGTACAGCTGTAGGAACTCAGCAGGGTCGGGGGTGCCGTCGTAGCGTGGAGGCAGGTCAGGCTTGAACTTCCCTAGCCAAACGACGCAGCGTAGCTCCGGAGTGAATGCGTGGCACCCAGGTGTGGTCACAGGGAGCCCAACATGGAGGTGGAGCCTGATCTGGCGCTCACGCGCCACCACCACAGGTGGCGCGCGGTCATGACATGGTGGTGTTGGAAGCGCACGCGCCTGTCCTTGCGGTCACTGCACCACCTGGCAGCTTTCCTCGTCCCGCGCTGGCGCCCTGCAAGGCGGGTCACACCATGGAGCCTCGCGCCTTGGCTCGATGATAACGTCTTGCCTGGGACGTGGAGGAGGTGCTCCATGAGCCACGTCTCCCGCGGCAGGTGGCGGGTGAGGCAGCGAGCGAGATGGTGTAGAGACTCTCCGGCGGCGCTGACGAGCTCGGCGATGCGGTCCAGCCAGTCCTCGTAGAGGTTGTCGACGGGGCGGTAGCGTAGGAGCTCGTGTGCCATGAGGAGCGCAGCTTGTGCGTTTACTAGGCCATGACGAGAATGGGAGGATGAAGCAGCCAGAGTCAGCGACGTGGTGGTGGTGCGTCCATCGTGCAACATGGAAGGATGCAGCGATGAAGCCTGCTGCTCATGGCCCGCGGGGCCGGTGGCGGCGTTCACCACTGGCGACGGGGGAAGGCGGGGGAAGATGTCGCCTGCCGGCGCTATCTGACCGACGCGGGCGGCAAGGGTGGCCCGACGCTTAGCACGAGCTCGACGAGCGTCAGCCATTCATGGGAGCGGTGGACTGGTGACGAGTCGACCGGTGGAAGAGAGGCTCCGACACACCCCTACCTGGCATGCCAAATGTCGGATTTCGGGTTCCACAGACCCTTGAGAGGTTCAAACTCTGGGGTGCATGCGAAGAACTCAACCTCCCCAGTCTGCCTACTTGCCAATATCTCGGCCTAGCTCGACGAACAAGAGGGAAACAAGACACGATAGTTTACCCAGGTTTGGGCCACCTTGTGGTGTAAAACCCTACTCCTGCTTTCTGTTGTATTGGGCTCAAGGGGCTGGTGATGAACTAGTACAGTGGGAGAACAACCTCGGGAGGAGGCGTGTTCTTGAAATGGTGGGGAGAGGATGATCTCTAGGATCCGGATCCGGTCTATGGTGGTGGCTAAGCCCTATTTATAGTGGCCTTGGTCCTCTTCCCAAAATGAAGGTGGGAAGGGTTCCCACAACGGCCAAATTCGAAGGGAGACAACTAGTACATGCTATCCTGACAAAAATAGTCTTCGCCTGCAAAATCATGTGGTCGTGACGCCTAGGTGGCTCAGCGTTGACCTCCGTCCTGGCGGTCTTCGTCTCGTTGCTCGGAATGGAAACCTTTGGCTGATTCCTCAGGACTCTGCGTCTATGCTTGCCAACTTAGCACAAAAGAGGAAACTGGTACACTGCACTGGCTGGCGCCCGCCTCGCCTTGGTCATCATGGCTCACGTTATCTGAACCTCGCGAGGTGAGCCTTGCATAGAAATCTCCGCTCCTCGGGAGCCAGCCTGAGGAGGCCGCTCCTCGTGGAGGTCTTGGTGTCGTCCTCCTCGCGAGGGTCTTGGGTTGTTGATGCTGACTGGACCATACCAGGCCATTGGTGAGCCACACCGTGGGCCGCAGGCAGGCAAGTCTGGGTACCCCCGTTTCCAGAACGCCGATAGTGGAAATAAATAACACAGTGCAAGTGTCACCGTGGACTAAGCTGAAATCTGTGATCACTATATACAATAAGTAATGGAAATATTTGGTCTTTCATTAGTGCAAAGATAAAGCACATAAGAACCGATTGAAAATTCTTTTCATTGTCAACTCCTTTTGAAACAAGATTCAAGAAGACACAAAGAAAATTTTAAAATAAATGATGAAGAGAAAGAAAAAAAAGAAACAAACAATAAGAAATGAAAGAGCAACTAGAGAAACATTTTTGTTCTTTTTTGAATATATTTTTAACAATGCAAGAACAATTCAGAGAAATAGAAAGAAACATTTTTGAAGTTTCTGGATTTTCTTATGAAAGAAAATAAGTGAAGGTTCAAACAAAAAGCAAAAAGAGAGAAAATTATTTACATCAAAGAACTTAAAACAAAGGAAAAGAAATGATAAATCTTTTGGATTTTATTTTTATAACAACAATACAGCAAAGGAAAGAAAGAAAACCACAAATAAGCAAAAGAAACCAAACAAAAAGAAAAAAGAAACGGAAATAGAAACGAGAAATAATTGTTTTTTTCAGTTTTAACAAACACGCAAAAAAGAACGAACAAATGCGAAACATGGATTTCCAAAGATCATGAGGTGCACCGACAAGTGTAGTGAATGTGTATGATAATATGAATGAAAATTCGGTGAGAAAATGTATTCTCGAGCTTAGGCTTTTGACCTAGCATGGTTTACTGCCAAGGATCACATCCTGCCAGTCCAGGAAGATACTAATTATACTGTCCTGGCTTTGGTACATGCGCCTCCCATGGGTGAATCTCCTCATCATGTGCCGCTGCCAATTCGTTCTTATAGTTGGTGATGTTAGTTGGCATAATAAAATATCTTCCCCTAATCTATAGACAAGGTAATGATTTCATGGGTAGCCTGGGTGAACACTAGGGTATACAGTAATTGTTAGGTGCAGCATACTCCTCAATGAATATGTGGCGCTTCATGGAAGCAAACTCTAGGTAGCTATCAGGTAGCTTAAATTTTTATCATGTCTAATGGGTACATTAAGATGTGCAATAAGAGGAGTAGCATAAACACCACCATAAATAATACCCTTGGTCCTATTCTTACATAGACGGTGTGCAATAACTTCTCCCAAATTATAAATCATGTCACCATAAAGAGTACTACACAAAACAATGAGATCAGTGGCGCTAAGAGTACCACTTTCTTGTTTGGCAGTCAAACATCTTCCTATGAATAAATCAAAGTAATGCACCGAAGGAAAATGCAGAGTAGTTACTCTAGCTCGAGAAACTCCTCTAAATTCTCGTACACATAAATCAAGCAGTAATTTTGAACTTTTCAGATCGAGGTTTAGCCATATTGCACTCAAAGTACAGCATCCGAATGAAGGTACTTGATATTCTCATAGGCTAAGGAAGAGAGTCTATGTTAATATATATATTACAATGCTAATAACATATGACAATGTGTTCTAATAGTATTATCATTAGGTTGGGTGTGTTCAACATCATTGTTCCGCTAGCAACTTGTTCTCCTTGTTGCCGCATCCTTTTTACTTGAACAAGGCATAAGAAAAACGAGCTCATCATGCAACATATGATCTAGTCTTAGAACTGAGACTCGAAACCTGTTATTGTGTTTCTGTATTCACAGATGCTCATGAGTTTTTTCTTTGAATCTTGCATTCAAGAACCATATAAATTATCGCGTAGAAAATAAACATTACTTACAAGCATGGAAATAAAACAGTAATATTTAATATTGCCTCAAGGGTTATTTGTTAACATGATGAAGGTCAAGTCAACTTTTTTTAATAGAGGTTCTTTTAATGTTGGTGATGGCCAACTTATAAATTTTTGAAAGATACCTACCTGGGCGACACTCCATTGGCTCTGCGATAACTGACCTTGCATAATTGTGTTTAGAAAATAGAATTCGGTGGAATATGTTATTGGGGCTAGTTATTTGAACATCTGATTTTGCAGAGCTTTACTAGGCAACAAATGGACTAAGTAGATCCATTTGGTTTCTAGATTGATGCAGATCAATCTAACTGAAATGCCTGATATGTTCCAGTTGAGGTTAACCACTAATAGTGTTTTCATTGTGAAGTCTATGTATGCTGATCTTATAGTTTCGAGTCATATTTTCGCAGAAAACTACTTGAAAAGGCCGGTGCCTCGCACCGGCCGGCCGACCGACCCATTTTTTGGCCGTTCACGGAGCCAGCGTTGGATTAAAACACTTTTGGTCGTCAGATCAGGCGCATGTATCATTTTTCTCTCAAAAGAAAACACACTCCGACAAAAAACAAAGGGGAAACATGGAGCAACGGCCATCGTCGAAATCGCCATGGATGAGTGAGGTGACCAACCTCGAAGCACCACCTCCCTCACCGCCGGTCCCTGCCCTCGCCCTCCTTGGAGTTTGCAGCATCCGTCCTCGGCACTTCTAGCATGGCATCGTCATCGTAGCAGCACCGGTGCTGGTCGTGGTGGCAGCAGGACACCGCAATACCGACGACCGTCGTCTCAGGTGCCATTTGCCACCATCTCTAGCGCTGATGTTTGCGTGTTGCAGCATCTAGTGCCATCACCCGATCATAGCATCATGGCTTGCCGGATGTAGCATCAAAGTATGCCGCTTCCAGCACCTACAATCACTGGTAGTAGCAAAAACGTCATCATCCCGCCGTTGTTGCTTCTGAATGTAGCATCGAAAGACTCGTAGTCCAACACTTGCATACACCAATAGTAGAAAAAAAACAGCCATAGCAAAAGGTCGCCGACCACCATAGTAGCAAAAACATCGGTAGTAGCACAAAATGCCAGATGTAGCATCAAAGGATGTTGGTTCCAACACCTACAAACACTAGTAGTGGCAAAATACCGTCATCACTGTAGCATAATCACTGTCGGATGTAGCATCGAACGACCTCGGTTCCAGCACCTGTAAACAACAGTAGTAGCAAAAAAATATCCTGACGCAGCCAAAAAAAATCATCGTTGACGCAACAAAAAACACCGCCAGTTTGAGGTCACCAGTAAAATCAATGACCAGTTCCAGCAAAAACTCTCTTCACTGGTAGCAAATTTGGTCGCCGGTTGCAGCCCCCCCCCCCCTCATTGACTCGCTCAAAGTTCCCAACAATTCTACTCGCTGGTTCCAGCAAATCTGCACACCGATTGCAGCAAACTAATGCCCGCCAGTCGCCCTTCAGCATCCGTGTCGCCGTCGTCCATCACCGGCAAAACAAAGACATTGCTGCAAGGCGGCGTCCAGGGGCAAGCATCCCCGGCCATCTATGAAAGATGACGCGGACACGAGCGAGGAGTCCCTGCAATGCTTGGTTGGGTAGTGCCCCTCCTCCTCTCTCCTCTCTGGTGAGAAAGCACTCAGCCATGGCAGTGGTGAGACGTACGGCAGCTAGCAGGTGGAGATGGAAGGAGGAACAACAATAAGTGTGGAGAGAGAAGGAGGGAGCCTCGTCGCATGAAGAAAAGAAGAAGGGAACAAGTGGGCAACGATGGCGATGGGGAAAAGATAAGGCCGTGTCCATCATGACTAGACTAGATGCGTATGGAAGCTATGCGAAGTGAGCGAGCGGTTCGACCAACTGAGCGTTCGGCCGGCCAACCATTTCCAAGCATTTCCCATTTGAAAAACAAAGGTTCCTTCCAAGATAAAAGCTTTTATGTGATTCTTGCAAAGGGAGGTAGTTCTTTCAAAAGATAACATTGCAAAATATAAATGGAATCATATCAAAAAAAATGTTAATTTTCTAATCATGGCGAGACAATTCATCATCTATTCTATCATGTACATTTACTATCTTGATCTAGTGCATGATTCATGTTACTTACAATTTAGCATCGCCAATGAGTATTCCAAATTTTTTTGGTAATTAGTTAAGTGGTATTCGTCATACGTTAAAGAGCCAAATCCACATGGAAGTCGGTGTGATTCTTTGGGCAATATGGAATTGCTGGAGTTACTGTGTTTTTAACAGATCATCTAGCCCTAATTTATTAAAGGTTATCTACAAGGCTATGGCTTCAATTCATATGTGGTCATTACTGCAACATGTGGACATTTCTGAGCGCTTGTGGACTCTAGATGCAACCGGTTGGAAATGGTCGCAGAGGGTTTATTCAATCAGTTTGGTTGGCAACTAACTCGTATATATTTTTTAGATAAAATGGGGTTTAAAACCCCCAGCACCATTTTATTAATGAAACCAGAGAGAGCGATAACAGCTAGCATGATCAACATGTTCGGCGAAAGGAGGTTCGGTAAACATAAAAAACTACAGACAAATCATAAAAAAGATTTCTATGGATTTATTATAAAGCCCCATCAGGGAAGGAAGATCTACTGAGCAAGGATTAAAAGCAGTTGAAACCGGATCCTTTGTAGTCTTTTTTTGTCATCTCCTTGTCCACGATCAAGCTTCAGTTACGCAACATCCACTTTGAACTGGGTGGTAGTAGTTTCTCCTGTCACTGCTCCCACGATTGTTCCCCTGAGTCTTCTCCACGTCCGCACTGGCGATTCCATTAGCTCCAGTGGGGTGACTGGGCTGAGCAAGGCCATCTTGTTGATGCCACTAGGAGGGCTCCTTGGAGGGGAAACTTGAGAGCTTGGTTCATAAGCAAATGGAGACCCACCTATCGTCAATTTGGAGAGGAGGAAGTGATTGAATCCACCTTTAGTGTTCTTATCAAGAGGAATTACCTCACTAAAATTTGGAAGGGAGATTCCAGGATCCAGGAAAATTCCTCAGACAATCCCTCTATCCTGGAGAAGGCAGGATCCTTATACAAGATCACGCATCTCATGATTGTTCCTAGTATCTTCTTCCATGTTTGTTTCCAATCAGTATATATAGCATTATTAAAGACACGTGGATTTCTATTTTACCACAAAGTCTAAAGAATGCATGCACAAACATAATTTAAAGTAGTATGGTTCTTATTAGCAGGCCAAAACCTGGCAATAGAGAAATAATTTGAGTCTAACTAAATGGAGAAAAAAAATATGAGACATGGGTTTAGATTTGCTTAGCCACCACACAATCGAATAAAAGATAATCAATGGTCTCCTTATCAACCAAATACACACATCTTACATTCTTAAGAAGTTGCTCCCTGCTACTACCAATTCTCTCACCATGCACACTATCCACATCATCTTTATGCCATGTCATCATTCAGTGAAGCCTATCCATCTATCACAGTGCCACGTCAGCCGTTAGTTTTTTCCCAGCCACTCGCCAACTGCACATGTCTCCAGGCCTTAATTTCTCGGACTGCTCATCTTTTCCTTTTTTTTCTGCCACTCCCGGTCTTCCCACAACAAACACACATGAAAAGAATGCGGGATGCGAGCAATCAACCACCCCTCCGTTTTCCAATCTCCCCGTCCCTCCAATACCTTCCCACAAGGCACTTCCTCCCGCACCAAGGCCCTTCCTAATTGTAAGCACGTTCGAGCTCTTAGTTATGACGCTCGCGTTGGATCCCATCAACCTTTCCGTGGAAGGAGTGATCGATGCCGCAATCCCCGTGAAACCAAATCAGTCTGTGCGCACGCCATTGTTCTCCTCCAGGCCTTCCTTCCACCGGTGGCCTCAGACACACAGCTCTGTTCCGGTCCTATCTCGTGATGGCATCCTTAGATGCACCTGACGCGGCCATCGCCATCGCGGCCCCGATTCCAGTCGGACGCTCTGTTCCGGGCATCTCACGCTCAAGGCTCCGGACTCGCGTGATGTGGCCATCCCGCGCAACTGAGGAAGCTTGTGCGCAGGCGTGGCCCTGCTATGGCCCCTCCTCTCGCACAGACAGCCACGAACAATCTGGGGTAAAAGAAGCCGGCAGCGGCGACAAGCAATCCCATCAGGCCGCGGTACACAAGTTTAATTCATCCGCCGTCTACCATACTATTTTCTAGACGGATCTGGTGGGTTTTCTTCTCCCTCCCAATCTTCTCCATTTGCATCAGTACTACCATAGCCGGGTGTCCAAAGTCCTTATCCAGATTTGATAATTTTAGCTCTAGGAAGTCAAAACGAGTTGATGCCTCCTTCATCGATGCTCATCTCCAGCCAGTAGCACATGTGCTAGATGGGATAAATTCAAGACCTGACCGCACCGACAGGACGCCTATGTGGGAATTTGAAAAACTCTATCGTACGTCTTCCTCAAGATGAGTTCAAGCGTCTACCATCGCTCATCCCCTTCTCCTTCAGGTACCAAGTGTGTTGGACAAACAAAACTGGAGCCCTCGTTGCCACCATGGTGCCACCCCGCGACCACCTGATCGGCAAATCTGAGTCACCCTACAGGTACACTTTGTAAGTGCATATTTATTCCTAAAGTGTTTTGGTGATTGATGACAATGCTTTTGCGGATTAATCGTGTGCCTTGAATTTTCCAGATGTTTCATCGCTAGGCACAAGACGATTTGGTGCCCCTCGAAGAATATTGAAGACGGTGTTTTTCTACATTTATTTTTGATGGTTTTGATTCGTAGGAAAGCCCTCCTATTAAGAGGGGGTCCGCGTTGAAAAGGTTCGGGTGGAATCATCACGTACACATTTTCTTCCTCGTCTCCACCTTTCCCCTACACTTTAGGGCATCCTCTGTTTTTCCCCTATGCAAGTGTCCTGGCTGCTGATGTTGTGCTTGTGGTAGTACTGCTCCCCGGAGCGGTAGTACCGCAGGCACCAACGGTAGTACCGTACTTCGGCGCGGTAGTACCGCAGGAGCCGATGGTAGTACCGCTCCTCTGGAGCCGTAGTACCGTGGCCCCCAGGCCAAGTGCCACTGATTTGCGGTAGTAGGGACGGATGTAATTTTTACATCCGCGCCTTTGCGGTAGTACCGCACCTCGTGCGCGATAGTACCGCACGCGGCCTGGTTCAGCTGCCATGCGGTAGTACTGCTCCCCAGCGGTAGTTCCGTGTCGGATTTTTGCATCTTCTCGTTTCCAGCGGAAGTAGGCACGGATGTATTTTTATTCATCCGCGCCCTTCCCAGGTTAGGACTTTCCTACCTTGCGGTATTACCGCAAGGGGGAGCGGTAGTACCGCGCTTGCGGAAGTACTGTTCTCAGGAAGGCCTATTCTAGTCCCTGCCGTTGCCGCGGTAGTACCGCATGGCCTTGCGGTAGTACCTCTTTTCAGGAGCGGTAGTACCGCATGGCCTCGCGGTAGTACCGCTTGTCAGGAGCGGTAGTACCGCAAGTCACGGCCTGGTTATGTGGATAACAGTTGGATTTTGTCCATAGTTATAAAAATGGTGTCTTCTTCCTCTAGTTGACTACCTCTTCCAACCCTAGGCCCCATTGTTGCTCCAAGCTCCATTTTTGTCCGATCTCACTCTCTAGCCAATCAAACTTGTTGATTTGCTCGGGAGTGGTTGAGAAGGCCTCGATCTACACTTCCATTAAGAGAAATTTGATTCCCCCACTAATCCCTTGCGGATCTTGTTACTCTTGGGTGTTTGAGCACCCTAGATGGTTGAGGTCACCACGGAGCCATAGTCCATTGTGGTGAAGCTTCGTGGTGTCGTTGGGATCCTCTAATTAAGTTGTGGAGATTGCCCCAACCTTGTTTGTAAAGGTTCGGTCGCCGCCTCCAAGGGCACCAATAGTGGAATCACGGCATCTCGCATTGTGTGAGGGCGTGAGGAGAACACAGTGGCCCTAGTGGCTTCTTGGGGAGCATTGTGCCTCCACACCGCTCCAACGGAGACGTACTTCCCCTCAAAGGGAAGGAACTTCGGTAACACATCTTCGTCTCCACCGGCTCCACTCTTGGTTATCTCGTGCCTTTACTTGTACAAGCTTATTTGTGATATATCTCTTGCTTGCTTGTGTACCTATGATTGTTGCATTATATAGGTTGCTCACTTAGTTGCATTTCTAGAGAACCTACTTTGATGCAAAGTTTAAATTCTTAAAGAAAGCTAAAAATTGTTAGTTGCCTATTCACCCCCCCCCTCTAGTCAACTATATCGATCCTTTCAATTGGTATCAGAGCCTCGTCTCTTTATTAAGGACTTTACCATCCGAAGAGTACGGTTGACGTCGTAGAATGTGAGGAGGAGCACTCCGGTGCAAATCTGATATCTTCTACGGGAGATGGGGGAACCGCGGTCTCTCGTGATGAGTTCAATGTGGCGTTGGACACATTGAAAACCTCCATGACGACCGAGGTCAAAGGCATGTTTAATGAATTCTTAGAAGGGCTTAAACTTTTCACCGCACCGTTGAAAGTGGGTGATCCCGCCAACAAGGTGACGGATGCTACCTCCGATAAAAGGGGGAAGCCACTAGCGAGAAAGCCCTTCCTTCTAGTGGTAAAAGTGGCACCGGCATCTTTGCCCATGTGGAACCTCCACTTGTTTATGGTGGACCTCTCCCTTCCACTCATTTGAATCATGCCCCTAAGATTGAGAAGAATGTAGAATTTGATTCTTGGGTCTATCGTTTTAAGCGTCATTTAAATCATGTGAACACTAACCTTTGGAGAATCATTGAAGAAGGTTTCTATCCGCATGATCGAAGCAACTTCACTCCTAGAGAAGCCGCTGATAATCAATTCAATGAGAATGCTCTCTTCATCATTCAAGAAGCAATCCCACCCAAGGACCTTCCTCATCTACGGCCATACTCCTTGGCCAAAGATGCTTGGCACCAAGTGGTTTCCCTCTACCAGGGAAGCGCAAGCATTCAACGCTACAACTATGAAGTGGTGCAAGATGAAGCCAATGAGTTTGCGATGAAAGAAGATGAAAAACCTCGTGAGATCTATCTGAGGGTAACTAAACTCGCGGTCTCGCTCCGAGATCATGGAAGCAAGGACACGGATGACAATTGGGTCAAGCGCAAATTCCTCAAGACAATGATGCCCTACCACAAAGCCATGTCCTCCATCATTCGTCAAAGGCCGGACTTCCACACCTTGTCCTCAAGTGATGTGTTGGATGAGTTCGTTGCTATGAGCATCTTGGACAAGACCACCGACAATGTGGTACTTCGCTCTCAAAGAGTAAAGAAACCCAACCTTGCTCTAAAGGCCAAGGTTAGTATGGAGGAAGAGGATGAAGAGGAAGAAGAGGAGAGCAACCTCGAAGATACGAAGTATGCCTATCATGAACACATGGCCCTTGCTTCAAGGCAATTTTGGAGCAAGAAGAACTCAAGGCCCAACTTCAACAAGAACAATTCAAGTGGTGCAAAGGGCAAGCAACGAGTGAGGACTTGTTTCAATTATGGCAATGTAAGCCACTTTGTTGCGGAATGCCCTTATGAGAAGAGGGAAGACAATGGTGGCAAGCTCCTCCGAAAGGACAAGGCCAATTCGTTCCCCAACAAGAGCAACTTCACCATGAAGACTCCTCCCAAGGCATTGGTGGTACAAGAAGAGTACAATGAGGATGATGACGATGATGAAGATGGTGAGTCGGTTGCCATGGCCTTCGTTGCCATTGCGACGACTCCACGGGTGTCTCTCTTCGACTCACCCAATGAGAGCATCACCGCCAAGTGCCTCATGGCTAAAGCTACCAACAAGGTAACCCCCAACATCAAAACTACCATCATTAATCATCCTTCTTCAACAAATAGCATTGATGAACATGAGGGAACTAATGTGGAGGTGAATGAGTTTGAGGCCTTTATGGGTAAACTCAAGGGTAAATCCAAGAAGCACTTTCTTTCTCTCTTGGAACAACTTGGTGAAGCCAATGACATGATCGAGGCTCACGAAGATACCATCTCTAAGATGGAGGGATATAGTCGTGACTATGCCGATGAGATTTTGGATCTTTCCAATGCTCTTGAGTAAGAGCATGGTCTTCGTTTGGCTCTTGAGGAGTCTCACAACAATGATCATGCTAAATTAAAGAAAGATCTTGATCATGCACTTGTTGTTTCTCGTGTGCTAAACTCTGAGAAGGCAAAGCTTGGGGTTGATCTTGATAGACTCAAAGAGGAGTTTGACATTCTCGACAAGGCTCACAAAGTCTTGAAGGGTGTTCAAGCTACCCTCAAGGAGTCTCATGATCAACTCCAAGTGAAGCTAACCAAGGAGAAAGCCACATTTCCTCGTATGGTATTAATTGATAATGCAAATGCTACTAACCCTTGTTGTGAGCATGTGCATCTTATTGAGGAGAATGTTAAGTTGAAGGAGCAACTTGAGAAAGGCCTTGTGTCATGCATACAAGGTGAGAAGAACCTAAACGACCTTTTGAGAAATCAAAAGGAAGTTCTTGCCAAGGAGGGGATTGGGTTCGCACCCAACCCCAAGAACAAGAAGAAGGATAACAAGACCAAACGACCTCCTCCTCTCAAGCAAAATTTTGTGAAGGAGGGAGAGAGTGCTTCCAAGGATAAGAAGAACAATGCGAAGGGTGGCGGTGTCAAAAAGGGCAATGCCACCCCTCCCAACAAAGCCGGAGACTTTAATCCTTCTTATGTGCTATGTCGTGCTAGTGATGGGCATGTTTATGCCAAATTTGTTGGTTCTCCTCATGAGTACATTGGATGGTCTATTTGGGTTCCTAAGACCCTTGGTACTAACATCAAAGGACCCATTACAAAATGGGTACCTAAAACCAAGCATTGATGTCTTGTAGGTGTTTGCTTCCGGTGGGGGATCATGGTTGCTCGATAGTGGAGCTACAAATTATATGACCGGAATCAAGGACTTGATGGTGGACGTGCACAAGATTTCATCTATGCCCAACAATGTCGAGTGGGGTGATGCCTTAGCTTCTAAGGTATTGGGACTTGGCAAGGTTGTCATCTCTCATGATCTCACGATCGAGAAGGTCATGCTTGTTGAGTCCCTTGCATACAATTTACTTTCCGTTCGTCAACTTGCAATCATGGGCTTTGCCACTTTCTTTGATGTTGATACCGTGGCCCTCTTGTGGAGCAAGACTCTTAAAGTAGCCTTTGTTGGGCATGTCGAGAACGGTCTATATGTGATTAACTTTTCGGAGCGACCCACTAAGACCGCGACATGCCTAATGGCTAAATTTGATGTGGGATGGCTTTGGCATCGCCGTTTAGCCCATGCCAACATGAGATCTTTCCAAAGTCTTCTCAAGGGGTACCATGTCCGTGGACTAACGAATGTTAGTTTTGCTAAAGATCATGCTTGCCGTGTTTGTATCGAAGGAAAGCTTTATGAGAAGGCTCACCCTCCCACGACTATCATTTACTCAAAGAGGCCTTTGAAGCTCCTTCACTTGGATCTCTTTGGGCCTCCATCCTTTGATAGTCTTGGGGGTAGGAAGTATTGCTTGGTGATTGTGTACGACTACTCAATATATACTTGGGTGTATTTCTTCAAGGGGAAGAGCGAGACCCAACAAACCATCATTGACTTTGCAAATGAAGCACAACGTCAACACAATACAAAGATCTTGACAATAAGAAGTGACAACGGCACCGAGTTCAAGAACTACACATTGGATGAGTTTCTTAGTGATGAGGGGATCAAGCATCAATATTCCGCACCCTACACCCCTCAACAAAACGGTGTTGCGGAGAGGAAGAACCGGACGTTGATGGATGCGGCAAGGACCATGATGGCGGAGTTCAAGTCTCCATACAACTTTTAGGCCGAAGCCATCAACACCACATGTGATGCATCCAATCGGCTCTACCTCCGCAAGGGCTTGAACAAGACTCCATATGAGATACTCACCGGTAACAAGCCCAACCTCAAGTACTTTCGGGTGTTCGGGTGTAAGTGTTTCCTTCTCAAGAAAGGTGTTCGGTTGTCTAAATTTGAGGCTAGAGCTTATGAGGGCATATTTGTTGGTTATGCTACAAACTCTCATGCTTACAGTGTCCTTAATAAATCCACAGGACTTATTGAGGAGACGTGTAACATGGAGTTTGATGAGAATAACGGCTCCCAAGTGGAGCAAAGTGGCACTTGTGATATAGGTGATGAAATTCCTCCTCAAGCCATAAGAAGAATGGGTGTTGGTTTTATCCTACCCATTGAGGAACCCCTTGTGGCCGAAGGAGAAGGACAATGCTCCACTCAAGTGGAGCCATCACCTACCCAAGGCCCACATGCTTCCGAAGAAAAAAGTGAAGGCCCTCATCCTCATGAACAAGACCAAGGGCAAGATCATGCTCAAGACGGTGTTGACACACCAAGTGATGCCCAAGGTCAAGTTCTCTCCTCCGAGCAAGTTCAAGATCAAAACAAGCTCAAGATGTCGCTCAAGATGATCAAGTGATCGCTCCTCAACTCACCACCGAGGAGGAATTGGAGCGTCGTGCCGCCAAGATTTCTTCCAAGCACTCCACCAAGGGTCATCTCATGAAGAATGTACTTGGAAGCATTCAAAAGGGGGTAAGCACTCATAGACAATTGGCAAACTATTGTGAACATCACGCATTTGTCTCTTGTGTTGAACCCCAAAAGGTATATGAAGCACTCAAAGATCCGGATTGGCTTTAATGCCATGCATGAAGAACTCAACAACTTCGAGTACAACAAGGTGTGGAGATTGGTGCCAAGGCCAACGAGGAACCACAATGTCATTGGAACCAAGTGGATATTTAAGAACAAGCGAGATGCTCATGGGACCATCATTCGCAACAAGGCAAGATTGGTGGCACAAGGCTACTCCCAATTCAAGGGTATCGACTATGGTGAAACCTTTGCTCCCGTCGCTCGCCTTGATCCATTCGTTTGTTGATTGCTTATGCTTCTCATCACAACTTTAAGTTGCAACAAATGGATGTGAAGAGTGCTTTTCTTAATGGTCTTATTAATGAGTTGGTCTATGTCAAGCAACCCCCCGGGTTCGAGGATCCCTACTTTCCCGATCATGTGTATCAACTTGATAAGGCACTCTATGGGCTTAAACAAGCCCCACGTGCGTGGTATGACCACCTTACCGAGTTGTTACAAGATCGTGGGTTTGAAGTTGGGCTAACCGACCCCACTCTTTTTACTAAGAAGGTCAAAGGGGAGTTGTTTTTATGCCAACTATATGTTGATGAAATTATCTTTGGTTCCCCTAACAAAGCTTTTAATGAGGAATTCGCCGCTCTCATGACCTCAAAGTTCAAGATGTCTTCTATGGGAGAGTTGAAGTTCTTTCTAGGGTTCGAAGTGAAGCAAAGAAGAGAAGGAACCTTCATCAACCAAGCCAAATACACTCAAGACATGCTCAAGAGATTCAAGCTAAGTGATGTCAAGCTGGCTTCCACTCCAATGCCCACCAAGTGCCAACTTGACATCGATCCCAATGGTAAAGCGGTGGATCAAAAGGTATATCGCTCCATGATTGGATCCTTGCTTTACCTTTGTGCATCTAGACCGGATATCATGTTGAGTGTGGGAATTTGTGCACGGTTTCAAGCTGCACCTAAGGAAAGTCAATTTGTGGCGGTCAAGCAAATCTTTTGATATTTGGCTCATACCCCAAACTTTGGCTTATGGTACCCAAGAGGAGCAAACTTCAAGCTTGTAGGGTATTCGGACTCCGATTGTGCGGGAGACAAAGTGGATAGGAAGTCCACTTCCGGAGGGTGCCGATTCCTTGGTTGCTCTTTGGTAAGTTGGTCTTCCAAAAACAAAAGTTGTGTGTGTCTCTCGTCCATCGAAGCGGAGTATGTAGCGGCCGGTAGTTGTTGTGCACAACTCTTATGGATGAGGCAAACTTTAAAGGATTACGGTGTCATTTGTGACAAAGTGCCTCTTTGGTGTGACAATGAAAGTGCCATCAAGATTTCTCTCAACACGGTGCAACACTTTAATACGAAGCATATTGAGATTCGGTATCACTTCATCCGGGATCACATTAAGTGAGGGGAGATCGAGCTCAACTACGTCAACACTCATGATAACCTTGCAGATATTTTCATGAAGCCGTTGGATGAAGCAAGATTTCGCGAGGAGAATTGGGATGATTTCTCTGCCTGAGCCACCCCTTGTGTGTAGGTGTCCTCTCTGCCTTTTTGGCGTCTCGATGCCAAAGGGGGAGAGAGTGTAGGGATTTGCGTGCTTGCGAGTCGTGTGTCATGTTTGGTGTGTTTGCTTTGTCGTTTGGACCTCGTTTTCTTTGGTTTGGTTTGCGCCTTTGAGACTTATCCTTCATATGGTGTCAGACATATGCACTCTATCCTATCTTAGTGAGATTATGATTGTGCTACTTATGTTATGCTCTTATTTGCTATCTTGTCTAGTGTTAGCTTTACTATTGCATGATATGCCTTGTCTCTAAAATATATGGGGAGTTTTGATCCTAGTATGTGTCTCGTGCAGTCCAAAGCACCCATCTAGTTTGCACACATCTAGGGGGAGCCTGTCTATATTCTACAGAGAAGGGGTTTGCGTTTACTCAATATTATTTCCCTTGTGCAAATCCCCTATTGTCATCAATCCACCAAAAAGGGGGAGATTGTAAGGGCATATTTATCCCTAAGGTGTTTTGGTGATTGATGACAATGCTTTTGTGGACTAATCGTGTGCCTTGAGTTTCCCAGACGTTTCATCGCTAGGCACAAGACGGTTTGGTGCCCTCGAAGACTATTAAAGATGGCGTTTTTCTATATTTCTTTTTGGTGGTTTTGAGTCGTAGGAAAGCCGTACTATTAAGAGGGGGTCTGCGTCGGAAAGGTTCAGGTGGAATCATCACGTACACGTTTTCTTCCTCGTCTCCACCTTTCCCCTGCATTTTGGAGCATCCTCCGTTTTCCCCTATGTAAGTGTCCTGGCTGCTGATGTTGGGCTTGCGGTAGTACTGCTCCCCGAAGCGGTAGTACCGCAGGCACCAGCGGTAGTACCGTACTTCGGCGCGGTAGTACCGCAGGAGCCGACGGTAGTACCGCTCCTCTGGAGCCGTAGTACCGTGGCCCCTAGGCCAAGTGCCGCTGATTTGCGGTAATAGAGGCGGATGTAATTTTTTACATCCGCACCTCTGCGGTAGTACTGCACCTCGTGCGCGGTAGTACCGCGCGCGGCCTGGTTCAGCTGCCATGCGGTAGTACCGCTCCCAAGCGGTACTTTCGTGTCGAATTTTTGCATCTTCTCGTTTCCAGCGGAAGTAAGCACGGATGTATTTTTATTCATCCGCGCCCTTCCCAGGATAGGACTTTCCTGCCTTGCGGTAGTACCGCAAGGGGGAGCAGTAGTACCGCGCTTGCGGAAGTACCGTTCTCAGTCATGCCTGTTCTAGTCCCTGTCGTTGCCGCGGTAGTACCGTGGCCCCTCACGGTAGTACCGCATGGCCTTGCGGTAGTACCGCTTTTCAGGAGTGGTAGTACCGCATGGCCTCGCGGTAGTATCGCTTGTCAGGAGCGGTAGTACCACCAGTCGCGGGCTGGTTAAGTGGATAATGGTTGGATTTTGTCCATAGCTATAAAAGGGGTGACTTCTTCCTCTAGTTGACCACCTCTTCCAACCCTAAGCTCCATTGTTGCTCCAAGCTCCATTTTCGCCCGATCTCACTCCATAGCCAATCAAACTTGTTGATTTGCTCAGGAGTGGTTGAGAAGGCCCCGATCTACACTTCCACCAAGAGAAATTTGATTCCCCCCACTAATCACTTGCGGATCTTGTTACTCTTTGGTGTTTAAGCACCCTAGACGGTTGAGGTCACCGCGGAGCCATAGTCCATTGTGGTGAAGCTTCGTGGTGTCGTTGGGAGCCTAAAATTAAGTTGTGGAGATTTCCCCAACCTTGTTTGTAAAGGTTCGGTCGCCGCCTCCAAGGTCACCAATAGTGGAATCACGACATCTCGCATTGTGTGAGGGCGTGAGGAGAATACGGTGGCCCTAGTGGCTTCTTGGTGACCATTGTGCCTCCACACCGCTCCAACGGAGACGTACTTCCCCTGAAAGGGAAGGAACTTCGGTAACACATCCTCGTCTCCACCGGCTCCACTCTTGGTTATCTCGTGCCTTTACTTGTACAAGCTTATTTGTGAAATACTTCTTGCTTGCTTGTGTACCTATCATTGTTGCATCATATAGGTTGCTCACTTAGTTGCATTTCTAGACAACCTACTTTGATGCAAAGTTTAAATTGTTAAAGAAAACCTAAAAATTGTTATTTGCCTATTCACCCCCCCCCCTCTAGTCAACTATATCAATCCTTTCAGACCTTTGTTTTTATTAGCTGTTCAATCATCTTGCATAATTTGGGATTCTTGTTAATCCCCAACCCGTTGACTCTTGCTTCCTACCCGTTCAATGTATTGATGATTCATGGTGTTTGGATTTAATTGGAAGAAGTGATATGTGTCTTTCAATCTGCAATCAATTGGATACAACAATGAAGAAAACTTGATTTTGTTGTTGCAACAAATTATAGGCTGCCCCACGCATATATACATCTTCCTCAAACTAGACGATGAATGATGCCTGAGCCAGTCATGTCACTCATCTTGATCTACCATCTCTGTTTTCTCAGTCAGGTTGGATATAGATCTACATAACTAGATTTTCGTGAAATTTTACTCTTCGTCATGTGTCCTTTGCAGGTAGGCCATTGCTACAGATGGATCCAAATAAATTTACCTAGCATAGCAGACTAAGGCATAGCCTAATGGTGGGAAGGGGCTGATGCCTTACCACCCACCCAGGTTCAATGCACGATACTTGCAATTTGGGTTTGTTGCACCAATTATACTGTAAGGGTTGCCTTACAGTCTTTCTGTCAACTTTTTTACCTGACATGTTTTCCAGATTTCCTAGTGATGCTTTTATGTCATATGGCACTGGAGCATAACATTGATTTCCTTTTGTTTGTCCATATGAATTCTTATGATGAGATTGGACTCTTTATAGACAGGAATCACTAACAAACATAGTTGAATGAAAACGTATGTGCTACTATATTTTTTAATGGATTACGCCCGATGGGGCTAGCGCAAACATGGATGTCTTATTATGTACTTAGAATCAATATATTGATATATCATGATTGGCCTTTATGCCCAGGAAATATTGAGTCCGCCTAAATTGATCTTAGGATGTAGCATATGGTTTACGATCCAACTAGAGAATACACAAGAACTGGTATTTTTCAGTCAATTTTTGTTCCTCAGTGTGTGAAGTTCTGCAACATTTAACATGTGTTTTTCTTAGTTATGGTGGTTCAAACCAATTCAACATTTACTAGTCCCAATTCGAGGAACTATTATGTATTCCCCTAAAAAGAACCATTGCATTCTTCAGATAAGAATGGACGAGGTTAGTCGATGCGACCCCTTTTCAATTCGGTTAAATGTACGTCTTCAGGATTTCACTCAGTCACCTTAGATAGCCCTTTTGCTCTCCATGTAAGGCTATCTCTTCCAGCGTGTTCAACTAAAAATAGCAAATTGACTTTCTTTTATCTTCATATAGGTCTCTCTGTTCCAGCATGTTCAACTAAATTTTTTCATATGCATTATGATTCATTGGTTCAATCTTCGCTGATAATCTAACAAAAAGTTCACTACTTCAGTACTATGAAAACTTTATGAAACCGACAAGCTAACCTTCTTATCAATGAAATTTTTGAAGCCTCTCATAACTTTTTAATGAATTTTCTCACGGTTTACTACTTACTCACTTAATAAATCCTTCTCCTATACAATGCAACAAATTCCCACAGCAACTCACGGGGTATCATCTAGTTCATGAGGTTTCTTGATGCCTCTTTTAGCTAGGTTATCTTTAGTCATTAGTTTGTTTGTGAGAAAGCAGCCAAAGGAAGACCTGGACTCTGTAATCTCATACATTTTTTTGCGAGAGAAATACTTGTATTACTTAAACACCAAATTATTACAGTCATCATGAACTATCTCCAGCACCTCATCTGGACAGGAACCAATCTCATACATGACTGGCTATGATCGCATTTTCTTTAAATTTGTACTACGGTTTGGTACTCGGTGACTTAAAGTTAACCTACGTTGACTGGGTGTGCGCATCAAGTTATGCACAGGTGAGATAATCCTTTTTGAAGAGAAAAAATGATTCCATATCCTATTCACATACCGAACGATTAAAAGTCCAATAATAACCAAAATATTTGACAGATATCCAACAAGAAAGCACCCTCTCTTCAATCCAGAACAATGGGCGAGAGTGGTTGCTAAACGTTCTTGAGCCACTTCTAGACGTGGAGCATTCCATGGTCCTCTTTACCTTGTGGCATTCTTGGCATATCCGCAATGAGGTTGTTCATCATAAACCAATGCCGACCATGGAAGCTTCGAAGCATTTTCTTGTGTCCTATTTGAATTTGATCTTGTGCCTGAAGGTGGACTTAGCTTCCGACCCGGAGAAAGGAAAACAGATTATCACATGTGATAAGGTGCTGCTGCGGCTGCATGAAATAGCATCTACTCGTCCCCCTGAAACTTGGCAGCCTCCTAGCTCGGGTTGGGTTACACTAAATAGTGATGGCTCATTCTCGGACAAGGGATCTGCCGGTGCAGGTATGGTGCTAAGGGACAGCAATCACTAGTAGAAAAACGGTCATTTGTCCCGGTTCATAAGGCCCATTTTTCCCGGTTGAGGAACCGGGACTAAAGGGTCGTTACTAAAGCCCTAAACCTTTATTCCCGATTTTTACACCAACCGGGACAGATGGGCCTCCACATGGCCGCTCCGGTGAGCCAAGGCAGGAGGGCCTTTGGTCCCGGTTGGTGGCACCTACCGGGACCAAAAGGCATCCACGCGTCAGTAGCTGGCAGGAGCTGAGGTTTTTGTATTTTTGAAAGGGGGTGGTTTAGAGGGTTTGGGGGTGTTAATTTAGGGTGTTAGCTAGCTAATAGAGAGAATTGTCCTCTCTTATCTCCGTGCTTGGTTTACCAACGCTACTGCTATGCCTAAACGTGGCTTAGATTGAAGTGAAGGCGACATATATGTGGTGCATGTCGAAAGTAATACTAATCCTAACTTGATCAAGTTTCGATTAGTACTACTTTCGACATGCACCACATGCATGTTGCCTTCACTTCAATCCAATCCATGTTCATTTCACCCACTGATATATAATAACTCTTCATGCTCGCATCATGCATCATCATAATAACAAGTCCTACTAATAATCATCATACAACTTCTACTCGTTATTAATAACAAGTCATACGATCATCATCCTCATAGTCATTGAACCAACCCTACTTAATTGTTCTTAGCGCATGATCATCAGTATAAGGTAGGATCTAAATACCCTTTTTAAGGTAAAATAGCATTAAAAAATATAGGCATTGACTCTCCATTATGGAGAATGGAGATCATCCAGTCTCCAATTCTTGCGCTTCGCTTCCTTCTGCTTCCAAGAACCTCCTTACACATACATTTTTTCCATTCTGTGATTTTCATGTCTCCACTTCTTTTATAAATCCGATAAGGACAGGTGAGATTCATAGGATGACCTGGCTGCATGTTCAAAACATTAAGGAAACCATTTGGATACACCAGATGAGGCACAGAATCATCCGGGATCTTATGTTGAAAAACATAGTAATAACTTCGTAGTTAGCAATGTAGTTAAGTTTTAAAAGAATTTATGCAAAAGATGCACGGATGTCGTAATAGTAAAAAGTCTTACCATGGCATCTCCATGGTGTTGGGGAAGCAGTAATTTCAAAAAAATTCCTACGCACACGCAAGACCGTAAGCAGAAGATCATGGTGTCTCGGCATGACGAACTGTAGCAACGGTGCCTACTCAAGGAGAACACCTATACCTTGAAATTTAGTGAGAGATCATCTTCTAATGCTATCGCCGAACTAAGTAAAATAAGATGCATAAAGGATAAACATCACATGCAATCAATATAAGTGATATGATATGGCCATCATCATCTTGTGGCTTTGATCTACATCTGCAAAGCACCGTCATGATCACCATCGTCACCGGCTTGACACCTTTATCTCCATCGAAGCATTGTTGTCGTCTTGCCAACTATTGCCTCTACGACTATCGCTACCGCTTAGTGATAAAGTAAAGCAATTACATGGCGACTGCATTTCATACAATAAAGCGACAACCATATGGCTCCTGCCAGTTGCCGATAACTATGTTACAAAACATGACCATCTCATACAATAAAATTTAGCATCATGTCTTGACCATATCACATCACAACATGCCCTACAAAAACAAGTTAGACGTCCTCTACTTTGCTGTTGCAAGTTTTACATGGCTGCTATGGGTTAAGCAAGAACTGTTCTTACCTACGCATCAAAAACCACAATGCGGTATATTGATTGCTTTTTGATCTTCAAAAAGAACCTTGTTCATTGAATCCGATTCAACTAAAGCTGGAGAAACAGATGGCCGGCCCTCCCGCTCCTTCGGATGGCAGAATCCGATTGAACCTTCGGGAGTAGGATTCCCCCCTTCCAAGTTGGAGTAGGAGAGGAAGGAAGGAAAGGGCGGACGGCCCCCTCCCAATTCGGATTGGGCTTGGGGGGCGCACCTCCCTCTTTTCCCTTCCCTCCCCTCTATTCCACTAAGGCCCAATAAGGCCCATATACTCCCTGGGGGGTTCCGGTAACCTCCCGGTACTCCGGAAAAATGCCCGAACCACTCGGAACCATTCCGATGTCCAAATATAGGCTTCCAATATATCTATCTTTACGTCTCGACCATTCCGAGACTCCTCGTCATGTCCGTGATCAAATCTGGACTCTAAACTACCTTTGGTACATCAAAACACATAAACTCATAATACCGATCGTCACCGAATGTTAAGCGTGCGGGCCCTATGGGTTCGAGAACTATGTAGACATGACTGAGACATGTCTCCGGTCAATAACCAATAGCGGAACCTGTATGCTCATATTGGCTCCTACATCTTCTATGAAGATCTTTATTGGTCAAACCGCATAACGGTATACGTTGTTCCCTTTGTCATCGGTATGTTACTTGCCCGAGATTCATTCATCGATATCTCAGTACCTAGTTCAATCTCATTACCGACAAGGCTCTTTACTCGTTCCGTAATGCTACAACCCGTAACTAACTCATTAGCTAAATTGCTTTCAAGGCTTATTTTGATGTACATTACCGAGAGGGCCCAAATATACCTCTCCAACAATCGAAGTGACAAATCCTATTCTTGATACATGCCAACTCAACAAAGACCATCGGAGACACCTATAGAGCACCTTTATAATCACCCAGTTACGTTGTGACGTTTGGTAGCACACAAAGTGTTCCTCCGGTATTCGGGAGTTGTGTGATCTCATAGTCATAGGAACATGTATAGTTATGGAGAAAGCAATAGCAACAAACTAAACGATCATCGTGCTAAGCTAACGGATGGGTCAAGTCAATCAGATCATTCTCTAATGATGTGATCCCGTTAATCAAATGACAACTCATGTCTATGGTTAGGAAACATAACCATCATTGATTCAACGAGCTAGTCAAGTAGAGGAAAACTAGTGACACTCTGTTTGTCCATGTATTCACACATGTACTAAGTTTCTGGTTAATACAATTCTATCATGAATAATAAACATTTATCATGATATAAGGAAATATAAATAACAACTTTATTATTGCCTCTAGGGCATATTTCCTGCACATGGATGTTACCGTAGTTCAACACGTGCACTAGTGGCACGTACTGACCATAATGTGGAGGAGTTCTATTGTAGATATTGTAATTCTCAAGATCAGTACAAAATGCGACCAGATGGTTTTTCTCCCGATAAGTTAACTCAGAGCCAACGGTGTAGTAGGTTCTATCTACCATGTTCCGCACATTGTTTGAACAATGAAAGTAAGTTGTCAATGGAAATAAGATGTCAACTATTTTTAAATGAACAATACAAATTAGTTAATAACTATGTTTGAGAAACTCACATAGCGGTAGAGTTGGAAGCGTATAAACAAGGACCCAAATGTCCATATTGTCTTGGTCGATGTTAGGATCACCAAGATCCATGGTAACAAGCATACCCTCATAAAAACCATACATCTTGCAAAGTTCTTCCCAATTTTTGCAACCAAAATGGATTACGCTCCCAGAATTATACAGATTTACTTCAAAATCCACATCATGATGGGTCCTTAGGTGAATTTTCTTTGCTTCAAAATTTTCATGGTCTTCAAAACCCATCCTCTCCAAGACATAGCGTCTTACATGGCATGGGATAAGCTACTCAAATTGTAAAAGATGAAAATTACACGTTGAAATAGTTGAAGTCATGCTTAATTACGAAAAAAATACTCGTCGTCGTTGCATACCGTTTCAACATCGAAGGTGTCCTCAAGCTTAATGCTGAAGCACCGACCTTCGTCCAGGTGAGGCCTGTCGCACAAACCTCGGTCATCGTTGATTCCTTTTGCTATTAGAGTTTCATTAAAGTTTTCTAGTTCATTCTTTTTTCTATTAGAGTTTCATTAAAGTTTTCTAGTTCATTCTTTTAGTTTATTATTTTTTCTATTAGAGTTTCATAAAAGTTTTCCAGATCATTCTTTTTTATATTAGTTCTTTCTTTGAGCTAAATGACCCTAAAATTGAAAAGCACTTCGGCTGAACTCTGAAGAGGTTGAAAATTGGCATGGCATCATCATTTCACCGACATAGCATGTGCAAAAAAGTAGAGGGGGTTACGGCAAAAACTGGATGCACTTCGTGAAGAAAACGGAAAATCTCTTTCGAAGTATCAGGATTTCATACGAAAGCTTATCTGTTACATGGTTATTCTAGATCAAAGGCATCATCATAATAGTTGTGGAGAGAAAACTCTTCACTTTTTCTTCGCTTGTGTCCTTTGCTTATTGCGCGGTAACCATGGATAATCTTCATCGTTTATCAGGGTGCTTGGGTCAGCCTTGACTTTGAAGGGAGGAATTTCATGAAACTTTTCATAATCTTCGGACATGTCTGTCTTGCCCTCCACTTCCGCGATGTCTCTTTTTCCTGAAAGAACTGTGTGGCATTTTGGCTCACTGTACGATGTGTTCACTTCCTTATCTTTTCTTTTTCTCGATTTGGTAGACATGTCCTTCACATAGAAAACACGTGCCACATCATTGGCTAGGACGAACAGTTCATTAGTGTACCCAAGATTGTTCATATCCACTGTTGTCATTCCATACTGTGGGTCTACCTGTACCCGCCCTCCTGACAGATTGACCCATTTGCACTTAAACAAAGGGACCTTAAAATCATGTTCGTAGTCAAGTTCCCATATGTCCACTATGTAACCATAATATGTGTCCTTTCCCCTATTGGTTGCCGCACCAAAGCGGACACCGCTGTTTTGGTTGGTGCTCTTTTGATCTTGGCGATCGTGTAAAATGTATTCCCATTTATCTCGTATGCTTTGTAAGTCAATACAGTCGAAGATGGTCCCCTGGACAACGAGTACAGCTCATCACAAACGGTGTTGTCACCTCTAAGACGTGTTTCCAACCAACTGCCGAAAGTCCTGATGTGTTCACATGTAATCCAGTCGTCACACTTCTCCGGGTGTTTGGAGCGCAGACTGTTCTTGTGTTCATCGACATACGAGGTCACCAAGGTAGAGTTCTGTAGAACTGTGTAGTGTGCTTGAGACCAAGAATGCCCGTCCCTGCATATTATTGAGTCCCCTCCAAGCATGCCTTTTCCGGTCAGTCTGCCCTCATACCGCGATATAGGGAGACCTATCTTCTTAAGGTCAAGAATGAAGTCAACACAAAACCCAATGACATCCTCTATTTGATGGCCCATGGAGATGCTTCCTTCTGGCCTAGCGCGGTTACGGACATATTTCTTTAGGACTCCCATGAACCTCTCAAAGGGGAACATATTGTGTAGAAATACGGGGCCTAGAATGACAATCTCGTCGACTAGATGAACTAGGACGTGCGTCATGATATTGAAGAAGGATGGTGGGAACACCTGCTCAAAATAGACAAGACATTGCGCCACATCACTCCTTAGCCTTGGTATGATTTCTGGATCGATTACCTTCTGAAAGATTGCATTGAGGAATGCACGTAGCTTCACAATGGCTAACCGAACGTTTTTCGGAAGAAGCCCCTTCAATGCAACCGGAAGCAATTGCGTCATAATCACATGGCAGTCATGAGACTTGAGGTTCTGGAACTTTTTCTCTGGCATATTTATTATTCCCTCTATATTCGACGAGAAGCCAGTCGGTACATTCATACTGAGCAGGCATTCAAAGAACATTTCCCTCTCTTCTTTGGTAAGAGCATAGCTGGCAGGACCTTCATACTGCTTTGGGGGCATGCCCTCTTTTTCGTGCAAATGTTGCAGGTCCTCCCGTGCCTCCGGTGTATCTTTTGTCTTCCCATACTGAAGGAAATATGCCCTAGAGGCAATAGTAAAGTTATTATTTATTTCCTTATTTCATGATAAATGTTTATTATTCATACTAGAATTGTATTAAATGGAAACATAATACATGTGTGAATACATAGACAAACATAGTGTCACTAGTATGCATCTACTTGACTAGCTCGTTAATCAAAGATGGTTAAGTTTCCTAACCATAGACATGAGTTGTCATTTGATTAACAGGATCACATCATTAGGAGAATGATGTGATTGACTTGACCCATTCCGTTAGCTTAGCACTTGATCGTTTAGTATGTTGCTCTTGCTTTCTTCTTGACTTATACATGTTCCTATGACTATGAGATTATGCAACTCCCATTTACCGGAGGAACACTTTGTGTGCTACCAAACGTGACAACATAACTAGGTGATTATAAAGGTGCTCTACAGGTGTCTCCGAAGGTACTTGTTGAGTTGGCATATTTCGAGATTAGGATTTGTCACTCCGATCATCGGAGAGGTATCCCTAGGCCCACTCGGTAATACACATCAATATAAGCCTTGCAAGCATTGTAACTAATGAGTTAGTTGCGGGATGATGTATTACGGACGATAAAGAGACTTGCCTGTAACGAGATTGAACTAGATATTGAGATACCGACGATCGAATCTCGGGCAAGTAACATAGCGATGACAAAGGGAACAACGTATGTTGTTATGCGGTTTGACCGATAAAGATCTTCGTAGAATATGTGGGAGCCAATATGATCATCCAGGTTCCGCTATTGGTTATTGACCGGAGACGTGTCTCAGTCATGTCTACATAGTTCTCGAACCCGTAGGGTCCGCACGCTTAAAGTTCGGTGACGATTTGTATTATGAGTTTATGTGTTTTGATGTACCGAAGGTAGTTCGGAGTCCCGGATAAGATCGGGGACATGACGAGGAGTCTCGAAATGGTCGAGACGTAAAGGTCGATATATTGGACGACTATATTCGGACATCAGAAAGGTTCCGAGTGACTCGGGTATTTTTCGAAGTACCGGGGAGTTACGGGAATACGGGGAAGAAGTGTTGGGCCTTAATGGGCTTTGGTGGGAAGGAGAGTCAGCAACCAGGAGGTGGTGCGCGCCCCTCCCAAGCCCAGTCCGAATTGGACAAGGGGTTTGGGGCACGGCCCCCCTCTCCCTTCCTTCTCCCCTGCCCTCCTTTCCCCCATTCTCCTAGTTGGACTAGGAAAGGAGGAAACCTACTCCTACTAGGAGTAGGAATCCTACTCCCTTTGGCGCGCCCCTCCTAGGGCCGGCCTCCTCCTCCCTTGCTCCTTTATATACGGGGGCAGGGGGCACCCCTTAGAGACACACAAGTTGACTGATCCCTTAGTCATGTGCGCTGCCTCCCTCCACCATAATCCACCTCGATCATATTGTAACGGTGCTTAGGCGAAGCCCTGCATCGGTAGCAACATCATCACCGTCAACATGCCATCGTGCTGACAAAACTCTCCTGTGAAGCTCTGCTGGATCAGAGTCCGTTGGACGTCATCGAGCTCAACGTGTGCTGAACTCGGAGGTGCCATGCGTTCGGTACTTGGATCGGTCGGATCGTGAAGACGTTCGACTACATCAACCGCGTTCTCATAACGCTTCCGCTTACGGTCTACGAGGGTACATGGACGATATTCTTCCCTCTCGTTGCTATGCATCACCATGATCTTGCGTGTGTGTAGTATTTTTTTTGAAATTACTACGTTCCCCAACAGTGGTATCAGAGCCAGGTTTATGCGTAGATCTTATATGCATGAGTACAACACAAGTGAGTTGTGGGCGATACAAGTCATACTGCTTACCAGCATGTCATACTTTGGTTCGGCGGTATTGTTGGATGAAGCAGCCCAGACCGACATTACGCGTACGCTTACGCGAGACTGGTTCTACGGACGTGCTTTGCACACAGGTGGCTGGCGGGTGTCAGTTTCTCAAACTTTAGTTGAACCGAGTGTGGATATGCCCGGTCCTTGTGAAGGTTAAAACAACACTAACTTGACGAACTATCGTTCTGGTTTTGATGCATAGGTAAGAACGGTTCTTGCTCAGCCTGTAGCAGCCCCGTAAAACTTGCAACAACAAAGTAGAGGACGTCTAACTTGTTTTTGCAGGGCATGTTGTGATGTGATATGGTCAAGACGTGATGAGATATAAATTTTATTGTATGAGATGATCATGTTTTATAACACAGTTATCGGCAACTGGCAGAAGCCTTATGGTTGTCTCTTTATTACATAAGATGCAAGCGCCATACAATTGCTTTACCTTATCGCTATGCGATAGCAATAGTTGCAAGAGCAATAGTTGGCGAGACGACCATGTGATGACACATTGATAGAGATCAAGATGATGGAGATCATGGTGTCATGCCGGTGACGATAGAGATCATGACGGTACTTTGGAGATGGAGATCAAAGGCACAAGATGATCATGGCCATATCATGTCACATACTTTGATTGCATATGATGTTTATCCTTTATACATCTTATTTTGCTTAGTTCGACGGTAGAATTATAAGATGATCTCTCACTAAATTTCAAGATATAAGTGTTCTCCCTGAGTATGCACCGTTGCGAAAGTTCTTCGTGCTGAGACACCACGTGATGATCGGGTGTGATAAGCTCTACTTTCAAATACAACGGGTGCAAGATAGTTTTGCACACGCGGAATACTCAAGTTAAACTTGACGAGCCTAGCATATGCAGATATGGCCTCGGAACACTGAGATCGAAAGGTCGAGCGTGAATCATATAGTAGATATGATCAACATAGTGAAGTTCACCATTGAAAACTACTCCATCTCACGTGATGATCGGACATGGTTTAGTTGATTTGGATCATGTGGTCACTTAGATGATTTGAGGGATGTCTATCTAAGTGGGAGTTCTTAAGTAATATGATTAATTGAACTTTAATTTATCATGAACTTAGTCCTGGTAGTATTACCATATCTATGTTGTAGATCAATAGCTCACGTTTAGCTTCCCTATTTTATTTTTGATATGTTCCTAGAGAAAACTAAGTTGAAAGATGTTAGTAGCAATGATGCGGATTGGATCCGTGATCTGAGGATTATCCTCATTGCTGCACAGAAGAATTATGTCCTTGATGCACCGCTAGGTGACAGACCGATTGGAGGAGAAGATGCAGACCTTATGAATGTTTGGCAAGCTTGATATGATGACTACTTGATAGTTTAGTGCACCATGATTTACGGCTTAGAATCGGGGCTTCAAAGATGTTTTGAACGCCACAGAATATATGAGATGTTCCAAAAGTTGAAATTAGTATTTCAGACTCATGCCCATGTCGAAAGGTATGAGACCTTTTGGCAATACTTTGCCTACAAGATGGAGGAGAATTGCTCAGGTAGTGAGCATGTGCTTAGAATGTCTGAGTACTACAATCACTTGAATCAAGTGGGAGTTAATCTTCCAGATAAGATAGTGATTGATAGAGGTCTCTAGTCACCATCACCAAGTTGCTAGAACTTTGTGGTGAACTATAATATGCAAGGGATAACAGGAAACGATTCCCAAGCTCTTCGTGATGCTAAAATTGACAAAGGTAGAAATCAAGAAAAGCATCAAGTGTTGATTATTGACAGGACCAGTAGTTTCAAGAAAAGGGCAAAGGGAAGAAGGGGGAGTTCAAAAAGAACAGCAAGCAAATTGCTGCTCAAGTGAAGAAGCCCAAGTCTGGACCTAAGCTTGAGACTAAGTGCTTTTACTGCAAAGGGACTGGTCATTGGAAGCAGAACTACCCCAAGTATTTGGCGGTTAAGAAGGATGGCAAAGTGAACAAAGGTATAGTTGATATACAGGTTATTGATGTGTACTTTACTGTTGTTTATAGCAACCCCTCAGCATTTGATATTAGTTCAGTTGCTAAGATTAGGAACTCGAAATGGGATTTGCATAATGAACAAAGACTAGTTAAGGGTGAAGTGACGATGTGTGTTGGAATTGTTCCAAGATTGATATGATCATCATCGCACACTCCCTACACTTTCGGGATTAGTGTTGAACCTAAATAAGTGTTATTTGGTGTTTGCGTTGAGCTTGAATATGATTTGATCATGTTTTTTGCAATACTGTTATTCATTTAAAGTCAGAGAATAATTGTTGTTTTGTTTACATGAATAAAACATTCAATGGTCATACACCCAAGGTGAATGGTTTACTGAATCTCGATCATAGCGATACACATATTCATAATATTGAAGCCAATAGATGCAAGGTTAATAATAATAGTGCAACTTATTTGTGGCACTGCCGTTTAGGTCATATTGGTGTAAAGCGCATGAAGAAAATCCATGCTGATGGGCTTTCGGAATCACTTGATTATGAATCAGTTGATGCTTGCGAACCATGCCTCATGGGCAAGATGACTAAGATTCCATTCTCTGGAACAATGGAGCAAGCAACAGGCTTGTTGGAAATAATACATACTGATGTATGCAGTCCGATGAGTGTTGAGGCTCGCGGCAGGTACCGTTATTTTCTTACCTTCACAGATGATTTGAGTAAGATATGGGTATATCTTCTTGATGAAACATAAATCTGAAACATTTGAAAAGTTCAAATAATTTTAGAGTGAAGTGGAAAATCATCATAACAAGAAAATAAAGTTTCTATGATCTGATCGTGGAGGAGAATATTTGAGTTACGAGCTTGGTCTTCAATTAAAACAATGTGGAATAGTTTCAAAAACTCATGCCACCTGGAACACCACAGTGTAATGGTGTGTCCGAACGTCATAACCGTACTTTATTTGATATAGTGTAATCTATCATGTCTCTTACCGATTTACCACTATTGTTTTGGGGTTATGCATTAGAGACAGCTGCATTCACATTAAAAGGGCACCATCTAAATCCGTTGAGACGACACCGTATGAACTGTGGTTTAGCAAGAAACCTAAGCTATTGTTTCTTAAAGTTTGGGGTTGTGATGCTTATGTGAAAAAGTTTCATCTTGATAAGCTCAAACCCAAGTCGGAGAAGTGCGTCTTCATAGGATACCCAAAAGTAACTGTTGGGTACACCTTCTATCACAGATCCGAAGGCATTATATTTGTTGCTGAGAATGGATCCTTTCTAGAGAAGGAGTTTCTCTCGAAACAAGTGAGTGGAAGGAAAGTAGAACTTGATGAGGTAACCGTACCTGCCCCCTTGTTGGAAAGTAGTTCATCACAGAAATTTGTTCTTGTGACTCCTACACCAATTAGTGAGGAAGCTAATGATGATGATCATGTAACTTTAGATCAAGTTACTACCAAACCTCGTAGGTCAACCAGAGTGAGATCCGCACCAGAGTGGTACGGTTATCCTGTTCTAGAAATCATGTTACTAGACCGTGATGAACCTACGAACTATCAGGAAGCAATGATGAGCCCAGATTCCGCGAAATGGCTTGAGGCCATGAAATCTAAGATGGGATCCATGTATGAGAACAAAGTATGGACTTTGATTGACTTGCCCGATGATCGGTGAGTCATTAAGAATAAATGGATCTTCAAGAGGAAGACGAATGCTGATAGTAGTGTTACTATCTACAAAGCTCGAATTGTCGAAAAATGTTTTCCACAAGTTCAAGGTGTTGACTACAATGAGATTTTCTCACTCGAATTGATACTTAAAAGTCTGTCTGAATCATGTTAGCAGTTGCCGTATTTTATGAAATCTGGCAAATGGATGTCAAAACTGTATTCCTTAATGGATTTCTTAAAAGAAGAGTTGTATATGATGCAACCAGAAGGTTTTGTCGATCCTAAAGGTGCTAACAAAGTGAGCAAGCTCCAGCAATCCTTCTATGGACTGGTGCAAGCATCTCAGAGTTGGAATATATGCTTTGATAAAGTGATCAAAGCATATGGTTTTATACAGACTTGCGGTGAAGCCTGTATTTACAAGAAAGTGAGGGGGGCACTACTGCATTTCTGATAAATATACGTGAATGATATATTATTGATCAGAAATAATGTAGAATTTTCTGGAAAGCATAAAGGAGTGTTTGAAAAGAGTTTTTCAAAGAAAGTCGTCGATAAAGCTTCTTACACATTGAGCATCAAGATCTGTAGGGATAGATTAAGACGCTTAATAAGTTTTTTCAATGATTACATACCTTGACAAGATTTTGAAGTAGCTCAAAATGGAACAGTCAAAGAAAGAGTTCTTACCTGTGTTAGAAGGTGTGAAATTGAGTAAGACTCAAAGCCCGACCACGGCAGAAGATAGAAAGAGAATAAAAATCATTCCCTATGCCTCAGCCATAGTTTCTATAAAGTATGCCATGTTGTGTACCAGATCTATTGTAAACCCTACACTGAGTTTAGAAAGGGAGTACAATAGTGATCTAGGAGTAGATCACTGGACAGTGGTCAAAATTATCCTTAGTGGAATAAGGATATGGTTCTCGATTATGGAGGTGACAAAAGGTTCATCGTAAAGGGTTACGTCGATGCAAATTTTGACACTGATCCAGATGACTCTAAGTCTCAATCTGGATACATTTTAAAAGTGGCTTCAATTAGCTAGAGTAGCTCCGTGCAGAGCATTGTTGACATAGAAATTTGCAAAATACATACGGATCTGAATGTGGTAGACCCGTAGACTAAACTTCTCTCACAAGCAAAACATGATCACACCTTAGTACTCTTTGGGTGTTAATCACATAGCGATGTGAACTAGATTATTGACTCTAGCAAACCCATTGGGTGTTGGTCACATGACGATGTGAACTATGGGTGTTAATCACAAGGTGATGTGAACTATTGGTGTTAAATCACATGGCGATGTGAACTAGATTATTGACTCTAGTGCAAGTGGGAGACTGAAGGAAATATACTGTAGAGGCAATAATAAAGTTATTATTTATTTCCTTATTTCATGATAAATGTTTATTATTCATGCTAGAATTGTATTAACCGGAAACATAATACATGTGTGAATACATAGACAAACATAGTGTCACTAGTATGCCTCTACTTGACTAGCTCGTTAATCAAAGATGGTTAAATTTCCTAACCAAAGAAATGAGTTGTCATTTGATTAACGGGATCACATCATTAGGAGAATGATGTGATTGACTTGACCCATTCCGTTAGCTTAGCACTTGATCATTTAGTATGTTGCTATTGCTTTCTTCATGACTTATACATGTTCCTATGACTATGAGATTATGCAACTGCCGTTTACTGGAGGAACACTTTGTGTGCTACCAAACGTCACAACGTAATTGGGTGATTATAAAGGTGCTCTACAGGTGTCTCCGAAGGTACTTGTTGAGTTGGCGTATTTCGAGATTATGATTTGTCAGTACGATCGTCGGAGAGGTATCTCTGGGCCCACTCGATAATACACATCAATATAAGCCTTGCAAGCATTGTAATTAATGAGTTAGTTGCGGGATGATGTATTACGGACGAGTAAAGAGACTTTCCGCTAACGAGATTGAACTCGATATTGAGATACCGATGATCGAATCTCGGGCAAGTAACATACCGATGACAAAGGGAACAACGTATGTTGTTATGCGGTTTGACCGATAAAGATCTTCATAGAATATGTGGGAGCCAATATGAACATCCAGGTTCCACTATTGGTTATTGACCAGAGACGTGTCTCGGTCATGTCTACATAGTTCTCAAACCCGTAGGGTCCACACGCTTAAAGTTCGGTGACGATTTGTATTATGAGTTTATGTGTTTTGATGTACCGAAGGTAGTTCGGAGTCCCGGATGAGATCGGGGACATGACGAGGAGTCTCGAAATGGTCGAGACGTAAAGGTCGATATATTGGACGACTATATTCGGACATCAGAAAGGATCCGAGTGATTCGGGTATTTTTCGGAGTACTGGGGAGTTACGGGAATACGAGGAAGAAGTGTTGGGCCTTAATGGGCTTTAGTGGGAAGGAGAGGCAGCAACCAGGAGGTGGTGCGCGCCCCTCCCAAGCCCATTCCGAATTGGACAAGGGGTTTGGGGCGTGGCCCCCTCTCCCTTCCTTCTCCCCTTCCCTCCTTTCCCACATTCTCCTAGTTGGACTAGGAAAGGAGGAAACCTACTCCTACTATGAGTCGGAATCCTACTCCCTTCGGCACGCCCCTCCTAGGGCCGGCCTCCTCCTCCCTTGCTCCTTTATATACGGGGGCAGGGGGCACCCCTTAGAGATACACAAGTTGATCATTGATCCCTTAGCCGTGTGCGGTGCCCCCTCCACCATAATCCACCTCGATCATATCATAGCGGTGCGTAGGCGAAGCCCTGCATCGGTAGCAACATCATCACCGTGAACACACCGTCGTGCTGACGGAACTCTCCTGTGAAGCTCTGCTGGATCGGAGTTCGTGGGACATCATCAGGCTGAACGTGTGCTGAACTCGGAGGTGCCGTGCGTTCGATACTTGGATCGGTCGGATCGTGAAGACGTTCGACTACATCAACCGCGTTCTCGTAACGCTTCCGCTTACGGTCTACGAGGGTACATGGACGATACTCTTCCCTCTCGTTGCTATGCATCACCATGATCTTGCATGTGCATAGGAATTTTTTTGAAATTACTATGTTCCCCAACACATACACGCCCAAGAAGCCTAGTAGGTTCACGCAAAGGTTCTTCGTCACGTGCATCACGTTGATTGAAGAGCGTACCTCTAGCTCTTTCCAGTAGGGTAGGTCCCAAAATATAGATTTCTTCTTCCACATGGGTGCGTGTCCCTCAACGTCATTCAGAACAGATAGTCCGCCGGGACCCTTTCCAAAGATTACGTGTAAATCATTGACCATAGCAAGTACGTGATCACCGGTACGTATGGCGGGCTTCTTCCAGTGATCTGCCTCGCCTTTGAAATGCTTGCCTTTCTTTCGACATTGATGGTTGCATCGATGTCAAAACCGGCGGATCTCGGGTAGGGGGTCCCGAACTTTGTGTCTAAGGTCGATGGTAACAGGAGACGAGGGTCCAAATGTTTACCCAAGTTCGGTCCCTCTCTATGGAGGTAACACCCTACTTCCTGCTTGATTGATATTGATGAATATGAGTATTACAAGAGTTGATCTACTACGAGATGGTAATGGCTAAAACCCTAAAAGTCTAGCCTGTCTGACTATGATCGTAAGGAGCTATCTATGGACCTATCCCTCCGGTTTATATAGACACACGAGGGATCTAGGGTTACATAAGGTCGGTCACAGAGAAAAGAATCTTCATATTTGGTTGCCAAGCTTGCCTTCCACGCCAAGGAGAGTCCCATCCGGACACGGGTAGAGTCTTCGGTCTTCGTATCTTCACAGCCCATCAGTCCGACCCATGTCTAATAGGTCGGACGCCCGAGGAGCCCTTACTCCAGGACTCCCTTAGTAGCCCCTGAACCAGGCTTCAATGACGAGGTGTCCGGCGCGTAGATTGTCTTCGGCATTGCAAGGCGGGTTCCCCTTTCCGAATACTCCAAGTAGTCCTCGGACGTAATGAATGTGTCCAGATCTGTAACACAAGTACCACACAAAACTGTAGAGAATATAATATTGCACGAGTCCAATCCGCTGACAACTTTTTTTAATGTGACATCATGTCCTCTAGGTCATCATTTCGAACCGTTTTCCGTCTGCCACTCCATGTTTCGAGACACGGTTTTAATGGGCACGTCTTGTCGAAGCAGAGATTGTGTCCCCTTATTGCGGGGTTCTCAGCAATACGAGCATGGGTAGTATAACCATGTCGTTTACATAGCCCTTGGGAATAGGCGAGTTTTGAGCCTAGTGGGGAGGCGCTTGATATTCACTGCCTTTATAAGGAGATAAGGACTCCCTTTCTTCACCCACGCCTTCTCTCTTTCTCTGTCCTTCCATTCTCGAGCTCCAACACCAAAGTTCTCATTCTTTCCACCTCAAGGAAGCCCTCAGCCATGTCTGAATCTGGAGGGCAAGGCAAGTGGATGGCCGCCTCCATTAGGGAGAAGGACATCACCAAGCTTCGGGAGGCCCACCAGCTTCCAGCCAAGGGACAAATCATCCCCACACTGAAGCCCAATGAGAGGGTGGTGTTCATCCCTCATTTTGTCCGCGGGTTAGGGTTTCCTCTCCACCCTTTCGTGCACGGGCTTATGTTCTATTACGGGCTAGATTTCCATGATCTAGCCCAGAACTCCTTCCTCAACATCTCGGCATTCATTGTCGTGTGTGAGGCCTTCCTCCGCATCCAACCCCACTTCGTACTATGGCTCAAGATCTTCAACGTGAAGCCAAAGGTGGTGGATGGTCAGCACGCGGAGTGCGGAGGCCCCATGGTGAGCAAGATGCCCAGTGTCACGTGGCCCCAGGGTACTTTTGTGGAGACTGTCAAGGAGTGGAAAAAACTGTGGTTCTACATCACAAAGCCCCGAGGTGCTACCTCGGCTGCGGCATCCGAATTCAAGGCCAGAGCCCCAATGCGACTCACCTCCTAGATAGAGAAGGGGCCGAATTGGTCTTCGTCGGACGAGCTGATAGTGCTAAAAACGCGCAATCAAAGCATGGTGGATGAAAACATCAAGCTCGTCGACGTAATCCAGGTGATGCTGGTTTGTTGGATCCTCCCATGCCAGAGCCGAAGCTGCCCCCTATGGGAATTCGACCCAAAGAAGCACAAAACTTTGGAAAGGCTCTTCGGAACCACTCACGAAGAAGCCTGGAAGTTGCTCTTTAAGGGAAACGAGACGCCGCCCACCATAGACTCGGACCACGAGCACGATATTACCCATTCCGCTAATGCGATAAGCCCTTCACGTCTCCAGACGCATCCTCTATTTGCTTGTTTGAAGGAAGATATCTAAACCTTATCACTATTGTTTTTTCAGGTATGGACGGAGAGGGCGGAGCGGATTCACTGTTTGGCTCCGCTACTCTAGGAAACAGTCATCCCGCTCCTGGCAAAGATGCTGGTGCCGGCGCCTTATAAGGCGCCAGAGAAGAAGGCCAAGGGGTCTGGAGTGGCCTCCGCCGCAAGGGAGCTTTGGACGTCTCGTCCGAAGACAGGACCCTCTCCTCCGCCGCTGAAGATAATGACGAGGAGGAGGAAGAAATCACCTCTCCCCCTAATGGGGGAAGGAAGAAGAGGGCGGCCTCCACAAATCTGGAGGCGGAGACGCCCAAGAGGGGGAAAGGTCCCCCTGCGGATAACCCCGCGTGGGACGTCGACAGCAGCCCGGAGCGACACCCCCGAAACAAGCCTCTGGCCATGTCGTAAGTACTTAAAAACCCGCACACATCCATACATCCGGCACCTCTTGCTTCATGATATTAACATATTTAAATGATGTCGTTGCAGTCCGGCCCATGACAGCTCCCAGCGATCCTCATCAAGAGGTTCGTTGGATTCGAAGGCGATGGCTAGCGAATCACCGTCGGCCGCTCACTCTCCCACGGCCAAGGGCGACGACGAGGTATTGTCCCAAAGGACCTTCCCCAGCCAGGGAGAGGTTCAGGAGGCCGCCAAGGTGGCACCAGAGGGTGAAGCCTCGGCTGCCGGACACATGGGGGAGTAGACCCCCATGGCGACTGGGGATGGTAGCCTTGCTCAATTCAGCCCCCAGCCGAATACAAGTCCGGAGACCTATACGGCTCCGGAATCTAGCGAGCAACCTCCTTCGAAAGAAGGGGGTGTGCCTGTTCTGCCGGTGACCTCTATCCAACCAGAGGCACCGGATAATCTGCTGGAAGCGCTACGAGGCGCTTCCATTGTGGAAGAACACCGTATCCTTATGGGTACGGCGATTGAGAAGGTTCAGTCCGTCAAGAGTGGACTGACCGAAGCCTGCATCGGCCTACTGACAGGTTTTGAGGTAAGCGGCATAAAAGGGAAAATCCCAATATAGACAGTAGCCCCTGAGACACTGTCCGTTGTTTGGAAAGAAAAGACGGATAGGGGATCAATTAAATTTCGTAGGAAACTAACTAAATGTGTCTGATGTGAATAAGTAGGCTTCGTTGCTGGATGCGACCTCACACACTGCCAAAGTCTCCGGACTAAAGCAGAGACTGGAGCGGGCCAAGGGGGAGCTCGGCCAAGCGAGGAAGCAGCTAGAAGACCAGCAAGGTATGTAATGACTCACTATATATTCAGAAAGAATAAATGATGTATATTGACCATAGTGTCATGATATGTGTAGGACCGACGACCGGGGTCGAGGCCCTTAAAAAGGCCCTGGCCGAAGCCGAGGGGAAAGCTGTCAAGGAGCATGCCGCTCGTAAGAAGCTTAAGGCCAGGCTGAACAAGGTTCAGCAAGAGCTCCAGGACGCTGTGAAGAAGTGTGAGACCTTGGAGTGCGATGTTTCGGATTGAGAGACCGAACTTGCAAAGGCCCGCCGAAGCGCGGAAGAGGCCCGGGTTGAGGCCCAGGGCGCCCTCCAGGAGATCCAGGAGGCCAAGAAAATCGCGGCGGGTAAGGTGTTTAGTATGCAAAGCAAGTATGTGAAGAAGAAGTATTTCTTACTAACCCGGATTCGGAGTTCTCCAGGGGCGTTTACAGACCTGCTGTGTAGTGTGTCTAATGCTGCGGAGTTCTTCCGAGCCGAAGAGGGGAGCTCAATGGAGAAGCTGTTTTGGTCACAATATCTTGCGCCAGAACATCCCGTGCCCTTTAGCGATCAGCTAAAACAGCTGGTTGAGCTGCATCGGGTGGCCGAATTGACCATGAAGGATTTAATAATCCGACTGTGGCCTGCCGAAGCTATGCCAGGCAGCTACTTCGGGCTCGTGAAGCGGCTGGTGAACGTCTGTCCTCGGCTGGACGTCGTCAAGCGATCGGCCTGCATTGAGGGTGCGCGCATGGCCTTCGCCCGCGTCAAGGTGTGGTGGGCAAAGATGGACGCCGTCAAGCTGACGACCGAGGGGCCGCCAGAGGGAGCACCGCATGCCCGAGCGGTATTTTGCAGATGACCTGGAGGGGTCTCGTATTGTGGCAACTCAATGCCCGCAAGACATTATTTTTGAATGAATACATTCGTGTTGTCTTTGCCTTGTATGATGAAACAAAATCGTTATGTAATATAATGTTTGTTATTTAAAAATTTTCATCTCCTTCGCGGCCGTGTTGTGAAAAATCTGAGAGTTGGCCAGTCGTCAGCTTCTGCCCCCACGTAGATAGTACAGGGGTGTTCGGGATGTAATCTAAACACTCTTGATCCAATTGTTTGGTCCTTGAAGGAGATGTTTAGCGCAACGAACCAGGCAATCGGACTATGCAGCTTTAGCACCTCACTTAGCCATAGGAGTTTGAAAATAAAAGATAGGCGCAGCCCCTAGTATCTGAACTAGGATGCCATAAACACCTGATCGGTTAAGTACCGATCCCTCGCGTAATGCGGCGAAAATCTCTAAGGATTTGAGACCTACGAAGAGCTGACCGGCTCTCGCCGCATCATGACAGACAGTTTTCGGCTTTCTCTACTGAGGTGCTCCTCCGAGTAAACCAGGGCACAATCGTAGTAGTTCTCCCTTTACTACCCTAGCCAATACAGTAGAACATAGGGTAGCAAGCACAGGAGCCGGGCAACCCAACTATTGACCAAGGACATAATTCAGAGCCAATGCATATAGTGCTAAATTCGGTGTGCCGAACTATACTGTAAAAGTTTTCGGACTTTGTTGCCATGTTGGGGGGCGCTGTGAAGCCCCTGGCAAATTGAAAATGTACTAGAGTGTACGGGTGCTATTTGATAAAGTTATCAAAAAATAAAAAGAAGAAAAGGTAGTAAGCTAGAGCCGTAAAATTTGGACCGCAAACTATTTCCATTATAATTTCATTGGTGCGTTAAAGCGCATTTATACAAGTAGTGCAATAAGCATGAGGCTATTTAATATGCCTTAACTAAGGGAGAGCTGCGTGTGGGTCCTAGAAATAGGTAAAGGGATCGTTAAAGAAACCACCTAAAATTTCCCCTGTACGTCCATGCTTCTTGTCGTCTTGGTTTATTTATCCATCAAAAAGGAACCGATGGTCAAGCCGTCAGGGAAGTGCGTGTGAAAAAGAGACCTGAAAAAGCAGGAAAATGGAAACAATGAAAGTATGTGTGTGTCCGAGGGCAGTCGAGCCGTACTGTGGATCACAAGCTAGTTATGCCTCCACCCATGCCCATGGTATTTTGAGTGCATAGTTATGTACGCGCGGTACAATTGCCGCCACTTGGTCGGGACTGGGACGGAGGTTGAATTGCTAGTCGAGCTCTTGACGAGCCGAGATGTCCTGCTGCAAAATAGTCCGGACTCTCTCGACAGTGTCCGGGAGCTCGGCCGCCGAATTAAGGTTATGTTTGAAAAGGACGCTCTGTACTTCTGCTGCTAAGGTAGTGGTGTGCTCCTCGGTGCGGAGGGAGCGTTCCATGTTTCCATTAACTGTTATGCCGCCTCGTGGTCCGGGCATCTTGAGCTTGAGTTAAGCGTAGTGTGGCACCGCGTTGAATCGAGCAAATGCGGTTCGTCTGAGCAGTGCGTGATAGCCGCTGTGAAAGGGGACGATATCGAAGATTAACTCCTCACTTCGGAAGTTTTCCAGAGATCCGAAGACAACCTCTAGTGTGATTGAGCCCGTACAGTGGGCCTCTACACCTGGTATGACTCCTTTAAAGGTAGTCTTGGTGGGCTTGATCCGTGATGGATTAATGCCCATTTTGTGCATTGTATCCTGATAGAGTAAGTTGAGGCTGCTGCCACTGTCCATCAGGACTCGTGTCAGGTGGAACCCATCAATTATTGGGTCCAGGACCAGTGCGGCTGAACCGCCGTGAAGGATACTGGTTGGATGATCCCAGCGGTCGAAACTGATCGGGCATGATGACCATGGATTAAATTTTGGGGCGGCTGGCTCTATCGCGTAGACATCCCTGAGCGCGCGCTTGCGCTCCCTCTTGGGGATGTGGGTACAATATATCATGTTCACCGTTTTGACCTGAGGGGGAAACTTCTTCTGTCCACCTGTGTTCGGTGGCCGGGGCTCCTCATCGTCGTGTTCGCTTTGCGATCCCTTCCCCTTGCTTTCGGCATTTAACTTGCCAGCCTGTTTAAAAACCCAACAATCTCTGTTGGTATGATAGGGTGGTTTGTCTGTGGTGCCATGAATTTGGCACGGAGGATCGAGTATGCGGTCCAAGCTGGATGAGCCTGAATTGTTCTTTTTGAACGGCTTCTTCTGCTGACTGGACTTAGATCCACTGAATATAGCATTGACCGTCGTATCATCGGTGTTGTCATTGTTGTTTCGACGCTTATATCTATTGCGTCGAGACTTCTCGTTGTTATTTTTGGCTTTAGGGGTGCCGGCGTCGCTTGCATTGTTTTTGCTTTGGGCCAGCCAACTATCCTCACCCGCACAAAAGCGGGTCATGAGTGCCGTGAGGGCTGCCATGGACTTCCGCTTTTCTTGGCCGAGGTGGCGGGCGAGCCATTTGTCGTGGATGCTATGTTTAAAGGCCACTAGGGCTTCGGCATCCGGACAGTCGACGATCTGGTTCTTTTTAGTTAAGAACCTAGTCCAAAATTTCCTGGCAGACTCTCTGGGCAGTTGAACTATATGGCTTAAGTCATCAGCGTCTGGAGGTCAAACATATGTACCTTGGAAGTTGTCAAGGAAGGCTTCTTCCAAGTCCTCCCAACTGCCGATGCAATTTTCGGGCCGGCTGTTCAGCCAGTGCCAGGCGGGCCCTTTGAGTTTTAGGGGGGGGGGTATTTAATGGCATGAAGGTCGTCACCGCGGGCCATATGATTATGGAGAATGAAGTCCTCGACCCATACCGCGGGATATGTGGTTCCATCGTATGATTCAATATTCACGGGTTTGAACCCTTCTGGGAATTCATGTTCCATGACTTCGTCAGTGAAGCAAAGAGGGTGTGCGGTGCCTCTATATCAGGCCGCATCGCGACGTAGCTCCGATGGAGTCCGTCTGCGGCTTTCGGCCCGCACATGACTAGGTTTGTCACGTCCGAATAGATAGCCGTCGTCACGTGTCGAGGCACATCCTCGCGATCCGTAGATCGATCTAGTATGTCCCGCTCTATTGTTCAGGTCCTGCCGAAGGTCGTATGTGTGAGCGCGAGCTATTTTACCTCTGTATTTGCGATGAGGCGGCGCGGGCTGGTGTTCGGTTTGAGTTGCCCTGTTATCCCGACCACATGGTGGTCGGTCAGTCGCATTGCGCGATGGCGGTATGTGCTCCGGTGCCTCATCGTCGAACTAAGGTAGCAATTTCCGCTTTGGGTAGCTTTTGGCTAGGCGCTTGAGGCCGTATTCTTCGGCTGCTAGGACATCGGTCCATTTATCGTTGAGCAGATCTTGGTCAGCTTGAAACTGCTGCTGCTTCTTTTTTAGTCCCCTTGCAGTGGCTATTAGTTGGCGCTTGAAGCGTTCCTGCTCAAGAGGTTGCTCAGGCACGATGAAATCCTTAGTGCCGAGGCTCGCCTCATCCTCAGAGAGCGGAAGATAATTGCTGTTGAGGGAGTCCTCTATTAGGGAGTCTCCGGACAGCCGGACTGTTGGACTATGAAGATACGAGATTGAAGACTTCGTCTCGTGTCCGGATGGGACTCTACTTGGCGTGGAAGGCAAGCTAGGCAATACGGATATGTATATCTCCTCCTTTGTAACCGACCTTGTGTAACCCTAGCCCCCTCCGGTGTGTATATAAACCGAAGGGTTTTAGTCCGTAGGACAAGATACAATCATACCATAGGCTAGATTCTAGGGTTTAGCCTCTCTAATCTCGTGGTAGATCAACTCTTGAAATACTCATATCATCAAGAACAATCAAGCAGGACGTAGGGTATTACCTCCATCAAGAGGGCCCAAACCTGGGTAAAACATCGTGTCCCCTGCCTCCTGTTACCATCCGCCTTACACGCACAGTTCGGGACCCCCTACCCGAGATCCGCCGGTTTTGACACCGACATTGGTGCTTTCATTGAGAGTTCCTCTATGTCGTCATCATAAGGCTTGATGGCTCCTTCGATCATCGCTAGCGATGCGGTCCAGGGTGAGGCTTTCCTCCCCAGACAGATCTTCGTATTCGGCGGCTTCGCACTGCGGGCCAATGCGCTTGGCCATCTAGAGCAGATCGAAAGCTATGCCCCTGGCCATCAGGTCAGATTTGGAAACTTGAACTACATGGCCGACATCCACGGAGACTTGATCTTTGATGGATTCGAGCCCATGCTGGACGCGCCGCACAGTCGTGATAAGCAAGACGTAACTCTGCCGTCGGACAGTGTTTGGGAGATCGCATCCGCAACTATTCCGGCCTTTAACCCGGAGAAAATCGCGCCATCCGAAAGCGGAGGGATGGACCCCGCGATGGAGGCCGCACTCTCAGTGGCGATAGAGCCAGATACTGACTTCACCCCTTATGAGAGCGGTGTCACCGAACCACTGGATTTATCCCCGACCACGGACTCTGAGCCGCCTACATCCGTGCCTGTCGAATCCGACGGGGCACTGACAATGGAGTTCACCTCCGCGGATATCTTTCAGCACTCACCTTTCGGAGATGTGCTAAATTCATTAAGGTCTCTCTCCCTGTCAAGAGAACCTTGGCCGAACTATGTCCGGCTAGAATGGGATGCGGACGACAAAGAAATTTGCTGCCCACCCACCACCCACTTAGTAGCCACTATCGACGACTTAACCGGCATGCTCGACTTCGACTCCGAAGACATCAAAGGTATGGACGACGATGCAGGAGACAAACCAAAACCACCGCCCACAGGACGTTGGACCGCTACTTCATCACATGACGTATACATGGTGGATGCACCCAGAGAGGGCAATGGCGAAGAGACAGCGGAGGATGCACCCTCCAAGAAACCCAAGCGCCGACGTCAACGGTGCCGCTCTAAGTCCCGCCATAGCAAGAACAATGATAAGAATAGTCCACGTGGCTCTGGAAGAAACGACAACTGCACCACCCCGGTGGCAGAACACGATCAAGATGCAAACTACACACATAGTACGGATCCAATGTCCGAACACGATGACGCCAAAGATAAGCCTCATCAATCCCCGTCTAGGGAACAAAACAGTCCGGACGAAGATGCACACATCATCCCGGAAATGCACTTGGAGAAAGAAAACCTCCGCGGAAGGCTTATTGCCACAGCGAGGAGTCTGAAGAAACAGAAGCAAAGGCTCAAGGTCACACAAGATATGCTCAACAGCAAGTGGAACAAAGTAACAAAGTATGGTGGAAGTTACCATCAAAATAGCTATCCAAAGCGCAAACTATTACCGAAATTCGACAATGAGGCCTTAGAGACCATCCAGCCGAAAGGTGACACGGCCAACCGGCCGGATCCACCACCCTGTGAACGCGATAGAGCGGCTAACAAAGTCATGCATAAGTCAACACACAATTCACGTGAGAACTTGCGTCAAAAATCTGGCGCGACCAAATCTATCTATGGATCTAGGAAGCGTGCTACGGTACACAACCAACACCAAATACTACAACCGTCCGAACACCATGGCACATCCCAATACAGGGGTGCCGCACACCCCTTATGTTTCACTGATGAGGTGCTAGATCACGAATTCCCAGAGGGATTCAAACTAGTGAACATAGAGGCGTACGACGGAACCACAGACCCTGGAGTCTGGATAGAGGACTTCATCCTCCATATTCATATGGCTCGTGGAGACGATCTCCATGCCATTAAATACTTGCCCCTCAAGCTTAAAGGGCCAGCTAGGCACTAGCTGAAAAGCGTCCCCGAAAACTCAATTGGAAGTTGGGAGGAGCTCGAGGACGCTTTCTGGGCCAATTTTCAAGGGACTTATGTCCGACCTCCGGATGCAGATGATTTAAGTCATATAATCCAACAGTCCGGAGAGTCCGCCCGAAAGCTTTGGAATAGGTTCCTCACCAAGAAGAACCAAATTGTCGACTGTCCGAACGCAGAAGCCTTAGCAGCTTTTAAACACAGCATCCGAGATGAATGGCTCGCCAGACACCTCGGTCAAGAAAAACCGAGAACAATGGCAGCCCTAACAAGCCTCATGACCCACTTTTGTGCGGGCGAGGACAACTGGTTGGCCCGTAGCAGCACCAGCGACCCAATCACATCCGAAGTCAGGGATGGCAATGGTAAACCATGATGCAACAAAGACAAGCATCAAAATAAACAAGGTAGCCTAGATAACACGATGGTAAACGCCAGATTCAGGGGCTCCCGACCAGACCAGCGGAAAAAGCCTTTCAAAGGTAGTAGAGAAGGACAATCTGGCCTAAACAAAATTCTTGACAAACTATGTCAGATTCACGACACCCAAGACAAACCTACAAATCATACCCACAGAGAATGTTGGGTCTTCAAGCAGGCCGGTAAGCTAAACGCCAAATACAAAGGGGAAGAGACACCAAGCGAAGATGAGGATGAACCTCGCCAGCAAAATGCCGGAGGACAGAAAAAGTTCCCACCAGAGGTTAAAACAGTAAATGTAATCCATGTGACAAAGAGGAGAAGTAATCATGCACTCTGATGCACACGCGCCATAGAGCTCGTCACCCCTAGGTTCAACCACTGGTTGGCATGCCCGATCAATTTTGATCGTTGGGATCACGTTACAAATATCCGCCACGAAGGACTTATGGCCTTGGTGCTAGACCCAATAGTAAATGGGTACCATTTCACACGGGTCCTCATGGACGGCGGCAGTGACCTAAATCTGATATATCAGGACACAGTCCGCAGAATGGGGATAGACCCGACACAAATAAGCCACAGTAATACTACCTTCAAGGGAGTAATACTAGGCCAAGAGGGCCGCTGTACGGGCTCTCTACCACTAGAGGTGGTATTCGATTCTCCCGATAACTTCCAAAGTGAAATGTTAACTTCTCACATCGCTCCATTCCGAAGTGATTATCAAGCACTACACGGAAGGGCGGATTTCGCTCGTTTTAACGCAGTACCGCATTATGCTTTTCTCAAGCTCAAGATGCCCGGTCCACGTGGCATCATCACAGTTAGCGGAAATACCGAACATTTTTACGTATGGAAGAGGATGCGGCAGCTCTAGCAGCCGTAAACTAAGACGGCCTCACCAACCAGAAAAATGGTAGGTCGTCAAGATCACGGACACGGTTAGACGAATCCGGCGTTCCATCATATATACATGAGATTGGTTTTCAAACCCTCATAAAATGACACCAGGGGCTTCCCGCGTGTAATCAGGGCCAGCCCGGCTCAACTTGGTTTCTCTTGAATTTCGATAGTTCATTGATAATAACCAATTCTTCTCAATTTTGGCACGGCAACTTTCACCTAAGTTCTTTACTTTTGCAGATGACAATCGTGCTCCACCCGTCCAAGACACGGCACAACAGGGACACAGGCGCAGACGTGTAGCAAGGACCCGCCCAAAGGTTTCTTTTTAGATTAAGACCCTGCGTAAACCTTTTTTACTGTCTCTTGTTGCTCACATCCTCCGGATACTCCACACAACCAAGAAGGATGCTGGCGTTATTGGCATGTGGCCACGCTAGGATTTTGCACGTACCTGGACACATGGGGTTCACTACAAGAAATACGGTCAATTATGACTCCCCATTTTGGTCGTTAATTCGTCATTGCTTTCGTTTATTGAGCTTTTTTGACCAAATTCGGAAGGTCAACAGTTGGCCGTCAAGAACGAACAAACGTGACCTTTTCTGGAATTTTTGTCATGGCCGCCCTTGACCAAAATTTTGGTCGTTAAATCTTTGACCAAAATTATGGTCATTACTAATGAGCCTAGGCCACCTAGGATCTGATGTGGCTGAACCAGCGTGGCGCTGACGTGGAAAAAATGATGACATGGATGCCATGTAGGATTAGTCCAAATCAGTTGTTTTAATGGGCTGAGCCCATTTTTACATTTACTTTTGGGCCACGGCCTGTTAATGTTAGTTCTTGGGCTCAGGCAATGTGCAATCCATTTATTGAATGGCAGCCCTTCTCTCTAACCAACAAAAATATATGAATCTTTTTCTATCAAAAAAACTATATTGGGCCTTGAGACGAGCAAGCCCACTCATACAATTTAGTATTTTCGCTGTCCAGCCAATAGCCAACAGTAGCTCAAAAAGAAAAAAATCATTGCACAATTTGGCAGTCAACCAATACAGGAGATAGAATGATAAATATAATTCTCCAAGATTTCATTAACTTAGGCCCAACAGTATCATTACGCCACAGTTTTATAAGATGCACCAACCAAAATAACATAGCCAGTAGCTTAGTATTAGTACACCATGTTCATATGATGCACCAACCAAAACAGAACCTCATCAAACCACAGCCAATCCCTGGTCCATATTGTGATTCACATGTCCAGTCAACCAAAACTCATCAACCCCAGGTCCAAACAACTCAACATCAAAGGTCCCAAAGCCAACATCAACCATGTCATACTATATTTTACCTTCGAATAGATCCATGAGACGCGCAAATCTAGCATCACTTGCTGCAGCCCTAGCATCAGTGGCCTCAACTCTTTGTAGTAACAACTGATACTCTGCGCCGCATGCAGCTTCGGTCTCCTCTGATTTCTTCTTGACCTCAACAAGCTCCTCTCGCATCAACTCAGCAGCTTGCCTCTCCCTCTCAAGCTTGTACTCTAGTTCTTGTACATGAGCATCCAAAGCAGATGCAGACCTGTTGAACTTCTTCTTGGAGCTCGAATCAAGGTCAACATTTTGAAGGAATGTGCTAGAGGGACATTCTTTAGTGAGAATGTCAGCAACAACAGCAGCAACATTCTTTGGTTCTCCACCTTCTGGTACCCCTTGTTCCATAGCTTTTTACATGTCAGCCTAACATTTAAAGAAAGATGTACACATGTCATAGCAGTTGGTTCTGAATGACTAGGAAACTTTATAAGCAAACTATTCAAGAATGTTGACTAAATAATAATCCAGTCTCCATGCTACTAATTAACTAGTAGTTATTTGAAAACTTTGAAGCAGGCAAGCAAAATTAATCATTCTTGGGAATCACTTTTTTTGCAAGTTACTATCAGCTACATGAAAGAAGCATGGCACCAGGTTTATTAAACAGGTAAGCATACACAACAAACCATTGTTGAAATTTAAATTAGACAACTAAGTGCACCTCTGTTTAGCTTAAATGGGAACATGGAGCGGACAAGAATGTAGTACATTTCAAGAGCGCATATGTTGTTTCTTTAGTACAGTATAAAGTATCAGAGAATCCACTTCCACAAGTCCTAAACATTTCATTCAGATCGTATATGAAATGACAGAGTTTCTCCACTTCGAAAGCAAGGAAGGTAGATGCTTCAGGCAATCACTAGAAAAATAATCACAGAGCATACAACACTCTCTCTTAATTACCCGTGTTAAATGACAAAGCAGTACCTGCTGGACTGCAACAAGAACTAAAATTGCCTGAATATTGTCGCATTTCCAGTACCAAAATGAATATGCAATGCAATGAAATAGAGGATTGGGACAAACAAACTGTAACAAAACATGAATCATATACTGTACTACTTTGAACAACCCATCTCTATCAAATCTGTCGAGCAGAAGTCATATAATGTAATCAAGTGTAACAAGGATGAGGTAAACAAGCCTCATCAACACAGAAAAGAATAGTAGAAACTTGCTATCGCCTTCTTAACTGGCTCAGAGAAACCAGTCTTCTTGCCATTGTGGCACTCCTTGAATAGATCAAATAAAGTCAACTCTTCACCCTTATGAGCCTCTTTCTGAAATTGTTCATGACATAATGGAACAATAAGAAACAATTGAAAGAATCACTATAGTAGCAAATGAAAACATGAGAGATCCTTACCAAAGCATGCACATGGGAAATGTAGGGGCGAGAACCAGTTTTCTGATGGAACTTAACTTCGAAACAGTTCTCCTTGTTCGACTGACAAGTTTCCTACCATGGAAAAAGATGTATGAGAATTAATGGAGCAACCACAAAGGCTCCTAAAGATTGCAATCCAAGTTGCAGTTCAAAAGGGTATGCAGCCATAATAGCATGCAAATCAATGTTATCATCATATCTCCAAGTAGCACAACTGATGTTTAGTAAAGAAAGGTAGAGATAAAGATAACATATCTATCTTCAGACATCATGTCTTTTTATTGTTCGACTTCCTTGCCTTCTTAGGAACCTTCAAAGCATTATAATAAAAGAGAGACAACTATTAGATCTCATGCAAAAAATGTATTTCCAGAATTAGTCAAAGCACTGAACAACATATAGCATACAAATAGCCCCCATCCCTCAAAAACAAAAGTAGAATTAGCACCTTATCTTCCTTCTCCACTACAATATCATCAACTTCATCCTCCTCAATGACCTCATCGTCAAGACTCTACTCAGAGCTTGAGCCTTGTTGTGTTATGGCAGAAGCTGAGTCCCCATCGGTGATGACACTACTTTGCTGCATTCGATTTGAGTTCCTAACCATCATACCTAATGCAGCGATGCCAAGTGATTGGAATATGCGGTTGTTCCTCATCAAATTTTTAGCCCTAATCTTCTCGTATTCAGCAGTTGGCGCTTCTTTACATGAAAAAAAATATAATTGTAAGACTGAATGGTTGAAATGCATAGGAGAAGCAAGAAAACACAAACAACTGAGTTGCGAGTTTCTTAGCAATCCTAGAATGCAAATACAAATCAGGAGTGAACTATTTTATTTTGTTTTTAATACAGAGTACATATCAGGAGCGAACTATTTTATTTTGTTTTTATACAGAGTACATATCAGGAGTGAACTATTAGTAATCCTAAAAGACATAAATTTCAGGTACTAGGTTACAAACATTAGCTAGGCACGAAACTATGCAAAGGACAATTCACGTCCATAGAAAACCAAACAACACACTCAACAAACAAGTTGTATACCTGTGAGTTTCTTGCTCGTTGTCATCTTTGTCATAGTGGATCTCACGAGAATTGGAACTGTGCTAGTCAGCTTGGTTGTTACCTGGTTTACTTGCCTTGCTTGCTGGACGAGTTAATGGCCTAGGGAGCAGCATAGCAGTTACAAGTTAAATATATAAAGTGGGCAGATGCTTTGAAAGGTAGATAAACACAACTCCTTTATAGTTTCAAAGATTGCTTATGGAGGTAGAAAACACAAGGACTTCACTACTTGTCATCGACATCAGTCACACTGTCACACACAAGCTGTAGCCTACACATTTTTAGCTATTGATCAAGATTGCTTATGTATCATGTCTTTGTATAATATACAAGTATTCAGTTGAGAGCAAGTGCAAACCAAAATACATTTGTATTTCAAATGTTCAGTTCGTTAAATTTGCAGAAATTAAGTGTAGCAATAGGATTAAATATTTAAATTAACAGCCAGTGCAGAACTGATGTTGATTTGGAATTTTCAATGGGGACTGGCAGAACTAGAGCTGTGTGGTCACGTAATATCATGAGTCTACTATTGCAGAGCTATCTAGACTCCCACAACGCCACTTTTCTTCAGTAAAAGTAGACTTAGTTGTCCAGAAACTGAATCGGATTTAGTTAAAATGGACCACCTACTTGGATGTGGGATGAACATGAAGTTACCTAGGGGAGGACAGAGAAGATAGTCTGCTTGTACTTGGGCACCTCCGTGAGCAGCTTGTCCTGAGAGGTTGGTCGAACGGCACCCTCTTCTTCTTCCTTTCCACCTCTGCAACCTTCACCACGACATAACAAATACAGTGAGAAACGGTGGAGTGTGATGGTGCAAAGAGAGAGAACGATGTGGTGGTGGAGTGTGCTGCTGGGTTGGGCGAGCCGGAGCGGGGAAGCACAGGCACCAGAGGCCCGTACCTGGAGAGGTCAAGGTCACGCCGCTGCTCCCATCGCCCTGCCGGTGGTTGGACCAGCCGCTACTCGCATCGCCCCTCCAGTGGCTGGACCGGCCGCTGCTTGCGTTGCACACCGGTGGCTGGACCGGCCGCTGCTCGCGTCACCCCGCCGGTGGCTAGATCGGCCGCGGCTCATGCTCGAGGGGAGGGCAGGGGCGGCTAGGGTTCATGGGGAGGGCAGGGGCGGCTAGGGTTCGAGGGGATTTGGGGATTTGGGGGGACGGGAGCGGCGGTATGGTGCGGTGCGGCTGAATTAGTTCAATGAAAATACCCTCATATCGTGCGGTGCGGGTGTGTGGCGGTGTTCTCTGGTGACAAAAATACTCTCATAGGTGGAGCGGGAAAATTTTCGGCGGCAGCGGGAAAGATTTTAGGTGTGGCGGGAGGAGATGTGGAGGTAGAAAACTTAGCACATATTATGTACAAAAAATAATTAAGTCATTTTTATGGAAATTTGACCTACAACTCCTTTATAGTTTACTTGTTATTTAAAAAAAATATTTTTATGTACAAAAATATCTATTTCATCATAGATATACCAAGAGTTTTGCAAGATTCAATCCCTAAGTATGAACAGTTATTCTAGCATTTTTTGACTGCATTTTGAAACCGGCATAACAAATTAAAAAAATCAAAACAAAAAAACCTTCGCATTATGTAATTATATGTGGCCTAGCTATCGGGAAAAATGGTAAACTTGTAAACGACAATTGTCTCAAAAAATGTTCTAAAAAAATAGCTATCATGTATGAAGATTCATGAATTACAAGCCAAATGACCACTGTGATGGAGCATTTGTTTTGGCTAGAGCAAACCAGTCGACAGTGAAACAACATGGCGCCAAGGTCCCCACCCGTAGCCACCGGCGGAGCGACAGATGGAGGCAGGGACCAGCAGCTTCGCCGGCGGAGGGAGGGGCAATGGTTTCTCTTCCTCGTTTGCCTCTCGTGCGGTTGGGGAAGAGAACGAGTTATAGGATTAATGACCTTCAATATCTTTTTCGATGCTCTCCTCATTATTGGTATACTTCGTCACATCGCTCATTGTTCCGCCGAGGACTCTCCACAACACCAACAAGCTCCAGTGTGCCTTTCTTTTGGTAGGTTCTGACAAGACCACAGGGGCAAAATGCAAAGTAAACTGGGACCTCGTATGCCTCCCATACGACCGTGCAGGCCTCGGTGTGCTCAACACTGTCAAAATTGGTGCGCGCCCTCCGACTGCGTTGGTTATGGACTGAATGGACAGAGCCGTCCAAGATGTGGGTTGGCATGGGCAACCCTTGCGATGAAAAGAACCGGGATTTCTTCTATGCCTCCACTTCTATCACTATTGGGAACAGGGCCAAGACCCCTTTTTGGGAGGCGCCTTGGGTGCATGGCAGGAGACCTATTTATATTGAGCCTCTCATTCATGAGGCTTCCACAAGAAAAAACTGAAAGGTGAGAGAAGCTCTCAACAAGGGATCCTGGATCAACAAAATCAAGATGACCGCCAACTTATTTATGACACACATTCGTCAATTTGTTGATCTTTGGTTTCTGATCTCGGAATTCTCACTTGAGGAGCACACGGAGGATGAGATTACTTGGAAGCATGCCACTAATGGCCAATACTCCACGACGGCGGCTTACTCCGTGCAATTTCTTGGAATGGTCCACTCTCCTATAGATCACATGGTTTGGAAGGCTTGGGCACCGCCCAAGGTGAAATTGTTTGCTTGGCTGGCCATACAAGATCGAATCTAGACAGCCAATAGGTTGGCCCGGCGTGGATGGCCAAACTGTCAACTCTGCCCCCTGTGCAAAAGAGAACAAGAATCTGGCCTACACCTTTTCGTCAAATGTCGATTCACCCTTCGCCTATGGAATTTGGTCAATGAGTAGGTACATTTAGAAGATCTTGACACATTTACTTGGCACCTTGAGGACTCTTTAAAGGAATGGTGGGTAAATAGATCAAGCAAGAGCACCCCCAACCGGAAAGCCATGGCCTCCCTCGCCATGCTATTGGGATGGACCATTTGGAACGATCGGAACGCCCGGGTCTTTCGGCAAAAGAGTATGCCTCCAACGGTTTTGCTCAACAACATCAAGAGTGAAGTCATCCTTTGGGTAACCGCCGGGGCGAAGAAATTGGGTAACATAAAGTAACACTCTTTTGTTTTTTCAGTTACGAGGTGTATTTCAAACTCTATTCCCCCTGAATTAATATATGAGGCAAATATTTTCCCTCGGTTTCAAAAAAATTAATTGGTGGCAATGTCAGTTTGCTTTATGTTGGTTTTCTAATTTCTACATGTTCCTTTCTTACAGACTCTCCTTTTGCAACGTACGGGTATGTGTCTTAGTTATATATAATTCTCCGAGTTCATCTGAATTTATTATGATCTTGGGAGTTTAAATATAATTTAAAGGACACGGCCCCACATGTCATAGCTTTAGTTACTAAGGGAGTTCTTTAGTAAAAAAAGGGGAAATTCTTTAGTATTTTGATTAAGTCAGCTTCTGGTAGCAACATAGTCGGTGGCAGCAAACACGACCGTGAAACACTAAGCCTGAACCCAATTGTTCGGCTGTTTCTGAACCCAACTGAACCAAAGCCACACAACACTAAGTCTGAACCCACGCATTCTGTGCATTTTCTTCATTTTTAACAAGCCGCGTTACAACAGTCTGAACCCACACAACACTAAGTCAGAACCAACTGCTTCAATTTTTATCCAATAAAGGTAATATAGATGCAGGTCAGCCCAACAGATGAGGCAAAATTAGTAGTGCGGCTTTGTACCAATAAACATACGATTCCATGATCCATATGAAGTTTGACTCACTTAAACTCTAACAACAACTCAATCACTCGAAAGGTTACTAGCTAGCATGGGACTTCTTCAGGATGACACACTCATACTTGACCTGGAACCACTTCATGGCATCTTTTTTTCATGGCATCTTCCTTGGTCACCCTTTGGTGGATCCCAACACAGGCCTTGCATCGGCATCGCCGGGGACCCGGTATCCAGCATGCTCCAGAACAACAAAGAGGTCCATACTCCATACCATAAATACCAGTTGATGGACAAGGTTACAACTTACAAGTTCAGTACCTGTTCAGGAAGTCATACCTAAGGGAATTAATCCAGTAGGTTTGAAGTATGTAAGAAAATATCATATCAATATTAGCATGCAAACCATAGTTCATAGAGGAACACAAAACACTTATCGAGAACAAGGTTACAACTTACAAGTTAAGACATACATAAAGTATGTTAACTATCAAACCTAATGGACAACATACAGGTATAACCGATACAACCAAACAAGGCAAGGTATTTTATAGATAACATTTAGATTTCTTTACTTAAAAAGGACAGACAAAATATACCATAGACCTTTCTGTAGTAGAAGCACAAAATATCAATTGACCATAGACCTTTCTGCACTAGAACCGAACAAGGCAAGGCAAGGTATTAAGAAAGATGTGAACACATGAGATAAAATCTAGAGACGTGAACACAGAAGATAAATTCACAGACCTGGAACTACTCGTCATCATCACCAATATTGTGACCAGTGTGATGTTCATCATCACTACGATATTGCATCATAGTTTCATCGTGGTCATCCTCCTCCTCGCTTTCATCCAATAATTCAATATGTTGTTTGACAAGTTTTGCTGCTACAACAGGATCAAAAAAGTGTTCTAAAAAATAAGCAATCATGTAGGAAGAAGAACAGGAGGTTTGCGCCGCGCAGAACTTGCGGCTTTTCTGCCTTTCATTCACCGAATTTACTTCCAGTACAACAAAGGAAACGGGCTCATGGCCCCTAACTACGCGGCACCACCAATCGTGGCGCTCGTGCCATCCCACGAGCGATCAGAGGGGGCACCAGACTCACTCTTGGCGCTAACTAACTCGAGCTAAACTCATTGACAGAAAACAACCTCAAACTACTACTGACGAAACTGAAGAAATAAACACTAGCTACTGAAGACTTGGCTTTATTCAACAGATATGACCATGCTAGAAAGAGTAGATTTCTCACATAACAATTGATAATGTAATATCATGCATGTGTGTAAGATGGAAAATTTTCTCAAATTTTGAACCATTACATATCGATGCAGAGTTGAGATGGCAGGTAAACATATAGTAGAGTTGAGATGATTTAAGTACGACACAATACTCAGGAGTATTTTTCCCACACAAATGATCAGAGAACGAAAAGAGCTACAATACTCAGGAGTAAGCTTGTGTGCCGAGTGACTCGCTTAGAAAAGAGCTACAATGCTCACTGAGAATGAATAGCAGCTTCAGAGCACTAACCATAGAACAAAAGCTTTGTTCGGCTGCAGCACTTAGAAACAGCAAGGATGCCGTCCGCCCTACGCAGCCCGCTCTAGAGATGACACCGTCCGCCGCCGTCTGTACTCAGCAGATGACGCTCTCTGCCACTGGGCGCTGCCCCCCACCCGATCAGTGCAGGTGATGGACGGCCACGGCGCCGCACTCTCCCCGCTCGGTGCAGATGATGGTCGGCCGCGGTGCCGCCTGCTGCCTGACCGACGCAGGTGACGGTCAGCCGCACCGCCGCCGAACACGGTTGGGGATTTTTGTTTCTAGGGTTTGTTTCTAAGTCACAGACTTGGCCCAGTTTATTTTCTTTTGTTCAGAAAAAGGGAATTGGCCCAGGTAATCCAGAAAAAGTGACCGTCCAGTTTTGGCCCAAAGGAGGCCCACTCATCGCATATATGTCTGGTTAGAAGATTCACAATCGCAACGTAAACAAAATTCACGATGAGGTCTAACTGGTAAGTGGCTGTTTGGATGAGCGATTGTTGTTCGGTGCGAGTCCGGTGCTGCCCTTTTTTTATCAACTTTATGTAATTAAATTCCTATTTTTACCAACTTTATGTAATTAAATTACTGAGTTGTAATCTAGTCACCCTCATCTCCTATGATGATTGACAACTAGGAACGCCACGTAGACAAAATTGCTGAGTTGTCATCCAGTCATCCTCATCAAGTTTTTATGATGATATATTTTGGTCATTATGGACTGAAATAAGGTAGTATGCACCATTCACATCTTTATGACCTTTCTATGAAATCAAATAACGACCATTTGGCCCCGAATTGTCATGAGACTATAGGGTTTGAACCCTTCTACACCCTTCATGACTAATTTGTGAATTTTGGTCATGGATCAGTGACTAATTAAACCGCGGTCACTAATTTTTGTCATGAACGAGCGTTTTTCTTGTAGTGGTTTCTTATTAAGGGCATTGTTTAGCTCGGTATATGTTATAAAGACCGAACACCTTAGGGAGTGTTCGACGTCGCGAGTTTGGACCTATATGCATCAGCTCCGAATCATGTCTTTGGTCAAATGTTGGGTTTGCCCGGCTCCCACGTTTTGGTACCTTATATTCCGTTATATCGACTAAGGTAGCACTGGGAGAACTACTACGATTGTGCCTTGGTTCATCCGGATGAGCACCTCAGTAGAGAAAGCCAAAAACTGACTATCATGATATAGCGAGAGACTGGTCAACCACTCGATGACTCATCGGAATCTTCGGGATTCCTCCGCAATAATGAAGGACCGTTTCTCGGTCACGTACGTACGCGCCCCGTATTCGGACGAGCGCAGAAGTACCAGGGGCTACTATACTGTCAAACTCCTATGGCTAAGTGAAAGTGGTAAAGCAATATAGTCTGATTGCCTAGTTCGCTGCGCTATCACCTGCTTAACGGACCAAGATGTTGGATCAAGTGTGGATATGCATCTTTTGCAAACACCCCTGCATTATATGCATGGGGGCGGAAGCCGACGACTGCAAACTTTCAGGTTATACACATATATACATAAACGGCCGCACAGGAGGCACCATAGTACTTTCGGGCAAAAGTATAAATAGAGCCTTGACAATTCAATAAAACTTTGTTTTTACAATGGGAATACATGTCACTTGAACATAACATTCTTCGAGCATTGAGCCTCTATCGAACGAGCGCCTTCAAGAACTTCTTGAAAGTAGTGCTCGGCAGCCACTCGGCCTACGGCCGAACCCTGTGTCGCAACAGTGGTGGCCTCCATCTCCGCCCAGTATGTCTTGACACGGGGAAAGGCCATCCGCGCACCCTCTATGCACGCCGATCTATTTACAGCATCGATGCATGGCACAACACCAAGGAATTGTTGCACTAAGCTAAAATAGCTATTTGGCCTTGGCCCTCCCGGCCACAGGTGATCCACAACGGACCTCATGGCAAGTCTGGACAACCTATGGAGCTCAGCCCACTTGGCCAATAGCTCATTCAACAGCAGCGGACGGACTGGAGTGTGGAACTGTGACCAGAACAGCTTTTCCACTTCGAGACCTTTCTGATCCTTGAAGTACTCAGCCGCATCAGTAACACTTGTAGCCAAATCCATGTACACGTCCGCAGAACTCTGTAGCCGGTCTAGAGGAGCATACTTCGGATCTTCGAACTTAGTCCGCAACAAGAACGGCTTCCCAGACACGATATTTGCAGCTTGGTTCAGCTCCTCCTTCGTCGATCTAATTTTGGAGCGGGCTTCTTTGGTAGCCACTCGGACCTTCTCCAGGTCCGTCGCCTTCGCCCAGTTCTCTTCTTCAAGAAGCTGGTAACGGTCAGCGGCATCTTTTAACTCTACAGCCATCTTGGCTATTTTTTCCTTGCTCTCGCAATGTGCAGCCTGTTCGGCCCTTAATTCTTTGGTCGCCTTTAAAGTGGCCGCATTGCTACTCCTTGCTTGCTCCTTGGCTCGGGCAATTTTTGCCTGAAGGGTCTCCACGGTGGCAGATCCATCTGCAGTCACAACACATTAAAGATATTGGCATCATGCTACTCTTATTATGTGACGACCACCAGAAAAATCACTCACCCTGTGCCTCGTCCAGCCGCTTGTTGACAAGCACGATGTTGGCATCTGCCGCATCTAGTTGCCGCTTTAGCTCGGCAAACCCATCAGTCCAGCTAGCCACCAGAGCTTCAGCTACCTTCACATAAAGGCGGTCTAGTTGTTACCAGGGACTATGATCCTCTGTTTGCCACCGTTTTTGACGACAACCAAAGTCTCAGGGGATACTATCTGCATAGGGCATACCTAACATATGTGGTACTGTTAAAAACATACACTAGTTCACGTACCTCGAAGCCTTTCAGCAGACTCATAAAGGCTTCATGCAAACCGCTTTCAGCGGATGAAATTCTTTCAATTACCGTACCCATTAGCGTACGATGCGCTTCCGAGACAGCAGCGTGCCCCAGAAGATCCTTCAGCGCGTCCGACCGCACACTGTACGGACCCTTGCTATCGCTCCCCTTAGGAGCTGGATACTGGGGACTCCGGGCAGCCAAAGGGTTATCCTTTGGCCCTAGTGGATCTGGAGATACCCTTCACGACGACACTTCAAGGTCGCCTGCTTCTTGAGCCGGGGTGTCCGGGGGAGGCGTTTCGCTCTCCATCATCTCTGGAGGAAGATCCCCCGAAGATGAGCTCTGTTGAGAAGGGCTACGATCCGGACTACAATTTATAAGCATCAGTTTTTTTCTTCAGAAGTAAGGTAGGATGTTTTCACTATTAAGTACTCTTCGATTACTTACAGCTCGGTAGAGGGCTAATCCCCGCGTGGACATTGTGCGGCAAGAATACCCTCCGAGGCAGGACCCTCTGCCGGAGATTTCTTCTCCCGTTTGGAAACCTTAGTTTCCGGATCTTTAGAGGTAGTCCTCTTCCTTCCCCGGGGAGAGAGAATGTTAGATTCTTCCCCTTGTTATCCTCCCTCGCGGAGGCGCTCATTCCCTCAGTTGGAATAAATAGCGAAGGAGGCCCGCTTTCGCCCTCTTTTCCCCCTTCATCTTCCTTCGAGGGCACCGGATAAGGTGCTGGCTCGAGCATCTTTTCCAGCACCGGATTGTCCAAGCCCTCAAGAGGGGGGGGGGCGAACACCAGATCATCTTCGCCTTTGTTATCCAGTCCTGGTCAAAGAGCGATTCTTCAGAATGATGTGATAAATAAAAGGACAGTGTGTTCGGCCACGGGATTACTTACTTGGGCAGCGGGGCGGTTGTAGCTCAGGCCCACGTCTTCGGTGGTGTCCGTACACTCTATTTGGGGTCCGAGGAACGATTTGTACATCTCCTCGTGCGCCATGCCGAGGAAATGCTGAATAGTACACGGTCCTTCTGGGTTGAATTCCGACATGCGGAGGGGCCGGCGTTTGCAAGGTTGGACCCAACGAACCAGCATAACTTGCATTACCATAACCAGACTGAAATCTCCCTCGAAGAGAACTCGGATACGGCTCTACAGCATTGGCACGTCCTTGGCTGGAACCCAGCTCAGCCCCCTGCTGATCCATGACATCAGTTGTGGTGGGGGGCCCGAGCGAAAGGTAGGGGCAGCTACCCACTTGGCACTTCGAGGAGCTGTGATGTAGAACCACTCCTGCTGCCACAATCCGACACCTCTGGGAAGGAACCCTCTGGCCATGGAGCGTCAGCAATTTTGATTATCAAAGCACCTCCGCACGCTGTGTGCTGCCCCTCGATCATCTTCCGCTTCATATCGAAGGTCTTGAGCCACAGGCCGAAGTGAGGGATAATGCGGAGGAAGGCCTCGCATACGACAATAAATGACGAGATGTGAAGAAGGGAATCCGGGGCCAGATCATGAAAATCCAGCCCATAATAGAACATAAGACCCCTAACAAAGGGATCCAGAGCGAGGCCTGGTCCTTGGAGGAAGTGGGAGATGAACACAACGCTCTCGTTGGGTTCGGGGGTAGGGACGACCTGCCCTCGGGCAGGCAGCCTGTGCGAAATTTCGGTGGTCAGATATCTGGCCTCTCTCAACTTCTTGATGCCCTCCTCTGTGACGGAGGAAAGCATCCACCGACCTTGAAGGTTGGATCCGGACATAGTTGAAGGTCCGAAGCACCTGACCTGAGATTTGGGTGTTAGAACTCGACACTACTAGGGAAAAGCCTAACAGCTGCGTGGGTTTTGGGCCTCTCAGTAGCACGGGGACCGGCGCTACTAATAAGGCGCTAGAGCTAACGTATAGCAGCAGCGCCTGTTCTCCCACGCTACTGCTATACATGAATAGCTGTAGCGCTGTTTAGAAAAGGGCGCTGCTGATATTATCTGCAACGCTGTTTACTAGGAAGCGCTACTGGTAAGGCGGCGCTACTGCTAAATTCCCCCCCCCCCCTTGCTACTACTAGTTTTATTATTTTTTTCCCTGCATATTTGTTTTGTATTTGTTTTGTATTTGAATAGGCTTTATACAATAATCTTTAGCATATCATACACATACAAATGTAATCATAGCATATACATACAATTAGTCTCATCAAATCATGGCATCATCATAATCATCATCCAACACAAAGTGGTCCCTTGTTATCATCTCGAAAATAGCGATACAAGTCTCGATTACTTGAAAATACATCGTCATCCATATAAACAATGATATACACGAGAAGAGCTATAACTTTGAGTACATGAGTTCGTATCCCTCTCTCGCATTAGCGTGAACCTAAACTAACTACTGCATGTCGCTCGGAAACCGGAAACCGGTACACCTGGGCCTGACACTCCGGCCACTTGTCGTATATATACTCCTGGCGTAGCACTTCTTCGCCATCTATGATCTATGCACCTACATCGTCACATGAGTCGATGATATGCAACATATATAGTTGAGCAACAGAAAGAGACAGACTTGGCAAAAATAGAAACAACATATCATAAGCATAAATAACAAAGTTCATCGTACCCCAAAATGCCCTAACTAGAGTGATTTTTGCTAGTCGGGGAGGAGGACGGTTTAATTACATCACAAATAAAGTTTCACCATGCATAACTCAAAGTTTTGTCATACAGAAAGTATGGACTAAACGGACACATTGTCATATATCGACAATCACTCCAACATGGCGTTTCATCCATCCAAGTCAGGGGGATAGTCCTCGAGCTTAGTGAAAGGCTTCATGTCGAGACGCTGAGAGGCTATCCATGTTAGAACGTCTTCCCGTGACATTTGTCCTTCTCCATAGAACATCCCTGTTTTTCCGACGACCTCCTTCATGATGATTTGGGCAAGTTCGCGCTGGATGTTATAGAACTCAGCTCGAAGTCGATGATCCTCGATATCTCCTATGTCCTATGCCCATTGTAGAATATGGGCATCGCCGGATCTAGGTGACATGCGAAGGTTCTGGTGATCCCGTCTGTACTCCAGCATGTGGTGTAGGACATAGAATCCATCATTAAGAGAATCGTTCGGTTGCTGGATGCAGCAGAAGTCGGTCTTATGTCCGAAGGCGACCCTGTCGCCCCTTCTCTTCTTGTCCCTGACCTCTCCACCCCTTGCTTGGTAGTAAAACATAGCTGTCGAGAACATCCTTGATGTGGGTGTAATCCTTTTTGTGAATGTTCTTCGACGAGTCCAAGTAAAGAGCATGGGAGAATCGGGGGTAGAGGATGATGAGGACGGCGCGCCCGCCGCTGCGCAAAATAAGTACACCTCAAATTAATTAGCCTCCACCGTGCAAATGAATGATTGAAATCGAAGGAAGGATAGCAGCGCGGATGACTTACACGGGATGGTAAGGCACGAGAATCGCCTCCTTGTCCTTATTGGCGAGCATGAAACTAACGATGTAATCCCTTGCGTATTCATGGTGCTCTGCGTAGACTCCCAAGAAGCCCTCGTGCATGTAGTACGGGTCAACGACACAGATATGAGATATCTGCTCAACCCCGATGATGTAGTTCATGTGCAAGGCATAAAAGCGGACAAACGTAAAATCCAGCTTCTTCACGTGAAACATGTCGAATATGTAATCGAATCGGAGGAAGAACTTATCCGCGGGGAAGATGTCGACGTACGACATTTGCCGCGGAACGTTAACCACGTAGAGTGGGTATCCTGGATCTTTCGAGGCGATGAGGCCTTTCTCTACCCGCAGCACATCGTCATGAAGTCTCCTTAGATCGCCGAATTTGACCCGTAGCGCTATTGCAGGTAGGATTGGTTGACCGGGGATATGCCATTTATCCGCATCGGGGATATCTATACGATCCTGAAGCCGAGGCTACTGAGGCGGCTGGATCATAGAATCAGCTTTTTTGCCTTTCCTCGCTCTCTTCCTAGACTTCTTTACTACCGGAAGGTCATCCATAATACGTTGAGACGACAATTCAGGCACCGACTCATGACGCTCAAACCCTGAGGAGGCGCCAGTATAGACATACTGTTCAGCGCCATCATTGTCCTCATCCTCATCCATGCCGACGTCATCAGCGACTAATGGAGCCGCCTCCTTACCCCGTCCGCTATCACCCAACACGACACCCGATGCTAATTGGGTAGGTGGGGTGTTGATGCTCATAACTTGCTGAGGCTGTGTGCTCATGGGTGTGCTCCTGGCCGCCTCCAGACGAAGCAGACTCTTTGGCCACAACAGGACCCACCCATTGCCACAATCACCAAGCCGCCGTGGTGTCTCGTCGTCATCCCCCACTAGTATTGGAGGAGGCAAATTCTCATGGCCTGGTTTGACACTGGCCACGGAAACCTTGAGGACGTTCGGGGGGATCGGCCAGCTGCGAAACAATGGTTCCTTCGGCTCCATTATCGTCGCCTTCCCCACGTCCACCTTCTGGTCACCGATGGTGTACAATATGGTGCACGGGGTTTCGTCGGCCTGCAAAGAAAAGTCTGCGACGTGAGACATCCGAAAGGCAACGAAAACGGGAGATTATACATTTATATTGAAGGGGGCCGGTGTGACAGATATCGTGAGGGTGTCGAGCTCAGCCAAAGACGAAGCACCACCGAGCACGTACGGTGCGGGAGCCGGTGTGGGAGCAGGCGCGGGAGCCGGTGCAGGAGCCGGTGTGGGAGCAGGTGCGGGAGCCGGTGCGGGAGCAGGTGCTGGTGCAACGCTAGTCGAGCTGCTCCCCAAGAGTCAGCAAGGGGAAAGTCCTCTGCATTTTTTTCTGGACTTGGTCCCAACGGTGCCGGGCCCTGAGGACGTCACGCTCCTGCGGGACGGTGAAATCCGCCAAGGGGTCTGGGATGCCCAGACTCGCGGCTTCCGCGTCCTCCTTGGCCCATTTGGACCTCTTTCCGCCGTAACCACGGCTTCCGAGGTGGTGGCTCCCAATGTTCCTCTCTTGAAGCCCCTTCATGTACTTAGACCTTTTTTGGCAGCTTCGGCCTCGCAAGCCTCCTTGAATATTTGAAACTGCTCTTCTGTGATTGTCGGATTATCCTTTACAATCTCGGAGTAGGGTTCCTTCTTGTCGATGATCTTTGCTTTCACTTGATTTTTCCAGGCGGCCAACGCGTCGCTAAACTTGGTCATGCCGTGTTTGTTTATCTTCTTCATTGCTGGGTCCTCATCTGGATCTTCATAATCCTTCTCATTCTGGCCCGGGAACAAGAATATCTGGTGAAACTTCTTTAGGAGGGAGCTCCTCATGTTTTCTATCTTCTGTAGTTTCTCATCGTTGATGGTGGCGGTTGTCCGTACGATGCAGCCTATTTGATTGCCATAGCATCGACGCGCTTCCTCGGGCGCCTTTGGCTAAAAATTGTCGTCGTCCACCTCTGTGACCACCAGTCTAGTAGTCTTGAGTTTGTTAGGAAGCCGTTGCCTCTTTGCTTTCGGTTCTACACCGGCTCCGTTCCCCGAGGCAGCGCCGGTCTCAGTCTCAGTGCCGGTCTCGATGCCGGTCTGAGTCTCAGCGCCGGTCTCAGTCTCAGCATCAGTCTGCGTGTCAGTCTCAGTCCCTGATGCCACTGGTGGGCCTAGCAACAACATTGGTTGATCGTTGGCAAGGCTAAAAAATTCGTCTGCCGCCCAGTAGACGTCGTCGCAATCACCAGAACCCTGTCCTTCATCGTTGCTAGCCATGTTTCCTATGATTAAATCTAGTCAAATAATTCTAGACCTAATAAAATGAATAATGACATAAAAAAGGCCTATTGTTTTGCAGGAATGTTGACTCCTTCCTGGTGCGGCAAATCCCGGGCACTCGATATGTCCTAGTTTGTAGCACAAGTCATGCCAAAATACACGGAAAATTTCGGCATGACCTTTGCTAAAAAGTGGACAAATCGAGAACCTAAAATTTGCCGGAACAGAAATGAATCAACATTCCGGCAAAACATAGGCCACTCAGCATCATTCCCTGGAAACAACAAAGCCACTTGGGCAAAATCAAACAACTTCAATGAAAAGATATAACATGAGCAAACACTATTGAGGAATTTGCATTTAACATGGCCACTTCAATGAAAAGATATAATCAACAATAATGGAATATGCAAAGGAACATCAATGACATATATCATATAAAAACAGTCTTGTTTTTTGTTTACATAGCAACAATTAGTTTAACTAAGTTTTTGAAAAGAAAAACAATTCTGTTTTTTGTTTATAGCTAAATGCCATAGCTACTGTTTTTTATTTATAGCTAAATACTTTTGTTTTTTGTCTAAAGCTAAAAGTCTAGGAACTCCATTTTCTCTAACCCTTCTGACCTCACCAAAATTTCCACAGCAAGACCTTAGTACCTACACCCAATTTCTTCAAAAATATTCAGGTCCATAGTCCAAATAATTCAAATTTCATTTGAATGAAATTTGGAACAAATTCAGGTCCGTAGTCCAAATATTTTTTTATAGCTAAGTGTTTTTTTGTTTATAGCCTCTGTTAATTTAAATCTAAATGCTACTATTATTTATATATCGTCTATTAGTTTAAAGCTAAATGGAATTACTGTTTAGGCATTTTCATAAAAATTGCCCTAGCTAATTTCCTAAAAAAATTGCTAATCATTTTTCCTAAATGCTATAAAATGCCTACTGCCCTAAAAAATCTAGGGTTCATATGGACACCTAGGGTTCATATGAACACAGTATCAACAAATATATAAATTGCCCTAGCAGAGAGAGAGAGAGGAGGGTAGGGGACAGGAGATGCAGAGCCTTACGATCGGCGGCGAGGGCAGGCTCTAGCTCGGGCGGCGGCGGTGAGCTCGAGGGAGGCGACGGTGAGGTCGACGATGGCCTCGGGCGGCGGCTGTGAGGTCGAGGGCGGCCTCGGGCGGCGGCGGTGTGGTCGAAGGCGGCGGGCAGCGGCGGTGTGGTCGAAGGCGGCCTCGGGCAGTGGCGGTGTGGTCGAAGGAGGCAGGGCGACGGCGGCGATGGAGCAGTTGGGGGACAGGGGGGCCGGGAGTAGAGAGGGGGGAAAGGACTTAGCGAAATTTTGAGCCCGGGCTACCGGGATTTGAGCCAAACTAGCAGTAGCACGTTTTGCCGAAACGAGCTATAGCTAAGATAGCTATAGCGTGTTCTAGAGAAACGCGCTACAACTATTCCTTTCTGTTTTCTTTTTCTTTTTCTTTTGTTTTCTTTCCATTTTGTTTTTTCATTTCTCCTTTTTCTATTTCTTTCATCTTCATTTACTTTTCTACTTATTTTTCTATTTATTTTCTTTTTCATAGCAGTAGCGCTCTACAGCATAAACGCGCTCCTACAAAGTTTTTAGCAGTAGTGTGCTTCTGGGTGAACCGCTACTACTATTCCTAGCCTACCGGCATTAGTGAGGGAATTTTAGTAATAGCGCTTTTCTGTGGAGACGCGCTACTGCTAAAACAATGGTTGTAGCGTGGTTTTGTAACAAGCTCTACTACTAAGTAGTGCTAGCGCCTAGTTTTGACCAACGCTACTGCTATACCTCTGTGTATAAGGTTTTCCCTAGTAGTGCGAGGCGGGGGAAGGATTCGATTGAACGCAGGAGGGAAAAAAGAAAAAGCCTTGTCCCCTTTATAAAGAGGGTGAATATCAGGCGTCCTCCTCATGGCCGTTTGAGACTTACCTAAGATCTATGAGTCATACCAAAAGGCACGGTTGGGTTACCCACGTCTGTATTGATGAGAATCCCGTGATAAGGGGAACACGATCTCTGCTTTGACAAGATGTGTCAAGGAAACTGCCTCGCGTTATGTGCGGGGCTGGTTAAAGAAAAACGGTTAAATAATGACCGGGCCGTGGCGTGATGTCATGCTGTCAAAACGTGTCAGTAGATTATATTTGTGGAAATATTATTCTCCCTACGGTGGTAGGTGGAACGTATTTTGCAGGGTCGGACACTATCCTCATGTTCAAACTCTTCCTTGGTGTATTCAGAGGAGGAACCCGCCTTGCAATGCCGAAGACAATACTGCGCGCCGGACTCATCGTCATTGAAGCCTGGTTCAGGGGCTACCGAGTGAGTCCTGGATTAGGTGGTCTCCGGACAGCCGGACTATGTCCTTTGGCCGGACTTTTGGACTATGAAGATACGAGATTGAAGATTTCGTCCCGTGTTCGGATGGGACTCTACTTGGCGTGGAAGGCAAGCTAGGCAATACGGATATGTATATCTCCTCCTTTGTAACCGACCTTGTGTAACCCTAGCCCCCTCCGGTGTCTATATAAACTGGAGGGTTTTAGTCCGTAGGACAAGATACAATCATACCATAGGCTAGCTTCTAGGGTTTAGCCTCTCTGATCTCATGGTAGATCAACTCTTGTAATACTCATATCATCAAGAACAATCAAGCAGGACATAGGGTATTACCTCCATCAAGAGGTCCCGAACCTGGGTAAAACATCATGTCCCCTGCCTCCTGTTACCATCCGCCTTAGACGCACAGTTCGGGACCCCCTACCCGAGATCCGCCGGTTTTGACACCGACAGCTGTCCTCCGAGTCTTCGTGTGTGGCCTGTTTACCAGGGCTAACTTGCCCATCTTCCCGTTTATCCTGTTCGGCAGTTGCATCAATGGGGTCTTCGTTGTCTTCGGCACCTTCCAGAGTGTTATCTTCTCTGGTGCCGGTGTTGCTGTCTTTGCTGCAGCGTGACTTAGAGTGGCGTCGCTGACGCCAGCGCTTTGACTGTATCTCGGGAGGTTTATCCTCAAATGGATCTTCCTTGTCATCGTCGCTATTCTCTTTTGGTACATCCACCATGTATACTGTTGGGGAACGTAGTAATTTCAAAATTTTCCTACGCACACGCAAGATCATGGTGATGCATAGCAACGAGGGGAGAGTGTGATCTACGTACCCTTGTAGATCGACAACGGAAGCGTTTGGTTGATGTAGTCGTACGTCTTCACGGCCCGACCGATCAAGCACTGAAACTACGGCACCTCCGAGTTTTAGCACACGTTCAGCTTGATGACGATCCCGGGACTCCGATCCAGCAAAGTGTCGGGGAAGAGTTCCATCAGCACGATGGCGTGGTGACGATCTTGATGTACTACTGTCGCAGGGCTTCGCCTAAGCACCGCTACAATTTTATCGAGGACTATGGTGGCAGGGGGCGCCGCACACGGCTAAGAATAAGATCACGTGGATCAACTTGTGTGTCTCTGGGGTTCCCCTGCCTCCGTATATAAAGGATCAAGGGGGGGTGCGGCCGGCCTAGGAGAGGCGCGCCAGGAGGAGTCCTACTCCCTCTGGGAGTAGGATCCCCCCCCCCAATCCTAGTTGGAATAGGATTCGCGGAGGAGGGAAAGAGAGAGGGGGGCCGGCCCCCTCTCCTTGTCCTATTCGGACCAAGGGAGGGGAGGGGCGCGCGGCCCATCTTGGGCTGCCCCTTCTCTTTTCCACTAAGGCCCATATAGCTCCCGGGGGGTTCCGGTAACCTCCCGGTACTCCGGTAAAATCCCGATTTCACCCGGAACACTTCCAATATCCAAACATAGGCTTCTAATATATCAATCTTTATGTCTCGACCATTTCGAGACTCCTCGTCATGTCCGTGATCACATCCGGGACTCCGAACAACCTTCGGTACATCAAAAACGTATAAACTCATAATATATAACTATCATTGAAACCTTAAGCGTGCGGACCCTACGGGTTCGAGAACAATGTAGACATGACCGAGACACGTCTCCGGTCAATAACCAATAGCGGGACCTGGATGCCCATATTGGCTCCTACATATTCTACGAAGATCTTTATCGGTCAGACCGCATAACAACATACGTTGTTCCCTTTGTCATCGGTATGTTACTTGCCCAAGATTCTATCATCGGTATCCAATACCTAGTTCAATCTCGTTACCAGCAAGTCTCTTTACTCGTTCCGTAATACATCATCTCGCAAGTAACTCATTAGTTGCATTGCTTGCAAGGCTTAAGTGATGTGCATTACCGAGAGGGCCCAGAGATACCTCTCCGACGATCGGAGTGACAAATCCTAATCTCGAAATACGTCAACCCAACATGTACCTTTGGAGACACCTGTAGAGCACCTTTATAATCACCAGTTACGTTGTGACGTTTGGTAGCACACAAAGTGTTCCTCCGGCACACGGGAGTTACATAATCTCATAGTCATAGGAACATGTATAAGTCATGAAGAAAGCAATAGCAACATACTACATGATCGGGTGCTAAGCTAATGGAATGGGTCATGTCAATCAGATCATTCAACTAATGATGTGATCCCATTAATCAAATGACAACTCTTTGTCCATGGTTAGGAAACATAACCATCTTTGATTAACGAGCTAGTCAAGTAGAGGCATATTAGTGACACTCTGTTTGTCTATGTATTCACACATGTATTATGTTTCCGGTTAATACAATTCTAGCATGAATAATAAACCTTTATCATGATATAAGGAAATAAATAATAACTTTATTATTGCCTCTAGGGCATATTTCCTTCAGTCTCCCACTTGCACTAGAGTCAATAATCTAGATTACACAGTAATGATTCTAACACCCATGGAGATTTGGTCCTGATCATGTTTTGTTCGTGGAAGAAGCTTAGTCAACGGGTCTGCTACATTCAGCTCCGTATGTATCTTGCAAATCTCTATGTCTCCCACCTGGACTAGATCCCGGATGGAATTGAAGCATCTCTTGATGTGTTTGGTCCTCTTGTGAAATCTGGATTCCTTTGCCAAGGCAATTGCACCAGTATTGTCACAAAAGATTTTTATTGGACCCGATGCACTAGGTATGACACCTAGATCGGATATGAACTCCTTCATCCAGACTCCTTCGTTTGCTGCTTCCAAAGCAGCTATGTACTCCACTTCACATGTAGATCCCGCCACGACGCTTTGTTTAGAACTGCACCAACTGACAGCTCCTCCGTTTAATGTAAACACGTATCTGGTTTGCGATTTAGAATCGTCTGGATCAGTGTCGAAGCTTGCATCAACGTAACCGTTTACGATGAGCTCTTTGTCACCTCCATATAAGAGAAACATATCCTTAGTCCTTTTCAGGTATTTCAGGATGTTCTTGACCGCTGTTCAGTGATCCACTCCTGGATTACTTTGGTACCTCCCTGCTAAACTTATAGCAAGGCACACATCAGGTCTGGTACACAGCATTGCATACATGATAGAGCCTATGGCTGAAGCATAGGGAACATCTTTCATTTTCTCTCTATCTTCTGCAGTGGTCGGGCATTGAGTCTGACTCAACTTTACACCGTGTAACACAGGCAAGAACCCTTTCTTTGATTGATCCATTTTTGAACTTCTTCAAAATCTTGTCAAGGTATGTGCTTTGTGAAAGTCCAATTAAGCGTCTTGATCTATCTCCATAAATCTTTATGCCTAATATGTAAGCAGCTTCATCAAGGTCTTTCATTGAAAAACTCTTATTCAAGTATCCCTTTATGCTGTCCAGAAATTCTATATTATTTCCAATCAGTAATATGTCATCCACATATAATATCAGAAATGCTACAGAGCTCCCACTCACTTTCTTGTAAATACAGGCTTCTCCGAAATTCTGTATAAAACCAAATGCTTTAATCACACTATCAAAGCGTTTATTCCAACTCCGACAGGCTTGCACCAGTCCATAAATGGATCGCTGGAGCTTGCATACTTTATTAGCTCCCTTTGGATCGACAAAACCTTCCGGTTGCATCATATACAACTCTTCTTCCAGAAATCCATTCAAGAATGCAGTTTTGACATCCATCTGCCAAATTTCATAATCATAAAATGCGGCAATTGCTAACATGATTCGGACGGACTTAAGCATCGCTACGGGTGAGAAGGTCTCATCGTAGTCAACTCCTTGAACTTGTCGAAAACCTTTTGCGACAAGTCGAGTTTTGTAGATAGTAATATTACCGTCAGTGTCAGTCTTCTTCTTGAAGATCCATTTATTCTCAATTGCTTGCCGATCATCGGGCAAGTCAACCAAAGTCCATACTTTGTTCTCATACATGGATCCCATCTCAGATTTCATGGCTTCAAGCCATTTTGCGGAATCTGGGCTCACCATCGCTTCTTCATAGTTTGTAGGTTCATCATGATCTAGCAGCATGATTTCCAGAATAGGATTACCGTACCACTCTGGCACGGATCTCACTCTGGTTGATCTACGAGGTTCAGTAGTATCTTGTCCTGAAGTTTCATGATCAGTATCATTAGCTTCCTCACTAATTGGGGTAGGTGTCGCAGAAACAGTTTTCTGTGATGTACTACTTTCCAGTAAGGGAGTAGGTACAGTTACCTCATCAAGTTCTACTTTCCTCCCACTCACATCTTTCGAGAGAAACTCCTTCTCCAGAAAGTTTCCGAATTTAGCAACAAAAAGTCTTGCCTTCGAATCTGTGATAGAAGGTGTATCCAATAGTTTCCTTTGGATATCCTATGAAGACACATTTCTCCGATTTGGGTTCGAGCTTATCAGGTTGAAGCTTTTTCACATAAGCATCGCAGCCCCAAACTTTTAGAAACGACAACTTTGGTTTCTTGCCAAACCATAGTTCATAAGGCGTCGTCTCAACGGATTTTGATGGTGCCCTATTTAACGTGAATGCGGTCGTCTCTAAAGCATAACCCCAAAATGATAGCGGTAAATCAGTAAGAGACATCATAGATCGCACCATATCTAGTAAAGTACGATTACGATGTTCGGACACACCATTACGCTGTGGTGTTCCGCGTGGCCTGAGTTGCGAAACTATTCCGCATTGTTTCAAATGTACACCAAACTCGTAACTCAAATATTCTCCTCCACGATCAGATCGTGGAAACTTTATTTTCTTGTTACGATGATTTTCAACTTCACTCTGAAATTCTTTGAACTTTTCAAATGTTTCAGACTTATGTTTCATTAAGTAGATATACCCATATCTGCTTAAGTCATCTGTGAAGGTGAGAAAATAACGATATCCGCCACGAGCCTCAATATTCATTGGACCACATACATCTGTATGTATGATTTCCAACAAATATGTTGCTCTCTCCATAGTACCGGAGAACGGTGTTTTAGTCATCTTGCCCATGAGGCACGGTTCGCAAGTACCAAGTGATTCATAATCAAGTGGTTCCAAAAGTCCATCAGTATGGAGTTTCTTCATGCGCTTTACACTGATATGACCTAAACGGCAGTGCCACAAATAAGTTGCACCATCATTATCAACTCTGCATCTTTTGGCTTCAACATTATGAATATGTGTGTCACTACTATCGAGATTCAATAAAAATAGACCACTCTTCAAGGGTGCATGACCATAAAAGATATTACTCATATAAATAGAACAACCATTATTCTCTGATTTAAATGAATAACCGTCTCGCATCAAACAAGATCCAGATATAATGTTCATGCTCAACGCTGGCACCAAATAACAATTATTTAGGTCTAATACTAATCCCGAAGGTAGATGTAGAGGTAGCGTGCCGACCGCGATCACATCGATTTTGGAACCGTTTCCCATGCGCATCGTCACCTCGTCCTTAGCCAATCTTCGCTTAATCCGTAGTCCCTGTTTCGACTTGCAAATATTAGCAACAGAACCAGTATCAAATACCCAGGTGCTACTGCGAGCATTAGTAAGGTACACATCAATAACATGTATATCACATATACCTTTGTTCACCTTGCCATCCTTCTTATCCGCCAAATACTTGGGGCAGTTCCGCTTCCAGTGACCAGTCTGCTTGCAGTAGAAGCACTCAATTTCAGGCTTAGGTCCAGACTTGGGTTTCTTCTCTTGAGTAGCAACTTGCTTGTTGTTCTTCTTGAAGTTCCCCTTTTTCTTCCCTTTGCCCTTTTTCTTGAAACTAGTTGTCTTGTTGACCATCAACACTTGATGCTCCTTTTTGATTTCTACCTCCACAGCTTTCAGCATTGCGAAGAGCTCGGGAATAGTCTTATTCATCCCTTGCATATTATAGTTCATCATGAAGCTCTTGTAGCTTGGTGGCAGTGATTGGAGAATTCTGTTAATGACGCGATCATCTGGAAGATTAACTCCCATCTGAATCAAGTGATTATTATACCCAGACATTTTGAGTATATGCTCACTGACAGAACTGTTCTCCTCCATCTTGCAGCTATAGAACTTATTGGAGACTTCATATCTCTCAATCCGGGCATTTGCTTGAAATATTAACTTCAACTCCTGGAACATCTCATATGCTCCATGACGTTCAAAACGTCATTGAAGTCCCGATTCTAAGCCGTAAAGCATGGCACACTGAACTATTGAGTAGTCATCAGCTTTGCTTTGCCAGACGTTCATAACATCTGGTGTTGCTCCTGCAGCAGGCCTGGCACCCAGCGGTGCTTCCGGGACGTAATTCTTCTGTGCAGCAATGAGGATAATCCTCAAGTTACGGACCCAGTCCGTGTTATTGCTACCATCATCTTTCAACTTTGCTTTCTCAAGGAACGCATTAAAATTCAACGGAACAACAGCACGGGCCATCTATCTACAATCAAACATACATGAGCAAGATACTATCAGGTACTAAGTTCATGATAAATTTAAGTTCAATTAGTCAAATTACTTAAAGAACTCCCACTTAGATAGACATCCCTCTAATCCTCTAAGTGATCACGTGATCCAAATCAACTAAACCATGTCCAATCATCACGTGAGATGGAGTAGTTTCATTGGTGAACATCACTATGTTGATCATATCTACTATATGATTCACGCTCGACCTTTCGGTCTCCGTGTTCTGAGGCCATATATGTATATGCTTGGCTCGTCAAGTATAACCTGAGTATTCCGCGTGTGCAACTGTATTGCACCCGTTGTATTTGAACGTAGAGCCTATCACACCCGATCATCACGTGGTGTCTCAGCACGAAGAACTTTCGCAACGGTGTATACTCAGGGAGAACACTTCTTGATAATTTAGTGAGAGATCATCTTATAATGCTATCGTCAATCAAAGCAAGATAAGATGCATAAAAGATAAACATCACATGCAATCAATATAAGTGATATGATATGGCCATCATCATCTTGTGCCTGTGATCTTCATCTCTGAAGCACCATCATGATCACCATCGTCACCGGCGCGACACCTTGATCTCCATCGCAGCATCGTTGTTGTCTCGCCAATTTTATGCTTCCACGACTATCGCTACCGCTTAGTGATAAAGTAAAGCATTACAGCGCGATTGCATTGCATACAATAAAGCGACAACTATATGGCTCCTGCCAGTTGCCGATAACTCGGTTACAAAACATGATCATCTCATACAATAAAATTTAGCATCATGTCTTGACCATATCACATCACAACATGCCCTGCAAAAACAAGTTAGATGTCCTCTACTTTGTTTGTTGCAAGTTTTACATGGCTGCTATGGGCTTAAGCAAGAACCAATCTTACCTACGCATCAAAACCACAACGATAGTTTGTCAAGTTGATGCCGTTTTAACCTTCGCAAGGACAGGGCGTAGCCACACTCGGTTCAACTAAAGTTGGAGAAACAGTCACCAGCAAGCCACCTATGTGCAAAGCACGTCGGGAGAACCGGTCTCGCGTAAGCGTACGCGTAATGTCGGTCCGGGCCGCTTCATCCAACAATACCGCCGAACCAAAGTATGACATGCTGGTAGGCAGTATGACTTATATCACCCACAACTCACTTGTGTTCTACTCGTGCACATAACATCAAACCATAAAACCTAGCCTTGGATGCCACTGTTGGGGAACGTAGTAATTTCAAAATTTTCCTACGCACACGCAAGATCATGGTGATGCATAGCAACGAGGGGAGAGTGTGATCTATGTACCCTTGTAGATCGACAACGGAAGCGTTTGGTTGATGTAGTTGTATGTCTTCACGGCCCGACCGATCAAGCACCGAAACTACGGCACCTCCGAGTTTTAGCACAAGTTCAGCTTGATGACGATCCCCGGACTCCGATCCAGCAAAGTGTCGGGGAAGAGTTCCGTCAGCGCGACGGCGTGGTGACGATCTTGATGTACTACTGTCGCAGGGCTTCGCCTAAGCACCGCTACAATTTTATCGAGGACTATAGTGGCAGGGGGCGCCGCACACGGCTAAGAATAAGATCACGTGGATCAACTTGTGTGTCTCTGGGGTTCCCCTGCCTCGGTATATAAAGGATCAAGGGGGGTGCGGCCGGCCTAGGAGAGGCGCGCCAGGAGGAGTCCTACTCCCTCTGGGAGTAGGATTCCCCCCCCCCCACAATCCTAGTTGGAATAGGATTCGCGGAGGGGGGAAAAGAGAGAGGGGGGCCGGCCCCCTCTCCTTGTCCTATTCGGACCAAGGGAGGGGAGGGGCGCGCGGCCCATCTTGGGCTGCCCCTTCTCTTTTCCACTAAGGCCCACTAAGGCCCATATAGCTCCCGGGGGGTTCCGGTAACCTCCCGGTACTCCGGTAAAATCCCGATTTCACCCGGAACACTTCTGATATCCAAACATAGGCTTCCAATATATCAATCTTTATGTCTCGACCATTTCGAGACTCCTCGTCATGTCCGTGATCACATCCGGGACTCCGAACAACCTTCGGTACATCAAAACGTATAAACTCATAATATATAACTGTCATCGAAACCTTAAGCGTGCGGACCCTATGGGTTCAAGAACAATGTAGACATGACCGAGACACGTCTCCGGTCAATAACCAATAGCGGGACCTAGATGCCCATATTGGCTCCTACATATTCTACGAAGATCTTTATTGGTCAGACCGCATAACCACATACGTTGTTCCCTTTGTCATCGGTATGTTACTTACCCGAGATTCGATCATCGGTATCCAATACCTAGTTCAATCTCGTTACCGGCAAGTCTCTTTACTCATTCTGTAATACATCATCTCGCAACTAACTCATTAGTTGCATTGCTTGCAAGGCTTAGGTGATGTGCATTACCGAGAGGGCCCAGAGATACCTCTCCGACGATCGGAGTGACAAATCCTAATCTCGAAATACGTCAACCCAACATGTACCTTTGGAGACACCTGTAGAGCACCTTTATAATCACCCAGTTACGTTGTGACGTTTGGTAGCACACAAAGTGTTCCTCCGGCACACGGGAGTTACATAATCTCATAGTCATAGGAACATGTATAAGTCATGAAGAAAGCAATAGCAACATACTACATGATTGGGTGCTAAGCTAATGGAATGGGTCATGTCAATCAGATCATTCAACTAATGATGTGATCCCGTTAATCAAATGACAACTCTTTGTCCATGGTTAGGAAACATAACCATCTTTGATTAACGAGCTAGTCAAGTAGAGGCATACTAGTGACACTCCGTTTGTCTATGTATTCACACATGTATTATGTTTTCGGTTAATACAATAGTATGAATAATAAACCTTTATCATGATATAAGGAAATAAATAATAACTTTATTATTGCCTCTAGGGCATATTTCCTTCATATACATCATATGAGGAAGTGGCAGTACATCGTCCGGTAAACGGCGGGTTTTCAACCTCTTCTTCTCCGGCATCCTCATCCATATAGTCGATGTCGTCGGAGCCGTAATCGAGCATGTCAGTTACGTCTGCGACAATGGCTACAAAGTGGGCGGTGGGTGGGAAGCGAAATTCTCCGGCATCAGCCTATGGTTCGAATCGGATACAATTTGGCTATGGGCCCCCCTTCTAAGGATAGTGCTCTTAATGAGTTTAACACATCGCCCAAGGGCGAGTGTCGGAAGATGTCCGTGGAGCTGAATCCGACAATCGATGACCGATCAAGCACGACGTACGCGGGCGCACGAGGTTCGGAACCTATAGCCGAAGACGAGTCCATGGTTCCGGTGACATAGATGCCACTTGAAGTTAAGTCTGTGTGTGGCTCCAATGCCGCTGAGTCTGCGGCTTCCGTGGCAGGGCTGGGCTTCTCGTCTTCGGATAGTGTGATCTGCTCCGGATCTATGGACAGAGCATCTACAGGTACTATCTCCTGTGTATGGACCGATGACAGACTTACGTCATGTCCATCGTGGTGGCAGGGAGCGGCTGCCGTGGTCTCGAATCCGTCGAAGATCAAGTCTCCACAGATATCTGCGACGTAGTTCAAGCTTCCAAATCTAACCTGGTGGCCAAGGTTGTAGCTTTCGATCTGCTCCAGATGGCCAAGTGAGTTGGCCCGCAGTGCGAAGCCGCCGAACACGAAGATTTGTCCGGGAAGGAAGATTTCCCTTTGGACAGCGTCGTTGTATACGATTGGAGGAGCCATCAAACCTTTTGACGATGGCACAGTGGAACTCTCAATGAAAGCACCAATGTCGGTGTCAAAACCGGTGGATCTCAGGTAGGGGGTCCCGAACTATGCATCTAAGGTCGATGGTAACAGGAGACAAGGGACACAATGTTTACCCAGGTTCGGGCCCTCTCTATGGAGGTAATACCCTACTTCCTGCTTGATTGATCTTGATGAATATGAGTATTACAAGAGTTGATCTACCACGAGATCGTAATGGCTAAAACCCTAAAAGTCTAGCATGTCTGACTATGATCATGAGGATCTATCTACGGACCTAGCCCTCTGGTTTATATAGACACCGGAGGGATCTAGGGTTACATAAGGTCGGTTATAGAGAAAAGAATTTTCATATTTGGTCGCCAAGCTTGCCTTCCACGCCAAGGAGAGTCCCATCCGGACATGGATAGAGTCTTTGGTCTTCGTATCTTCACATCCCATCAGTCCGGCCCATGTCTAATAGGTCGGACGCCCGAGGACCCCTTAGTCCAGGACTCCCTCAGGTTGGTCGGAAGAAATCGACGATGGCCCAGGTACACATTCTTCTTGCATTTGTCCAGGTATATAATTTCGGTGTCAGCTAAACAGTGTGTGCATGCGTGGTATCCCTTGTTTGTCTGTCCTTAAAGGTTACTGAGAGCGGGCCAATCGTTGATGGTTACAAACAGCAACGCGTGCATGTAAATTCCCGCGGTTTGTGCTCATCCCACACACGTACAATGTTTCCATTCCACAGTTGTAAAAATTCTTCAAGTAATGGCCTTAGGTACACATCAATGTCGTTGCCGGGTTGCTTAGGGCCTTGGATGAGAACTGGCATCATAATGAACTTTCGCTTCATGCACATCCAAGGAGGAAGGTTATACATACATAGAGTCACGGGCCAGGTGCTGTGATTGCTGCTCTGCTCCCCGAAGGATTAATTCCATCTGCGCTTAAACCAAACCATACGTTCCTTGGGTCACCTGCAAACTCAGCCCAGTACTTTCTCTCGATTTTTCTCCACCGCGACCCGTCAGCGGGTGCTCTCAACTTCACGTCTTTCTTACGGTCCTCTCTGTGCCATCGCATCAACTTGGCATGCTCTTCATTTCTGAAGAGACGTTTCAACCGTGGTATTATAGGAGCAATACCACATCACCTTCGCAGCAACCCTCTTCCTGGGGGGCTCGTCGTCAACATCACCATGGTCATCTCGTCTGATCTAATACCGCAATGCACCGCATACCGGGCATGCGTTCAAATCCTCGTGCGCACCACGGTAGAGGATGCAGTCATTAGGGCATGAATGTATCTTCAGCACCTCCAATCCTAGAGGGCATACGACCTTCTTTGTTGCGTACGTACTATCGGGCAATTCGTTATCGTTTGGAAGCTTCTTCTTCAATATTTTCAGTAGCTTTGTGTTGCCATCTTTGCAATTGGGGTACAACCCTTTTTTGTGATCCTCTAACATGCTATCGAACTTCAGCTTCTCCTTTTGACTTTTGCACTATGTCCTTGCATACAATGACCTGGCGGAGATCATCATCATCGGGAACATCCTATGGTTCCTCTTGATCTTCAGCAGCTTCCCCCGTTGCAGCATCACGGGATTCAGGGGGCACATAGTTGTCATCGTCCTCTTTTTCTTCGATGTCTTCCATCATAACCCCTATTTCTCCGTGCTTCGTCCAAACATTATAGTGTGGCATGAAACCCTTATAAAGAAGGTGGGTGTGAAGGATTTTCCGGTCAGAGTAAGACTTCGTATTCCCACATATAGGGCATGGACAACACATAAAACCATTCTACTTGTTTGCCTCAGCCACTTCGAGAAAATTATGCAGGCCCTTAATGTACTCGGAGGTGTGTCTGTCACCGTACATCCATTGCCGGTTCATATGCGTGCATTATATATAATTATGTGTGTCAAAAGTAATAAAATTAGACAAGTATCTATCTATCTAAAGTAAGAATTGTTTTCCTTTCAGAAAGAAGATAAGAACAAGAGGCTCACCACGGTGGTGCCGGCGACGAGATCAGCGCGGGCGATCGACGGCGGTGAAGACGGGGACAGGACGTGACGGACCGCTAAACCTATGCAAATCTCGGGGAAAATGGAGTCTGGAGGTCAAGATTCGAGAGGAGAAAACTTAAATAGCGTGGCTCGGGCATTTCATCGAACACCTCATGTGCATAGGAGGTGAGCTAGAGTACCTAAATGCCCTTCCCTCGCCGGCCAAAAAAACAGAGCACTATGGAGTGCTCTGCTCGCCGGCGAGGGGGTATATATAGTCAACTCATTTGTCCCGGTTCGTGACTGGAACCGGGACTAAAGGCCCCCATTCTATCCCGGTTCGAGCCACGAACCGGGACCAATGTATGTGGGCCAGGAGCGAGGCCCATTGGTCTTGGTTCGTGCCAGGAACCGGGACAAATGGATCCAGACGGATCGGGACCAATGCCCACGTGGCCCCGGCCAGCCCCCTGGGCTAACGAACCGGGACGTATGCCCCCATGGGTCCCGGTTCGTGACTGAATCGGGACTAATGGGCTGGCTAGGCCCCAACCAAAGCCCTGTTTTCTACTAGTGAATGGTAATATCATTTTCTCAGCCTGTCGAGTATTGTTTTCGTGCAGAGATGCTCTTGAAGTGGAGTTGTCTGCATGCATGGAGGTCTCTCCTTTTCCTTGCAGAGAAGCAATTGCCCGATATGCATAGAGACACTAGTAGAAAAAGGGTCTAATGTGAAACTCATTAGTCCCGGTTTGTAATTGAACCGGCACTAATGTGACCATTAGTACCGGTTCCAACGGCTAGACGGGCGGCGCTCATTAGTACCGGTTTGTGGCGAACCTTTAGTACCGGTTCGTTCCATGAACCGGTACTAAAGAGGTTGTGGCCTTTAGTACGGGTTGGTGGCTTCAACCGGTACTAAAGGGGGGGGGGGTCTTTAGTACCGGTTGGAGCCACCAACCGGTACTAAAGGTGGTGGCCTTTAGTACGGGTTGATGGCTCCAACCGGTACTAAAGACCCCCTTTTTAGTACCGGTTGGAGCCACCAACCGGTACTAAAGATGGTGCGCTGCCACCCGCAGTGCATAATGTTTAGTCCCACCTCGCTAGTTGAGAGGAGTTCGCACCGGTTTATAAGCCCCGCCGCGGCTATCGTGTCGAGCTCCTCTCTAAGCAGTCCTTTGTGGGCCTATTGCAAGTCTTCTGCCCTATGGGGCCTACTAGTCCGTACGGGCCTGCATCCTGGCCCAACTAGAGATTGGGTTTCTAGTCGTACGCATGCCGTGCCGGCTCAGTAGGCGGGTTGTTTTTACTTTATTTCAAAAATAAAAAAAATCCTTACCAACCGGGACTAAAGGTCCTCCAGACCACGACGCGCCTCGTGCCACGTGGTTGCCCTTTAGCACCGGTTCGTGCTGAACCGGTACTAAAGGGGGGAGGGGGGTTTAGTGCCCACACTTTAGTGTCGGTTACCGAACCGGCACTAAAGGGCCTTACGAACCGGTGCTATTGCCCGGTTCTGCACTAATGAGATGGATTCCATTGTGGCAGTTAAGCTTGTTCAGTCTAAAGAAGTTGATAGATCGGTGTATTCTTCCATAGTTACTGAAATTAGATATCTTTTGAGTCTTCATGAATCATGTGTTACTCATATATCTCGATCTCAAAATAGGGTTAGTGACAATCTAACTAATTTAGCTCGTACCAAAGGAAGGACCATGACTTGGTTGGGTTCCGGTCCTGAGGAAACTGTCCAGCTAGCTGCTGATGATTGTAATTCTATGAGTAGAGTAATACTCCAAGTTATTCACCCGAAAAAAAAAACAAGAAAGCTTATACATGGATCCACCGTTCCCTAGCTTGGCAGCGGCGAGGTCAGGCAGTACCAAGTACCAACCGTCCATACGCGCTAGGAGACCGTGGCGCCGGGCAGCTCATGGCACGTTGGTTCGGGCAGAGGCAGGTTTTGCGACGTTTGTTTTATATTCTTGAGACCCGGTTCGGGTACGTCATGAGGGGATAAAATAATGGTGCAACTTGGCGATAAACTGCGCATCGTCGTTTGTGGGGCGCTCGCTAGGTGCATGCACCCGGGCGGGCATCTTTCCTGGAGGGAACGCATGCGCATGCAGCCTATGCGGAGCCAGATTGACTGCCTCTCTCCCCGAAGAATTTTTTAATTTTGTGTGTATAAATGTTGCGTGCATCTGAATTGATTCCGATCAAGATGTGCTGTCAAGATTCTTCCGCGGTACCCTGCTTATTACGTTGTGGTGCACAAGTAGGAGTACTTAAATAGAGGAAGAAATAGTATTGGTACAGTAGTACCCTACCCACTAAAGTCTGCACCATTTCTGCGCTACACTAGTGTATTTCCGAGCTAATTAGCTAAGTCAACCTTTTTTTTTACATATCCCGCCCGCTGGATAGTACAGTAGACGGGTAAAGCGCTGCATTTGAACACGTATAGAAAGCTAGACTGGATAACGGACTAGACTAGATCCGCAAGCACAGACAGAGGAGCGAAACCTTATTCTGTAGCATCCCAAATGGAGTGCCAAGAGGCAGGAATAAGAGGAAGCATTTCGCAAAAAAAATATAAAAAGGAATAAGAGGAAGCAGTCGGGTTTCCCCTTTGAGCCATCACCGCCTGGCTCCTGCGATGCGAGAGTTGAAACCCGACTTAATTTCCACTTGGAGAGGCTGCAGCGCCCACCCGGTCGGTCCCCACGCCGCCACACCCGCCCCGAGAACCAATCACGGGGCCCTGCGCTGCGCGAACCCGTCCCCACTTTAAAGCCAACCACTCTCGGTCCCTAGCTCCCACTTGCACCACCTCGCATAGGATAGGCCACGCCAATATTCCACGCCCAAACACACGCGCAGACCGGCGAGCGATAGCTGATAGCCCCGGCCGTCGACGACCCAAGCGCGCCACCCCGTCGATCTATCTGCCAGAGTACGTGTCCGGCCGCCCCTCGCTGCATGCAGCTGCACCGGAAGGGGGCTTATTTTTGCTAACTGCACGACATGAGGAGGTTCTTGCCGGCGGGGGCAGGCGAGCCCTCCTCCTCCTCCTCGTCGGGTCCGCACGGGAAGCACGAGGGCAGCGAGGCCGCCGCTGCTGGAGGCGGTCTGCGCTACGGAGGGGGAGACATCTCGCTGGGGCGCGGCAACGACCTCCTCCACGGCCAGTTTCGCGGCAGCGGCGGCGGCGAAGGGGAGATGAAGGACGACGGAGCGGACATGCTGGCCCGGCACAGCAGCTCGCCGGCGGGGTTCTTCTCCAACCTCATGGTGGATGACGGTAATAAGCGCCGCTGCTGAAACTAGCTGAATTCATCCCCGCCTGTTTTAATGCCTTTGTTGCTAGTGGTTTCTGTACTGTTTAGCGCGCGTAATTCCGTAGCTTTTGTACAAGGAAAGGAGAACCTGAAATGTCTAGTGGCAAACATCCATCTTGTCCATGTTTTTCTTCCCACCGCCGCGAACGAAACGAAGAGCAACATTTCGGCGCGCGCGATCGCTTTCTTCCGATCGAGGACAGAATAAAGCAGCGCTGTTTTTACCAGGGGGCGCCGCAAAAGTGCAGCTCCACTAGCTCACCACCTGCAACTTGCACCGTGTGCGTGAAGTAGACTGCGCAACTTTACCGGCGCCTCCTGCCCGTTTTCGTTAAATTAGTTTTGCTATAAATGTACATTTGCATATACTCCTAGTAGTACATTTTTTTTTTGGAAATGAAGGAGGACCCCGGCCTCTGCATCTGGATGATGCATGCAACCACTTTATTAATTATTCACACAAGACCTTACAAAGTCATACAACAGTAAGACTGAAGACACCGTCTAGGCAACAAAAGTGTTGCTACTCCTATCCAATAGATGAAGGATGCTGATAGTCTGGGCCTAGTACCAAACAGACCTCGCAGCCAAACCTAACATCTAAGACCTGAGGTCCCATCCAGAACGCCTGCCGAGTATGGGTCACCTACTAGTCCGGCGCACTCCTCAACCAGGACGCCTGCCGGGTCTGAGGCCGCCGCAGCCACCTACCACCAATCCATCTTCAGAGCTGTACTGTTACATGTACGTTGCCCGGTCTAGCTGTCGTCGACGCCACCACGACGCCAGACCGCGTCACCCTCCTGCGCGAGTCCATCTCCGCGCATCGGACGCAGAGTCACCACAGCGCCATGCCGCCGAGACCCGCCGCCATGAATGAGTGAGATGCTGCACCGCTCCACCAAAGAATCCGTCCTCTGGTCCTACATCCAGCTGCTGCTCAAAAAACGATGCCCCCATGAGGGAAAACGACGCCCCAAAAGCACCGCCATCGTCCGATCCGGAAACTCCGGATCAAGGTTTTCATCCAGAGCAGCGCAAGCAAGTCGACAGAAGCTGCAGAGGCGATGTCTTCAACAAGATAACGACGCAAAAACGCCGCCATCGCCCGCCATGACCCGAGTCATAGCACGGTTTTCACCGGCAGGCCCGTTTCCCCACTGTACGCCGGGGCTGGATGCGAGAATCCACAACCATCTAGCCGACCACCTCCGGCGAAGAAGATGGCCACCACCTCCACGCCAAGGGCCGGAGCCCCGACGTCCTCGTGTCGCGTGCCTAGTCCAGAGGCCACTTGCCACGCCGGAACAAAGGATGCGCACGACGGCTCGAGGAACCACCATCCAGATCCGAATGGGATCCAGATCGGACACCCTAGCCGCCGACGTGATCTCTTCATCGCCGCCGCCAGCACGACAACCCTGGTCGCCACCGGCCTGCGCCATTGCCCTTGGATCGGCCGCAGTGGGTCACCGCCACCCAGATCCGATCGCCGGCCGAGGAAGATTGCCGCCGCCGCCGCTGCGGCCCGCAGGCTTAGCCTGCGATGCCCTCGGCGGCGGTGGCGGAAGGAGAGTGAGGCTCGGCGGGGAGGAGAGGGGGGCCGGCGGGGAGGCCCCGGTGCGGCGCGGCGCCGCCGCACAGGGGAGGGGTAGGAGAGTCTTGGGGGGGGGGTCTCCTAGTACTACATGCCGCTTTTTAATCTTCTACGTACTACTAAGTGAAAATAACGCTGCAAAGACAGGATTCATGATGGTTTTACAACTCTTCTTATTTTTGACGGAAAGCCCTAAACTTGCTTTGAACCAACAAGATACTCCTAAGTGATTTACACCTCGCCCTCATTTCGTATCTGACCCCCCTCCCCCCCTTCTCCCGCATTCTGTTCACATGGAGGGCGTGAGGGTAATGACCCAGGAGCGCATTGTGGATGTTGCCGGTCGGTTCACGATGCTGTGGTGTGGTGTGGTGTGGCAGTGGCCAGCTTCGCGCCGCAACATGGAAAACCACCCGTTAATCATGGTGATGATCTTAGGTGGGATAACATCTCACTTGCCAAAATTTATTTTGTAATTACTCGTATAAGGACTCCGAAAATGCCAGGTTCCCACACACATAAGCAAATTGTTGATAAAACTCCAAAATAGATTTTTCTTTTGACTCAATCCTCTTCTTCTCCTTAGCATCCGTGAAGGACAAGAGAATATCAAGGTAGGAAATATTATCCAGAATTTATCTTAGATTCAAACCGATAGCTGATGATAGATCTAGAATAGATATCTTTTGTTTCTACTCATGCGAGCTCATATCCTTTCTTTTTTATTAATTGCTAATTCCGATCTCCCTCCCCAATATGATATTATAGTCCCAGTGTAGATAGAAATTCCCTTACGATCTAATTCCGCTAGCGGCACTTCGGCCTGGCTCGAAGTACTAGCTGGCGTGACTTTCGCAAGATCCTCCATCAAGTCTTTGACTGAAACGCCGCTTCATATCCAGGGTGAAAACTCATGTTCTAGTCTTTGTTGGTTCGGAAGTAGCGACGGAATTGTGTCGTTATCTTGTTGAAGGCGATGTCTAGTGGTTGGGTGCCACCCTCCAGTGGTTGGTCTCACCATGCAGGACAAAAATTCTCATCTTGGCTATCTTTGACCCGACGGGGCGGTGAAGGTGAGTCCCCCCCCCCTCTGTCGTGCTTCTTTCCTAGGGTTCGATCGTTGGGGCGGTGGGCATGGAAGGCAGGCATGCAAGGTTCTCTCAGGGGGGCTACGTGATGGTGGCGTTGGTTGTTCGTCTTGACCGTGAGGACAACGAGGTGAGCTGCGGAGGAGGGTCTTAGTGTTAGGCTCGTCATCACCGTTGTACCAGTCTAGTCTCCCGATCTCGGCATGGTGGCTGTAACCAAAGAACTATCACTGCAAGACGGAGGTGACACCGAGCAAAAGCTCAAACCGATGTGTGTCAGTACCTACGATGATGACACCAATGGATGTCGCTTACCCCCTTTAGCAGGGGAAGGGGTTGTGGCAACGTTTTCTCCCCTCTTAAGGCTCCTTGTGAAAACCCTCGCCTGGCATGACATATAGGGAGTGGTGGTGCCTCTTCGTTTTCTTCTTAGGGGCATCGCCGGAGAGCTCTGGATCTTGTCGACATTGTGCATATGGATCATCATGCGAAAGAGATGGGGTCTTATTGAAGTGGTGAAGATTGTATGGTGGCGTCCTTGTTCTGTTGAAGTAATTATCAGATGGTATGGGATTCGTGGCTTAGCTTTTTTTCTTCTTAGAAACAGAGGTTGAAACCTACCAGCAATCTGCTTAGTTTGTAAGAAAGGAAAAGGGAAGTAGGGCTACGATGAGTTTGAGTCATTCCCAAAAAAGGCTGACGCGTCTGAGCGTCTCTCTCTCTGTCTCTTTCTCTCTCTCTCAAAACTGCCTAGAAGGGACGCAAAACAAAGGGCTAGTCATCACTGGTTTTCTTCAAACAACTCGCATTTATAATATTCCATGTACTTTTATATTCATGTGTCTCTAGCTTGTACGGATTCTATAATCCTAATTGCACTTGATTACCTTTTCTTTTGGCCACTTGCTCTCTACTTAAATCGTTGTACCTTCTCGACTCCGTTTGCTTGCCTAAATAATAATAATACTATATGTAGCATATGGCTTAAAATTTCGCCAAAAGCCTTGGTCGACAGCAAGACTTTAGTGAAGGGTCAATGCCTTAGGCTGGGCCCACATGCCCCATTTGCACACACTATATCTTTTCAATGGCCAGTTGCACCGTCTAATGCACGTTAAGTAATTGTTCGTTATCTGCTCAAAACCCTAGCCAAGGTAGGTTAACAAAAACTAAATGCAACTTGCCTTGGTCGACGGCAGGACCACGTGGCACGCCCACTTGGCGTGTGGTGGCCCCAACGCTGTCTTTGGACCAGGTTCAGCTGACGGATCCACCGTGCGTCACGCATCCTTTTGCTGAAAATAGTAACCTACAGAGATGCATCCTGCGTCGTCGCGTGCACTCCACACGGACCTGCCCTTTCCTTTAGTGGCCGATGACTTCATTAATCACACCCTCTATTGTTTATTGTGATGAGGATAATAAGATTCTCTCATTCAAGAGCATAACATTGTATTGGCATGTTGTAGACGGATCAACGGTTGCATAACTAAAAGAATCAAGCTTATCTGCAAATTAAAAGCTTGGAACTGACACCCGTTATTAATTTGAGAATAATTCCTCGTCAATATGAAATTAGCTGTCTTGCCATAAAAAAAACTCGCATAATTAAGCAGCATGGTTGTGTGAAAAAATAAAAGAGAGGATGAAGAAGTTTAGAAATCACTAAGGGCTAGTTTGGTAGCAAGGCACCAAAAACCAGGGTAGCAAACCCCAGTCGGAGGATTTTATGGGCCTGACGAGGTCCGCTTCCATCATAGTGGATATTTAGTACTCCCTTTATTCCACAATGTAGTGCTTTCTTTGTCCACGTGCTTCAATTTTGATCGTAAATTTAACTATTAAGACCGATTACGGCGGGAGCAAAAATTATATCAGTGAATTTGTATTCGAAAGAAGTTTTCAATTATATAATTTTTTCTCCCGTCGCAGATGGTCTCGTTGGTTAAATTTACGGTTAAAGTTGGATCTCGGAAAACGCGGACGTACTATATTTTGGAATGGAGGGAGTATATCATTTGGATGGGGGGAAACGCTCCAGGTCACTAGGCTCCAAGTCGATCGCGTGAGAAAAGAAGAGCGTGGATTTTCTACCCGACCTCTCGGGTTGTGGATCGATCTCCCGGGGAAACGCAGGGGATCGGGCCAAAAAGTCCCCCAGCTACGAGCGACCAAACGACGCGCTGATTTTTCACGGGCTGATTTGCCTAGTGGGCTATGAGCCCTGGATTTCGACGGGGATCCCCCCGGGATCGCTGGTAACCAAACTAGTCCTAACAGTTTTTCTGTTTGGGCGCGCTCCTTGGAACAAATGAAGCAGGATATCATGGCTCGAGAGGCGCCGGAGTAGCTGGTGGCAGCGGCGGCGGCGGCGGCGAAGCACACCGTAACGCCAGCAGCAGCACGAAGATGAAGTCCCAGCTGAGCTTCACGGCCGGCGGGCCACAGATCGCTGCCCACCTCTCGCGTATCTCCGAGGGCGCCTCTTTATTCCCGGGCGCCGACGTCGTCCGCACCGCTGCGCACCCCGGCGGTGAGCACCCCGTGTCGCGTTCCTTCTCGGCCAGCGGCAGTAGCGGGGGCTTCTCCATCGTGGGGCCGTGGGATGAGTCGAGGGAGATCATCGGCACCCTCGACCTCGGCGGTTACGAGTCTCAGGTACGTACTCCAGATTCCAGCATGGCCGGTCAGCATCATTCATCGATCTCTCACACTTAAACTTTGGATGCGATCTCTAATCCCTTGGAGCTCGTGGTGGTGGGTGCAGTTCAGTGGCATGGCGAGCTCGTCGTCGCTGGAGCTGGCGGGGATGGACAAGTACATGCAGGCGCAGCAGCAGCAGGACCAGGTGGCGTTCAAGGTGCGGGCCAAGCGCGGCTGCGCGACGCACCCAAGGAGCATTGCCGAGAGGGAGCGGAGGACGAGGATCAGTGACAAGCTCAGGAAGCTGCAGGACCTAGTGCCCAACATGGACAAGGTACGTACGACGCGCACGCATATTACACACTACGTGCAGCGGAAGCGACCGTGCTGATAGCTTTTGTGGATGAAACAGCAAACGAGCACCTCGGACATGTTGGACCTCGCGGTGGAGCACATCAAGGGCCTCCAGAGCCAGCTGCAGGTATGTCGTCGACGTGCTAGGCGCTGGCTAGGCTACATCCGTCAATATGTTTTGTTAATCGCACGACCAGTGATCATGGAACGTTAACGAGAGCTTGGTCGTCTCACCGTCTCGATCTGCAGGCCATGAAGCACGAGCAGGACAAATGCACCTGCTGCAACAAGCCTTGAGCAATTAAGCAGGGGACCAAGAACTGATCAGCACAACGCAAAGGATGACACCACCTTTACTCGAGAGAAATGTACTTGCATGCATGGTAATACTACTATTGGTCGAATATGATGCATGAATTAGTGCATGCCAATGCTAAATGAGTACATGGAGCTCGACGGTTCATACTTTCTCAAGCGGCAAGGTACTTGCAGCCGTTAGCGGAGCTATAGCCGGTTATTTGAAAACTATGTGGATCCTTCAACTGGTTCCCAGTCTTTGGCCATAATTATCTTGAAGCAGGTGGCTGGTAGATTAGGTACCTCTCCTGTTTCCACGAGAACGTGAATTTTGGTACTAATTGCTGAGACTGAGAATTTTTATTCCAATTTTTTGTAATAACCATTTAGCCATTGGCTCGCTTCGTAGCATATAGACGTGTGCGAAGTGAAAGGCATAAAACCACCACATCCCAAAATAAATAAACACCACAATACACAAAACTTGCAAAAACCACCATATGCAAGAAGAGATCAACGTGTGGTTCAAACAGAGGTGATTCTATGCAACTCTACACAGACTCTATGGATAGAAAACATCATCTATTCGTTGGCATACCTTAATCGAGAATATGATGGAAAAACTAAAGAATTTCACAAGGAGAATCGGATCAGATCGACGCATACCAAAGGAGGAAACCATGCTCGAGCAACTGAGCCGAGGAAGAGACCTCCAAGGCACGGGATTGATAGAGAAGTGGTAGAGGCGACGATGACGGTGGCGTGAGACACCAAGGATGTGGAGGTAATGGGTGTGAGTGGGAACTGCTCCCCCGTGCGCATGGGCTAAAGTTCCCGTGTGCATGGTATAGAGTCCGTGGGCACGGAGTGTACAGTTGATTTTGACAACAGATGCAAGAAATGACACATGGCTCGTTAGAACTAGCTATCCTTACCAAGTGTCATGCTGCAAGGTCATCTCACTTCTGAACATCATCACAAAAGAAATCCAATCCTTATGACACTATGCTTTCTAGTTTTAAAGAATCCACATTCAATTGAGGTCTTTAATTGGGATTGGGTCACCCGATTTTGATCTGGTCAACAATTCTCAAAGCATATCATTCAATTCTTTATAGTATACACTATAATTCCTAATTTTTAAGACCTCATAATTAATTGAGATCTTCAATTCAGAATTGGGTCAACAATTTCTCAAGGGCTCTCCCATTCAATTCTTTTAATTCCCTATGTTCCCATTCATTCAATTGATATATTCAATTTCGGATTTGGTTAAGATTTTGACCTCACCAACGATTTTTGAAATCAAGTAGCAGGAATCGGCCTATAAAAACATTACAATCCCACGCACCCACCCAACACCTAGAAAAAAAATGTCACCATGTGATACTGTAGCACCAATATATAACATGCAGCCATGCAGAAATTTCCCCGCATAAATATACATTGGTTAGAGGATAACATAGAACCACACCACAAAAACCCTATCAAATCACCCTGTCATAAAGAAAAATATTCCATCAGTTTTGGTATTAATTTCTTGGAAAGTCAAATTTCTTTAACTTTGACAAACTACGGAGAAAAAAATATTGGCATCCAGAATATTAAACAAAAAAGTATGGGAATTCATTTCATGATGAATCTAATCATACCGATTTGATATTATTAATTATGATATATTTCTCTAAAAATATGAACAAACTTAAAATGTTTGACTTTTCAATAATAATAATACACCTTATATTTTGATGAGATGGAGTAAGTATTTTTTTAAGAAACCCAACAATATCGACAGCGCAGCAAAGCACGCAGATAACCCACAAATATAGGGGATCGCAACAGTTTTCAAGGGTAGAGTATTCAACCCAAATTTATTGATTCGACACAAGGGGAGCCAAAGAATATTCTCAAGTATTAGCAGTTGAGTTGTCAATTCAACCACACCTAAAAGACTAAATATCTGCATCAAAATATTTAGTAGCAAAGTAGTATGGACGTAATGGTAATAGTGGCAAAAGTAACAGTAGTAGTTTTTGTAGCAATCGTAACAGTGGCAACAGAAAAATAACTTAGCAAATATCAATATGTGAAAAGCTCGTAGGCAATGGATCAATGATGGATAATTATGTCGGATGCGATTCCTCATGTAACTGTTATGACATAGGGTGACACAGAACTAACTCCAGTTCATCAATGTAATGTAGGCATGTATTTCGAATATAGTCATACGTGCTTATGGAAAAGAACTTGCATGACATCTTTTGTCCTACCCTCCCATGGCAGCGGGGTCCTATTAGAAACTAAGGGATATTAAGGCCCCCTTTTAATAGAGTACCGGACCAAAGCATTAACACTTAGTGAATACATGAACTCCTCAAACTACTATCCTCACCGAGAGTGGTCCCGATTTTTGTCACTTTGGGGTTGCCGGATCATAACACATAGTAGGTGACTATTGACTTGCAAGATAGGATCAAGAACTCACATATATTCATGAAAATATAATAGGTTCAGATCTGAAATCATGGCACTCGGGCCCTACTGACAAACATTAAGCATAGCAAAGTCATAGCAACATCAATCTTAGAACATAATGGATACTAGGGATCAAACCCTAACAAAACTAACTCGATTACATAGTAAATCTCATCCAACCCATCACCGTCCAGCAAGCCTACGATGAGATTACTCACGCACGGCGGTGAGGATCATGAAATTGGTGATGGAGGAAGGTTGATGATGACGATGGCGACAGATTCCCCTCTCCGGAGCCCCGAACGGACTCCAGATCAGCCCTCCCGATGAAGATTAGGGCTTGGCGGCGGCTCCGTATCGTAAAATGCGATGAATCTTTCTCTCTGATTTTTTCTCCCTGAACGTGAATATATAGAGTTGGAGTTCAGGTCGATGGAGTCCCAGGGGGCCCACGAGGCAGGGGGCGCGCCCTGCACCCTCGTGGACATGGTGTGGGCCCCCTGATGCTGATTCTTTCGCCAGTATTTTTTATTAATTCCAAAACGTGTCTCCGTGGATTTTCAGGTCATTCCGAGAACTTCTATTTCTACACAAAAATAACACCATGGCAATTCTGCTGAAAATAGTGTCAGTCTGGCTTAGTTCCATTCAAATCATGCAAGTTAGAGTCCAAAACAAGGGCAAAAGTGTTTGGAAAAGTAGATACGTTGGAGACGTATCAACTCCCCCAAGCTTAATCCTTTGCTTGTCCTCATGCAATTCAGTTGAAAAATTGAAAGTGATAAAGAAAAACTTTTACAAACTCTATTTGATCTTGTTGTTGCAAATATGTAAAGCCAACATTCAAGTTTTTAGCAAAGATTATGAACTAACCATATTGACAATAACATTTAGGTCTCATGTTTACTCATATCAATGGCATAATCAACTAGCAAGAAATAATAATAAATATCGGATGACAACACTTTCTGAAAACAATCATAACATGATATAACAAGATGGTATCTCGCTAGCCCTTTCTGAGACCTTAAAACATAAATGCAGAGCACCCCTGAAGATCAAGGACTGACTAGACATTGTAATTCATGGTAAAAGAGATCCAGTCACAGTCATACTAAATGTTAATTAATAGCAATGCATGCGAATGACAGCGGTGCTCTCCAACTGGTGCTTTTTAATAAGAGGATGATGACTCAACATAAAAGTAAATAGATAGGCTCTTTGCAAAGGGAAGCAGGGATTTGCAGAGGTGCCAAAGCTTGAGTTTTGAAATAGAGATAAATAATATTTTGAATGGCATACTTTCATTGTCAACATAACAACCAAGAGATCTTGATATCTTCCATGCTACACACATTATAGGCGGTTCCCAAACAGAATGGTAAAGTTTATACTCCCCCACCACCAACAAACATCAATCCATGGCTTGTCCGAAACAACGGGTGCCTCCAACTAACAACAATCCGGGGGGAGTTTTGTTTGCAATTATTTTGATTGAGAATGGGACTGGGCATCCAGGTTACCAGCCATTTTCTCATGAGTGATGAGCGAAGTCCACTCATTGTGAGAATAACCCACCTAGCATGGAAGATATAGACAACCCTAGTTGATACATGATCTATTCGAGCATACAAAACAGAATTTCATTTGAAGGTTTAGAGTTTGGCACATACAAATTTACTTGGAACGGCAGGTAAATACCGCATATAGGAAGGTATGGTGGACTCATATGGAATAACTTTGGGGTTTTATGGAAGTGGATGCATAAGCAGTATTCCCGCTTTGTACAAGTGAAGGCTAGAAAGAGACTGGGAAGCGACCAACTAGAGAGCGACAACAGTCATGAACATGTATTAAGATTAATAAACAATGAGTGCAAGCATGAGTAGGATATAAATCACCATGAACATAAATATCGTGGAGGCTATGTCGATTTTGTTTCAACTACATGCGTGAACATGTGTCAAGTCAAGCCACTCGAATTGTTCAAAGGAGGATACCACCCTATCATACCACATCACAACCATTTTAATAGCATGTTGGCATGCAAGGTAAACCATTATAAACTCCTAGCTAATTAAGCATGGCATGGGCAACTATAATCTCTAATTGTCATTGCAAACATGTTTCATTCATAATAGGCTGAATCAGGAATGATGAACTAATCATATTTACAAAAACAAGGTAGGTCGAGTTCATACCAACTTCTCTCATCTCAATCAGTCCATCATATATCGTCATTATTGCCTTTCACTCGCATGATCGAACGGTGTGGATAATAATAATAGTGCACGTGCATTGGACTAAGCTGGAATCTGCAAGCATTTAATACAAGGGAAAAGACAAGGTAATATGGGCTCTTGTTTAAATCAACAATAATGCATATGAGAGCCACTCAACATTTTCATCATGGTGTTCTCCCCTCGACCCCAAAAGAATAGGAAAAGAAATAAAACTATTTACACAGGAAAGCTCCCAACAAGCAAAAGAAGAACGAGAATTTTTTTGGGTTTTCTTTTAATTACTACTACTACATGCATGGAAAGTAAACTAGCTAAGAGCTACAACTAATTTTTTTTGTTTTTTCTTAAGGTTTTTCAAACACACAAGAAGAAGGCTCAGAAAAGAAAATAAACTAGCATGGATAGTACCCCTGTTCAAGAATTCATCCGATTAACTAGTTAACTTGCCGATTAATCCCTACTCATAGGGTCATCGAGTAGCCGATAAACTAATAAATCGTCTGATTAATTGATTAAATGGCCGATTAACTTGCCGATTAGCCTATTAATCCCCTACTCGCCAGCCAACCGAGCAGTTACCAGTTAACGATTTCCTCAACAATGAAAAAGTATGAGCACCGACAACTAGAATGAGTGTGTGAACATGAATGTAATGTCGGTGAGAAATACGTACTCCCCCAAGCTTAGGCTTTTGGCCTAAGTTGGTCTATGCCCATAGATCGAAGCTACTCTCTCCGGTGTACTGAGGAGGGTCCTCAGGGTGCCACTGGTTGGCGATCTCCTCTGGATCCCACTAATAAAAAGATTGTCGATAAGGGTCAAGTGCTGGCTCAGGCTCACGCTCTGGGACTTGTGTCAGCCTCCAGTATGCATAAATGGCCTTGGGTAAGATGAGGTACGTGCCTGAAAGTATGTTAAACAAAGAGGGTGCAGGCAAGGTAATAATCTCACAGTGAGTTTTATCAAATATTAAATTATACTTAAGCATCTTCTTCTTATTTTTAATAATAAAATCATGTGCTACCATACTCTTATAATCTAGAAAAATAGGGGGCAACAACTTTTCCTCTTTCTCATAATGCCTAATAGGTATCTCAAAGTGTTCAGCTGAAGGAAATATGCCCTATAGGCAATAATAAAGTTATTGCTTATTTCCTTATATCATGATAAATGTTTATTATTCATGCTAGAATTGTATTAACCGAAAACATGATACATGTGTGAATACATATACAAACAGAGTGTCACTAGTATGCCTCTACTTGACTAGCTCGTTTATCAAAGATGGTTATGTTTCCTAGCCATACACATGAGTTGTCATTTGATTAAATGGGATCACATCATTAGGAGAATGATGTGATTGACTTGACTCATTCCTTTAGCTTAGCACTTGATCGTTTAGTATGTTGCTATTGCTTTCTTCATGACTTATACATGTTCCTATGACTATGAGATTATGCAACTCCCATTTACCGGAGGAACACTTTGTGTGCTACCAAACGTCACAACATAACTGGGTGATTATAAAGGTGCTCTACAGGTGTCTCCTAAGGTACTTGTTGAGTTGGCATATTTTGAGATTAGGATTTGTCACTCCAATTGTCGGAGAGGTATCTCTGGACCCACTCGGTAATGCACATCACTATAAGCCTTTCAAGAATTGTAACTAATGAGTTAGTTGCGGGATGATGTATTACGAAACGAGTAAAGAGACTTGGCGGTAATGAGATTGAACTAGGTATTGAGATACCTACGATCGAATCTCGGGCAAGTAACATACCGATGACAAAGGGAACAACGTATGTTGTTATGCGGTTTGACCGATAAAGATCTTTGTAGAATATGTGGAGCCAATATGAGCATCCAAGTTCCGCTATTGGTTATTGACCGAAGACGTGTCTCGGTCATGTCTACATAGTTCTCGAACCTGTAGGGTCCACACGCTTAAAGTTCGGTGACGATCGATATTATGAGTTTTTGTGTTTTGATGTACCAAAGGTAGTTAGGAGTCCCGTATATGATCATGGACATAACGAGGGGTCTCAAAATGGTCGAGACGTAAAGATCGATATATTGGACGACTATGTTCGGGCACCGGAAAGTTTTCAGACATATATCGGAGTACCGGGGGTTACCGGAACCCGTCGGGGGCTTAATGGGCCTACATGGGACTTAGTGGAAATAGAGGGCAGCAAGGGGAGTGTAGGGCACGCCCCCCAAGGCCCAAATTGAATTGGTTTAGGGCAAGGGGAGATGGCCCCCTCTTTCCTTCTCCTCCTCCCCCTTTCCTTCCCCCTCTCCTACTCCTACTAGGAAAAGGAGTCCTACTCCTAGTGGGAGTAGGACTCCCCCTCTTGGCACGCCTCTCCCTGGCCGGCCGCCTCCTCCCCCTTGCTCCTGTATATATGGGGGCAGGGGGGCACCCCAGAGACACAATTATTGATCATTGATATCTTAGCCGTGTGCGGTGCCCTCCTCCATCATAATCTACCTCGATCATATCGTAGCGGTGCTTAGGCGAAGCCCTGCATCGGTAGCATCATCATCACCGTCACCACGCCGTCGTGCTGATGAAACTCGCCTGTGAAGCTTTGCTGGATCGGAGCTCGCAGGACGTCATCGAGTTGAACGTGTGCAGAACTCAGAGGTGCCGTGCGTTCGGTACTTGGATTGGTCGGATCGTGAAGACGTACGACTACATCAACCGCGTTGTGCTAACGCTTCCGCATTCGGTCTACGAGGGTACGTAGACACACTCTCCCCTCTCGTTGCTATGCATCACCATGATCCTGGGTGTGTGTAGGATTTTTTTGAAATTACTACGTTTCCCAACAGTGGCATCTGAGCCAGGTTTATGCGTAGATGTTATATGCACGAGTAGAACACAAGTGAGTTGTGGGCGATATAAGTCATACTGCTTACCAGTATGTCATACTTTGGTTCAGTGGTATTGTTGGATGAAGCGGCCCAGACCAACATTGTGCGTACGCTTACGCGAGACTGGTTCTACCGACGTGCTTTGTACATAGGTGGCTGGTGGGTGTCAGTTTCTCCAACTTTAGTTGAACCGAGTGTGGCTACGCCCGGTCCTTGAGAAGGTTAAAACAACACTAACTTGACGAACTATTATTGTGGTTTTGATGCGTAGGTAAGAACGGTTCTTGCTCAGCCCGTAGCAGCCACGTAAAACTTGCAACAACAAAGTAGAGGACGTCTAACTTGTTTTTGCAGGGCATGTTGTGATGTGATATGGTCAAGACATGATGCTATATTTATTGTATGAGATGATCATGTTTTGTAACGGAGTTATCGGCAACTGGCAGGAGCCATATGGTTGTCGCTTTATTGTATGCAATGCAATCGCCCTGTAATTGCTTTACTTTATCACTAAGCGGTAGCGATAGTCGTAGAAGCAATAGTTGGCGAGACTACAACGATGCTACAATGGAGATCAAGGTGTCGCGCCGGTGATGATGGTGATCATGACGGTGCTTTGGAGATGGAGATCAATTCACAAGATGATGATGGCCATATCATATCACTTATATTGATTGCATGTGATGTTTATCCTTTATGCATCTTATTCTGCTTTGTTTGATGGTAGCATTATAAGATGATCTCTCACTAAGTTTCAAGGTAGAAGTGTTCTCCCTGAGTATGCACCGTTGCCAAAGTTCGTCGTGCCGAGACACCACATGATGATCGGTTGTGATAAGCTCAACGTTCATCTACAACGGGTGTAAGACAGTTTTGCACACGCAGAATAGTCGGGTTAAACATGACGAGCCTAGCATATGCAGATATGGCCTCGAAACACTGAGACCGAAAGGTCGAGCGTGAATCTTATAGTAGATATGATCAACATAGTGATGTTCACCATTGAAAACTAATCCATTTCACGTGATGATCGGTTATGGTTTAGTTGATATGGATAACGTGATCACTTAGATGATTAGAGGGATGTCTATCTAAGTGGGAGTTTTTAAGTAATATGATTAATTGAACTTAAATTTATCATGAACTTAGTACCTGGTAGTATTTTGCTTGTCTATGTTATTGTAGATAGATGGCCCGTGCTGTTGTTCCGTTGAATTTTAATGCGTTCCTTGAAAAGCAAAGTTGAAAGATGATGGTAGCAATTACACAGATTGGGTCCGTAACTTGAGGATTATCCTCATTGCTGCATAGAAGAATTACATCCTAGAAGCACCGCTAGATGCCAGGCCTGCTGCAAATGCTGCTGATGACGTTAAGAACATCTGGCAGAGTAAAGCTGATGACTACTCGATAGTTCAATGTGCCATGCTTTACGGCTTAGAACCGGAACATAATGGAGCATATGAGATGTTCCAGGAGTTGAAGTTAATATTTCAAGCAAATGCTCGAATTGAGAGATATGAAGTCTCCAATAAGTTCTATAGCTGCAAGATGGAGGAGAATAGTTCTGTCAGTGAACATATACTCAAAATGTCTGGGTATCATAATCACTTGACTCAACTGGGAGTTAATGTTCCTGTTGATAGTGTCATTGCACTAGTAGAAAAAGGGTCAAACGTGAAGCACATTAGTGCCGGTTTGTATTTGAGCCGGCACTAATGTATACATTAGTGCCGGTTCCAACGGCTAGCCGGGCCGCTTTGATTAGTACCGGTTCGTGGCGACCCTTTAGCACCGGTTCGTGCCACGAACCGGTACTAATGAGAGTGGTGGCAGGATGTTGTCAGACTGGGGCCCCTCCATCCCCTTTAGTACCGGTTCTTGGCACGAACCGGTACTAAAGGTCGTCCTACATAAACCCTTCGTCCACCCGAGCTCGCTCTGTTCTTCCCCTTTCCCCTCTCCTCTCTGTTCTTCCCCTCTTCCTCTCGAGCTCATCACACATTTTGCCCAAATTTTGTTAAGATTTGAAGGCCCCCATCCATTGAAATGATCACAAAGGTTAGCAACTTTGTCCTTTCATTTCTCATTGCTAGATTTACTCTTGCAATGATTCGGATGTGGTATATATATTCTCTTTTAAAACTAGTTGCATTTCGTGTTTATGACAAATTATGCCCATCAAGTTGACATAGAAATTTCTTCTAGGAGGTATGTGAACCGGAAATTCCAACCGACCCTATTGTCGAGAGGTTAAATTTAGTTGAAAGAGAAAACGAGTACTTGAAAGAAAAATTGAAAAGAATTGAGGGGGAGAAGATGGAATTGGAGTTGCATGTTGCCGATGTCGTCGATGATCACAAGATCAAGATGGAGAAAATGCGCTTGAAGATTAGAAAGATTAGAAAATATGCCATCGATAGTGAGGCTTGGTATCATTATGCTGTTGGATCCATTGTTACCTTAGTTGCGATCTTGATCGCATTTGTTGTTGCATTTAAATGCTTTAGCTAGAGAGTTATTTGTTTGTTGCATTTAAGTGTTGTATGAACTTTATGTATGAACTTGTATTAATTTGGTCTATTCGGTGTTGTGTAATGAAGATGAGCCGGCAATGGATGTACGATGACCGATGCTCTCCCCAGTTTGTTGAGGGCGTGCATACTTTTCTGATTGCGGCTGAGGCAAACAAGCGGGCGGATGGTTTTATGCCTTGTCCATGTGCTGGCTGTAAGAATGGTCACAATTACTCTACGTCAAGAACCATTCACGTCCACCTGTTTGAGTCCGCTTTCATGCCCCACTATAATGACCAAGCACGGAGAAAGAGGGGTTATGATGGAAGACAATGAAGAAGAAGAGGACGACGACAGCTATCCTGGCCATGGGTTCCCTGAATACGATGATACAACAATGGGGGAAGAAGCTGAGCCGGCAATGCGGGAAGAAGCTGAAGAAGAGGCATCAGATGAGTCCGTTGATGATCTAGGTCGGGCCATTGCCGATGCAAAGAGAAACTATGCAAGTGATTTGGAGAAGAAGAAGCTGCAGCGCATGTTAGAGGATCACAAAAAAATGTTGTACCCAAATTGCGTAGGTGACAAGAAAAAGCTGGGCACCACACTGGAATTGCTGCAATGGAAGGCAGAGAATGGTGTATCTGACAAGGGATTTGGAAAGTTGCTGGTAATGATAAAGGATATGCTTGCAAAGGACAATGAATTGCCCGAGAGTACGTATGAAGCAAAGAAGGCTGTCTGCCCTCTAGGGTTAGAGGTGCAGAAGATACATGCATGCCCTAATGATTGCATCCTCTACCGAAGTGAGTACGAGGATTTGAACGCTTGCCCGGTATGTGGTGCATTGCGCTATAAGATCAGCCGCGATGAACCTGGTGATGTCGAGGGCCGGCGCCCCAGGAAGAAGATTCCTTCCAAGGTGATGTGGTATGCTCCTATAATACCACGGTTGAAACGTTGGTTCCAAAACAAAGAGCATGCCAAGGCGATGCGATGGCACAGAGAAGACCGTAAGAAAGACGGAAAGTTGAGAGTACCCGCTGACGGGTCGCAGTGGAGAAAAATCGAAAGAAAGTACGGGAAGGAGTTTGCATATGACGCAAGGAGCGTATGGTTTGGTCTAAGCGCAGATGGCATTAATCCTTTTGGGGAGCAGAGCAGCAACCATAGCACCTGGCCTGTGACTCTATGTTTGTATAAACTTCCTCCTTGGTTGTGCCTGAAGCGGAAGTTCATTATGATGCCAGTGCTCATCCAAGGCCCTAAGCAACCCGGCAACGACATTGATGTGTACCTAAGGCCATTAGTTGAAGAACTCTTACAACTGTGGAATGGAACAGGTGTATGTGCGTGGGATGAGCACATGGGGAAAGAATTTGACCTAAAGGCGTTGCTGTTCGTGACCATCAATGATTGGCCTGCTCTCAGTAACCTTTCAGGACAGACAAACAAGGGATACCGCGCATGCACGCACTGTTTGAACGATACCGACAGTATATATTTGGCTAATAAGAATGTGTACCTGGGACATCGTCGATTTCTTCCGAGCAGGCATCCCGTAAGAAAGAAAGGCAAGCATTTCAAAGGTGAGGCGGATCACCGGACGAAGCCTCGCCACCGTACTAGTGCTGATGTACATGATATGGTCAAGGATTTGAAGGTGGTCTTTGGAAAGGGTCCTGGTGGACAACCTGTTCCGAATGACGCTGACGGACGCGCACCCATGTGGAAGAAGAAATCTATATTTTGGGACCTGCCCTATTGGAAAGACCTTGAGGTCCGCTCCGCAATCGACGTGATGCACGTGACGAAGAATCTTTGTGTGACCCTGCTTGGCTTCTTGGGCGTGTATGGGAAGACAAAAGATACACCTGAGGCACGGGAGGACCAGCAATGTATGCACGGAAAAGACGGCATACATCAGGGTCATGCAAGCTACTCTTACCAAAGAAGAGAAGGAAATCTTCTTTGAATGCCTGCTCAGTATTAAGGTACCGTCTAGCTTCTCGTCGAATATAAAGGGAATAATAAACATGGCAGAGAAAAAGTTCCAGAACCTAAAGTCTCATGACTGCCACGTGATTATGACGCAACTGCTTCTGGTTGCATTGAGGGGGCTTCTACCGGAAAACGTTCGATTAGCCATTGTGAAGCTATGTGCATTTCTCAATGCAATCTCTCAGAAGGTAATCGATCCAGAAATCATACCAAGGTTACAAAATGATTTGGTGCAATGTCTTGTCAGTTTCGAGTTGGTGTTCCCACCATCCTTCTTCAACATCATGACGCACGTCCTAGTTCACCTATGCGAAGAGATTAACGTTTTGGGTCCTGTATTTCTACACAATATGTTCCCCTTTGAGAGGTTCATGGGAGTCTTAAAGAAATATGTTCATAGCCGTGCTAGGCCAGAAGGAAGCATCTCCAAGGGCCGTCAAAATGAGGAGGTCATTGAGTTTTGTATTGACTTTATTCCTGACCTTAAGCCGATTGGTGTTCCTGAATCGCGGCATAAGGACAGACTGGATAGAAAAGGCACGCTAGGAGGGGAACAAATAATATGTATGGACGGACATTATCTCACTGAATCACACTACACAGTTCTACAGAATTCCGCCTTGGTTGCTCCGTATATGGAAGAACACAAGAATTTGCTACGCTCCAAACACCCGGAGCGGTCTGATGACTAGATTACACGTGAACAAACCAGGAGTTTCGCCAGCTGGTTGCAAGCACATACCAAGCATGACACCTCTATTGAAGATGACCTGTACTTGCTGTCCCAGTTACCATCTTCGAATATAATGACTTTCAAAGGGTACGAGATAAATGGTAATACATTTTACACGATCGCCCAAGATAAGAAGAGCACCAACCAAAACTGTGGTGTCCGCTTTGATGCAGAAACCAAGACGGGAAAGGAAACATATTATGGTTATATAGAGGACATATGGGAACTTGACTATCGACGTGGTTTGAAGGTCCCTTTGTTTCGGTGCAAATGGGTCAATATGACACGAGGCGGGGTAACAGAAGACCCGCAGTACGGAATGACAACAGTGGATCTCAACAATCTTGCGTATGCAGACGAACCATTCGTGAAGGAAATATGCCCTAGAGGCAATAATAAAGTTATTATTTATTTCCTTATATCATGATAAATGTTTATTATTCATGCTAGAATTGTATTAACCGGAAACATAATACACCTGTGAATACATAGACAAACAGAGTGTCACTAGTATGCCTCTACTTGACTAGCTCGTTAATCAAAGATGGTTATGTTTCCTAACCATGAACAAAGAGTTGTTATTTTATTAACGAGGTCACATCATTAGTTGAATGATCTGATTGACATGACCCATTCCATTAGCTTAGCACCCGATCATTTAGTATGTTGCTATTGCTTTCTTCATGACTTATACATGTTCCTATGACTATGAGATTATGCAACTCCCATTTGCCAGAGGAACACTTTGGGTGCTACCAAACGTCACAACGTAACTGGGTGATTATAAAGGAGTACTACAGGTGTTTCGAATGGTAGATGTTGGGTTGGCGTATTTCGAGAATAGGATTTGTCACTCCGATTGTCGGAGAGGTACCTCTGGGCCCTCTCGGTAATAGACATCACATAAGCCTTGCAAGCATTATAACTAAGATGTTAGTTGTCAGATGATGTATTATAGAACGAGTAAAGAGACTTGCCGGTAACGAGATTGAACTAGGTATTGGATACCGACGATCGAATCTCGGGCAAGTAACATACCGATGACAAAGGGAACAACGTATGTTGTTATGCGGTCTGACCGATAAAGATCTTCGTAGAATATGTAGGAGCCAATATGGGCATCCAGGTCCCGCTATTGGTTATTGACCGGAGACGTGTCTCGGTCATGTCTACATTGTTCTCGAACCGTAGGGTCCGCACGCTTAACGTTACGATGACAGTTATTATGAGTTTATGCATTTGATGTACCGAAGGTTGTTCGGAGTCCCGGATGTGATCACGGACATGACGAGGAGTCTCGAAATGGTCGAGACATAAAGATTGATATATTGGAAGCCTATGTTTGGACATCGGAAGTGTTCCGGGTGAAATCGGGAATTTTACCGGAGTACCGGGAGGTTACCGAAACCCCCCGGGAACCAAATGGGCCTTATTGGGCCTTAGTGGAAAGGTGAAAGGGGCAGCCCAAGCTGGGCTGCACGCCTCCCCCCTCTCCTAGTCCTATTAGGACTAGGAGAGGTGGCCGGCCCCCTTCTTCCTCTCTCTCTCTCTCTCGAGGAGTCCTATTAGGAATAGGATTGGGGGAGGAGTCCTACTCCCGGTAGGAGTAGGACTCCTCCTGCGCCCTCCTCTCCTTGGCCGGCCAGCCCTCCCCTGGCAACCTTTATATACGGGGGCAGGGGGCACCTCTAGACACACAAGTTGATCATTGAGATCGTTCCTTAGCCGTGTGCGGTGCCCCCTGCCACCAAATTCCACCTCGATCATATCGTTGTAGTGCTTAGGCGAAGCCCTACGTCGGTAGTACATCAAGATCGTCACCATGCCGTCGTGCTGACGGAACTCTTCCTTGACGCTTTGCTGGATCGGAGCCCGAGGATCGTCATCGAGCTGAACGTGTGCTAAGAACTCGGAGGTGCTGGAGTAACGGTGCTTGGATCGGTCGGACCGGGAAGAAGATGTATGACTACTTCCTCTACGTCGTGTCAACGCTTCCGTTGCGATCTACAAGGGTACGTAGATCAGACTCTCCCCCTCGTTGCTATGCATCACCATGATCTTGCGTGTGCGTTGGAATTTTTTTGAAATTACTACATAACCCAACATTGGCATCCGAGCCTAGGTTTTATGGTTTGATGTTATTTGCACGAGTAGAACACAAGTGAGTTGTGGGCGATACAAGTCATACTGCCTACCAGCATGTCATACTTTGGTTCGGCGGTATTGTTGGACGAGACGACCCGGACCAACCTTATGCGTACGCTTATGCGAGACCGGTTCCCTCGACGTGCTTTGCACATAGATGGCTTGCGGGCGACTGTCTCTCCAACTTTAGTTGAACCGAGTATGGCTACGCCCGGTCCTTGAGAAGGTTAAAACGGAGTCTATTTGACAAACTATCGTTGTGGTTTTGATGCGTAGGTGAGATGAGTTCTTGCTTAAGCCCGTAGCAGCCACATAAAACTTGCAACAACAAAGTAGAGGACGTCTAACTTGTTTTTGCAGGGCATGTTGTGATGTGATATGGTCAAGGCATGATGCTGATTTTTATTGTATGAGATGATCATGTTTTGTAACCAAGTTATCAGCAATTGGCAGGAGCCATATGGTTGTCGCTTTATTGTATGCAATGCAATTGCGATGTAAATGCTTTACTTTATTGCTAAGTGGCAGTAATAGTCGTGGAAGCATAAGATTGGCGAGACGACAACGATGCTACGATGGAGATCAAGGTGTCGCGGCGGTGACAATGGTGATCATGACGGTGCTTCGGAGATGGAGATCACACGCACAAGATGATGATGGCCATATCATATCACTTATATTGATTGCATGTGATGTTTATCTTTTATGCATCTTATCTTGCTTTGATTGACGGTAGCATTATAAGATGATCTCTCACTAAATTATCAAGAAGTGTTCTCCCTGAGTATGCACCGTTGCGAAAGTTCTTCGTGCTGAGACACCACGTGATGATCGGGTGTGATAGGCTCTACATTCAAATACAACGGGTGCAAAACAGTTGCACACGCGGAATACTCAGGTTATACTTGACGAGCCAAGCATATACAGATATGGCCTCGGAACACGGAGACCGAAAGGTCGAGCATGAATCATATAGTAGATATGATCAACATAATGATGTTCACCGATAAAACTACTCCATCTCACGTGATGATCGGACATGGTTTAGTTGATTTGGATCACGTGATCACTTAGAAGATTAGAGGGATGTCTATCTAAGTGGGAGTTCTTAAGTAATATGATTAACTGAACTTAAATTTATCATGAACTTAGTACCTGATAGTATCTTGCTTGTTTATGTTGATTGTAGATAGATGGCTCGTGCTGTTGTTCCGTTGAATTTTAATGCGTTCCTTGAGAAAGCAAAGTTGAAAGATGATGGTAGCAATTACACAGACTGGGTCCGTAACTTGAGGATTATCCTCATTGCTGCACAGAAGAATTACGTCCTGGAAGCACTGCTGGGTGCCAGGCCTGCTGCTGGAGCAACACCAGATGTTATGAACGTCTGGCAGAGCAAAGCTGATGACTACTCGATAGTTCAGTGTGCCATGCTTTGCGGCTTAGAATCGGGACTTCAATGAAGTTTTGAACGTCATGGAGCATATGAGATGTTCCAGGAGTTGAAGTTAATATTTCAAGCAAATGCCCGGATTGAGAGATATGAAGTCTCCAATAAGTTCTATAGCTGCAAGATGGAGGAGAACAGTTCTGTCAGTGAGCATATACTCAAAATGTCTGCGTATAACAATCACTTGATTCAGATGGGAGTTAATCTTCCAGATGATTGCGTCATTGACAGAATTCTCCAATCACTGCCACCAAGCTACAAGAGCTTCGTGATGAACTATAATATGCAAGGGATGAACAAGACTATTCCCGAGCTCTTCGCAATGCTGAAAGCTGCGGAGGTAGAAATCAAGAAGGAGCATCAAGTGTTGATGGTTAACAAAACCACTAGTTTCAAGAAAAAGGGCAAAGGGAAGAAGAAGGGGAACTTCAAGAAGAACGGCAAGCAAGTTGCTGCTCAGGAGAAGAAACCCAAGTCTGGACCTAAGCCTGAAACTGAGTGCTTCTACTTCAAGCAGACTGGTCACTGGAAGTGGAACTGCTCCAAGTATTTGGCGGATAAGAAGGATGGCAAGGTGAACAAAGGTATATGTGATATACATGTTATTGATGTGTACCTTACTAATGCTCGCAGTAGCACCTGGGTATTTGATACTGGTTCTGTTGCTAATATTTGCAACTCGAAACAGGGACTACGGATTAAGCGAAGATTAGCTAAGGACGAGGTGACGATGCGCGTGGGAAACGGTTCCAAAGTGGATGTGATCGCGGTCGGCACGCTACCTCTACATCTACCTTCGGGATTACTATTAGACCTAAATAATTGTTATTTGGTGCCAGCGTTGAGCATGAACATTATATCTGGATCTTGTTTAATGCGAGACGGTTATTCATTTAAATCGGAGAATAATGGTTGTTCTATTTATATGAGTAATATCTTTTATGGTCATGCACCCTTGAAGAGTGGTCTATTCTTGTTAAATCTCGATAGTAGTGATACACATATTCATAATGTAGAAGCCAAAAGATGCAGAGTTGATAATGATAGTGCAACTTATTTGTGGCACTGCCGTTTAGGTCATATCGGTGTAAAGCGCATGAAGAAACTCCATACTGATGGACTTTTGGAACCACTTGATTATGAATCACCTGCTACTTGCGAACCGTGCCTCATGGGCAAGATGACCAAAACACCATTCTCCGGAACTATGGAGAGAGCAACAGATTTATTGGAAATCATACATACCGATGTATGTGGTCCGATGAATGTTGAGGCTCGTGGCGGATATCGTTATTTTCTCACCTTCACAGATGATTTAAGCAGATATGGGTATATCTACTTAATGAAACACAAGTCTGAAACATTTGAAAAGTTCAAGGAATTTCAGAGTGAAGTTGAAAATCATCGTAACAAGAAAATAAAGTTTCTACGATCTGATCGTGGAGGAGAATATTTGAGTTACGAGTTTGGTGTACATTTGAAAAATTGTGGAATAGTTTCGCAACTCACGCCACCCGGAACACCACAACGTAATGGTGTGTCCGAACGTCGTAATCGTACTTTACTAGATATGGTACGATCTATGATGTCTCTTACTGATTTACCGCTATCATTTTGGGGATACGCTTTAGAGACGGCCGCATTCACGTTAAATAGGGCACCATTAAAATCCATTGAGACGACGCCTTATGAACTGTGGTTTGGCAAGAAACCAAAGTTGTCGTTTCTTAAAGTTTGGGGTTGCGATGCTTATGTGAAAAAGCTTCAACCTGATAAGCTCGAACCCAAATTGGAGAAATGTGTCTTCATAGGATATCCAAAGGAAACTATTGGATACACCTTCTATCACAGATCCGAAGGCAAGACTTTTGTTGCTAAATTCGGAAACTTTCTTGAGAAGGAGTTTCTCTCGAAAGAAGTGAGTGGGAGGAAAGTAGAACTTGACGAGGTAACTGTACCCACTCCCTTATCAGAAAGTAGTACATGACAGAAACTGTTTCTGCGACACCTACACCAATAAGTGAGGAAGTTAATGATACTGATCATGAAACTTCAGAACAAGATACTACTGAACCTCGTAGAACAACCAGAGCAAGATCCGCGCCAGAGTGGTATGGTAATCCAGTTTTGGAAGTCATGCTGCTAGATCATGGTGAACCTACGAACTATGAAGAAGCGATGGTGAGCCCAGATTCCGCAAAGTGGCTTGAGGCCATGAAATCTGAGATGGGATCCATGTATGAGAACAAAGTATGGACTTTGGTTGACTTGCCCGATGATCGGCAAGCAATTGAGAATAAATGGATCTTCAAGAAAAAGACTGACGCTGACGGTAATGTTACTGTCTATAAAGCTCGACTTGTTGCAAAAAGGTTTTCGACAAGTTCAAGTGGTTGACTACGATGAGACCTTCTCACCCGTAGCGATGCTTAAGTCTGTCCGAATCATGTTAGCAATTGCCGCGTTTCATGATTATGAAATATGGCAGATGGATGTCAAAACTGCATTCCTAAATGGATTTCTGGAAGAAGAGTTGTATATGATGCAACCGGAAGGTTTTGTCGATCCAAAGGGAGCTAACAAGGTGTGCAAACTCCAGCGATCCATTTATGGACTGGTGCAAGCATCTCGGAGTTGGAATAAACGCTTTGATAGTGTGATCAAAGCATTTGGCTTTATACAGACTTTTGGAGAAGCCTGTATTTACAAGAAAGTGAGTGGGAGCTCTGTAGCATTTCTGATATTATATGTGGATGACATATTGCTGATTGGAAATGACATAGAATTTCTGGATAGCATAAAGGGATACTTGAATAAGAGTTTTTCAATGAAAGACCTCGGTGAAGCTGCTTACATATTGGGCATTAAGATCTATAGAGATAGATCAAGACGCTTAATTGGACTTTCACAAAACACATACCTTGACAAGATTTTGAAGAAGTTCAAAATGGATCAAGCAAAGAAAGGGTTCTTGCCTGTGTTACAAGGTGTGAAGTTGAGTCAGACTCAATGCCCGACCGCTGCAGAAGATAGAGAGAAAATGAAAGATGTTCCCTATGCTCCAGGCATAGGCTCTATCATGTATGCAATGCTGTGTACCAGACCTGATGTGTGCCTTGCTATAAGTTTAGCATGGAGGTACCAAAGTAATCCAGGAGTGGATCACTGGACAGCGGTCAAGAACATCCTGAAATACCTGAAAAGGACTAAGGATATGTTTCTCGTATATGGAGGTGACAAAGAGCCCACCGTAAGAGGTTACATTGATGCAAGCTTTGACACTGATCCGGACGATTCTAAATCGCAAACCGGATACGTGTTTACTTTAAATGGTGGAGCTGTCAGTTGGTGCAGTTCTAAACAAAGCGTCGTAGCTGGATCTACATGTGAAGCGGAGTACATAGCTGCTTCGGAAGCAGCGAACGAAGGAGTCTGGATGAAGGAGTTCATATCCGATCTAGGTGTCATACCTAGTGCATCGGGTCCAATGAAAATCTTTTGTGACAATACTAGTGCAATTGCCTTGGCAAAGGAATCCAGATTTCACAAAAGGACCAAACACATCAAGAGACGCTTCAACTCCATTCGGGATCTAGTCCAGGTGGGAGACATAGAGATTTGCAAGATACATACGGATCTGAATGTTGCAGACCCATTGACTAAGCCTCTTCCACGAGCAAAACATGATCAGCACCAAGGCTCCATGGGTGTTAGAATCATTACTGTGTAATCTAGATTATTGACTCTAGTGCAAGTGGGAGACTGAAGGAGATATGCCCTAGAGGCAATAATAAAGTTATTATTTATTTCCTTATATCATGATAAATGTTTATTATTCATGCTAGAATTGTATTAACCGGAAACATAATACATGTGTGAATACATAGACAAACAGAGTGTCACTATTATGCCTCTACTTGACTAGCTCGTTAATCAAAGATGGTTATGTTTCCTAACCATGAACAAAGAGTTGTTATATGATTAACGAGGTCACATCATTAGTTGAATGATCTGATTGACATGACCCATTCCATTAGCTTAGCACCCGATCGTTTAGTATGTTGCTATTGCTTTCTTCATGACTTATACATGTTCCTATGACTATGAGATTATGCAACTCCCGTTTGCCAGAGGAACACTTTGGGTGCTACCAAACGTCACAACGTAACTGGGTGATTATAAAGGAGTACTACAGGTGTTTCCAATGGTAGATGTTGGGTTGGCGTATTTCGAGAATAGGATTTGTCACTCCGATTGTCGGAGAGGTACCTCTGGGCCCTCTCAGTAATACACATCACATAAGCCTTGCAAGCATTATAACTAAGATGTTAGTTGTCAGATGATGTATTACAGAACGAGTAAAGAGACTTGCCGGTAACGAGATTGAACTAGGTATTGGATACCGACGATCGAATCTCGGGCAACTAACACACCGATGACAAAGGGAACAACGTATGTTGTTATGCGGTCTGACCGATAAAGATCTTCGTAGAATATGTAGGAGCCAATATGGGCATCCAGGTCCCGCTATTGGTTATTGACCGGAGACGTGTCTCGGTCATGTCTACATTGTTCTCGAACCATAGGGTCCGCACGCTTAACGTTACGATGACCGTTATTATGAGTTTATGCATTTTGATGTACCGAAGGTTGTTCGGAGTCCCGGATGTGATCACGGACATGACGAGGAGTCTCGAAATGGTCGAGACATAAAGATTGATATATTGGAAGCCTATGTTTGGACATCGGAAGTGTTCCGGGTGAAATCGGGAATTTTACCGGAGTACCGGGAGGTTACCGGAACCCCCCGGGAACCAAATGGGCCTTATTGGGCCTTAGTGGAAAGGTGAAAGGGGCAGCCCAAGGTGGGCTGCGCGCCTCCCCCCTCCCCTAGTCCTATTAGGACTAGGAGAGGTGGCCGCCCCCCTTCTCCCTCTCTCTCTCTCTCTCTCTCTCTCTCTCTCTCTCTCTCTCTCGAGGAGTCCTATTAGGAATAGGATTGGGGGAGGAGTCCTACTCCCGGTAGGAGTAGGACTCCTCCTGTGCCCTCCTCTCCTTGGCCGGCCAGCCCTCCCCTGGCAACCTTTATATACGGGGGCAGGGGGCACCTCTAGACACACAAGTTGATCATTGAGATCGTTCCTTAGCCGTGTGCGTTGCCCCCTGCCACCAAATTCCACCTCGATCATATCGTTGTAGTGCTTAGGCGAAGCCCTACGTCGGTAGTACATCAAGATCGTCACCACGCCGTCGTGCTGACGGAACTCTTCCTCGACGCTTTGCTGGATCGGAGCCCGAGGATCGTCATCGAGCTGAACGTGTGCTAAGAACTCAGAGGTGCCGGAGTAACGGTGCTTGGATCGGTCGGACCGGGAAGAAGACGTACGACTACTTCCTCTACGTTGTGTCAACGCTTCCGTTGTGATCTACAAGGGTACGTAGATCAGACTCTCCCCCTCGTTGCTATGCATCACCATGATCTTGCGTGTGCGTAGGAATTTTTTTGAAATTACTACGTAACCCAACAATTCGTCCTAGCCAATGATGTGGCACATGTTTTCTATGTGAAGGACATGTCTACCAAGCCAAGAAAAAGAAAAGATAAGGAAGCGAATGCATCGTACGATGAGCCAAAGCGGCACGTAGTTCTTTCTGGGAAGAGAAACATCGTGGGAGTGGATGACAAGACAAACAAGTCAGAAGATTATGAAAATTTTGATGAAATTGCTCCATTCACAATGAATATTGACCCGAGCATCCCGTTAAATGATGAAGATTTTCCATGGCTACGACGCAAAGGGACACACGCGAAGAAAAAGTTTCACACCCAAAGATCTGGGATGTGATCGGCTTAACTATCATCACTTTCTTCTGTGTTTCACACCCAGGAGGGAATCTCTGTAATAGTTAGGGTAGCTAGTTATGTGTTTTGGCATTTGAAACGCGAAACCGCCACCGCCGCCAAGGGAGAAAGTGCCTGTGGAAGTTCTTGACCACTTCGTTTGTATGGCTGAACCACCAGCTCCTAAGCCTGTTGACACAGACTATGAGCGCCACATCAGGAAGTTACATCGACAACGTCTACAGAAGGAGGCGAGCTCGAGCTCGAGCAAACAACAACAAGCAACTGTCAAAAAATGCGGGAGAACCATTGCCCAGCTGGGAGAACAGTGGGCGCAACCGACCCCCCCGCTTGTTGTGCCGCCAACAACACGTGACAGTACGCGCGCCCAATATTATTGTGGGCAAACAGTTTACGTTCCCCAGGTGGGCAATGTTGCAATAACCCAGCAGCATATAACGCAGGCTGAAGAACTCAAGATCACTGTTGGACAACTCCTCGAGATCGAGGACATGCCTGTGCTTACAGAGGAGGAAATAAAATGGAAATATGTCCGGGGCCAACCTTTGGTCAAGCCAGAAGATGTCAAGAAGCTCCCAACGAGAATGTATGAATTGCATCAATGGTACATGGACATTACCAAGAGATCCGATCGACAGTCCCTCATGGTGCAAGTCAACAAGGATCATTACTACCATGAGAAACCTGGGACCATTGAGTATTCTGAACTATTTCAGTTATACAATCAAGACGCACTCGACAAATCTATCATCAGTTGCTATTGTCTGTAAGTGATTTCTTTCTGTAATTTAAGTCTCAAGCTAGCTGTATTGATCCTTTTGATCAATCATTACCTGTAATTATCCTCACTATATTCTTTTCGGTGGTATTATGCAGGATGAAGATGTATGAAATGAAAAAAGGTGGACGCTATGGCATTGGGTTCACTGACCCAAACACCGTTAATGAATACACATGGAATATAAGCAACTATTATAAAAAGCAGGTAGAGGACAGCATGCTCGAGTTCTTGAAGCGCCTCAAATACAATGAAGATATACTACTTCCTTACAACTTCCAGTGAGTCACACTTTCTTGTACTACAAATTCTCTGTTTTTGCCTACTAGCTAGCTAGCTACATGTTTTTGCTTACATATGCCCGCTTAATTAAGACATGCAAATGTGTGTGCATGCAGATTTCACTGGATCCTGTGTATCATTAAAGTTGACGAAGGAACAGTTGAAATACTGGACTCACTACTCAAAGAAAATAGTGACTATAACATCTTGTTTGGGATAGTCAACAGGTAATTTCAATCATTATTAACTATATATCTCGGCCTATTTAGTTCGTCATTTCATGATATGAACTATTTAATAACCCCTTTATTCATTTTCTTTGTCGTTGGGCAGGGCTTGGGCAAGGTTCATCAGCAAAACGGAAGGCGAATGGAAATGACAGCTGAAATGGTTTCGACCCAGGGTAAGTAATTAAGTAGTGGTAGCTAGCTGCCTTCTTTTTAATATTATCATGCTTGATTAATTATTATCTGATCAAATTAAATTCCATTCTCGTAAAGGCCATAAAGCAGGCACAGGGGACTGATCTGTGTGCATACTGCGTTTGCGAGAACATTCGCATGATGGCGTCTGAAAGGAGCAGATCTCAAAGACAGGAATGGGTACGCTTGTCAGAACACTATTCACAATTTGTGCACCATTATCGATATCTAGTCACGCAACTAATACACATGCATATTGATCTCCTTCTTAACAGTTCACAGAGGTGCGGGACAAGCTCCTAGAAACGGAGCGCGTAGAAGCACTTCAAGAGGAAATAGCGGGATTTTTGCTCGACCAGGTCATAAATCCGAAGGGAGAATACTATTACCCGCTACCGCCCCCATCGACCAGGTCATGAACCACTTCCAATTTATCATCGTGCTCCGAAGGCACCAATTAGGCTAATGCAACTGGCTCCGAAGGCAACATGCATATGTACGAGAAATTGTATATAGCTATACATGTGTGTATGTGTGAATTAATATGGTGGTTTGTGAGACACTGATGATCTATATATATGATTGGTTCTACTAGCTACCATATATATGCATAACGTGTACAATGTGTAGTATCGTAAAATACCAGCAAACGAAAAAGAATTAAAATGGAAAACACAAAATTAAATGAAAAAGAAATCATAAAACCAAAAACCCCCCAAACATTTTAGTACCGGTTGGTGTTACCAACCGGTACTAAAGGGCTCCCGGCCCCCGGAGCTGGCTCGTGCCACGTGGTTGCCCTTTAGCACCGGTTTGTGCTGGACCAGTACTAAAGGGGGGGGGCCTTTAGTGCCCACACTTTACTGCCGGTTATGGAACCGGCACTAAAGGGCCTTACGAACCGGTGCTATTGCCCGGTTCTGCACTAGTGTTGACAGAGTTCTTCAATCACTGCCACCAAGCTACAAAAGCTTTGTGATGAAATATAATATGCAAGGGATGAACAAACAATTCCCGAGCTCTTCACAATGCTAAAGGCAGCGGAGGTCGAAATCAAGAAGGAGCATCAAGTGTTGATTGTCAACAAGACCACCAGTTTCAAGAAAAAGGGTAAAGGGAAGAAGAAGGGGAACTTCAAGAAGAACGGCAAACAAGTTGGTGCTCAGGAGAAGAAACCCAAGTCTGGACCTAAGCCTGAGACTGAGTGCTTCTACTGCAAACAGACTGGTCACTGGAAGCGGAACTGCCCCAAGTATTTGACGGATACGAATGATGGCAAGGTGAACAAAGGTATATGTGATATACATGTTATTGATGTGTACCTTACCAGAGCTCACAATAGCACCTGGGTATTTGATACTGGTTATGTTGCTAATATTTGCAACTCGAAACAGGGACTACGGATTAAGCGAAGACTGGCTAAGGACGAGGTGACGATGCGCGTGGGAAATGCTTCCAAAGTCGATGTGACCGCCTTCGACACGCTACCTCTACATCTACCTTCGGGATTAGTTTTAGACCTGAATAATTGTTATTTGGTGTCAATGTTGAGCATGAACATTATATCTGGATCCTTTTTGATGCGAGACAGTTATTCATTTAAATCTGAGAATAATGGTTGTTCTATTTATATGAGTAATATCTTTTATGGTCATGCACCCTTGAAGAGTGGTCTATTTGTGTTAAATCTCGATAGTAGTGACACACATATTCGTAATGTTGAAGCCAAAAGATGCAGAGTTGATAATGATAGTGCAGCTTATTTGTGGCACTGCCGTTTAGGTCATGTTGGTGTAAAGCGCATGAAGAAACTTCATACTGATGGACTTTTGGAATCACTTGATTATGAATCACTTGGTACTTGCGAACCATGCCTCATGGGCAAGATGACTAAAACGCCGTTCTCCGGAACAATGGAGCGAGCAACAGACTTGTTGGAAATCATACATACTGATGTATGTGCTCCAATGAATATTGAGGCTCGCGGCGGGTATCGTTATTTTCTCACCTTCATAGATGATTTAAGGAGACATGGGTATATCTACTTAATGAAACATAAGTCTAAAACATTTGAAAAGCTCAAAGAATTTCAGAGTGAAGCGAAAAATCATTGTAACAAGAAAATAAAGTTTCTACGATCTGATCGTGGAGGAGAATATTTGAGTTACGAATTTGGTCTACATTTGAAACAATGCGGAATAGTTTCACAACTCATGTCACCCAGAACACCACATCGTAATGGTGTGTCTGAACGTCATAATCGTACTTTACAAGATATGGTGCGATCTATGATGTCTCTTACTGATTTACCGCTATCGTTTTGGGGTTATGCTTTAGAGACGACTGCATTCACGTTAAATAGGGCACCATCAAAATCTATTGAGACGATGCCTTATGAACTATGTTTTGGCAAGAAACCAAAGTTGTCTTTCTTAAAGTTTGGGGTTGCGATGCTTATGTGAAAAAGCTTCAACCTGATAAGCTCGAACCCAAATCGGAGAAATGTGTCTTCATAGGATACCCAATGGAAACTGTTGGGTACTGAAGGAAATATGCCCTAGAGGCAATAATAAAGTTATTATTTATTTCCATATTTCATGATAAATGTTTATTATTCATGCTAGAATTGTATTAACCGGAAACATAATACATGTGTGAATACATAGACAAACAGAGTGTCACTAGTATGCCCCTACTTGACTAGCTCGTTAATCAAAGATGGTTATGTTTCCTAACCATAGACAAAGACTTGTTATTTGATTAATGGGATCACATCATTAGTTGAATGATCTGATTGACATGACCCATTCCATTAGCTTAGCACCCGATCGTTTAGTATGTTGCTATTGCTTTCTTCATGACTTATACATGTTCCTATGACTATGAGATTATGTAACTCCCGTGTGCCGGAGGAACACTTTGTGTGCTACCAAACGTCACAACGTAACTAGGTGATTATAAAGGTGCTCTATAGGTGTCTCCAAAGGTACATGTTGGGTTGACGTATTTCGAGATTAGGATTTGTCACTTCGATCGTCCGAGAGGTATCTCTGGGCCCTCTCGGTAATGCACATCACTTAAGTGTTGCAAGCATTGCAACTAATAAGTTAGTTGCGGGATGATGTATTACGGAACGAGTAAAGAGACTTGCCGGTAACGAGATTGATCTAGGTATTGGATACCGACGATCAAATCTCGGGCAAGTAACATACCGATGACAAAGGGAACAACGTATGTTGTTATGCGGTCTGACCGATAAAGATCTTCGTAGAATATGTAGGAGCCAATATGGGCATCCAGGTCCCGCTATTGGTTATTGACCGGAGACATGTCTCGGTCATGTCTACATTATTCTCGAACCCGTAGGGTCCGCACGCTTAAGGTTTCGATGACAGTTATATTATGAGTTTATACGTTTCGATGTACCGAAGGTTGTTCGGAGTCCCGGATGTGATCACGAACATGATGGGGAGTCTCGAAATGGTCGAGACATAAAGATAGATATATTGGAAGCCTATGTTTGGATATCGGAAGTGTTCCGGTTGAAATTGGGATTTTACCGGAGTACCGGGAGGTTACCGGAACCCCTCGGGAGATATATGGGCCTTAGTGGAAAAGAGAAGAGGCAGCCAGAGATGGGCCGCGCGCCCCTCCCCTCCCTTGGTCCGAATAGGACAAGGAGAGGGGGCCGGCCCCCCTTCCTCTTTTCCCCCCTCCGCGAATCCTATTCCAAATAGGATTGGGGGGGGGGGGTTCCTACTCTCGGAGGGAGTAGGACTCCTCCTGGCGCGCCTCTCCTAGGCCGGCCGCACCCCCCCTTGAGCCTTTATATACGGAGGCAGGGGCACCCCAGAGGAACACAAGTTGATCCACGTGATCATATTCTTAGCCGTGTGCGGCGCCCCCTGCCACCATAGTGCTTGATAATATTGTAGCAGTGCTTAGGCAAAGCCCTGCGACAGTAGTACATCAAGATCATCACCACGCTGTCATGTTGACGGAACTCTGCCCCGACACTTTGCTGGATCGGAGTCCGGGGATCGTCATCGAGCTGAACATGTGCTAGAACTCGGAGGTGCCGTAGTTTCGGTGCTTGATCGGTCGGGCCGTGGAGACGTACGACTACATCAACTAAACGCTTCTGTTGTCGATCTACAAGGGTACATAGATCACACTCTCCCCTCTCGTTGCTATGCATCACCATAATCTTGCGTGTGCGTGGGAATTTTTTTGAAATTACTACGTTCCCCAACAGTGGCATCCGAGCCTAGGTTTTATGTGTCGATGTTATATGCACGAGTAGAACACAAGTGAGTTGTGGGCGATATAAGTCATACTGCCTACCAGCATGTCATACTTTGGTTCGGCGGTATTGTTGGATGAAGCGGCCCGGACCAACATTACGCGTACGCTTAAGCGAGACCGGTTCTCCTGACGTGCTTTGCACATAGGTGGCTTGCGGGTGACAGTTTCTCCAACTTTAGTTGAACCTAGTGTGGCTACGCTCGGTCCTTGCGAAGGTTAAAACAGCAACAACTTGACAAACTATCGTTGTGGTTTTGATGCGTAGGTAAGATTGGTTCTTGCTTAAGCCCGTAGCAGCCACGTAAAACTTGCAACAACAAAGTAGAGGACGTCTAACTTGTTTTTGCAGGGCATGCTGTGATGTGATATGGTCAACACATGATGCTAAATTTTATTGTAGTAGATGATCATGTTTTGTAACCGAGTTATCGGCAACTGGCAGGAGCCATATGGTTGTCGCTTTATTCTATGCAATGCAATCGCGCTGTAATGCTTTACTCTATCACTAAGTGGTAGCGATAGTCGTGGAAGCATAAAATTGGCGAGACGACAATGATGCTACGATGGAGATCAAGGTGTCGCGCCGGTGACGATGGTGATCATGATGGTGCTTCGGAGATGGAGATCACAAGCACAAGATGATGATGGCCATATCATATCACTTATATTGATTGCATGTGATGTTTATCTTTTATGCATCTTATCTTGCTTTGATTGACGATAGCATTATAGGATGATCTCTCACTAAATTATCAAGATAAAAGTGTTCTCCCTGAGTATGCACCATTGCCAAAGTTCGTCGTGCCCAGACACCACATGATGATCGGGTGTGATAAGCTCTACATCCATCTACAACGGGTGCAAGATAGTTTTGCACACGCAGAATACTCAGGTTAAACTTGACGAGCCTAGCATATGCAGATATGGCCTCGGAACACTGAGATCGAAAGATCGAGCGTGAGTCATATAGTAGATATGATCAACATAGTGATGTTCACCATTGAAAACTACTCCATTTCATGTGATGATCGGTTCTGGTTTAGTTTATTTGGATCACGTGATCACTTAGAAGATTAGAGGGATGTCTATCTAAGTGGGAGTTCTTAAGTAATATGATTGATTGAACTTAAATTTATCATGAACTTAGTACCTGATAGTATCTTGCTTATGTATGTTTGATTGTAGATAGATGGCCCGTGCTGTTGTTCCGTTGAATTTTAATGCGTTCCTTGAGAAAGCAAAGTTGAAAGATGATGGTAGCAATTACATGGACTGGGTCCGTAACTTGAGGATTATCCTCATTGCTGCATAGAAGAATTACGTCCTGGAAGCACCGCTGGGTGCCAGGCCTGCTGCTGGAGCAACACCAGATGTTATGAATGTCTGGCAGAGCAAAGCTGATGACTACTCGATAGTTTAGTGTGCCATGCTTTACGGCTTAGAATCGGGACTTCAACGATGTTTTGAACGTCATGGAGCATATGAGATGTTACAGGAGTTGAAGTTAATATTTCAAGCAAATGCCCGGATTGAGAGATATGAAGTCTCCAATAAGTTCTATAGCTGCAAGATGGAGGAGAACAGTTCTGTCAGTGAGCATATACTCAAAATGTCTGGGTATAATAATCACTTGATTCAGATGGGAGTTAATCTTCCAGATGATCGCGTCATTAACAGAATTCTCCAATCACTGCCACCAAGCTACAAGAGCTTCGTGATGAACTATAATATGCAAGGGATGAATAAGACTATTCCCGAGCTCTTCGCAATGCTGAAAGCTGTGGAGGTAGAAATCAAAAAGGAGCATCAAGTGTTGATGGTCAACAAGACAACTAGTTTCAAGAAAAAGGGCAAAGGGAAGAAAAAGGGGAACTTCAAGAAGAACAGCAAGCAAGTTGCTACTCAAGAGAAGAAACCCAAGTCTGGACCTAAGCCTGAAACTGAGTGCTTCTACTGCAAGCAGACTGGTCACTGGAAGCGGAACTGCCCCAAGTATTTGGCGGATAAGAAGGATGGCAAGGTGAACAAAGGTATATGTGATATACATGTTATTGATGTGTACCTTACTAATGCTCGCAGTAGCACCTGGGTATTTGATACTGGTTCTGTTGCTAATATTTGCAAGTCGAAACAGGGACTACGGATTAAGCGAAGATTGGCTAAGGACGAGGTGACGATGCGCATGGGAAACGGTTCCAAAATCGATGTGATCGCGGTCGGCACGCTACCTCTACATCTACCTTCGGGATTAGTATTAGACCTAAATAATTGTTATTTGGTGCCAGCGTTGAGCATGAACATTATATCTGGATCTTGTTTAATGCGAGACGGTTATTCATTTAAATCAGAGAATAATGGTTGTTCTATTTATATGAGTAATATCTTTTATGGTCATGCACCTTTGAAGAGTGGTCTATTTTTGATGAATCTCGATACTAGTAACACACATATTCATAATGTTGAAGCCAAAAGATACAGAGTTGATGATGATAGTGCAACTTATTTGTGGCACTGCCGTTTAGGTCATATCGGTATAAAGCGCATGAAGAAACTCCATACTGAAGGGCTTTTGGAACCACTTGATTATGAATCACTTGGTACTTGCGAACCGTGCCTCACGGGCAAGATGACTAAAACACCGTTCTCCGGCACTATGGAGAGAGCAACAGATTTGTTGGAAATCATACATACAGATGTATGTGGTCCGATGAATATTGAGGCTCGTGGCGGATATCGTTATTTTCTCACCTTCACAGATGACTTAAGCAGATATGGGTATATCTACTTAATGAAACTCTGAAACATTTGAAAAGTTCAAAGAATTTCAGAGTGAAGTTGAAAATCATCGTAACAAGAAAATAAAGTATCTACGATCTGATCGTGGAGGAGAATATTTGAGTTACGAGTTTGGTGTACATTTGAAGCAATGCGGAATAGTTTCGCAACTCACGCCACCCGGAACACCTCAGCGTAATGGTGTGTCCGAACGTCGTAATCGTACTTTACTAGATATGGTGCGATCTATGATGTCTCTTACTGATTTACCGCTATCGTTTTGGGGTTATGCTTTAGAGATGGCCGCATTCACGTTAAATAGGGCACCATCAAAATCCGTTGAGACGACGCCTTATGAACTATGGTTTGGCAAGAAACCAAAGTTGTCGTTTCTTAAAGTTTGGGGCTGCGATGCTTATGTGAAAAAGCTTCAACCTGATAAGCTCGAACCCAAATCGGAGAAATGTGTCTTCATAGGATACCCAAAGGAGATTGTTGGGTACACCTTCTATCACAGATCCGAAGGCAGGACTTTCGTTGCTAAGAATGGATCCTTTCTAGAGAAGGAGTTTCTCTCGAAAGAAGTAAGTGGGAGGAACGTAGAACTTGACGAGGTAACTGTACCTGCTCCCTTATTGGAAAATAGTACATCACAGAAAACTGTTTCTGCGACACCTACACCAATTAGTGAGGAAGCTAATGATAATGATCATGAAACTTCAGAACAAGATACTACTGAACCTCGTAGATCAACCAGAGTAAGATCCGCGCCAGAGTGGTACGGTAATCCTATTCTGGAAATCATGCTACTAGATCATGATGAACCTACGAACTATGAAGAAGCGATGGTGAGCCCAGATTCCGCAAAATGGCTTGAAGCCATGAAATCCGAGATGGGATCCATGTATGAGAACAAAGTATGGACTTTGGTTGACTTGCCCGATGATCGGCAAGCAATTGAGAATAAATGGATCTTCAAGAAGAAGACTGACACTGACGGTAATATTACTGTCTACAAAGCTCGACTTGTCGCAAAAGGTTTTCGACAAGTTCAAGGGGTTGACTACGATGAGACCTTCTCACCCGTAGCGATGCTTAAGTCTGTCCGAATCATGTTAGCAATTGCCCCATTTTATGATTATGAAATTTGGCAGATGGATGTCAAAACTGCATTCCTGAATGGATTTCTAGAAGAAGAGTTGTATATGATGCAACCGGAAGGTTTTGTCGATCCAAAGGGAGCTAACAAAGTGTGCAAACTCCAGCGATCCATTTATGGACTGGTGCAAGCCTCTCAGAGTTGGAATAAACGCTTTGATAGTGTGATCAAAGCATTTGGTTTTATACAGACTTTCGGAGAAGCCTGTATTTACAAGAAAGTGAGTGGGAGCTCTGTAGCATTTCTGATATTATATGTGGATGACATATTACTGACTGGAAATGATATAGAATTTCTGGATAGCATAAAGGGATACCTGAATAAGAGTTTTTCAATGAAAGACCTCGGTGAAGCTGCTTACATATTAGGCATAAAGATCTATAGAGATAGATCAAGACGCTTAATTGGACTTTCACAAAGCACATACCTTGACAAGATTTTGAAGAAGTTCAAAATGGATCAAGCAAAGAAAAGGTTCTTGCCTGTGTTACAAGGTGTGAAGTTGAGTCAGACTCAATGCCCGACCACTGCAGAAGATAGAGAGAAAATGAAAGATGTTCCCTATGCTTCAGCCATAGGTTCTATCATGTATGCAATGCTGTGTACCAGACCTGATGTGTGCCTTGCTATAAGTCTAGCAGGGAGGTACCAAAGTTATCTAGGAGTGGATCACTGGACAGCGGTCAAGAACATCCTAAAATACCTGAAAAGGACTAAGGATATGTTTCTCATATATGGAGGTGACAAAGAGCTCATCATAAATGGTTACGTTGATGCAAGCTTTGACACTAATCCGGACGATTCTAAATCGTAAACCGGATACGTGTTTACATTAAACGGTGGAGCTGTCAGTTGGTGCAGTTCTAAACAAAGCGTCGTGGCGGGATCTACATGTGAAGCGGAGTACATAGCTGCTTCAGAAGCAGCAAATGAAGGAGTCAGGATGAAGGAGTTCATATCCGATCTAGGTGTCATACCTAGTGCATCGGGTCCAATGAAGATCTTTTGTGACAATACTGGTGCAATTGCCTTGGCAAAGGAATCCAGATTTCACAAGAGAACCAAACACATCAAGAGAGGCTTCAATTCCATCCGGGATCTTGTCCAGGTGGGAGACATAGAAATTTGCAAGATACATACGGAGCTGAATGTAGCAGACCCGTTGACTAAGCCTCTTCCACGAGCAAAACATGATCAACACCAAAACTCCATGGGTGTTGGAATCATTACTGTGTAATCTAGATTATTGACTCTAGTGCAAGTGGGAGACTGAAGGAAGTATGCTCTAGAGGCAATAATAAAGTTATTATTTATTTCCTTATTTCATGATAAATGTTTGTTATTCATGCTAGAATTGTATTAACCGGAAACATAATACATGTGTGAATACATAGACAAACAGAGTGTCACTAGTATGCCTCTACTTGACTAGCTCGTTAATCAAAGATGGTTATGTTTCCTAACCATAGACAAAGAGTTGTTATTTGATTAACGGGATCACATCATTAGTTGAATGATCTGATTGACATGACCCATTCCATTAGCTTAGCACCCGATCGTTTAGTATGTTGCTATTGCTTTCTTCAAGACTTATACATGTTCCTATGACTATGAGATTATGTAACTCCCGTGTGCCGGAGGAACACTTTGTGTGCTACCAAATGTCACAACATAACTGGGTGATTATAAAGGTGCTCTACAGGTGTCTCCAAAGGTACATGTTGGGTTGACATATTTCGAGATTAGGATTTGTCACTCCGATCGTCGGAGAGGTATCTCTGGGCCCTCTTGGTAATGCACATCACTTAAGCCTTGCAAGCATTGCAACTAATAAGTTAGTTGCGGGATGATGTATTACGGAACGAGTAAAGAGACCTGCCGGTAACGAGATTGAACTAGGTATTGGATACCGACGACCGAATCTCGGGCAAGTAACATACCGATGACAAAGGGAACAACGTATGTTGTTATGCGGTCTGACCGATAAAGATCTTCGTAGAATATGTAGGAGCCAATATGGGCATCCAGGTCCCGCTATTGGTTATTGACCGGAGACATGTCTCGGTCATGTCTACATTGTTCTCGAACCCGTAGGGTCCGCACGCTTAAGGTTTCGATGACAGTTATATTATGAGTTTATAAGTTTTGATGTACCGAAGGTTGTTCGGAGTCCCGGATGTGATCACGGACATGACGAGGAGTCTCGAAATGGTCGAGACATAAAGATTGATATATTGGAAGCCTATGTTTGGATATCGGGAGTGTTCCGGTTGAAATCGGGATTTTGCCAGAGTACTGGGAGGTTACCGGAACCCCCCGAGAGATATATGGGCCTTAGTGGGCCTTAGTGGAAAAGAGAAGAGGTAGCCAGAGATGGGCCACGCGCCCCTCCCCTCCCTTGGTCCGAATAGGACAAGGAGAGGGGGCCGGCCCCCCTTCCTCTTTTCCCCCCTCCGCGAATCCTATTCCAACTAGGATTGGGGGTGGGGGGGGGGGGAATCCTACTCCCGGAGGGAGTAGGACTCCTCCTGGCGCGCCTCTCCTAGGCCGGCCGCACCCCCCTTGAGCCTTTATATACGGAGGCAGGGGCACCCCAGAGGAACACAAGTTGATCCGCGTGATCATATTCTTAGCTGTGTGCGGCGCCCCCTGCCACCGTAGTCCTCGATAATATTGTAGCAGTGCTTAGGCGAAGCCCTGCTATAGTATTACATCAAGATCGTCACCACGCCGTCATGCCGACGGAACTCTTCCCCGACACTTTGCTGGATCGGAGTCCGGGGATCGTCATCGAGCTGAACGTGTGCTAGAACTCGGAGGTGCCGTAGTTTTGGTGCTTGATCGGTCGGGCCGTGGAGACGTACGACTACATCAACTAAACGCTTCCGTTGTCGATCTACAAGGGTACGTAGATCACACTCTCCCCTCTCGTTGCTATGCATCACCATGATCTTGCGTGTGCGTAGGAATTTTTTTGAAATTACTACGTTCCCCAACAGGTACACCTTCTATCACAGATCTGAAGGCAAGACATTCATTGCTAAGAATGGATCCTTTCTAGAGAAGGATTTTCTCTCGAAAGAAGTGAGTGGAAGGAAAGTAGAACTTGATTTGGTAACTGTACCTGCTCCCTTATTGGAAAGTAGTTCATCACAGAAACCGGTTCCTGTGACACCTACACCAATTAGTGAGGAAGCCAATGATGATGATCATGAAACTTTGGATCAAGTTACTACCGAACCTCGTAGGTCAACCAGAGCAAGATCCGCACCAGAGTGGTACGGTAATACTATTTTGGAGGTCATGTTACTTGACCATGACGAACCTACGAACTATGAGGAAGCGACGATGAGCCAAGATTCCGCAAAATGGCTTGAAGCCATGAAATCTGAGATGGGATCCATGTATGAGAACAAAGTGTGGACTTTGGTTGACTTGCCCAATGATCGACAAGCCATCAAAAATAAATGGATCTTCAAGTAGAAGACAGACGCTGATGGTAATGTTACTGTCTACAAAGCTTGACTTGTTGCAAAAGGTTTTCGACAAGTTCAAGGAGTTGACTACGATGAGACCTTCTCACCCATAGCGATGCTTAAGTCCGTCCGAATCATGTTAGCTATTGCCGCATTTTATGATTATGAAATTTGGCAAATGGATGTAAAGACTGCATTCCTTAATGGATTTCTGGAAGAAGAGTTGTATATTATGCAACCTGAAGGTTTTATCGATCCAAACGGTGCTACCAAAGTGTGCAAGCTCCAGCGATCCATTTATGGACTGGTGCAAGCCTCTCGGAGTTGGAATAAATGTTTTGATAGTGTGATCAAAGCATATGGTTTTATACAGAGTTTTGGAGAAGCCTGTATTTACAAGAAAGTGAGTGGGAGCTTTGTAGCATTTCTAATATTATATGTGGATGACATACTGTTGATTGGAAATGATATAGAATTTCTGGATAGGATAAAAGGATAATTGAATAAGAGTTTTTCAATGAAAGACCTCGGTGAATCTGCTTACATATTGGGCATCAAGATCTATAGAGATAGATCAAGACGCTTAATTGGACTTCCACAAAGCACATACCTTGAAAAAGTTTTGAAGAAGTTAAAAATGGATCAGGCAAAGAAAGGGTTCTTGCCTATGTTACAAGGTGTGAAGTTGAGTAAGACTCAATGCCCGACCACTGCAGAAGATAGAGAGAAAATGAAAGATGTTCCCTATGCTTCAGCCATAGGATCTATCATGTATGCGATGCTGTGTACCAGACATGATGTGTGCCTTGCTATTAGTTTAGCAGGGAGGTACCAAAGTAATCCAGGAGTGTATCACTGGACAGTAGTCAAGAACATCCTGAAGTACCTGAAAAGGACTAAGGATATGTTTCTCGTTTATGCAGGTGACAAAGAGCTCATCGTAAATGGTTACGTTGATGCAAGCTTTGACACTGATCCAGACGATTCTAAATCGCAAACCGGATACGTGTTTATATTGAATGGTGGAGCTGTCAGTTGGAGCAGTTCTAAACAGAGCGTCGTGGCAGGATCTACATGTAAAGTGGAGTACATTGCTGCTTCGGAAGCAGCGAATGAAGGAGTCTGGATGAAGGAGCTCATATCCGATCTAGGTCTCATACCTAGTGCACCGGGTCCAATAAAAATCTTTTGTGACAATACTAGTGCAATTGCCTTGGCAAAGGAATCCAAATTTCACAAGAGAACCAAGCACATCAAGAGACGCTTCAACTCCATCCGGGATCAAGTCTAGGTGGGAGACATAGAGATTTGCAAGATACATACGGATCTGAATGTTGCAGACCCGTTGACTAAGCCTCTTCCATGAGCAAAACATGATCAGCACCAAGGCTCCATGGGTGTTAGAATCATTACTGTGTAATCTAGACTATTGACTCTAGTGCAGGTGGGAGACTGAAGGAAATATGCCCTAGAGGCAATAATAAAGTTATTATTTATTTCCTTATATCATGATAAATGTTTATTATTCATGCTAGAATTGTATTAATCGGAATACATGTATGAATACATAGACAAACAGAGTGTCACTAGTATGTCTCTACTTGACTAGCTCATTTATCAAAGATGTTATGTTTCCTAGCCATAGACATGAGTTGTCATTTGATTAAATGTGATCACATCATTAGGAGAATGATGTGGTTGACTTGACTCATTCCTTTAGCTTAGCACTTGATCGTTTAGTATGTTGCTATTGCTTTCTTCATGACTTATACATGTTCCTATGACTATGAGATTATGCAACTCCCGTTTACCGGAGGAACACTTTGTGTGCTACCAAACGTCACAATGTAACTGGGTTATTATAAAGGTGCTCTACAGGTTTCTCCGAAGGTACTTGTTGAGTTGGCGTATTTCAAGATTAGGATTTGTCACTCCGACTGTCGGAGAGGTATCTCTGGGCCCACTCGGTAATGCACATCACTATAAGCCTTGCAAGCATTGTAACTAATGAGTTAGTTGCGGGATGACGTATTACATAAGGAGTAAAGAGACTTGCCGGTAACGAGATTGAACTAGGTATTGAGATACCGATGATCGAATATCGGGCAAGTAACATACCGATGACAAAGGGAACAACGTATGTTGTTATGCGGTTTGACCGATAAAGATCTTCGTAGAATATGTGGGAGCCCATATGAGCATCCGGGTTCCGCTATTGGTTATTGACCAAAGATGTGTCTTGGTCATGTCTACATAGTTCTCGAACCCATAGGGTCCACACACTTAAAGTTTGGTGACGATCGGTATTATGAGTTTTTGTGTTTTGATGTACCGAAGGTAGTTCAGGGTCCCGGATATGATCACAGACATAACGAGGAGTCTTGAAATGGTCGAGACGTAAAGATCGATATATTGGACGACTATGTTCGGACATCGAAAAGGTTCCGAGTGATTTGGGTATTTTTCGGAGTACCAGAGAGTTACGGGAATTCACCGGGAGGGTCAACACGCCCAAGAAGGCTAGCACGTTCACGCAAAGGTTCTTCATCATGTGCATCACGTCGATCGAAGAGCGGACCTCTAGGTCTTTCCAGTAGGGTAGGTCCCCAAATATAGATTTCTTCTTCCACATGGGTGCACGTCCCTCAGCGTCATTCGGAACAGCTAGTCCGCCAGGAACCTTTCCAAAGATTACGTGTAAATCATTGACCAGAGCAAGTACGTGATCACCGGTACGCATGGCGGGCTTCTTCTGATGATCTGCATCACGTTTGAAATGCTTGCCTTTCTTTCGACAATGATGGTTGGTCGGAAGAAATCGATGATGGCCCAGGTACACATTCTTCTTGCATTTGTCCAGGTATATACTTTTGGTGTCAGCTAAACAGGGCGTGCATGCATGGTATCCCTTGTTTGTCTATCCTGAAAGGTTACTGAGACCGGGCCAATCGTTGATGGTTACAAACAGCAACGCATGCAGGTTAAATTCCTGCTGTTTGGGCTCATCCCACGCACGGACACCATTTCCATTCCACAGCTGTAAAAGTTCTTCAACTAATGGCCTTAGGTACACATCAATGTCATTGCCGGGTTGCTTAGGGCCTTGGATGAGAACTGGCATCATAATGAACTTCCGCTTCGCGCACATCCAAGGAGGAAGGTTATACATACATAGAGTAACGGGGCAGGTGCTGTGATTGCTGCACTGCTCCCCGAAAGGATTAATGCCATCCGCGCTGAAAGCAAACCATACGTTCGTTGGGTCACCGACAAACTCAGCACAATACTTTCTCTTGATTTTTCTCCACTGTGACCCGTCAGCGGGTGCTCTCAACTTCCCGTCTTTCTTACGGTCCTCACTGTGCCATCGCATCAACTTGGCATGCTCTTTGTTTCTGAACAGTCGTTTCAACCGTGGTATTATAGGAGGATGCCACATCACCTTCGCAGGAACCCTCTTCCTGCGGGGCTCGCCGTCAACATCACCAGGACCATCTCGTCTGATCTTCTACCGCAATGCACCTCATACCAGGCATGTGTTCAAATCCTTGTATGCACCGCGGTAGAGGATGCAGTCATTAGGGCATGCATGTATCTTCTGCACCTCTAATCCTAAAGGGCATACAACCTTCTTTGCTGCGTACGTACTGTCAGGCAATTCGTTATCCTTTGGAAGCTTCTTCTTCAGTATTTTTAGTAGCTTCTCAAATCCTTTGTCAGGCATAGCATTCTCTGCCTTCCACAGCAGCAATTCTAGTACGATACCGATCTTTGTGTTGCCATCTTCGCAATTGGGGTACAACCCTTTTTTGTGATCCTCTAACATGCGATCGAACTTCAGATTCTCCTTTTGACTTTCTCACTGTGTCCTTGCATAAACAATGACCTGACGGAGATCATCATCATCGGGCACATCATCTGGTTCCTCTTGATCTTCATCAGCTTCCCCCATTGCAGCAACATCGGGCACATCATCTAGTTCCTCTTGATCTTCAGCAGCTCCCCCTGTTGCAGCATCACCATATTCAGGGGGCACATAGTTCTCATCGTCCTCTTCTTCTTTGTTGTCTTCCATCATAACCCCTATTTCTCCGTGCCTCGTCCAAACATTATAGTGTGGCATGAAACCCTTATAAAGAAGGTGGGTGTGAAGGATTTTCTGGTTAGAGTAAGACTTCGTATTCCCACAATTAGGGCATGGACAACACATAAAACCATTCTGCTTGTTTGCCTCAGCCACTTCGAGAAAATTATGCAGGCCCTTATTGTACTCGGAGGATTGCAACAATTTTCGAGGGTAGAGTATTCAACCCAAATTTATTGATTCGACACAAGGGGAGCCAAAGAATATTCTCAAGTATTACCAGTTGAGTTGTCAATTCAACCACACCTGAAAGACTATATATCTGCAGCAAAGTATTTAGTATCAAAGTACTATGGAAGTAACGGTACCATTGGCAAAAGTAACAGTCGTAGGTTTTGTAGAAATCGTAACAGTGGCAACGAAAAAGTAACTAAGCAAATATGTGAAAAGCTCATAGGCAATGGATCAATGATGGATAATTATGTCGGATGTGTTCCTCATGCAACAGTTATAACATAGGGTGACACAGAACTAGCTCCAGTTCATCAATGTAATGTAGGCATGTATTCCGAATATAGTCATACGTGCTTATCAAAAAGAACTTGCATGCCATCTTTTGTCCTACCCTCCTGTGGCAGCAGGGTCCTATTGGAAACTAAGGGATATTAAGGCCTCCTTTAAATAGAGTACCGGACCAAAGCATTAACACTTAGTGAATACATGAACTCCTCAAACTACGGTCATCACCGAGAGCGGTCCCGATTTTTGTCACTTCGGGGTTGCCGGATCATAACACATAGTAGGTGACTATTGACTTGCAAGATAGGATCAAGAACTCACATATATTCTTGGAAACATAATAGGTTCAGATCTGAAATCATGGCACTCGGGCCCTAGTGATAAGCATTAAGCATAGCAGAGTCATAGCAACATCAATCTTAGAACATAATGGATACTAGGTGTGGGAGTCCTGGATTAGGGGGTCTCCGGACAGCCGGACTATATCCTTTGGCCGGACAGTTGGACTATGGAGATACAAGATTGAAGACTTCGTCCCGTGTCCAGATGGGACTCTACTAGGCGTGGAAGGCAAGCTAGGAAATACCGATATGGATATCTCCTCCTTTGTAACCGACCTTGTGTAACCCTAACCCTCTCCGGTGTCTATATAAACCACAGGGTTTTAGTGCATAGGACAACATACAATCATACCATAGGCTAGCTTCTAGGGTTTAGCCTCTCTGATCTTGTGGTAGATCAACTCTTGTAATACCCATATCATCGAGAATAAATCAAGTAGGACGTAGGGTTTTACCTTCATCAAGAGGGCCCGGACCTGGGTAAAACATCGTCTCCCCTGCCACCTGTTAGCATGCGCCTTAGACGCACAGTTCGGGACCCCCTACCCGAGATCCGCCGGTTTTGACACCGACATTGGTTCTTTCATGGAGAGTTCCTCTGTGTCATTGCCATTAGGCTTGATGGCTCCTACGACCATCGATAGCGATGCAGTCCAGGGTGAGACTTTTCTCCTCAGACAGATCTTTGTGTTCGGCGGCTTCGCACTACGGGCCAACTCGCTTGGCCATCTGGAGCAGATCGAAAGTTACGCCCCTGGCCACCAGGTCAGGTTTGGAAGCTTAAACTACACGGCTGATTCCCGTGGAGACTTGATCTTGGACGGATTCGAGCCCCTGCCTTGTGCGTCACACGGTCACGATGAGTACGATTTAGCTCTACCATCGGACAGTGTTCAGGAGATCACACCGGCAGCCTCTCTGACCCTCAATTTGGAGCTAGTTGCGCCGTCCATGGACGGGTGGATGGACCCCGTCACGGAGGCCTTATCCTCAGCGGCGATCGAGCCGAACATCGACCTTACCCTGCACGAGAGACGTGTTGTCAAACTGCCGGATCCTTCTCCGGCCATGGACTCCAAACCGCCTGCGCCCGTTCCTAGCGAATCTGATTGGGCGCCGATCATGGAGTTTACCTCTGCGGATATTTTTCAGCACTCGCCCTTTGGCGACATACTGAACTCACTAAGGTTTCTCTCCTTGTCAGGAGGATCCTGGCCTAACTATGTCCGACAGGATTGGGATGCGGATGACAAAGAAATTCGCTGCCCACCCACCACCCACTTAGTAGCCACTGTTGATGACTTAACTGACATGCTCGACTTCAACTCCGAAGACATCGACGGTATGGACGATGATGCGGGAGATGAAGAGGAACCACTGCCCACAGGGCACTGGACAGCCACCTCATCATACAATATATACATGGTGGACACACCCAAAGAAGGCAATGGCGACGAGACAACGGAGGATGACCCCTCCAAGAAGCAACCCAAGCACCGACGTCAGCGGCGCCGCTCTAAGTCCTGCCAAAGCAAAACTGGTGATATCGGCACAGGAGATAATAGAACTCCGGACAGTGCCGAAGATGGCAACAATCCCCCCAGCACGATTTAGGGCAGGAGGAGGGAGAAGTCAGCCCTCCTGAGAGAGCGGCAGATGAAAAGGAGGAGGATGATAATTACATGCCTCCCTCCGAAGACGAGGCAAGCCTCGACGATGATGAATTCGTCGTGCCAGAGGATCCCGTCGAACAAGAGAGCTTCAAGCGTCGGCTTATAGACATGGCAAATAGCCTTAAGAAAAAGCAGCAGCAACTTCAAGCTGATCAAGATCTGCTAGCTGACAGATGGACTAAAGTCCTGGCGGCCGAGGAATATAAACTCGAACGCCCCTCCAAGAGTTACCCAAAATGCAGGTTGCTACCCCGACTGGAGGAAGAAGCGTATGATGCGGCTGATCGGCCACCCCGTGGCCGCAACAGAGAGGCATTCCAGCCAAAAGCTCAGCCTGCACCCCGACGCCATTCAACTAAAAAGTCATGGGGAAATACGCCAGACCTGCGAGACGTATTGGAGGACAAAGCAAAACATGCAAGATCGATCTACGGATCACGAGGGGGCGCCACTACGCAAGACGATAAATGTCACGCCGGATATAGTAAAGTAAATCTGGCCGGGCTGAGCACAGCGAGCAAGACTCATTGGAGCTGCGTCGCGATATAGCCCAGTATAGAGGCGCCACACACCCCTTATGCTTCACAGACTAAGTAATGGATCATCAAATCCCAGAGGGTTTCAAACCCTTAAATATAGAATCATACGACGGCACAACAGATCATGCGGTATGGATCGAGGATTTCCTCCTGCATATCCACATGGCACGCGGTGATGATCTACACGCCATTAAATACCTCCCACTCAAACTCAAAGGACTAGCTCGGCATTGGCTCAATAGCTTGCCAGCAGAGTCCATTGGCTGTTGGGAAGATCTGGAAGCCGCATTCCTCGACAACTTTCAGGGCACTTATGTGCGACCACCAGATGCCGATAACTTGAGCCACATAATTCAGCAGCCAGAGGAATCGGCCAGGCAATTCTGGACACGGTTCCTAACAAAGAAAAATCAAATCATCGACTGTCCGGATGTAGAGGCTCTAGCAGCTTTCAAGCACAACATCCGCGACGAGTGGCTAGCCCGACACCTTGGTCAGGAAAAGCCGATATCTATGGCGACCCTCATGACGCTCATGACCCGCTTTTGTGTGGGAGAAGACAGCTGGCTGGCTCGCAGTAACAACATATCAAAGAACCATGGTACTTCGGATACCAAGGACGGCAGTAGCAGCTCACGTCGCAACAAACATAAGCGCCGCATTAACAGCGAGAATACCGAGGATACGACAGTCAATGCCGGATTCAAAGGCTCTAAACCCGGTCATCATAAAAAGCCATTCAAAAGAAGCACTCCGGGCCCGTCCAGTTTGGACCGTATACTCGATCGCTTGTGTCAAATACACGGCACCCCCGACAAGCCAGCCAACCACACCAATAGGGATTGTTGGGTGTTCAAGCAGGCCGGCAAGTTAATTGCCGAAAACAAAGATAAGGGGCCACATAGCGATAACGAGGAGGATCCCCGGCAGCCGAATAACGGAGGACAGAAGAGGTTCCCCCCACAAGTGCGGACGGTGAACATGATATACGCAACCCACATCCCCAAGAGGGAGCGGAAGCGTGCGCTCAGGGACGTATATGCGTTGGAGCCAGTCGCCCCAGAGTTCAACCCATGGTCCTCCTGTCCGATCACCTTTGATCACAGGGACCACCCCACTAGTATCCGTCATGGCGGATTCACCGCACTGGTCTTAGACCCAATTATTGATGGATTTCTCCTCACTCGAGTCCTTATGGATGGCGGTAGCAGCCTGAACCTGGTTTACCAGGACACAGTGCGCAAAATGGGTATAGACCCCTCAAGGATCAAACCCACAAAAACGACCTTTAAAGGTGTCATACCAGGTGTAGAGGCCCATTGCATAGGCTCAGCCACACTGGAAGTGGTCTTCGGATCCCCAGATAACTTCCGAAGCGAAGAGTTAATCTTCGATTTAGTCCCGTTCCGCAGTGGTTATCATGCACTGCTCGGGCGAACCGCCTTTGCGAGATTCAATGCGGTACCGCATTATGCATACCTCAATCTCAAGATGCTAGGACCTCAGGGGGTCATCACAGTTAATGGAAACACAGAGCGCTCTCTCCGAATGGAGGAGCACACTGCGTCCCTCACAGCGGAAGCGCAAAGCAGCCTCTTAAGGCAATCCACTAGTTCGGCGTCTAAGGACCCGAACACCTTCAAGCGCGCCTGGAGTAATCAGCAACAGGACCTCCTGGCACGTTCCGAGCTCACATAGCAATGCGGCCCCCACCCCGGCCCAAGCCAAACGGCGAAACTTGTGCCACGCGTACATAATTACGCATTAAAAATACCATGGGCACAGGTAGGGAGGTGGCACGACAACGGCACGCCCCAAGACACGGCTTAAACCGCACTAGGGGCTTCCCGCTTTGTTATTTTTCTCTCTTTCAGGACATTAATCTCTGGAAACCCTGTCCGGCAGCATGATTGCCGAACACATGATGCAGCAACCAAGGAGGCAGAAAGCTACATCACACCACGGATCTCCCAGGTGGATTACGATAACGAGTGTAATACTTGCCTTAATACTATTCTTCAGCTCGCCCTTGGAGGGGACATAGTCCTACTTTTTGCTTATTGCACTGCATGTATCATTCTGCTTTGACGCACCTTTTTGAATAAACAATGCATAGCATTAAGACTATTATTGCATTCTTCCTTATATATACATATATATATATATATATATATCTGTGTGTGTGTGTGTGTGTCTGTGTGTGTGTTCATTAATGACACCTTGCAACCATACACTTTGGTACGGCCAATACACCAGGGGCTTAAGTACCCCACAATATGGTGTGAGAAGTCTGAACACTTTCACAAGTGCGGCACCCCGAACTTATAGCATTATATGCATCAGCTCCGAATCATGTCTTTGGTCAATAGTTGGGTTTGCCCGGCTCCCATGTTTTGGTACCGTACGTTCCGCTATATCGGCTAAGGTAGCACTGGGAGAACTACTGCGATTGTGCCCTGGTTCAGCTAGGCTAAGCACCTCAGTAGAGAAAGCTAAAACTGACTGGTCGCTGTTCACTGTTCGAGAGGTTTTTGAGTCCCTAAAGACTAGTTCAGCTAGGCTAAGCACCTCAGTAGATAAGGTGAGAGACTGGTCGCTGTTCGAGAGGTTTTGGAGTCCCTAAAGACTTATGCCGCTTAGAGCGAGGAGTCGTCCCTATCCGGCTTAAGGCGTGTATCGCGCCCCGAGTCCGGCCTTCCGAACACTAGGGGCTTCACCGAAATTTAAAATTATAGAATTCTATGGCTAAGTGAGAGTGATAACGCATTATAGTCTGATTGCCTTGTTCGTTGTGCTGAACACCTCCCTCGAAGGACCAAAAAATGGGAACAAGAGTGCTCAGGTTTATCCCAAACACCCTAGCACTCGTGGCATGGGGGCAGAAGCCGATGACTAGCCATCTCAGATTTGATAAACAGCCGAACATAAGGTAATATTTTAAATTCAAACAAGCGTTGCATAGCGCATATGAACAAGTTTTCGTAACTACAGGATTACACGAGCGAGTTCACTCAAATATTATATCTTTCATACACTCGTCCGCTACGAGACGAGCACCCTTCAGGACACCCTCATAGTACATCTCGGGGTGGCGATGCTCCTTGCCCTCCGGCGGCCCTTCCTTGATCAGCTCCACGGTGTCTAGCTTGACCCATTGCACCTTCACACGGGCGAAAGCCCAGCGTGCACCTTCGATGCAGACGGACCGCTTGACGACTTCTAGCCATGGGCAGGCATCCACAAGCCGCCTCACCAGGCCGAAGTAGCTGTTCGGAAGGGCGTCGCCAGGCCATAGCCGGACTATAAAGCCCTTCATGGCCTGTTCGGCCGCCTTGTGTAGCTCGACCAACTGCTTTACCTGGTCGCTCATAGGCACCGGGTGTTCGGTCCTAGTATATTGGGCCCAGAACAACTTCTCCGTTGAGCTTCCCTCCTCGGCCCGGTAAAACGTTGCGGCATCCGACACGCTACGGGGCAAATCTGTGAATGCTCCTGGAGAGCTCCGGATTCGGGTAAGTAACAAGTAATTTACTTTCACATGCTTGCTTTGCATATAGAATGCCTTACCCGCCGCTATTTTCTTCATCGCCTCAATCTCCTAGAGGGCTCTTTGGGCTTCAGCCTTGGCATTTTTCGCGCTTTCAAGGGCCGCGGCAAGCTCGGACTCTCGCGTCTTCGAGTCATGCTCCAACGCCTCATGCTTCGACACGAGAGCTTGGAGCTCTTGCTGCACCTCGCCCACCCGTGCCTCCCGCCTTTCCCGCTCGGTGCGCTCCTTGGCCGCTCTGTCTTCGGCCTCGGATAGCGCTTGCTTTAGGGTCGCCACCTCAGTCGTGGCCCCTGGCAAATTTACGATGATCCTGTCATTCTGCAATCGCGTCTTCTTTTATATATACCTATCTATAGACAGGGTATTACTTACCCTTGTTCTCCTCGAGCTGCCTCTTGGCAAGGCCGAGCTCTTTCTTGGACCCCTCAAGGTCCTTCTTCAATGCGACAACCTCCGTAGTCTATGCGGCAGAGGCCAACAGCGAAGCCTGCATACGCATATAGACATACTTATATTAGACTCCTGCGATATTGTTTGATCCTCTGTTCGGCTTTTCTTTGTGAACACCAAACCGAGCATCAGGGGCTACTGTCTATGCGGTAATATTTTTCCCCATATTTCTAAAACTTACCTCAAAGCCTGTTAGAAGGCTGGCACAGGCTTCAGTCAGTTCGCTCTTGGCGGACTGAACCTTCTGGACCACCGCACTCATAATAGTGCGGTGCTCTTCGTCGATGGAAGCGCTGCGAAGCGCTCCCAGCAGATTGTCCAGTGCCTCTGGATGGGAAGAGGTCACCGGCACAGGCCTCTTGCCCCTCTTGGAAGGAGGCCGCCTGCCCGAGTCCGGAACCACTGGAGGTTCCGGCGCGGTGTTCGGCTGAGGGCCGAACTCGGAGCCCTTGGGGGCTTTGTTCCCTCTGCTCCCGGAGTCCGGAAGGTCGCCTTGAGGCGCCTCCGGGACTGTCTCCCCTTGACCCGGTGCCTCTTGAGACAACACCTCGGCATTGTCCGTAGGGCAAGGGGAGGTGGTGGTCGGAAGTGGATCGCTATCCATATCCGACGAGTCCAGGGAGCCGTCCGACGAGGATACGTTGATACGGGCTCGGGACGGTCTGCATAATCACGATTCGGCATTAGGAGAAGCAGTGCGACAAAGGAATGCTATGAGTTACTCTGGTATCCGAATACTTACGACTTCGCCAGGGGCTTGGCCCTGGGCAGCCACTCGTCTTCACCTTCGACGGTGGTGGTAGAACTGTCCGGAAGGAGAGTCCTTCCCTTCTTGGACCCTTCGGCCCCCCAGTTGGGGCGGCCTTCCTTTTCTTGTCTCCCCGACTGGAAGGGGAGTTTCTTCATCTTCCTCCTCGTCTTCGTGGGAGGAGTGCACCGAGGAGTCCTCGGACGATGAGTCCGACATCACCTAGCGATGGGAACTCTTTGGGGTTCCCTTGGCCTTCTTGGTCTTCTCTGGCACCTTGTAAGGAGCCGGAGTTAGCATCTTCGTCAGGAGAGCGTCTGCTGGGCCTACGGGCAATGGAGCCGGACAGTCGATCTGTCCGGCCGTCTCCTGCCATTCCTGTCAAAGGTACGGGAGCTTAGATCCCGCATAGAGTCAAACTATGAAATACAAGTATCCTTTAAGAGGTAAAAAAGCTTACCGCGCAGGCTTGGCGCTTCACGCAGAATCCGCGATCCTCGGTAGTGGGAGGGGGAACCTCGGCACCCTTGAATAGCACCTTCCAGGCATCCTCGTGTGTTGTGTCGAAGAGCCTGTTTAGAGTTTGGTGCTAGGCCGGGTCGAACTCCCACAAGTTGAAAGCCCATTGTTGACACGGGAGGATCCGGCTGATGAGCATGACCTGGACTACGTTGACGAGCTTGAGCTTCTTGCTCACCATGTTTTGGATACATGTTTGGAGTCTGGTCAGCTCTCCCGAACTACCCCAGGACAGGCCCTTCTCTTGCCAGGAGGTGAGCCACGTGGGGATGCCAGATCGGAACATGAGCCCCCGGACGAATGGGTGGAGAGGGAATCCTAGTCCGCGGAGGAAATGGGTAAGGAACACTACCCTCTCGTGGGGCCTGGGGGTGGGGATGAGCTGCCCCTCATCTGGGAGCCGGCGCGCGATGTCGTCGGGCAGGTATCCGGCTCTCCTCAGCTTCTTGATTTGTCCCTCCGTGACGGAGGAGACCATCCACCTGCCTCCCGCTCCGGACATGGTTGGGGAAGGTTGAGGTGGGAAATGCGGACTTGGGCGCTGGAGCTCGAGTGCGCAAGAGAGGATGAGCAAGGAGGAAGAAGGCGTGGGTAGAAAAAGGTTAAACCCTGTCCCTTTATAAAGGGCGGCCGAAACTATGCGCCCCCACTAGCCTAGTAAAACTCGCTTATCCCACAAGTGCCGTAATTGTTGGCGCGGTTGGGTTACCCACGCCCGTATTGATGAGAATCCTGTAATAAGGAGGACACGATCTCTGCTTTGACAAGATGTGTCAAAAACTGCCTCGCGTTATGTGCGGGGCTAGTTAAAGGAAACAGTTCGAATAATCACCGGGCCATGGCATAATGTCGTATTGCCCAAAAAAGTTAGCAAATTAGATTTGTGGAAATATTATTCTCTCTATGGTGGTATGTGGAACTTATTTTGCAGCGTCGGACACTATCCTTGTATTCAAATTCTTCCATGGTATATCCGGAGGAGGAACCCGCCTTGCAATGCCGAAGACAACACTGCGTGCCAGACTCATCGTCATTGAAGCCTGGTTCAGGGGCTACTGTGGGAGTCCTGGATTAGGGGTCTCCGGACAGCCGGACTATATCCTTTGGCCGGACTGTTGGACTATGAAGATACAAGATTGAAGACTTCGTCCTGTGTCCGGATGGGACTCTACTTGGCGTGGAAGGCAAGCTAGGCAATACGGATATGGATATCTCCTCCTTTGTAAATGACCTTGTGTAACCCTAACCCTCTCCGGTGTCCATATAAACCAGAGGGTTTTAGTTCGTAGGACAACATACAATCATACCATAGGCTAGCTTCTAGGGTTTAGCCTCTCTGATCTCATGGTAGGTCAACTCTTGTAATACCCATATCATCAAGAATAAATCAAGTAGGACATAGGGTTTTACCTCCATCAAGAGGGCCCGAACCTGGGTAAAACATCGTGTCCCCTACCTCCTGTTACCATCCGCCTTAGACGCACAGTTCGGGACCCCCTACCCGAGATCCGCCGGTTTTGACACTGACACTAGGGATCAAACCCTAACAAAACTAACTCGATTACATGGTAAATCTCATCCAACCCATCACCGTCCAGCAAGCCTACGATGAGATTACTCACGCACGGCGGTAAGCATGATCAAATTAGTGATGGAGGAAGGTTGATGATGACGATGGCGATGGATACCCCTCTCTGGAGACCCGAACGGACTCTAGATCAGCCCTCCTGATGAGGATTAGGTCTAGGCGGCGGCTCCGTATCGTAAAACACAATGAATCCTTCTCTCTGATTTTTCTTCTCCCCAAACGTGAATATATAGAGTTGGAGTTGAGGTCGGTGGAGTCCCAGGGGGCCCACGAGGCTGGGGGGCGCGCCCCAGGAGGGCGCCCTGCACCCTTGTGGATAGGGTGTGGGCCCCCTGATGCTGATTCTTTCGCTAGTATTTTTTATTAATTCCAAAACGTGTCTCCGTGGATTTTCAGGTCATTCCGAGAAATTTTATTTCTGCACAAAAATAACACCATGGCAATTCTGCTGAAAACAACATCAGCCCGGGTTAGTTCCATTCAAATCATGCAAGTCAGAGTCCAAAACAAGGGCAAAAGTGTTTGGAAAAGTATATACGTTGGAGACGTATCACACGCCCAACCCTTCTAGTACTACTTGATAGGTGCATGTGGAGCACTTGCATGTTGAAAAGCATGCCTTATGATGAGAATCGAATATGATAGATCCGCACTAAAGCCAATATAGATATCATATACACTCATTTTTGCAAGAACAAAATAGAAAACCCAAAAATTGGGTGCACCATCATTCTTTAGCATATAATGACATAAAGGTCTAAAATACCCATATAAGTAACAAATAAACATCCAACACTAGTGCAGGGACGTCCTATGCAAACGGTTTTTACCCCCTTTCGGTGACACAATTTTAAACCGCCGCCTTGATAATGTGGGCGATAGGGGGGCCCATCCCACACGACCCAGATAAATCGGCAGCGATAGCTTCATCGCTCACACACTTGGAGCAAAAGATCTCGTGTGCAATTGGGTGAGCTATCACAAACAATTGTGCGGGGCAAATCATGTGACATGTGCTTAGAATCCAACACAACGAATTTCGAACAAAAATTTTCGTTAGTATGGTGCATCACACACAATTTTGTGCATAAACTCATCTGTGATAGGGGCGACAAACATGTTTTTGTGTATATCATTTACGTTATTCAAGTACATCACAGTCATGCCTAGCTAGAAGAAACTATATGGCATAATGTTGCCCATCACGCACACTTTTCCCATGGAAATGTTTGCTCAAGGTGGCCTAACACAAACGGTTGTCTGAAACGTCATGTGTGTTTATTCATTGATCTCACATGTGTATTTTCTAGATATTTTGGGGGTTATCTGAGGTCATCGCTCAAAAAGTTATATGAGTACCCGTCTGCAGTATAAAACCCCAATAAGTAGGCTAATTGGCCTATTATTTTTTCTCCATTTAGTAATAAAATTGACATTTCATATCAAACATACAATATATTTCATATTCATATAACGACAACCAGGATTTTCATAATTGAAATGCATCTAAGTACACAATCACATAGCTACTTCAGCACTCAGTTACACACTACAGCAGGATGCTGCTAACGCGACAGTACAATCAGAGACCCTTCGACAAAACTGTGTGCGATGCAATAATCGCAAACAGTGGTGTAAAAAACCCGTCAAAAAATGTGCAAAATATTTGCAATGATGAATGCATCAAACACGATTCGGATTTTAGTTGCGTGTGTGATGCAGGGCATACGGTTCAGTTCAATTAACTGTTTCTGATGAGGAGGAACAAAAGAAACGGGTAGCCAGATGAAGGTGTATGTGATATACAACATATGGTTCACTTGGATGAACTGTTTGTGATTAGGCAACACAAAAGAAACGGTCAGCCAGATCAAGGTGTGTGCGCTATATGACATGCGGTTCACTCGGCCTTGTCCTGAGTGTGTGACCTATGTGGCAACCGTTCGCTCCCCACTAGCCTCTTCTTGTACCGTGGCAACCGTCCACTTCCTCTTCGCCTTTCCCTCTCGATTTGGAACTGATGTCGCATGCTCTTCCTCCCTCCATTTTCCTTCACCCTTCCTTCTACCATTCTTCGATCGTCTTCTCCATAGAGGGAACGGGCCGGAAATGACCCCGTTATTCTTGCCCCGATCTGAAAGATGACGTGGTGGAGGAACTCATTGATTGGTGCGACGTCATCACCTCGGCTAGCACGATAGGTTCGTTCTAGTACATTCTCGACTCAACAAATAACATCATTGCAAAGAACCCAAGGGTTCAAGAGCGGTTTGATCTCCCCTATCTTCTTTGCCATGACACTAGTCGCCGGCGTGGGGACGATGGAAGCGTCGCCTTGTGCAAGTTGATGTCGCTTGATAATGATACGTGTGATGTTCTGATGCCATCGCTTGAGGGTAAGGCTTGGGCAGGCGCAAATGGAGATTGGGTTGTTTATATTGAGTATAACTGCGAGTGGGAACTTGTGAATTGCTACCTCTTGAGCACTGCGTTAATTTTCCCTTGAAGAGGAAAGGGTGATGCAGCAAAGTAGCGTAAGTATTTCCCTCAGTTTTTGAGAACCAAGGTATCAATCCAGTAGGAGGCTACGTGCGAGTCCCTCGCACCTGCACCAAACAAATAAACGAGAGTGAGATATGATAGATATGATAAGATAATATTTGTGGTATTTTTAGGATAAAGATGCAAAGTAAAATAAAGCAATGAAAATAACTAAGTATTGGAAGATTAATATGATGAAGATAGACCCAGGGGCCATAGGTTTCACTAGTGGCTTCTCTCAAGAGCATAGTTATTTTAAGGTGGGTGAACAAATTACTGTTGAGAAATTGACAGAATTGAGCATAGTTATGAGAATATCTAGGTATGATCATGTATATAGGCATCACGTCCGAGACAAGTAGACCGACTCCTGCATGCATCTACTACTATTACTCCACACATCGACCGCTATCCAGCATGCATCTAGAGTATTTAGTTCATAAGAACGGAGTAACACCTTAAGCAAGATGACATGATGTAGAGGGATAAACTCATGCAATATGATGAAAACCCCATCTTGTTATCCTCGATGGCAACAATATAATACGTGCCTTGCTGCCCCTACTGTCACTGGGAAAGGACACCGCAAGATTGAAGCCAAAGCTAAGCACTTCTCCCATTGCAAGAAAGATCAATCTACTAGGCCAAACCAAACTGATAATTCAAAGAGACTTGCAAAGATAACCAATCATACATAAAAGAATTCAGAGAAGATTCAAATATTGTTCATAGATAAACTTGATCATAAACCCATAGTTCATCGGTCTCAACAAACACACCGCAAAAGAGGATTACATCGAATAGATCTCCACAAGAGAGGGGGAGAACTTTGTATTGAGATCCAAAAAGAGAGAAGAAGCCATCTAGCTAATAACTATGGACCCGAAGGTCTGAGGTAAACTACTCACACATCATCGGAGAGGCTATGGTGTTGATGTAGAAGCCCTCCGTGATCGATGCCCTCTCCGGCGGAGCTCCGGAACAGGCCCCAAGATGGGATCTCGTGGATACCGAAATTTACGGTGGTGGAATTAAGGTTTTGGCGTATCTGATCATTTTGGGGTACGTAGGTATATATAGGAGGAAGAAGTACGTTAGTGGAGCAACATGGGGCCCACGAGGGTGGAGGGTGCGCCTAGGGGGGGGGGGGGGGTAGGCGCGCCCCTACCTCGTGGCTTCCCTATTGGTTGCTTGATGTAGGGTCCAAGTCTCCTGGATCTTGTTCGTTCCAAAAATCACGTTCCCGAAGGTTTCATTCCGTTTGGACTCCGTTTGATATTCCTTTTCTTTGAAACCCTAAAATAGGCAAAAAACATCAATTCTGGGCTGGGCCTCCGGTTAGTAGGTTAGTCCCAAAAATAATATAAAAGTGGATAATAAAGCCCAATAATGTCCAAAACAGAAGATAATATAAGATGGAGCAATCAAAAATTATAGATACGTTGGAGACGTATCATGAATGTGTACACTCGTCACCTGGTTCCACTCCCAAAAATCACAGACTGCCCTGAGGTTGAGCACACAGATGATCTACGTATGTTCAAATATGATCATGGTGACTGTCCTCTATGGAATATAGCAATTTTTCGAGTTCCCAATTGCTCTTGGGATTACAAGAACAATGAAGTTGTTTCTATCTTCGACAAGCTTGTTGCCGTCCTTAGTTCCACGCCTCGATGGATATTGGTCAAAAGTCAATTTTTGTACACGGATGAGTACTGTGATGCAATTCAACACGAGGGTCTTGTGTTTGCTGCCACCACTCGTGACACTGTTTTTGCATGGAATCCTTATGGTTTTGGTACGTTTGTCTTCCACTGTAATTATAATTGTTTCATCCACATGCATGTGGGTTAGCTAGTTTCCCTTTACTAATTATCCTTCTTGTCTTTCCAAGGTCCTGTGAACATTCCACCACCTATACTTGAAATTTTTTATCACCAAGGGGGAGGTGAAGATGGTGATGATCACGAGCATGGGGATGAGCAGGACCTATATACTCAGTGGCACCTGTCAACTTATCTTGATGGATCACCTCTTCTTGTATGTATACATGGCACTACTGATATTACTAATGAAGCAGGTGTTGTCTCCCATGGTCGTAGTCTCCTGACCTATTCCAACATCTGTTGCAGGTTATTCGGGATGGATACTACTGTACTAGCGCCAACACCTTCTCCCTGGTTTAGTATTGATAGTCATAGTCTTGGAGAAAACTCGCTCTTCTTTGGACAAAACTATCCAATGATGGTGAAAGGCGATCCAGCTACTGTTGACACAACGTTACTACCATTTATGAGAAGCAACTGTATCTATACCTTGGACATTGCTATGGTTCCCTACCCTAGCTACCACAATATGTGTCCTGGTATAGGTCGCTTCAGCCTGGACGATCAGTCCTGCGTTGGTCTCGAGATTAACAATAGCTGACCCTTCCCAGAGAATCAGTTATGGTTCAAAGCAAGCGTTTCCAATGCCGATGATTGGTTGAGCTGAAGTTCATTTCATCGCTTTGTTATTTGTTGTGTGATAAAAACTTTAGTATTTACTAGAATGTCTTGTTGGAAATAATCTATAATCCAACATGTATCCTCGTTGTCGTTGTGTGTTGATCACTTGTTGTATGTAATGGATGGTACATTTGCATATGCATCCAGTCAACTTACGCCTGCTCGCCTGGCACACGGGTCGCGTGGCGGCACTTATATTATTTTTCTATTTGGATAATTAATGCTGCCGCTTTATTTCTTAACCGAAGCATGGCACGTATCCATTGTTGGTCTAACGCTCACGGTTAGAATAAATGATCCGTTTGGGATATTGGTTCTCAATTATTAATAATCTTCCGTCTGTAATTAGATAAAGATTACATCAAAACTGGTGTCAAATTTGACAAAAAAGTACAATGCCACTTTGTATTGGTGCCCATATGAAAAGTGCTAGTGATTTTAGTTGCAAAAATTAGATAGTGCTAGTGATTTTTAGCTGCATATTTTGAAAAATTGTGGTGTTACAAGGTTAACAAATGGCAATGTTACTAGATCAACAAATGTCATTCTTTCTAGTTTGACAAATGGCAACATACCCAATATGACAGATGCAAATCTTACCCAATTGTTTATACGTGGTTGCACACGGGTCATCCAAAACAACCGTTTGTGTTGAAGGCATGCACAAATCCCGCGCTGCGAATCTTCCCTTGACTTAAGGGGGACAGACCATAGCTCTCACTTTGCATACGGGTGTTCTATCTAAAACGTTTGTGATCAAGAGCTGCACAAATCCTACTCGGCACATTTTCCCTTGGCTTCCTGGGAAAGCTGTTGGTTTGCATATGGGTGTTCTAACTAAAACGTTTGCGATGAGTGTTTTATATTTAAAAACCATTGATGTTATTTTCAAAAGAAAATCATTTGATAAGTCTGTACATTAAGAGACAATAACACAAGTTCGTTCAAACCATATCTTTCATTCAGTCACACTGTGAATTTATATTCATATGACTGAGAATTCAAGATGCAATATTAAACCCCAAAAAAACTATTTCCGGTGGCGGCAGAGGCGGCGTGCCGCTTCGTCGTTGTCGTCCTCTGGGCCACCACTGTTGAAGTCTTCAAGGTAGTACAGAATGTTCTTCACTAGTAAATCAAACATCATGTCTTCGCGCGATCGACGGGCGGGGTGCGGGAGGATGACAACTGGTGCCGCTGAGAGGTAGCGGCGACGGTGGCGTCCCATGGAACTGAGGTGGGTGCACGCACGGGCACGGGCGCGGCGGGTGCAGCCAAACACACGGCGATCGGCACCATAGGGGGTGGAGGGGCGTGCACGGGCACAAGCGTTGGCATGTACACGAGCTCACGCGGGTCCACGGAGACCTCGCTGACGCCCGCAGCTTCCAGCTCCATGATAGTGCTCGGCGACCAGCCCGTCAATGCTACGAGAATGGTCGCGGGCACGGGCATGGGGATGGGAGCTGGGACGGGAGCGGGGGCAGCAACCACCGCGTCCAGCTCGTTCTGGGACATGTCCATGAGGCCCCATTCCTCCTTATTTTCTATCTCCTCTGGCTTGGAATCGACTTCACCAAACTTGAGGACTAGTGGCAGATGATCATTCTGCGCCATGGCGTTGGTGGGGGTCAGCAGGAGGGAGGGCAATGGGAGGTGAACAGTAAGGCTGACCGTATTAAATAGCGGCTCGGGCGCCATTAATGGAGAGGAAGGCGGGCGGCCATGGAAGTCAAAGGCCCGCTTCCCAATGAGCCTGCGCAGTGTACAACTCACACGCTTTCCGATGAGCCTGCGCATTGGAGGACAGCTTGCACGCCTCTCGGTCAGCTTGCGCACCGGACTCCGCTCGCACGCCTCCGGTTCAGTCAAGCAACTATCCACACGACACCTCCTATAGCCATTAAAACCAAGACACGTGGCGTCACGTGAATGGTTAACAAAACCCACACGATTTGAATTATACAAACATTTGAGATATTAAAGTGGCAGCTATTTTTTCAAAATGCCTTTGTTGCCTGTTATTCGAGTGCGCCTTTTCTCAAAATGGACACGAAAAATACCACAACATGTCGGGTGCCATTTCATGATAGCATGCCAAGTTTCATGAGTTTCAGACGAGTTTTTATTTACTAGAATTAAAAGACAAAGTATCTCGATGTTTTGCCAGCAATCAACAGTGCCTTGGTGTTTGACATTCATTCCCATTTCTTGCACGGGACATAAGCATGCACCCAAGGACACAGATTTGATTTTTCAACCAATTTATATGCACTGGAGCATGTGCATGTAGTTCAACTTTGAATTATGCACATAAAATGCCTAGAAAACTCAGTTAATGTATAAAATGTGGCAACAGATGTCCTTTCGTTCCGAAAGGTGGCACGTTCCCTACCGAAACCATCAGGCTTGTTGTGAGAAACTTATACCCAAACCTACCCCAAATGGGACAAATTTTTTACCACAACATGTTGATGTCGCTCCATGATAGCATGCCAATTTTCATGAATTTCAGACGAGTTTTGGATTTACTAGAATTTAAAAACAAAATATCTCAACGTTTTGCCGGCAATCAACAGTGCCGTGGTGTTTGAAATTCATTCCCATTTCATGCATGGGACCTCGGCATGCACCCAAGGACACATATTTGATTTTTCAACCAACTTATATGCACTGGAGCATGTGCATGTAGTTCAAATTTGAATTATGCACATAAAATGCCTAGAAAACCCACTTAATGTTTAAAAATGTCCAAACGAACCCCAAAAAATTCCAAAAATTAAGACAACACTCCTGTTGTTCTATATTGACACTAGAGAAAAAAATTGAAATCAAGAAGAGGCAACGGCTATCGTTTCGTCCCAAAGGTGAAACGTTCCCTACCGAAACCATGAGGCTTGTTGTGAGCAGCTTATACCCAAACCTGCCCCAATGGGACAAAAAATTTACCACGGGATGTTGGTGCCGCTCCATGATAGCATGCCAACTTTTATGAATTTCAGACGAGTTTTGGATTTACTAGAATTTAAAAACCAGGTATCTCAATGTTTGCGGCCGAGCGACATGATATCATGTCAAATTCGAATTATGCACATGAATTCCAACAAGTGTTGTGTCAATTTTTGGGAATTTTCGACGTTCGCTTAGGACATTTTTATACATTAATTAGTTTTCTATGCATTCATGTGCATAATTCGAATTTGAACTACATGCACATGCTCCAGTGCATATAAATTGGTTCAAAAGAAAAATCCCAAAAATTGACACAACACTCGTGTTGTGCTATGTTGACACGAGAAAGAAATTGAAAGTAAGAAGAGTTAACAGATATCGATTCATCCCCCAAGGTGGCACGTTCCCTACCAAAGCCACCAGGCTTGTTGTGAGAGAAGCTCTGGTTTGTGAGAAGCTTATGCCCAAACATGCCCCAAACGGGACAATATTTTTACTACGGCATGTCGATGCCATTCGATGATATCATGTCAAGTTTCTTGAATTTTAGATGAGTTTTCGATTTACCAGAATTTTAAAACCCGAGTTTTCGATTTACTAGAATTTTAGAACCATGTATCTCAATGTTAGTGGCTGAGCGATAGTGTCAAGGTGTTTGACATTCATTCTCATTTCTTGCATGTGACCTAAGCTTGGAACCAAGGACAAACATTTGATTTTGCAACCCATTTTTATGGAATGAAGCATGTGCATGTAGTTCAATTTTGAATTATGCACATAAATGCCTAGAAAACTCAGTTAACATATAAAAATGTCCAAACGATCCCCGAAATTCATCCCCATTTCTTGCATGAGACATAAGTATAAACCCATGGACACATATATATGATTCTACAACCCATGTTGTTGCACCGGAGCATGTGCATGTAGTTTAATTTTGAATTGTGCATTTGAAATGGCCATAAAACCAATTTAATGTATAAAATGTCCAAACGAACCCTGAATAATTCTAATTTCTTTTACGACACACATATAGTTGCATGTTCACTGCAGATGAAAGTTCTAGCAATTCAAACACCATCCATTGCCGCTGTGACCCCATTATGTAATTCAAATCAAGATGAAAAATCATGTAGATCCCACACAGTTTATTATCACCAACCGTGTGAGATGCAGTACAAAATATCCTTGAGCACTGTCTGATGACACTTTACGCGCCAGTTTTTTCGCTGAAGTGATTCAAAATTTTCAGCTTCCGTGGAAATATCTACCTCCCCACCCCTCCCCCTTACCAAAAGCCACATTTCCCCTGTTTCTGCCTTCCTTTCCAAGTTAAAACCTTCACTCCTTGCTTGCACCGCCGCTTCCTCGCAGGTGGCCCTCCTTCATGCTGCTCGGCCTCGCCAATCCACACAGGTAATCCACACCCAACCCATCCTCCTCCTCCTTCCACATCCCACATGCCTCGACCACCGACGCGACACCTTCCACCAAAATCACCGACCCCTCCACCAAATAAGTGCTACCCTAAGACATGGTGCACGCAGTATAGCCAGGATCTCAAGGAGCATTTGGCTGCGGAGAAGCAAATCGTGGCCGCACGCGCGGGTGAGGTCGCGATGGCTGCCATTCATGCCGACCCCCAGATCTTGGAGGAGCACCTTGCCACCGAGGCCACTGTCGACGCCTCATGCGCCAACGCCGCGATGCGGTTGGCTGCTTCAAACGACAGTTCGTGGCATTTTCTCGAGGCCACCCTTGGTGCCTTCGACGAAGACTACAAGGTGTTTTCTCAACGTGCATGTGCTTACCTCATCTCGAGAGCCAGCAGGGTGGTGCTCGGAGCGGCTCAGGCAAGTCACCACTATGAAAAGGGCACCCACGATGCAGAGGCCTCGCCCTCTTCCGTGTCCAAGGAGCCAATCGTCATCGATATCTCCGAGAATAAGGAGTAGCTTGTCTTATTAGCTCACTATAAGGACCCATGTTCAGTTTGCTAGCTACTGCCTTTCCTTAACAAATTCTAGTGAATTGTGCTATCTACTTTTACCATGCAATTTGTTACTCTAGTGTATATGTTCTATTTGTCATGCAATGTGGTGCTCACTTATTAACTGTTGGTTAATTAGTTGTCGTGTTCAGTTAACTGTTTTGTTCAATTCTGCAAATGTGATGTTCAACTCTTCAAGGTGCAGTTTTGTATTGTCTTCCATGTGAGAAATAAATTGAATTTTTCTTTACAAAATAAACAAGAAACAAATACAATCGCTATATTTCCAAGTTGTCAAGCATGCTTGGTTTGGTTAACTATCTGATCTTCTAGTAATTTATACATTGTGCAATGTGGTGCTCAGTTAACGTTTGGTTCATTTGTTGTGGTGTTTAGTTAACTGTTTGGTTCAATTCTGCAATCCGATGTTCAATTGTTGTGGGTGCATTCTATTATTGTATACCATGAGAAATAAATCAAATTTGGTTGTACTAAATACATGAGAAACAAATACAATTGCTATATTTCCAAGTTGTTAAGCATGCTTGGTTTGGTTAACTATCTGATCTTCTATTAGGAGTATGTTATATTGTGCAACGTGGTGCTCAGTTAACGTTTGGTTCATTTGTTGTGGTGTTTAGTTAACTTCTTGGTTCAATTTTGTAATGCAATGTTCAGTTGTTGTGCTTGCATTCTGTTATTGTATACCATGTGCGAAGTAAATCAAATTTGGCTATACTAAATACATGAGAAACAAATACAATTTCTATATTTGCAAGTTGTTAAGAATGGTTGGTTCGGTTAACTGTCACATCTTCTATTAGGAGTATGTTATATTGTGCAATGCAGTGCTCAGTTAACGTTTGGTTCATTTGTTGTGGTGTTTAGTTAACTACTTGGTTCAATAACGCAATGCGATGTTCAATTGTTGTGGGTTCATTCTATTATTGTATACCATGTGAGCAATACATCTAATTTGGCTATACTAAATACATGAGAAACAAATACAATTGCTATATTTCCAAGTTATTAAGCATGCTTGTTTTGGTTAACTGACTGGTCTTCTATTAGGAGTATGTTATATTGTGCAATGTGGTGCTCAGTTAACGTTTGGTTCATTTGTTGTGGTGTTTAGTTAACTGCTCGATTCAATTCTGCAATGCGATGTTCAATTTTTGTGGGTGCATTCTGTTATTGTATACCATGTGAGAAATAAATCGAATTTGGCTATACTAAATACATGAGAAACAAAGACAATTGCTATATTTATGAGTTGTTAAGCATGGTTGGTTTGGTTAATTGTCTGATCTTTTATTAGGAGTATGTTATATTGTGCAATGTGGTGCTCAGTTAATGTTTGGTTCATTTGTTGTGGTGTTTAGTTAACTGCTTGGTTCAATTCCGCAATGCAATGTCCAATTGTCGTGGGTAGAATTTTGTATTATTGTGCATGTGAGGAATAAATCAAATTTGGCTGCACTTAATCATGTTTGGTTTGGATAATGGGTTTTCCATGTGGCTTGAATTAATCTGATGAATCTGCAATGTGCTTATTTTTCATCAATATATTTTACCGATAGAACGCAAACCCTTACTTAACCTGATAACTAACTACCTTATATGTGTTGCAGGGAAACAATGGGAAGCACTGAGGTTTATGATAACCCACAAGTATAGGGGATCGCAACAGTTTTCAAGGGTAGAGTATTCAACCCAAATTTATAGATTCGACACAAGGGGAGCCAAAGAATATTTAAAGGTATTAGCAGCTGTGTTTTCAATTCAACCACACCTGGAGATTAATTATCTGCAGCAACATGATCAGTAGGAAAGTAATATGATAGTTTTGACAGTAGTGACAGCAGTAACAGTAATGGTAACAGTGATAGCAGTTTTGTAGCAAGTGTAACAGTAATGATAACAGTAGTAACTTAGCAAGAACAATATACTCCCTCTGTTACGAAATATAAGTTTTTTAGACATTTCAAATGGACTAAAACATACGGATGTATGTAGACATATTTTAGATTGTAGATTCGCTCATTTTGCTCCGTATGTAGTCACCTATTGAAATCTCTAGAGAGACTTATATTTGGGAACAGAGGGAGTAGGATAAATTCGTAGGCATTGAATCGGTGACTTGTTGGATGATATTCATCATGAGACAGTTATAACCAAGGGCGATACGGCACTAGCTCCAGTTCGTCAATATAATGTAGGCATGTATTCCGTAAGTAGTCATACGTGCTTATGGAAAGAACTTGCTTGACATATTTTGTCCTACCCTCCCGTGGCAGCGGGGTCCATATTGGAAACTAAGGGATATTAAGGCCTCCTTTTAATAGAGAACCGGAACAAAGCATTAACACATAGTGAATACACGAACTCCTCAAACTACGGTCATCATCGGGAGAAGTCCCGGTTTCTGTCACTCCGGGGTTGCCGGATCATAACACGTAGTAGGTGACTATAACTTGCAAGATCAGATCTAGAACATGGATATAATGGTGATAACATAAACAGTTCAGATCTAAAATCATGGCACCCGGGCCCAAAGTGACAAGCATTAAGCATGACAAAGTCATAGCAACATCAATCTTAGAACATAGTGGATACTAGGGATCAAGCACTAACAAAACTAACTTGATTACATGATGAATCTCATCCAACTCCTCACCGACCAGCGAGCCTACGAAGGAATTACTCACTCCCGATGGGGATCATCATGGAATTGGCGATGGAAAAGGGTTGGTGATGACGAAGAATGAAGATCCCCCTCTCCCGAGCCCCAAACGGACTCCAGATCTGGCCTCCCGATGAAGAACACGAGGTGACGATGGCTTCATCTCGTGGATCGCGATAATTCTTTCTCCCTATTTTTTTCAGGAAAAATAGGGTTTTATAGCGTTGGTTTCAGGGTCTGCGGGGACACTAGGTGGGGACAACCAACCTGGGTGCGCTAGGAGAGGGGGCGCGCCCTGGTGGGTTGTGCCCACCAGGTGCCCCTGTCCGGTAGGTCTTGAATCCAGAAATTCTTGTTTATTGTATAAAAATGCCTCGCAAAGTTTCGTTCCATTCCATTCCAAGAACTTTTATTTCTGCACAAAAACAACACCATGGTAGTTCTGCTGAAAACAACATTAGTCCGGGCTTAGTTTCATTCAAATCATGCAAATTAGAGTCCAAAACAAGAGGAAATGCATTAGGAAAAGCAGATACGTTGGAGCGTATCAACTCCCCCAAGCTTAAACCTTTGCTTGTCCTCAAGCAATTCAGTTGATAAACTAAAAGTGAAAAAGAAACACTTTTACGAACTCTTTCGCTCTTGTTTGCATAAATAAGCTCATATCAATGACATAATCAGCTAGCGAGCAAATAATAAGATATCTCAAATGGCAACACATTGTCAAAACAACCATGATATAATGTGATAATAGTGGTATCTCGCTAGCCCTTTCTGTGACTGCAAAACATAAATGCAGAGCACCTCCAAAGTCCAAGCAGCGACTAGTCATTGTAATTCATGGTAGAAAAGATCTAGTCATGATGCACCCAACATTAGCTACACACAATGAATATGTCATGACAGCTATGCTCTCAGGTTCTGGCACTTGTTTTAGTAGGTGATGACACACCATAAAAGTAAATAGATAGTCCCTTCGCAGAGGGAAGCAATGATTTGCAGAGGTGCCAGAGCTCAAGTTTGAAAATAGAGGTAAATGATACTTTGAGACATGCACCCTTCTCATTTACTTCCCAACCATCAGTTATCAATATCCTCCATGCTAAGCATGCTAGTGGCGGTTCCCAAGCGATAAAAGTAAAGGTTTACTCCCCCTCCACCAACAATCACATTCCATGGCTTGTCCGAAACAACAGTGCTGTCCAAACCAACAACAGTCCTGGGGGAGTTTTGTTTAATTATTTGCATTTTTAAGTTCGGGACTAGGAATCCCTATTACCGCCCTTTTCTGTGTGATGGCGAGTGAATAAACACTTGACCTTAGAATAACCCGCTTAGCATGGAAGATACCGACCACCTCCCGTCGTTCCATGAACGATCCAGGCACAGAAAAGTATATTTTTTAGAAGTTTTTAGAGGTGGCACATGCAAATTTACTTAGGACGGCAGGGTAATACCGCATATAGGTAGGTATGGTGGACTCATCTGGAATAACTTTTGGGTTCAAGGTTTTTGATGTACAAGCAGATTCCCCACTTAGTATAGGCGAATGCTAGCAATTAGATTGAGAAGCGGCCAGCTAGAGAGCAACTACAATCATGAACATGCATTATGCATAAGTAACATTGGGCACTAGCATGAGGAGGATATGAACACCATGAACATAAATATCATAGAGTCTATGTTGGTTTTGATTCAACTACATGCATGAACATGTCCCAATTCAAGCCACTCGAACATCCAGAGGAGGATACCATACCATCATACTACATCACAATCATTTTAACGCAATGTTGATATCCAAGATAAATCATTATCCACTCCCAGCTACTTATGCATGGCATGAGAAACTATAATCTCTAATTGTCATTGCAAACATGTTTAATCATAATTGGCTGAATCATGGATACTAGGTTAAACATATTTACACAAACAGAACAAGTCGATTTCATACCAGTTTCTCTCTGCCACGGCCACTTCATCGGATATCGTCATTATTGCCTTTCACTTGCACGACTGAATGATATGAAAATAATAATAGTGCAAGAGTGCTGTGGACTAAGCTGGAATCTGCAAACATTTTATACAACAGGAGAAGACAAGGCAAAATGTGCTCTTTATTAGATCAACATTTATTCATATGAGAGCCACTCAACATTTTCATTGTGGTCTTCTCCTTGGTGCAACTCAAATAAAAAGAAAAGAAATTCAGAGAAACACACTGAAATATTTTTGGAGTTTTTGGTTTTCTTGAACAAGCAAATAAAAGGGAAAAACAAAAACAAGAAAAACTATTTACACGGGAAAGCTCCCAACAAGCAAAAGAAGAACAAAGAAATCTTTTTGGGTTTTCTTTTTAATATTAATATTACAACTAAACACGCATAGAAAGTAAACTAACTACAACTAATTTTTTGGTTTTTCTAAAGTTTTTCAAACACGCAAGAAAGCAAGAAAAAAAATCTAAACATGGATGATACAATGAAAAAGTGTGAACACCGACAAATGAAAATAAGTGGACATGAATGCAATGTTGGTGAGAAACACGTACTCCCCCAAGCTTAGGATTTTGGCCTAACTTGGTAGTCGATCAGAAGCCTGGATAGTAGTTGGGATACCGAGGAGCGGGCATCCACTGCTGAGGCTCCTCCTCTGCCTCTACAGCAGCCAGAGCGTTCCGGTAGGCGATGATGTCCGTAGGCATAATCCTATATCCGCCCCTGGCAACATAATCAAACAAAGTAGGAGAAGGCAATGGAATAATATCATGAGTTATGACGCTGAAAACTAGGTTATATGGAACATGGATGTTAGGAGACTCTTTATCAGTGAAATGGTGGTGATCCATGGCTGCGCGGTCTTGGTAAACTCTGGTCAGTGGATAATCATCATGGCGTATCTCAACATTAAAGTGAGCTGCCAAACGTGATGCAAAAATCCCACCATGTATTTTACCCTTGGATTTATTAATATGGAGGTGACGTGCCACAATAGCTCCCAAGCTATAAGTGTTGTCGCCCTCTAGTGCACGACATAAAACAACAAAGTCTGGTGCGCTGAGCGCACCCACTTTTTCCCTAGCAAGCAAACACTTAGCGATAAATAAAGCAAAATAATGCACTTCAGGAAAGTGTATGGTAGTGGCAGTGACGGCCGACACCCTTCTCTCATCTCCCACTATCAAAGTACGATAAAAGGCCTCAAACTCTGCCGGTCCTAGGCTCGGCTAAGATCCCATCAGCAGGGATCATGCATATGTTACAAAATTCAGTAAGTGGTATTTGATGGTTTTAGCATATAAATCAAAACTCACTTCAGGAGGATTATTCCTAGGTAGGAAGGTAAAGCTTTGAACAAAGATGTTTGTGAGGATTTGGTGCTGTTCACACTCATCTATGATGAAGTCAGTGAGGCCGGCATTAGCAGCATGTTGTGTGAACTCCAGAAGGATTCTAGCCTCTTCCAGGAATGGGGTGTGCGGCCATTCACACGGCCGTACTTCTGCCAACCTCCGAGGAGAAAGATCACTATCAGATGACTCCCCAATAACACCCTTGGAGTTCTTCTTAGAGCCAAACTTCCTAAAGATATTCATGGTTTTGCTATGAACAAAATTCTGAAATTTATTAGCCCACAAAATTTTCTCGACAAAACTTCACAAAAATGATACCAACTACTCATAGGGATACATAGAGGCCATAACAAGCATTCAAACTACTTAGAACTCTATGAATTCAACATGCAAGCTCATCTGCAACAACACCAAGAGTAGCCAATTATTCAAAATATAAACCACTAAAACAAAAACTAATTGGACAAACGGTGGAGTCACATACCAAGCAACAATCCCCCGAAACAGTTTCAGAAATGGAGCTTCGAGCAAAGAGATCGAAATCCGCGGGTTTGAGGGCAAGAACATGGGAGAGAAAGAGAGAGCAATGGAGATTTTTTCTGGAGGTGAGTGATGATGTGGTGTAAAGAGATAAGTGATGTAGCGACCAGACCTCAAACAGTCTGATCTCTGTGCTCCGGTGTCATCCCTGGATTAGCAATGCTGACACCACACAGTACTCGGAGGATTTATAGCAGAGTAGCAATCACACACTTATTACATCGAAAGTCTCAAAAGAGAACTTATTACAATAAATATGGCTTAAGGCCATCTAATAACGATAACAACGGAAGGCTTGGAAGATAAGTGAGTCCATCAACTCCAACGGCATCACCGAGTATAGAACCATGACCTAAAAACTCCTTAATCGTCGTTTGAAAAGTCTGCAACATTAACGTTGCAGCCCGAAAACGGGTCAACACATGGAATATGCTGGCAAGGTAACACATAGAGAGTAATGGAATGAAACAACTATACTATATGCATATTTGGCTGGTGGAAAGCTCTATGGTTACAGTTTTGCGTAAAGCCAATTTTCCCTACTTCAAAGGAATAAAATTTAATTACTATCATGGTGGTTGTTAAACATTGAGAATGGTTGACAGCATTCTCAATCCCAATTAAGCATCATCATTAAACAAACCTAACAAAATTAATTTAGAGTAACATGTTGAGATTCACATGATAATCCAGGTACTAGATACTCAAGATGTCCATAACCGGGGACACGACTAACCATGATTAGTTTATTACACTCTGCAGAGGTTTGCGCACTTTTCCCCACAAGACTCGATCGCCTCCGTTTGGTATCTCGCACTACATGGTGTTTGAGAAAATGGATGACTGAGACATAGTCTTTCAGAAGCACTAGCACCTTACGATCGGGTAGACCGTACCACCTACATCCTCTACATCTGCTAGTCTACCACTGTAAGCGTTCGCACGACTTAGTCAACTATGCTGGAGCCCATAATAGCTTGTGGCTGCACACGGAAGTTTCTAGTATGAATAGTCTCATGATCCCTTTGAGCCTGGGTGGCGGTCCAAAAGAAAGCAGGCAAGTCCTAGAATACCCAGGTACCTCAATCCACCCAGATGTGTGTTTAAGTTGCCACCTTAGATAAACCATTAATTATCAATCGCACATCTGTCATGGATATCACTCACCCAATCCACGTCTACTAGCATAGCATGGTATAATAAGCAAACGTAGAAGTCACTCCCAAAGGTTTGATATTAAACAGGTAATAGGTACTACCTCATCTACTTCCCATCCCACAATTTAATTAGATCCTAATCATGCAATGTGTGAGGATTGATCTAATGCAATAAAACTGGGTAGTAGAAAAGGTATGATCAAAGTGTTACTTGCCTTACTAATGATCCGTGAAACCTAACGATTCTAAGTAACAGGCGGCGCACTCCGGGTACTCTATCGCAGACAACAAACAAGCATACAATAAGTACTCCTCTAATGCACAGGTAAAACTCAAATAAGAGATCTAACCAGAAGGTTCAACTTAAGAACTCCGGTTGGCAAAAAGAACCAAATCGAACGAAGCAAAGAAAGTCAAATGGCGAAAGAAAACAACTTCCTTCTAGTAATCTGGATCTAAGTCAAATTTTACAGTAGCAAAAACTTGTTTAAGTTGATTATTCGGATAGAGGGTTTCGAGACGAAACTCCAGGCGCTTGAATCGCCTGATTCCGATAAACGAGCGAAAAGTTATACTAAAACCAAAATCGAATCAGAAATCACGATCAGAAAATAGCCATGGAAAATACGACGAAAAAGAAAAACGACGAACGGATTAATCCAAAAAAATAAAAAAATAATAAGAAAAAAAAATCAAAAAAACCGAAAATAAAACCGACAAAAACCGATCGGTTTTTTAAAAAAAGGCATGGATTTCGAGGCGGTGGCGAACCTCGGGCGGCGCGCTGCTCCGGCGGCGGCGGCGGCGGATCGGGCGCGGGGCTGGTGTGGGCTGGGGGCTCGGGTGCGGCGCTATATAAAGGCGCCCCCGGGCGGAGTCCCACTCAGGCACGGCCCAAGGTCGGTTTCGTTTTTTTAAGCTTGGAAAAAATAAAAAGAAATACTAAACGGACTCCAAAAATCCCGAAATAAATTTCCCGGGCTTCTAAAATCAAGCCCGACAAAGTGAACATTTATTTGGGCCCTAAATGCAATTTTGAAAAACGCGTATTTTTCCTAAATTCAAATAAAAATATCGAAAAACTCCGAAATAAATCTTATTTGATTTTATTATTAAATCCTCAATATTTCTATATTTTGGGAAAGCCATTTTATTCCCTCTCTCATATTTTTGTAATAGAAATAATCGATGATAAAATAAATAAAGTCAAATGATCCTATTCTCAAAATTTGAGAAACTCAAATATGAAAATAACGAAATCCCCAACTCTCTCCGTGGGTCCTTGAGTTGCTTAGAATTTTCTAGGATCAAAACCCAAAAGCAAATAAAATATGATATGCATGATGATCTAATGTATAACATTCCAAATTGAAAATTTGGGATGTTACAAACCTACCCCCCTTAAGATGAATCTCGCCCTCGAGATTCGAGTTGGCTAGAAAATAGGTGAGGGTGGTCCTTGAGCAAATCTTCCTCTCGCTCCCAGGTGGCTTCATCCTCCGTGTGGTGGCTCCACTGAACCTTGCAAAACTTGATAGCTTTGCTCCGGGTAACTCGGCTGGCAAACTCGAGGATCTTAACTGGTTTCTCCTCGTAGGTCAAATCGTTATCCAACTGAATAGTTTCCAAAGGCACTGTGTCTCTCAATGGTACGTCAGCCATCTCCACATGACACTTCTTTAACTGAGAAACGTGGAACACATCATGAACTCCTGACAATCCTTCGGGAAATTCCAACTTGTAGGCCACTTCTCCCATACGCTCCAAAATTCGATATGGTCCTACAAATCGTGGCGCTAACTTCCCTTTAACTCCAAAACGCTCTGTTCCCCGAAGTGGAGATACTCGAAGATAAGCTCTGTCTCCAAGTTCGTAAACTGTCTCCTTGCATTTAGAATCTGCATAACTCTTCTATCTGGACTGGGCTACCTTGAGCCTATCGCGAATCAATTTCACCTTCTGTTCAGACTGCTTAATCAACTCAGGACCAAACAACTGGCGGTCTCCAACTTCGTCGCATGATAACGGTGTCGTGCACCTCCTTCCGTACAAGGCTTCAAAAGGGGCTATCTTTAAACTGGTTTGGTAACTGTTGTTGTAAGAGAACTCTGCATATGGCAAATTATCGTCCCAACTAGATCCGTAATCTAGCGCACAAGCTCTCAGCATATCCTCCAAAATCTGATTAACTCTCTCGGTCTGTCCATCTGTCCGTGGATGAAAAGTTGTACTGAATTCTAGCCTGGTTCCCAAAGTTTTGTGCAACTGCTTCCAGAACTTTGAGGTAAACTGGGTTCCTCTATCTGATACGATACTTCTCGGAACTCCATGCAGACATACTATTCTGGTCATGTATATCTTTGCCAGCTTAGCACTGGTGTAAGTGGTCTGTACTAGGATGAAATGAGCTACTTTCGTCAATCGATCAACTACAACCCAAATCGAGTCATAGCCTGAACGAGTCCTGGGCAATCCCGTGATAAAATCCATGCCTAACTTATCCCACTTCCATTCGGGTATCGGCAATGGTTGTAACAATCCTGCTGGCTTCTGATGCTCTGCCTTTACTCTCTAGCATACATCACAAACTGCTACATACTCCGCTATATCCTTCTTCATTCCGGTCCACCAGAAAATATCCTTCAAATCCAGATACATTTTGGTATTTCCTGGGTGAATTGAATATGGTGAGTCGTGTGCCTCTTGCAAAATCAACTTCCTGATCTCCGGGTCATTGGGCACATAGACACGGTCTTCAAACCATAGGCTGTCGTGCTCATCCTCACGAAATCCTTTAGCTTTTCCTTTGCTCAATTTCTGTTTTATAGCGGCAATCTCTTTGTCAGCTTTCTGAGCTTCTCTGATTCTATCCATCAAAGTTGACTGAATTTCCAATGCGGCTACATAGCCTCTCGGAACTATTTCCAAACATAGCTCACGAAGATTTTCTGCTAACTCCTTGGGTATTTCTCCCGTCATTAACGTATTGACATGGCTCTTACGGCTTAAGGCGTCAGCTACAACATTAGCCTTTCCGGGGTGATAATGCAATTTCATATCATAATCCTTGATAAGCTCCAACCATCTCCTTTGTCTGAGATTCAACTCCTTCTGTGTGAAAATGTATTTCAAACTCTTATGATCCGTGTACACCTCACAATGATTTCCAATGAGGAAATGTCTCCATGTTTTCAAAGCATGCACTACGGCTGCTAACTCCAAATCATGCATAGCGTAATTCAACTCATGGGGCTTCAGTTGTCTTGAGGCATATGAAACAACTCTCCCTTCCTGCATAAGCACTGCTCCAAGTCCTCGACGTGAAGCGTCGCAATACACCTCATAATCTTTGGTCTGGTCTGGCAAAATCAACACTGGTGAGGTAACCAAACGTTTCTTCAACTCTTGGAAACTAGCCTCGCATTCCTCTGTCCATATGAACTTGGTATCTTTCTTCAGCAACTCAGTGATAGGCTTTGCAATCTTTGAGAAATTCTCAATAAATCTCCAGTAGTATCCTGCGAGTCCAAGAAAACTCCGGATGTCTCCAACTATTGTTGGGGCTTCCCACTTGGTCACGGTTTCAACTTTAGCGAGATTTACTACTATACCTTCTCCAGATATAACATGTCCGAGGAATCCTACTTCTTTCAACCAAAACTCACATTTGCCTAACTTGGCATATAATTGGTGTTCTCTGAGCTTTCCAAGTACCAAAAGCAAATGCTCCTTATGCTCCTTTTCATTCTTCGAATAAACCAGGATATCATCAATGAACACTACGATTAACTTATCCAAAAACTCGATAAACACTTTGTTCATCATGTTCATAAAATAGGCAGGCGCGTTAGTCAGACCAAATGACATAACGGTATACTCATACAGCCCATACCTGGTGGTAAAAGCTGTCTTCGGAATATCCTGTTCTCGAATCTTCAACTGGTGGTATCCTGATCGCAGATCGATCTTGGAAAATACCTTAGCTCCTTGCAATCGATCAAACAGATCGTTGATCATTGGTAGTGGGTACTTGTTCTTGATCGTTACTTCATTCAATCCTCGATAATCAACAACCATTCTTAACGATCCATCCTTCTTCTCCACTAGTAGTACTGGCGATCCCCAAGGTGAAGAACTTGGGCGAATATATCCCTTATCCAGTAATTCTTTAATCTGTTTCTTAATTTCCACCAAATCCTTTGCCGGCATCCTATATGGTCTCTTTGATATTGGCCCTGTGCCTGGCAATAGCTCAATCAAAAACTCAATATCTCTATCCGGTGGTATGCCTGGAAACTCCTCTGGAAATACATCAGGGAAATCCCTTACCACTGGTACTTCCTCTTGCACAACTCCTGTTAGGCAATTTACTTGGGTCCTCTTTGGCACATGCCGGGATACATACTTGATCCTTCTCCCTTCTAGTGTGGTAAGCAAAATTGACTTACTAGCACACTCAATATTCCCTTCATACCTTGATAACCAATCCATGCCTAATATCACATCCAATCCTTGAGATTCCAATACTATTAGGTCTGAGGGAAAAACATAGTTACCAATCCTTAATGGTAACCGATCACACCATAGATTAGCCACATACTCTGCTCCTGGCGAGGTTACTAACATGGGTGACCTAAGGGCTTGGGTTGGTAGGTTATGCTTATCCACAAAGCCCCTTGAGATGTATGAATGCGATGCACCAGTATCAAAAAGAACGAGTGCAATAAATGACTTAACCAAAAACTTACCTATTACTGCATCGGGCTGAGCTTCAACCTCCTCCACGCTAACGTGGTTCACCTGTCCCCTGTTGAAAGTGTTCGGCTTCTTCCCAGAACTTCCATTGCCATTTTGGCCTTCAGGACATTCATTGGCATAACGTCCTGGCTTCGAACACTTATAGCAAGTGACTTGGCTCAAGTCCTTCTTGGTTGGGGTTGAGGGGTTGGTGCGGTTTTGGCCATTGCTTCCTCCATTGCCATTACCATTCTTAGTGCCATTGTGGTTGTGCGAGCTACCTCCCCCATGGGTATGCTGAAAATGTCCTCCCGGTCTAGGGGTAAAACGTGGCTTCTGCTGAGCTCCTGAATTATACTTTCCTTGTCCATACTTCCTCTTGCGGTTCTCAATTTGCTGCTGCTTGCCTTCAATCATAAGAGCACGATCTACCAACTCCTGGTAGTTGTTGAAGGTGGCTACCATCAACTGCATGCTCAACTCGTCATTCAGTCCTTCCAGAAACTTCTCCTGCTTAGCTGCATCCGTAGCAACGTCATCTGGGGCATAACATGCTAACTTACTAAACTCCTCCACATACTGGCCAACTGTCCGTCCTCCTTGGCGCAAGTTACGAAACTCACGCTTCTTCATGGCCATAGCTTCTGCTGAAACATGGGCAGTACGGAAAGCCTGCTGAAACTGGTCCCATGAGATAGTGTCGACTGGGAAAGTGGCTGTGAAATTCTCCCACCATGATGCTGCGGGTCCTTCTAACTGATGTGCGGCAAACTTCACCTTCTCCGCATCTGTGCATCCTGCTGTGGTCAACTCCCTAGTTGTCTTGCGGAGCCAATCATCTTCTACTATCGGCTCAGTGCTACTGGAAAACACCGGTGGATTCAGCCTAAGAAAATGGGCTAAGTGGTCAACAGGTGGTTGTGGTGGGTTGTTGTTGTTGTTCCCCTGATTTTGATTCTGGACAAGCAATTGCATCAATGTGTTCTGCTGCTGGATCAACTGGGTGAGTTTCGGTGGAAAAGTAAATCCGGGGTCACGTCTCGGAGGCATCTGAGGGTTTAGAAAAGATGAGATATAAGAATAGTGGGGGTCTAAAGAGAAAACACTACCCATATGCACATGAGGCAAAATCAAACAATTCACTTCATTCAAACAAACAAAGGCATACAATCGATCTAACTATCGCAAAGTGTTCGGACTACTATATTTACATGGTGGACTACTACTACTGATGAGGTGGTCTACTAGAAATATTCTACGGTTGTTGACTCCATAATATCTGCTCCTGCTTCATTAACATAGTCATCATCGCTACTATCTGCTTCCGAATCGGTGCCGTCGATGATGATGTAGTCTTCCGGGCTAATCTCCTTGGGTTCGTCGTCTTCATCTACTGGTGTCGGGCCTCCCATAAATATTCCAATCTTTTTGTTAGGTCGGCATTCTTATCCACCAGTACTTCTATTTCTTCTTCATAATCTTCACGTGTAGCCTTGAGTTCTTCCTCCAGTTCCTTGATTCTAGTCTTAGCCTTCTTCAGATCTATCATGTCGGCGCACATCTGATTCTCCTGACGTCGAATGTGCTGGTTTAACTCTTGGATAAAAGCTGCAATTGATCTATCTTTCCTCATGCTGATCATCTCCCAGTCTTCATCTCGGCGCCCACAAATCTGGTATATAGTATCCTTAAGATCCTTGCGGTAGACTTCTCCAATGCATCCCATGGCGATGTGAGCTGCCATACTCTTTCCTAGACTCCAAGTTGGTGCATCAAAAGAAAACTCTATGGGCTCAGTGACTGGCATGAATGTCCTTCCTCGAACTTGAACTTGAATCATCCAGCGCTCTTCTTCAGGTAAAGTGGCGTTGTAGGTTCCCGTGAAGCTTGGTACTCCTATGTTCAGGTATCTAGTGACTTCCTTCAAGTGGCGTCCAAAGGGTGTATCTTCATCTGGTTGCGTGAACTTGTTCCTTGCATCCGCCATCCTAAAGAGTGGAAAAGATGAGAAGTCAGAAGAGAAGAGAGTGAGTAGTGATCTAGGTCTTTAGCTTAGTGGTCGTGTCCTATAGTCAGCATGTGCTCTGATACCATCTCTGTAGCGACCAGACCTCAAACAGTCTGATCTCTGTGCTCCGGTGTCATCCCTGGATCAGTAATGCTGACACCACACAGTACTCGGAGGATTTATAGCAGAGTAGCAATCACACACTTATTACATCGAATGTCTCAAAAGAGAACTTATTACAATAAATATGGCTTAAGGCCATCTAATAACGATAACAGCAAAAGGCTTGGAAGGTAAGTGAGTCCATCAACTCCAATGGCATTACTGAGTATATAACCACGACCTAAAAACTCCTTAATCGTCGTCTGAAAAGTCTGCAATATTAACGTTGCAGCCCGAAAACGGGTCAGCACATGGAATATGCTGGCAAGGTAACACATAGAGAGTAATGGAATGAAACAGCTATACTATATGCATATTTGGCTGGTGGAAAGCTCTATGGTTACAGTTTTGCGTAAAGCCAAATTTTCCCTACTTCAAAGGAATAAAATTTAATTACTATCATGGTGGTTGTTAAACATTGAGAATGGTTGACAGCATTCTCAATCCCAATTAAGCATCATCATTAAACAAACCCAACAAAATTAATTTAGAGTAACATGTTGAGATTCACATGATAATCCAGGTACTAGATACTCAAGATGTCCATAACCGGGGACACGGCTAACCATCATTAGTTTATTACACTCTGCAGAGGTTTGCGCACTTTTCCCCACAAGACTCGATCGCCTCCGTTTGGTATCTCGCACTACTTGGTGTTTGAGAAAACGGATGACCGAGACATAGTCTTTCAGAAGCGCTAGCACCTTACGATCGGGTACACCGTACCACCTACATCCCCTACATCTGCTAGTCTACCACTGTAAGAGTTCGCACGACTTAGTCAACTATGCTAGAGCCCATAATAGCTTGTGGCTGCACATGGAAGTTTCTAGTATGAATAGTCTCATGATCCCTTTGAGCCTGGGTGACAGTCCAAAAGAAAACAGGCAAGTCCTGGAATACCTAGGTGCCTCAATCCACCCAAATGTGTGTTTAAGTTGCCACCTTAGATAAACCATTAATTATCAATCTCACATCTGTCATGGATATCACTCACCCAATCCACGTCTACTAGCATAGCATGGCATAATAAGCAAACGTAGAAGTAACTCCCAAAGGTTTGATAATAAACAGGTAATAGGTACTACCTCATCTACTTCCCATCCCACAATTTAATTAGATCCTAATCATGCAATGTGTGAGGATTGATCTAATGCAATAAAACTGGATAGTAGAAAATGTATGATGAAAGTGTTACTTGCCTTACTGATGAGCCGTGAAACCTAACGATTTGAAGTAATAGGCGGCGCACTCTGGGTACTCTATCACAGACAACAAACAAGCATACAATAAGTACTCCTCTAATGCACAGGTAAAACTCAAATAAGAGATCTAACCAGAAGGTTCAACTTAAGAACTCCGGTTGGCAAAAAGAATCAAATCGAACAAAGCAAAGAAAGTCAAACGGCGAAAGAAAACAACTTCGTTCTAGTAATCTGGATCTAAGTCAAATTTTACAGTAGCAAAAACTTGTTTAAGTTGATTATTCGAATAGCGGGTTTCGAGACGAAACTCCAGGCGCTTGAATCGCGTGATTCTGATAAACGAGCGAAAAGTTATACTAAAACAAAAATCGGATCAGAAATCACGATCAGAAAATAACCGCGGAAAATCCGACGAAAAAGAAAAACGACGAACGGATTAATGCAAAAATAGTAAAAAGAATAATAAGAAAAAACACCAAAGAAACCAAAAATAAAACCGACGAAAACCGATTGGTTTTTTTTTTAAAAACCGGCATGGATTTCGAGGCAGCAACGAACCTCGGGCGGCGCGCTGCTCCGGCGGCGGCGGGTGATCGGGCGTGGGGCTGGTGTGGGCTGGGGGCTCGGGTGCGGCGCTATATAAAGGCGCCCCTTTGGTTTTTTTTACGCTCGGAAAAAAAATAAAAAGAAATACTAAACGGACTCCAAAAATCCCGAAATAAATTTTCCCAGGCCTCTAAAATCAAGCCCGACAAAGTGAACATTTACTTGGGCCCTAAATGCAATTTTGAAAAACGCGTATTTTTCCTAAATTCAAATAAAAATATCGAAAAACTCCGAAATAAATCTTATTTGATTTTATTATTAAATCCACAATATTTCTATATTTTGGGAAAGTCATTTTATTCCGTCTCTCATATTTTTGTAATAGAAATAATCGATGATAAAATAAATAAAGTCAAATGATCCTATTCTCAAAATTTGAGAAACTCAAATATGAAAATAACGAAATCCCCAACTCTCTCCGTGGGTCCTTGAGTTGCTTAGAATTTTCTAGGATCAAAACCCAAAAGCAAATAAAATATGATATGCATGATGACCTAATGTATAACATTCCAAATTGAAAATTTGGGATGTTACAAGTGAGGGGGCCCACGTGGGGACCACAAACCACCATGGCGCGCCTGGGGGTCCTAGCGCGCCCAGGTGGCTTGTGCCCACCTAGTGCACCTCCCTCTGATATTATTTGCACCAAAAATTCAGAAATATTCAGAAAAAATCGTATTAAATTTTTAGGGCATTCTGAGAACTTTTATGTTTGGGTCATTTTTTATTGCACGGGAAATTCAGAAAACAGACAAAACATGGCATTTTATTTTATTTCACTAATGAAAATAGAGAACAAAAAGTAGGGACATAAGGTAGTGCTTACTAAATTCATCAACTTCATAACGTTCAAAAATGATCCATTAATAAGGTTGATCAAGTCTTATTAACAACCACTTTCGATTAGCATGAAACCAAAGAACTTTCGTAAATCACTAAGTTACCTCAATGGGGATATGAATGTCCCCAGCAATAAGCTTTTCATATTTCTTTTTAACAGTAGGTAGAGGTATTTGAAAACTTACAATAGTCCAATAGTGATTGTCGGAGATTTTTCAATAACATTAATACCATTCACTTGGAATTTTTTTCTTCGGAAGTGCAACGTATGCTCATTACCATTGATATGAAAAGTGACCTTGCTTTTATTGCAATCAATAACAGCCCCTGCAGTATTCAAGAAGGGTCTACCAAGGATAATAAACATGTTGTCGTCCTTAGGCATCTCAAGTATAACAAAGTCAGTCAAAATAGTAACATTAGCAACAACAACGGGCACATCCTCACAAATACCGATAGGTATGGCAGTTGATTTATCAGCCATTTGCAAAGATATTTCCGTAGGTGTGAGTTTATTTAAATCAAGTCTTTTATATAAAGAGAAAGGCATAATACTAACACCAGCTCCTAAATCACACAAAGCAATTTTCACATAATTCTTTTTGATGGAGCAAGGTATAGTTGGTATTCTCGGATCTCCATGTTTTTTAGGTACTCCATCTTTAAAAGTGTAATTAGCAAGCATAGTGGAGATTTTAGCTTCCGGTATTTTTCTCTCATTTGTGATGATGTCTTTCATATACTTTGCATAAGGAGGCATTTTCAAGATATGAGTCAAGCGAGTACGCAAAAAAGACTGGCCTCAACATTTCAGCAAAGCGTTCAAATTCCTCATCATCATTATTTTTAGTTGACTTGGGTGGAAAAGGCATAGGTTTTTGAACCCACGGTTCTCTTTCTTTACAGTGTTTTCTAGCAATGAATATCAGGATGTTTTTCTATTTCAGGTTCACTAGAAGTGTGCAAAGTCCTATCATTTTTCTTTTTCTTTTTCTTTCTACAAGGACTAGGTGCATCAATGTTAACTCTTTGTGAATCTTGTTCAATTCTTTTAGGGTGTCCCTCAAGATAAAGTGGTTCCTGAGTCATTTTACCTCCTCTAGTTGCAACTCTAACAACAAAGTCATGTATATTATTATTCATTTCATCAAGCAATTCTCTATGTGATTTAGCAACTTTTTCTAACTGAGTTTGAACCATAGAAGCATGCTTTCCAACACCTCTCACATCATTTGATATTCTAAATAACAAGGCACTCAAGTGAGCAATCAATCAGAATTGTATTTCAGTTGTTTCATAACATTTGCATTGAAGTGATCTTGTTTTCTAATATAATTTTCAAACTCATAAATGCATTGGATAGGATGCATATTGTGAGGATTGTCATTCTCATTGAACTTCATTAGAGAATTTACCTCTACTACCTTAGGCAGTGGTGGTGTTGCAAATCTAGATCTAGATCACTTCAATGCAAATCTAGATCACTTCATTAGATAATTCACATTTGCATCCTTTATACTTGCATAATAATTTCTCTAGATCATCTCTATCTCTGCAAACAAGAATATCTCTAGTTGTTTCTTGACTCATAACATAACCCTCCAGTACCTTAGGCAATTCATATCTAGGAAGACTAGTTCTAGCAGGTGTTGCAGGAGATCCAGTTTCAAGCTCATCATTAGATTCAACAACATCATGTAGTATTACTCTATCAATTTGTTCATCAAGAAATTCACCAAGTGGCACATCATCATTATCAAGTAAGGTACTAGCATCATCATAAGCATTATCCCTAGCAAAAGTAGCATCATCAATAACTTGCGACATACTAGATTTGATAGCATGTTGTGGTGTTGCAAGTTTACTTATAACAGAAGGTGAATCTAAAGAAGAACTGGATGGCAGTTCCTTACCTCCCCTCGTCTTTGAGGGAAATATCTTAGTCTTAGCATCCTTCAGATACTTCATAGTGATAAATTGATAATAATCCCAAGTGACTCAACAAATATAGCTACGCTCCCTGGCAACGGCACCAGAAAAAGGTCCAGATAGGGGATCACTACCGATCAAGTAGAGTATTGAACCCAAATTTATAAATTCAACACAAGGGGAGCCAAAGAATATTTGAAGGTATTAGCAGTTGAGTTTTCAATGCAACCACACTTGGAGATTAATTATCTGCAGGAACATGATCAGTAGCAAAGTAATATGATAGTTTTGATAGTAGTGACAACAGTAACAGTAATGGTAACAGTGATAGCAGTTTTGTAGCAAGTGTAACAATGGTGATAGCATTAGTAACTTAGCAAGAACAATATAGGATAAATTCGTAGGCATTGGATCGGTGACTTGTTGGATGATATTCATCATGAGACAGTTATAACCTAGGGCGATATGACACTAGCTCTAGTTCGTCAATATAATGTAGGCATGTATTCCGTAAGTAGTCATACATGCTTATGGAAAGAACTTGCATGACATCTTTTGTCCTACCCCTCCCGTGGCAGCAGGGTCCATATTGGAAACTAAGGGATATTAAGGCCTCCTTTTAATAGAGAACCGGAACAAAGCATTAACACATAGTGAATACATGAAGTCCTCAAGCTACGGTCATCACCGGGAGAAGTCCTAGTTTCTGTCACTCCGGGGTTGCCGGATCATAACACGCATTAGGTGACTATAACTTGCAAGATCAGATCTAGAACATGGATATAATGGTGATAACATAAACAGTTCAGATCTGAAATCATGGCGCCCGGGCCCAAAGTGACAAGCATTAAGCATGGCAACGTCATAGCAACATCAATCTTAGGACATAGTCGATACTAGGGATCAAGCCCTAACAAAACTAACTCGATTACATGATGAATCTCATCCAACTCCTCATCGACTAGCGAGCCCACGAAGGAATTACTCACTCCCAGTGGGGAGCATCATGGAATTGGCGATGGAAAAGGGTTGGTGATGACGAAGAACGAAGATCCCCCTCTCTGGAGCCCCAAATGGACTCCAGATCTGGCCTCCCGATGAAGAACACGAGGTGTCGGCGGCTCCATCTTGTGGATCGCGGTAATTCTTTCTCCCTGGATTTTTTCTGGAAAAATAGGATTTTATAGCATCGGTTTCAGGGTCTGCGGGGCCACCAGGTGCGGACAACCCACCTGGGCGCGCTAGGAGAGGGGGCGTGCCCTGGTGGGTTGTGCCCACCCAGGTGCCCCTTTCCGATAGGTCTTGGCTCCAGAAATTATTGTTTATTGTATAAAATTTCCTCGCAAAGTTTCGTTCTATTCCAAGAACTTTTATATCTGCACAAAAACAACACCATGGTTGTTCTGCAGAAATAACGTCAGTGCAGGTTGTTTCATTCAAATCATGCAAATTAGAGTCCAATTCAAGAGGAAACGCATTAGGAAGACTAGATACGTTGGAGACGTATCAGCTTACAATCGAGGTTAGCACGTGCATGGTCCGTTGTCTAATAGCACATTATTATGCAATTGTAGGAACCATTCTAATATTTAGTTTTTTTTCAATTTGGTGTTGCACATGTAGGTCCTGCTGTCAGAGGTTTTGACCACTGTTCGACCCTTTTTGCTTATGGGGAAATGACTTGTCCATGAATATCAATCAAGTCAAGAAACTCAGAAAGATTGTTAGGATAAAGAAATTATCGACAAAAAACAACAAGATCTTTGTATGCACAGTGAAGAAGACATCACTTAACTACAAGATGGTACTAACTATTATACGTTACCTTTTTTATTCCTTTGCCCCATTTCCAATATAGAGAAGATATTTATGCACATCCTTGTTTTCAGGCCTTTCCAAAGCAATTCACTGATGATTACCTCTCAAACCACCTCTATGGCCAGGAGGTGAGGAAGGTTTTCATACAACACCCACGGTTCAATATTGAAGTGTTCCTAAAGAGGACGAAGGATGGACGGTCAATCATCCACAGGCACTAGCCTAAAGTTGCAAAGACCTTCAACATGAATGAAGGCTCAATATTCGCCTTCCGCTTTAGTAGTTTTCCAGATGAGATGCATCTTTCTATGTACCGTCTATGATGCTAATTCGAAAGGTTCTAGATGTTGCACGTGAAACTTGGTGCTGGTGCAGTTGTGTAATGCGGCAGCTGTCATGGAATTGTCACAACAGATGTCCTAGCGAGAGGACTTAGTCGTGGAGCCATAGCGACATGGTAAGCTTAAAGGGGTTAAACGAGACAAAGGACACAAGGAGTTTATACTGGTTCGGCCCCTTGCGGTGAAGGTAAAGGCCTAATCCAGTTTGAGGTAGTATTTCTTATGTCTCCATTACCAGGAGGCGAATACGCTTGACCTAGCTTTCGATCTGTTGTCTCCTGCCCTAAACCGCCGCAGGGTCGTCCCTTTATATACTCAAGTTGACGCCCTATGGCTTACAGAGTCCCGGTCGGTTCATAACAACGTGTCCAGCTCAGTGACTAAGTACACATGGCTTACAATACAAGTCATACATATATGGCGGTTTCCACCTATGGGCCTTAAGCCGCCTTTGGGCCTTGGGCTCTTAGTAAGTCATCTTCATGAACCGCCATCTTCAATACCTTCATGGGCTTCGCTATAGTGAACCGCTGTTGGTATAACCTGGCCCCTCCTGGGCGGGTCATACCTAATAGTTATAGTGATAACCCACAAGTATAGGGGATCGCAACAGTTTTGGATAAGTAAGAGTGTCGAACCCAATGAGGAGCTAAAGGTAGAACAAATATCCCCTCAAGTTCTATCGACCACCGATACAACTCTATGCACGCTTGACGTTCGCTTTACCTAGAACAAGTATGAAACTAGAAGTACTTTGTAGGTGCTGTTGGATAGGTTTGCAAGATAATAAAGAGTACGTAAACAAAAAGTAGGGTCTGTTTAGATAAAGAAACAATAAAGTAAATATAGCGAGTGTGGAAAAGTGATGGTAGGAGTTGCGAAATTGCCCTAAGCAATTGACTACTTTACTAGACCGATAGCAAGTAATATGTGGGAGAGGCCACTACTAGCATGTCATCCCTGACTTGGAATTCTATGCACTTATGATTGGAACTATTAGCAAGAACCCGCAACTACTAATGTTCATTAAGGTAAAACCCAACCATAGCATTAAGATATATTGGTCCCCCTTCAATCCCGTATGCATCAATTTCAATGCTAGGTTGAAGCTTCTGTCACTCTTGCCCTCCAATACATAGTCCTATCAACATACAACTAACCCTAGGGTGTGATCCACGCGCGCAATCATATGATGGGCACCAAAGGACAGCAACATAACCACAAGCAAATTAAATCAATCATAGCAATTCATCAACCACCGATAGGACAACGAAAATCTACTCAGACATCATAGGATGGCAACACATCATTGGATAATAATATGAAGCATAAAGCACCATGTTCAAGTAGAGGGTACAGCGGGTTGCGGGAGAGTGGACCGCTGTAGATAGAGGGGGTAAGGTGATGGAGATGTTGGTGAAGATGGCGGAGGTGTTGGTGTAGATCGCGGTGATGATGATGGCCCCCGGTGGCACTCCGGTGAAACCAGAAGCGAGGGGGAGAGAGCCCTCCTCCTTCTTATTCTTCCTTGACCTCCTCCCTAGATGGGAGAAGGGTTTCCCCTCTTGTCCATGGCCTCCATGGCATGGGAGGGGCGAGAGCCCCTCCGAGATTGGATCTGTCTCTCTGTCTCTCTCTGTTTCTGCGTTCTCAGATTCTTCCCTTTCACTGTTTCTTTTATTCCCGGAGATCCGTAACTCCGATTGGGGCTGAAATTTTGACACGATCTCTATCCGGATATTAGCTTTCTTGCAGCGAAAGAAGGGCACCAACCGCCTTACGGGTGGCCCATGAGGGTCAGGGGCGCGCCTGGGGGGTGGGGGGGGGGGCAGGCGCGCCCTCCTGCCTCGTGGCCACCTCGGGCACCGTCTCGCGTGGATTTTTCTTCCCAAAAATCATATATATTCCAAAAAAATCTCCGTCAGTTTTTATCCTGTTTGGACTCCGTTTGATATGGATTTTCTGCGAAACAAAAAACATGCAACAAACAGGAACTGACACTGGGCACTGGATCAATATGTTAGTCCTAAAAATAGTATAAAAAGTTGCCAAAAGTAAGTGAAAGTTGTAGAATATTGGCATGGAACAATCAAAAATTATAGGTATGACGGAGACGTATCAGCATCCCCAAGCTTAATTCCTGCTCGTCCTCGAGTAGGTAAATGATAAAAAAGATAATTTTTGATGTGGAATGCTACCTAGCATAATCTTGATCACATATCTAATCATGGCATGAATATTAAGATATGATTGATTCAAAGCAATAGTCTATCATTTAACATAAAAACAATAATACTTCGAGCCTACTAATAAAGCAATCATGTCTTTTCAAAATAACATGGCCAAAGAAAGTTATCCCTACAAAATCATATAGTATGGCTATGCTCCATCTTCACCACACAAAATATTCACATCATGCACCACCCCGATGACAAGCCAAACAATTGTTTCATACTTTTGACGTTCTCAAACCTTTTCAACTTTCACGCAATACATGAGCGTGAGCCATGGACATAGCACTATAGGTGGAATTGAATATGATGGTGGAGAAGACAAAAAGGAGAAGATAGTCTCACATCAACTAGGCATATCAACGGGCTATGGAGATGCCCATCAATAGATATCAATGTGAGTGAGTAGGGATTGCCATGCAATGGATGCACTAGAGCTATAAGTGTATGAAAGCTCCAACTGAAACTAAGTGGGTGTGCATCCAACTTGCTTGCTCATGAAGACCTCAGGCATTTGAGGAAGCCCATCATCGGAATATACAAGCCAAGTTCTATAATGAAAATTCCCACTAGTATATGAAAGTGATAACTCAAGAGACTCTCTATATGAAGAAAATGGTGCTACTTTGCAGCACAAGTGTGGTAAAAGGATAGTAACATTGCCCCTTCTATCTTTTTCTCTCATTTTTTGTTTTTTTTCTTTTTTTCTTTTTTTCTTTTTTTGTAGGCTTCTTTGGCCTCTCTCTTTTTTGTGGGGCTTCTTTGGCCACTTTTATTTTGATAACCTCACATGGGACAATGTTCTAATAATGATGATCATCACACTTTTATTTACATACAACTCAATATTACAACTCGATATCTAGAACAAGGATATGACTCTATATGAATGCCTGCGGCGGTGTACCGGGATGTGCAATGATCTAGCGTAGCAATGACATCAAAAAATGGACAAGCCATGAAAACATCATGCTAGCTATCTTGCGATCATGCAAAGCAATATGACAATGAATGCTCAAGTCATGTATATGATGACGATGAAAGTTGCATGGCAATATATCTCGGAATGGCCTTGGAAATGCCATGATAGGTAGGTATGGTGGCTGTTTTGAGGAAGGTATATGGTGGGTTTATGGTACCGGCGAAAGTTGCGCGGTACTAGAGAGGCTAGCAATGGTGGAAGGGTGAGAGTGCGTATAATCCATGGACTCAACATTAGTCATAAAGAACTCACATACTTATTGCAAAAATCTATTAGTCATCGAAACAAAGTACTACGCGCATACTCCTAGGGGGATAGATTGGTAGGAAAAGACCATCGCTCGTCCCCGACCGCCACTCATAAGGAAGACAATCAATAAATACCTCATGCTCCAACTTCGTTACGTAACGGTTCACCATACGTGCATGCTACGGGAATCACAAACCTCAACACAAGTATTTATACAATTCACAAGCACCCACTAGCATGATTGTAATATCACCATCTTTATATCGCAAAACTATTGCAAGGAATCAAACATATCATATTCAGTGATCTACAAGTTTTATGTAGGATTTTATGACTAACCATGTGAATGACCAGTTCCTGTCATCTCTCTAAATAGATATAAGTGAAGCAAGAGAGTTTAATTATTTTTACAAAATATACGCCCATGCTCTAACAAATCTAAGTGAAGCAAAAGAGCATTCTACAAATGGTGGTTGTCAATGTAAAGAGAAACAGGCAATCCAAACTTCAAATGATATAAGTGAAGCACATGAAGCATTCTATAAAGCCATACTCAAAAGATATAAGTGAAGTGCATAGAGTATTCTATAAATCAACCAAGGACTATCTCATACCAGCATGGTGCATAAAATAAAAATGAAAACTAAATGAAAAGACGCTCCAAGATTGCACATATCGCATGAACAAAACGAATCCGAAAACATACCGATACTTGTTGAAGAAAGAGGGGATGCCTTCCGGGGCATCCCCAAGCTTAGATGCTTGAGTCTACTTGAATATTTACTTGGGGTGCCTCGGGCATCCCCAATCTTGAGCTCTTGCCTCTCTTCCTTCTTCTAACATTGAGACCTTCTCGATCATCTAACACTTCATCCACACAAAACTTCAACAGAAAACTCGGTAAGATCCGTTAGTATAATAAAGAAAATTACTACTCTAAGTACTGTTTCAAACCAATTCATATTTTGTTTTTGCATTGCGTGTACTGTAATATAACTTTTTCATGGCTTAGTCCACTGATATAAATTGACAGTTTCATCAAAACAAGCAAACTATGCATCAAAAACAGAATCTGTCTAAAACAGAACAGTCTGTAATAATCTGAACATTCACCATACTTATGATACTTGAAAAATTCTACCAAAATTTTTAAAAATAAAAAAATTGTATATAAAGACAGTGCAAAAATAATCAGAACCATTTGACATTCCTGCTAAAAATGTAAAATCGCGCACTACAGTCAAAGTTTCTGTCCTGCACCGTACAAACCATTAAGCAAATGTAAACATCCTAAAGGCAAACCTTGGCACATTATTTTTATAATACAATGGAATTGTACAAGGGTATAATTATTTTTATTGAAAAGTTTCTGTAATCAAGATTCACAAAGTTTCCGTGAGCATGAACAAAGTTCAAGGCTGGCTCCCACTTCAACAATGCTTGTCTTTCTCACTTTTGCTTTCCTTTTTGAAAAAGTTTTGGGTTCCCCTCTTTATTTTTGTTGTTTTTAAAATATATGAAAGCACTCAACAGAAATAAATGACTCCCTAAAACTTCCGGGTTGTCTCCCAGGCAGCGCTTTCTTTAAATCCATTAAGCTAGGCATATAGTGCTCAAGTAATGAATCCACACGGATCCCAAGGTATATCATAGCCAATTTTAATTAACAATGATTTATAATTTAGTAGTGAGCACAAAGTAACATATATCATGCAATAACAAAGTCTAACTCTCTTCCTATGCATCGGCATGTCATAAAAGAACAATTCATGCACACAAATAAAGGCCAATGCATAGTATAAACAGTTTCTTGCAATTTTATCATATTGGAAACATAGAGAGGTGGAGATATAGTTCCTCTCTCATAATAATTGCAAGTAGGAGCAGCAAGCACATGCATATTATATTCATCAAAATCATCATGTGCAACGGTAAGAGGCAACCCATTAATATAATCCTTAATAAGTGCAAACTTCTCCGATATAGTGTAGTCGGGATAATTCAAAAAGATAATAGGACTATCATGCGTGGGTGCAATAGCAACAATTTCTTGTTTAACATAAGGAACTACAGCAAGTTCATCTCCATAAGCATAATTCATATTGGAAAGCACCATAAGCACATAGTAGGTGACTATAGACTTGCAAGATAGGATCAAGAACTCACATATATTCATGAAAACATAATAGGTTCAGATCTGAAATCATGGCACTCGGGCCCTAGTGACAACCATTAAGCATAGCAAAGTCATAGCAACATCAATCTCAGAACATAGTGGATACTAGGGATCAAACCCTAACAAAACTAACTCGATTACATGATAAATATCATCCAACCCATCACCGTCCAACAAGCCTACGATGGAATTACTCACGCATGGCGGTGAGCAAGATGAAATTGGTGGTGGAGGAAGGTTGATGATGACGATGGCGACGGATTCCCCTCTCCGGAGCCCCGAACGGACTCCAGATCAGCCCTCTCGAGAGAGTTTAGGGCTTGGAGGCGGCTCCATATCGTAAAACGTGATTGTCGGCGTTCTGGGAATGGGGGTCCCCAGACTTGCCTGCCTGCGGCCTGCGGCGTGGCTCAAGTGGGGGCCCAGCGCGGCCCATCTTCATCAACACAAGACTCAAGACCCTCGTGAGGCGAACGACACGGCGCATCCTCAGGCGCAGCCTCCTTAGGCTGGCTCGCGAGGAGACGGAGATATCAAGGCGGGGTACCTCGCGAGGTGCCAGTGACGCAAGCCATGACGATCGAGGGTGCTAGGCGGGCGCCAGCGTGCGCAGCGTCCTTCTTTCCTCTTTGGTGCAAAGGGGGCAAGCGCAGCCGTGGAGTACCGAGGCATCAGGCAAAGGTTGCCATTTCGGTGCAACAAGGCCAGGACCAAGCGGACTACGAGACGGAGGTCACCATGGAGCCCAGCACGGCGTCATCACCAGAGCCTTTCGCAGGCGAAGACCACCTTTAGTCAGGATAAGAGTACTTGCTATCCCCCTTCAAATTAGCCCGCCATTGTTGGCTCCCTTCCCGCTCGATATTTGGGAAGAGGACCAGGGCCTCTATAAATAGGGACCGGCCACCCACATAGCAAAGGGTTCGGAGGGTTCGGTTCGGTGCGTGGATCCGGCTAGCAAGTAGAAAGAGAGAGAGAGAGAGAGGTGACAGAACTCCTCCCTGCAGTTCGTCGCCCCAGCTAAGAACAGACCCTCGCGAGGCAGTCTTCCTTGTAGTGTTCATCATAATCATCCCCAAGAGGCAATGCATCCACCACACACTGGAGTAGGGTATTACACCACAATGGTGGCCCGAACCAGTATAAATCTTGTGTCTCTTGTGTGATTCCTTTAGCAGTTTAGATCTTTGTGAGACGGGGAGGTTGAGGACGTGATTTCCGCGCGCACCCCAGTGTTCGAACCTTAAGGGTCTGCCGAAACCCGAAATCCGACATTTGGCGCGCCAGGTCGGGGTGCGCCGGAATTCGTCTTCCACCGCTCCGCTCTCCTCCGACCGTCACATCCATGTCTGACGCTCATCGGGCCCACGCCGAGCGCTCGGCCGCCACCGCTTCTCGCGTCGCCCGGATGGCCCCCGTCAGTAGGCGTCCTCGTCGTTCCCCGTAGCCCGCCATCGACACCGCCACCGGCCCGGTGGGAAACGAGCGGCGAGCACCACCCCAGCATCCACCCGCGTGACGGAGTGACTGCACCACGACGTCGACGCCTCCGGTCGTTGCGGCCCTCCTGGGCGGCTCGTAGGCGCCGTCCACAAGTCGCCACGTCAAGCCCTTTGCCCACCGGGTGAACACCGTCTCCGCACGGCAGGGGGCTCCCCCGGACCGGGCGGCGCCGAGGTCGGCCTGACCTTCAGCTCGGAGGACCACCCCACCAACCCGGTCGGCTCGGGCGCACTCCCGCTGTTGTGCACCCCCACTATCTGCGAGGTGGCTGTCACCAGGACCCTCGTTGACGGCGGCGCAGGCCTCAGTGTGCTTTCGGTCGAGACTTTCAGCCTCCTCTGCATACCTTGGGAGCGGCTGCGACCCAGTCAATCCTTCTCGGGTGTCGGGGGCGGATCATCCGACTCCCTGGGACTGATCCAGCTCCCGGTAACCTTCGGCACCTACGACAACTTCCGCACGGAGATGGTCGACTTTGACATCGCCCCCATCAGCCTCCCTTACAATGCCATCCTCGGCTACCCAGCTCTGGCTCAGTTCATGGCCGCCACGCACCCGGCGTACAACCTCATGAAGATGCCCGGGAGCAGCGGTACCCTCGCCATGCACGGGGACACCGGGGACGCCCTGCAAGTACTCAAGCTCGCCTTCAAGACGGTGGCACCGACACGGCCCGTTGACGCGGATACCCCTGAGCCCAAGGGGGCTATGCCCGCCAAGAAGAAGCAGTTGTTCACCCAGGACAAAGCAGAAACCAAGCAGATACCCGTCGACAAGGACGGGTCCTCCGGTGCCACTTTCACCATAGGCGCCAACCTAGAGCCTGAGCAGGAGGAGGCCTTGGTCAAGTTCCTGCGCTCAAATAAGAAGGTATTTCCTTGGGAGCCAGATCAGCTGGCGGGGATCCCCAGAAGTGTCATCGAGCATCACCTCAACGTGTGCCCAAATGTACGCCCTGTGAAGCAGAAGGCCAAGCGGCAGTCCACGGAGAAGCAGGCTTCCATCGCCCAAGAGACCCGTAAGCTAGAGGCCGCCGGGGTCATCCGCGAGGTCCGATACCCGGATTGGTTGGCCAACCCTGTCGTTGTGCCCAAGAAGGGGGGGAAAGAACGCATGTGTGTCGACTTCACCAACCTCAACAAGGCATGCCCGCAAGATCTGTTCCCGCTCCCCCGCATCGACCAGATTGTCGATTCCACTGTGGAGTGCGACCTGCTATGCTTCCTGGACGCCTTCTCCGGGTATCACCAGATCAAGATGGCCGTGGAAGACATTGAGACGACCGCTTTCTTGACCCCGTGCGGGGTATACTGCTATACATGCATGCCATCAGGGCTGCGTAACGCAGGGGCAACCTTTCAACGGCTGATGCACATCACCTTGGGCCAGCAGCTCGGAAAGAATGTCGAAGCCTACGTTGATGACATTGTAGTAAAATCTCGGGACGCCAAGACCCTGATACATGACCTGGAGGAGACCTTCACGAGCCTCGACGCAGTAAACCTACGGCTCAACCCAGAGAAATGTGTGTTTGGCGTCCCCTCGGGCAAGCTCTTGGGATTCCTCGTGTCCCATCGTGGCATCGAGGCCAACCCCAAGAAGGTCAAGGCAGTCGAAGACATGAGTCCACCAAAGACCCTTAGAGAAATGCATAAGCTCACTGGGCGCGTGACCGCGCTAGGGCACTTCATCTCCAAACTAGGGGAGCGAGCGCTGCCTTTCTTCCAGCTGATGAAGAAAAAGGGGCCCTTTGAATGGACTGAAGAGGCAGATAAGGCGTTTCAAGATCTCAAGAGGTACCTGACCAGTCCCCCAGTCATGGTGGCCCCTGCTGCTGTACCTCGCCGCCACACCCTACTCCGCCAGCGCAGCCCTGGTGGCGGTTAGGGTGGAGCGCCAAGTCAAGGCCGCAGCGGCAGCCCGAGGCAGGACAAAATGGGAACAAGGAAAGCCTGCAGAAGCCACAACCGCAGCTGAGGAGGGTCAGCTGCCGAGGAATGCACCAGGGGCAGGAGAGGCCGCCCGACCAGATGGTCCACCTCCCGAGGCCACGTCGCCCCGTGAGGCGCTGTTACCTCCCGAGGGCGCGGCAACCCCAGATGCTCCCAGCCTTGTCGAGCACCCAGTTTACTTTGTTAGCACGGTGCTACGGGACGCGAGGGCACGGTACCCAATGCCTTAGAAGCTCCTCCTCGCGCTACTGGTAGCCTCGCGCAAGCTGCGTCACTACTTCCAGGCTCATCCCATCAAAGTCGTCTCATCATACCCCCTGGAGAGAGTGCTCAGGAGCCCTAACTCAGCCGGAAGGGTCGCTGAGTGGAACATAGAGCTGCAGGCGTTTCAGCTCGAGTTCAGCACAACCAAGGTCATCAAAGGAGCAGCGTTGGCGGATTTTGTGGCAGAATGGATCATGCACTTCCCCGGGGAGCGAGGCGCCAGAAGGCTGGGTCATGCACTTCGACGGGGCATTCTCCAGACATGGTGCTGGGGCCGGGGCGGTGCTTATATCGCCCACTCAGGACAAGCTCTACTACGCCGTACAGCTCTATTTCCAGCAAGGTGAAAAGGTCTCCAACAACATAGCGGAGTATGAAGGTTTAATAGCGGGCTTGAAGGCCGCAGCAGCCCTGGGGGTGAAACGCCTCACCATTAAGGGCGATTCGCAGCTCCTTGTTAATTTCTCCAACAAGGTGTACGAGCCGAAAGATGAGCACATGGAAGCCTACCTTGTGGAGGTCCGCTGGATGGAGAAGCAGTTCTGGGGGTTGGAGTTGCAGCATGTGCCCCGTGGCAATCAGGAGGCCGACGACATCGCCAAACGGGTGTCCAGGCGGTTACCTCAGGAGCCTGGTGTCTTCGAGGAGCGGCTCTTCAAGCCCTCAGCCTTGCCGTCATTGTCAAACACGGCTCAGCCTCGGGGGGAACTCCCCCAGCCACCTGCCTCAGGAGCCTCGGTCTGTGGCCCGGCCTCAGGAGTGCGCCTGCTCCTGACGATGGAACCTCAGGAGGGGTGCTGGATCACGGAGCTCCGGAGTTACTTAACACAAGGGACCTTGCCGGAGAAGGAGGAGGAAGCGGAGCGTGTGGCAAGGCAGGCCACGGCGTACTGCATCAAGGATGGAGAGCTCTACCGGAAGCGACCAAACGATGTATCCCTGTGCTGCATCTCCAGGGAGCAAGGAAAGGAACTGCTGGAAGACATACACGGCGGAGACTGTGGACATCATTCATCATCACGGACCCTCGTCGGCAAGGCGTTCCGCAGTGGGTTTTATTGGCCCACCGCACTCAATGACGCCGTCGAACTGGTGAAAGCTTGTGAGGCCTGCCAGTTCCACGCTAAGAAAATCCATCAGCCGGCAGGAGGCCTGCAGACTATACCCCTTTCGTGGCCATTCGCAGTCTAGGGGCTGGACATCCTGGGCCTGTTTCCTCAGGCGCCAGGGGGCTACCGCTACCTCTACGTCGCCGTGGACAAGTTCACCAAGTGGGCTGAAGTGGAGGCCGTCCGCACCATCCCCACGGGCTCCGCGGTCAAGTTCATCAGGGGCATCGTGAGCCGGTTCGGGGTGCCGAACCGTGTCATCATAGACAACGGTTCGCAGTTCACCAGTAACCTCTTCAAAACATACTGTGCTAACCTTGGAACGCAGATATGCTACACTTCAGTGGCGCACCCCCGAAGCAACGACTAGGCCAAGCGAGCCAACGCAGAGGTCCTGAGGGGCCTCAAGACCCGGACGTTCAAGAAGAAGCTGGAGGCCTATGGCCAAGGTTGGTACGACGACCTTCAGTCCGTGCTGTGGTCCATCCACACCACCGCGACCAAACCAACTGGGGAAACCCCATTCTTCCTGGTCTACGGAGCAGAGGCAGTCCTCCCTCACGAGGTCAGATGTGGCTCCACGCGGGTCCTGGCGTTTGACGAGGCGCAGCAGGACGCCATGCGGGGGACGGACCTCGTGTTTGGGGAGGAACGTCGCCGGCAGGCCGCGCTGTGAGCGGCGAGGTATCAGCAAGCGCTGCGGCGGTACCACTGCCGCAACATCCGCCCCAGGACCCTTGAGGTAGGAGACCTCGTGCTCAGGCGGGTCCTCTCCAGGGTGGGATTGCACAAGCTCTCTCCCACGTGGGAGGGCCCGTTCAAGGTTGTTCATGTTTCCAGGCCCGGCTCCGCGCGCTTGGAGACTCAGGAGGGAGTGCCGGTCCAGAACACGTGGAACATCTAGCACCTCCGGAGGTTCTACCCCTAAAAAGGCCCAAAGCCTGTGAAGCAAGGCAAGTGCCTGTGAAGATCATCTCTTTTTGGAAAGGCCCGGAGCCTGTGAAGCAAGGCGAGTGCCTGTGAAGATCATCGCTTGGAAAAAGGCCTAGAGCCTGTGAAGCAAGGCAAGTGCCTGTGAAGATCATTGCTTTGGAAAAAGGCCCGGAGCCTGTGAAGCAAGGCGAGTGCTTGTGAAGATCATCTCTTTTTGGAAAGGCCCGGAGCCTGTGAAGCAAGGCGAGTGCCTGTGAAGATCATCGCTTTGGAAAAAGGCCCGGAGCCTGTGAAGCAAGGCGAGTGCCTGTGAAGATCATCTCTTTTTGAAAAGGCCCAGAGCCTGTGAAGCAAGGCGAGCGCCTGTGAAGCTAGCGCTTTGGAAAAGGCCCGGAGCCTGTGAAGCAAGGCCAATGCCTGTGAAGCTCGCTGCCCCGTGACACTCTCATGTAATAATGAGTGGGGCTGTACACGCCCCGGAGTCTCAGGAGCGCCGGCCTCAGGCCCTGGGGCTCCCTCCCACGCCCAGTGGCAGCACTTAGCTCCGCGCAGGTGAGAAGACGTCGAAGACTAGATTAGGTGCCGGACGCGGCTTTTTCATTTGCTTTCCGCAGTTGACGTGTTTGTTTGCATTTGGAGTCTTATTGAAGTTATTGCTGTTGCTGATTTGTGGTTCATCGATTTTCGCTCCTCGCTTTGGTTTCTCTCGTAAACAACCTCGCGAGGGATGGTGCTCAGACATCCTCGCGAGGGTTCTGCCCTAGCTGTAGGAAGGTTTTCACGACCCTGGCACATTACAGGAGCACCCCTTCTAGTCCGTGCCCCTCGGGCACCGCGACGCGCACACAGGGCCTGGGTCGGTCGCCCCACCCCCCGGCAGGGGTCGAAAACTATCTACGCACAGGCGAGAAATCAAGAGGTGCAAAAAATGAGATCAAGGTAATAGCTAAAACGGCAATGTTTCCTAACACGCCCAAGGGGGCTCCATGCAGCTGTTCTGTCTTACACAGGGAACAAAAGAGAAAGGAAAAAGACGAGCCCGGTGTAGCCCCCCTCACATTGGCCCGTGGAGGCGACACGGGCTGCCTCAGGGCCTTAGGCGGACTCCCTCTCGCGCTTCAGCGGGGCACGACGGCGGGCGGACGAACCGCCACCTTCCAAGCAAGCTCGACGGCGTGGGGGAGGACTGCTGCCATCGCTGGAGGAGTCGCTTGAGGAAGAGCTGACAAAGCTTGGGGAGTCACGGATGCCGCCACCCGCGCGGGCGCTATCTCCTCCATCGCCATTGGAGCGGGGCCCGCGGACACGGTCATCGTCCTGATGGCAGCACCCCGCGCGGCGACCATCTTCCCCAAACACCATCACGTAGAGGGTGGCGTCGCCGTTGAACCTGAAGTGCAGAGTGCACCGACGCCCCAGGCCGCGAGCGCGGGCGAACGCCAGCCAGCCACGAGTGAAGGCCAAGCCCCCGCTGGCGGAGACCTCCAGCGCGACCCACGAGGACCTGCTGCAGCAGCCCTCCGCCTGGAGCCAGAGGCCACCAGGAGCGCCGGCCAGGAGTTCACCAAGGAGGAAGCGAGGGAGCGGGAGCCGGGCGCGAGTCGGCTCCGCCAACCAGACGATGAACTCCGGCACCACCTGCGCAGCGTGAAAGCGCGGCCTGGGAGAACGCACGACCCAGGCGCGTCCTTCGGCTACGGCGGCTCGCCCGTCGCCACGCTGGGAGCCGCCCCCATGGCCACCGAACGCGGCCGGGGCGGCCACCGGATGCTTCCAAGGGTGCCCACGACCGCGCTTGGGCGGGGGAGAGGTAGGACCAACCTGGAGGGCCTTCCCATTCTCTGCAGTCGAGTACCTCCTCGATGGAGCCATCCCACCAAGACGGAGCAAGAACTGAGGCGAATGAGAGAGCAAGAAGAGATGGATTGGAAAGGCACGCGCAGTGCCGTACTTATAGCCGGCGAAGGCCAACCGCCGGCCTCCATGATCGCAGGTAATCATAACACGATTTGCATGCAGGGACTTGTCCAGCTCGCGCGATTACCAAGGCATCATGGGGAAGTGGAGTCGCCCACGTCCAATCAACCGCCACGCGGCGCCCAAGGCCGTAGGCTGTTACGGCCCACGGTGCTTCATCCTTGCCCTTTCGCCGCTCGGCACGGCCAAGTCCGTGCGCGCCTTGGGCCCGGGGGCTACTTTCGGCGTTCTAGGAACGGGGGTCTCCAGACTTGCCTGCCTGCGGCCTGCGGCGTGGCTCAAGTGGGGGCCCAGCGCGGCCCATCTTCATCAACACAAGACTCAAGACCCTCGCGAGGGGCCAAGCCTCGCGAGGCGGACGACACGGCGCATCCTCAGGCGCAGCCTCCTCAGGCTGGCTTGCGAGGAGACGGAGATATCAAGGCGGGGTACCTCACGAGGTGCCAGTGACTCAAGCCATGACGATCGAGGGTGCCAGGCGGGCGCCAGCGCGCACAGCATCCTTCTTTCCTCTTTGGTCCAAAGGGGGCAAGCGCAGCCGTGGAGTACCGAGGCATCAGGCAATTGTTGCCATTTCGGTGCAACAAGACCAGGACCAATCGGACTACGAGACGGAGGTCACCATGGAGCCCAGCACGGTGTCATCACCAGAGCCTTTCGCAGGCGAAGACCACCTTTAGTCAGGATAAGAGTACTTGCTGCCCCCCTTCAAATTAGCCCGCCATTGTTGGCTCCCTTCCCCCTCGATATTTGGGAAGAGGACCAGGGCCTCTATAAATAGGGACCGGCCACCCACGTAGCAAAGGGTTCGGAGGGTTCGGTTCGGCGCGTGGATCCGGCTAGCAAGTAGAGAGAGAGGTGACAGAACTCCTCCCTGCAGTTCCTCGCCCCAGCTAAGAACAGACCCTCGCGAGGCAGTTCTTCCTTGTAGTGTTCATCATAATCAGCCCCAAGAGGCAATCCATCCACCACACACTGGAGTAGGGTATTACACCACAATGGTGGCCCAAACCAGTATACATCTTGTGTCTGTTGTGTGATTCCTTTAGCAGTTTAGATCTTTGTGAGACGGGGAGGTTGAGGACGTGATTTCCGCGCGCACCCTAGTGTTCGAACCTTAAGGGTCTACCGGAACCCGAAATCCGACAGCGATGAATCCTTCTCTTTGATTTTTTATCTCCTCGAACACGAATATATGGAGTTGGAGTTGAGGTCGGTGGAGCGTCAGGGGGCCCACGAGGCAGGGGGGCGCACCCAGGGCGGTAGGGCGAGCCCCCCACCCTCGTGGATAGGGTGTGGGCCCCCTGACATGGATTCTTCTTCCAATATTTTTATATATTCCAAAATTAATCTCTGTTGATTTTCAGGCAATTCCGAGAACTTTTATTTCTGCACAAAAATAACACCATGGCAATTCTGCTGAAAATAGTGTTAGTCCGGGTTAGTTCCATTCAAATCATGCAAGTTAGAGTCCAAAACAAGGGCAAAAGTGTTTGGAAAAGTAGATACGACGGAGACGTATCAACTCCCCCAAGCTTAAATCTTTGCTTGTCCTCAAGCAAATCAGTTGATAAACTGAAAGTGATAAAGAAAAACTTTTACAAACTCTGTTTGCTCTTGTTGTTATAAATAAGTAAAGCCAGCATTCAAGTTTTCAGCAAAGATTATGAACTAACCACATTCGCAATAACATTTAGGTCTCATGTTTACTCATATCAATGGCATAAAGCGAGCAATAATAATAAATCTCGGATGACAACACTTTCTCAAAACTATCATGTTATGATATAACAAGATGGTATCTCGCTAGCCCTTTCTAAGACCGCAACACATAAATGCAGAGCACCTTTAAAGATCAAGGAATTCTAATTCATGGTAAAAGAGATCCATTCACAGTCATACTCAATGTAAACTAACAGTAATTGATGCAAATGACAACGGTGCTCTCTAACTAGTGCTTTTTAATAAGAGGATGATGACTCAACATAAAAGTAGATAGATAGGCCCTTCGCAGAGGGAAGCATGGATTTGTAGAGGTGCCAGAGCTCGGTTTTGAAATATATATGAATAAAATTTGGAGCGGTATACTTTCATTGTCAACATAACAATCAAGAGATCTCGATATCTTCCATGCTACACACATTATAGGTGGTTCCCAAGCAAAATGGTAAAGTTTATACTACTGCATCACCAACAAACATCAATCCATGGCTTGCTCGAAACAACGGGTGCCTCCAACTAACAACAATCCTGGAGGAGTTTTGTTTGCAATTATTTTGTTTTGATTTTCTTAAAGCATGGGACTGGGCATCCCGGTGACCAACCATTTTCTCGTGAGTGAGGAGCGGAGTCCACTCCTCTTGAGAATAACCCGCCTAGCATGGAGGATACAGACAACCCTAGTTGATACATGAGCTATTCGAGCATACAAAACAGAATGTTTATTTGAAGGTTTAGAGTTTGGCACATACAAATTTACTTGGAATGGCAGGTAGATACCCGATATAGGTAGGTATGGTGGAATCATATGGAACAACTTTGGGGTTTATGGAGTTGGATGCACAAGCAGTATTCCCGCTTAGTACAAGTGAAGGCTAGAAAAAGACTAGGAAGCGACCAGCTAGAGAGCGACAACAGTCATGAACATGCATTAAAATTAATCAACACCGAATGCAAGGATGAGTAGGATATAATGCACCATGAACATAAATATCGTAGAGGCTACGTTGATTCTGTTTCAACAACATGTGTGAACATGTGCCAAGTCAAGTCACTCGAATCGTTCAAAAGAGGATACCACCCTGTCATACCACATCACAACCATTTTAATAGCATGCTGGCACGCAAGGTAAACCGTTATAAACTCCTAGCTAATTAAGCATGGCATAAGCAACTACAATATCTAATTGTCGTTGCAAATATGTTTCTTTCATAATAGGCTGAATTACGAACGATGAACTAATCATATTTACAAAAACAAGAGAGGTCGAGTTCATACCAGCTTTTCTCATCTCAATCAGTTCATCATATAATCATCATTATTGCCTTTCACTTGCACGATCGAACGATGTGGATAATAATAATAATGTATGTGCATTGGACTAAGCTAGAATCTACAAGCATTCAATTCAAGAGAGAAGACAAGGTAATATGGGCTCTTTGTTAGATCAACAATAATGCATATGAGAGCCATTCAACATTTTCATTATGGTCTTCTCCTCTCGACCCCCAAAGAAAAGAAACAAAACTATTTACACAGGAAAGCTCCCAACAAGCAAAAGAAGAATGAGAAATCTTTTTCGGTTTTATTTTTCATTACTACTACTACAAGCATGGAAAGTAAACTAGCTGAAAGCTACAACTAAATTTTTTGGTTTTTCTTAAGGTTTATTAAACACACAAGAAGAAAGCTTAAAAAGAAAATAAACTAGCATGGATGATACCATGAAAAAGTATGAGCACCGACAACTGGCATGAGTGTGTGAACATGAATGTAATGTCGGTGAGAAATACGTACTCCCCCAAGCTTAGGCTTTGGGCCTAAGTTGGTCTATTCCCAAGGATCAAAGTAGCCCTCTCCAGCGTAAGGGGGAGCGTCAGTGTCAAAACCGGTAGATCTCGGGTAGGGGGTCCTGAACTGTGCGTCTAGGCGGATGGTAACAGGAGGCAGGGGACACGAAATTTTACCCAGGTTCGGGCCCTCTTGATGGAGGTAAAACCCTACGTCCTACTTGATTAATATTGATGATATGGGTAGTACAAGAGTAGATCTACCACGAGATCAGAGAGGCTAAACCCTAGAAGCTAGCCTATGGTATGATTGTATGTTTTCCTACAGACTAAAACCCTCCGGTTTATATAAACACCGGAGAGGGCTAGGGTTACACAAGGTCGATTACAAAGGAGGAGATATACATATCCGTATTGCCTAGCTTGCCTTCTACGCCAAGTAGAGTCCCATCCGGATACGAGACGAAGTCTTTAATCTTGTATCTTCATAGTCCGGCCAAAAGATATAGTCCCGCTGTCTGGAGACCCCCTAATCCAGGACTCCCTCAGTAGCCCCTGAACCAGGCTTCAATGACGATGAGTCCGGTGCGCAGTATTGTCTTCGGCATTGCAAGGCAGGTTCCTCCTCCGAATACATCACGGAAGAATTTGAATACAAGGATAGTGTCCAACCCTGCAAAATAAGTTTCCACATACCACCGTAGAGAGAATAACATTTCCACAAATCTAATCTGCTGACACGTTTTGTCAACACGACATTATGCCATGGCTTGGTAATTATTCGAACCGTTTTTCTTCAACCAGCTCCACACATAACGCGATGCAGTTTTTTGACACGTCTTGTCAAAGCAGAGATCGTGTTCCCCTAATTACGGGATTCTCATCAATACGGTCGTGGGTAACCCAACCATATCTAGGACTCCTAGATTATAGGCAAGTCCCAAACGGCTACGGAGAGGACGCTTGATATTCACCCTCTTTATAAAGGGACAAGGCTTTTACTCTTTCCCTCCTGTGCTCAATTGAATCCTTCCCCCGCCTCGAGTTCTAACACCCAAAGCCCAGGTCAGGTGCTCCGGCCCTTCAATCATGTCCGGATCTAGCCTTCAAGGCCGGTGGATGCCCTCCTACGTTACAGAAGAAGATATCAAGAAGTTGAGGGAGGCCAGATACCTGACCGCCAAGGTTTCGCATCAGCTGCCTGCCCAAGGGCAGGTCGTCCCTACTCCTGAACCCAACGAAGACGTCATGTTCATCTCCCACTTCCTCCGAGGTCTAGGCCTCACTCTGGATCCCTTCGTTAGGGGGCTGATGTTTTATTACGGGCTAGATTTCCACGATCTAGCCCCAGACTCCTTTCTCCACATCTCATCATTTATTGTTGTATGTGAGGCCTTCCTCCGCATTACCCCTCACTTCGGCCTATGGATCAAGAACTTTGACGTGAAGCCGAAGATGGTCGACGGGCAGCATGTAGCGTGTGGAGGCGCATTAATAAGCAAGATCGCTGGAGCTCCGTGGCCAAAGGGTTCTATTCCAGAGGTGTTCGGATTATGGCAATGGGAGTGGTTTTACATCACAGCTCCCAGAAGTGCCAAGTGGGCGGCTGCCCCTGCTTTCCGTTCAAGCCCTTCACCACAACTGATGTCATGGATTAGCAGAGGGCTGAGCTGGGGTCCCGCCAAGGATGTGCCTGTACTGCAAAGCCGCATTCAAAATCTCTTCGAAGGAGATTTCAGTTTGATTATGGTAATGCAAGTCATGCTGGTTCGACGAATCCAGCCATGCAAATGCCGGCCTCTTCGCATGTGGGAGTTCAACCCAGAAGGACCGCGCGCTATTCAGAATTTCCTCGGCCTGACGCACGAGGAGGTGTATAGATCATTCTTCGGACCCCAGTTAGAGTGTCCGGATACTACCGAGGACGTGGGCCTGAGCAGCAACCGCACCGCCGACCAAGTAAGTTATCCTCTAGCCGAACACACCATCTTTCATTTATCATGACATTATTCTGAGAAATCGCTCTTTGACCAGGACTGGATAACAAAGGCGAAGATGATTCGGTGTTCGCCCGCCTTCCTGAGGGTTTGGAAAATCCGGTACTGGAAAAGATGCTCGAGCTAGCACCTTGTCCGGAGCCCTCAAAGGAAGACAAAGGGGGGAATAATGAGGGCGAAAGTGGGCCTCCACTGGTACCTATTCCGACCGAGGGAATGAGCGCCTCCATGAGGGAGGATAACCGATGGGAGGAATCTGTCATTCTCTCACCCCGGGGAAGGAAGAGGGCTACCTATGAAGATCCGGAAACCAAGGTTTGCAAGCGGGAGAAGAAATCTCCACCAGAGGGTCCTGCCTTGGAGGGTGCTCTTGCCGCACAAAGTCCGCACGGGGCTCAGCCCTCCAACGAGCCGTAAGTAATTAAAAAGTACTTTAATAGTGAAGATATATTACCTTACCTATGAGGAAAATAACTGAAGTATTTATCTTGCAGTTCGGATCTTAGCCCTTCTCAGCAAAGCTCGTCTTCGGGGGATCTTCTTCCGGAGATGATGGAGAGCGAAATGCCCCCCCCCGGACGCCTCCGCTCAAGAAGCGGGCGACCTTGAAGTGTCATCACGGAGGGCCCCTCTAGATCCGATGAGGCCAGAAGATAACCCTATAGTCCCCCGGAGTCCCCAGCGTCCGGCTCTCGAAGAGAGCAAACAGAAGAGTCCGGCACCATATGGTATGCGGTCGAACGTACTAAGAGAGCTGTTGGAACGGGCGACCATCTTAGAAGAACACCGTACATTGATGGGTATGGTGATGGAAATGATTTCATCCACCGAAAGCGGGTTGCATGATGCCTTTATGAGTCTACTGACGGGCTTTGAGGTACGTAAAAGGATGTACATTTGTGATGGTACCGCACATTCTTAGGTGTGCCCTATGTAGATAGTAGCCCCTGAGACTCTGGTTGTCGCCGAGAATGGCGGAAAACAGAGGATCGTAGTACCAGGCAATAACCATACCGCTTTAATGTGCAGGTAGTGGGAGCTCCGGTGGCTAGCCGTACTCATGAGTTTGACGAACTGAAGCGGCAACTGGATGCGCCGGATGCCGACATCGAGCTTGTTAACAAGAGGCTTGACGAGGCATAGGGTAAGCGGTATTTTCTGGTGAATGCCACATAGTAAGAGTAGCATGATGCCAATATCTTTAATATGTTGTGACTACAGATGGAGCTGCCACCATGGAAACCCTGCGGGCGGAACTTGCCCGAGCCAAAGAACAAGCAAGGATTAGTAATGCGGCTACTTTGAAGGCGGCCGAAGAGTTGGAAGCCGAGAAGGCCGCGCATTGCGAGAGCAAAGAGAAGATGGCCAAGATAGCCGTAAAGTTAAAAGACACTACCGACCATTGCCAGTTCCTTGAAAAAGAAAACTGAGCGAAGGCAACGGACCTTGAAAAGGCTGCGATGGCGAACAAAGACACCCGCTCTGCTATGCGAGCGAAGAAGGAGGAGCTGCGTGAAGCCGGGGATATTGCGGTTGGGAAGCCCTTTATGCTGCGGAGGAAGTTCGGAGATCCGCGGTATGCCCCTCTGGATCGGCTGTGGAGTTCGGCAGACGCATATATGGACTTGGCGGCGAGCGCTGTCGATGCGGCCAAATTCTTGCAAGATCAAACAAATCATGAAGTGGACAAGTTGTTCTAGTCGCAATTTAACGTTCCAGAGCATCCGCTTCTGTTGACTGATCAGCTGTCCGGAGTCGCCATGAGGTCTTTCGTGGATCAGCTTTGGCCGGAAAAGCCGAAGCCGAACAGCTATTTCAGCTTAGTGCAGCCGTTCCTTGGTGCGATGCCGCGCATCAATGCGATGAAGAGGTCGGCGTGCATAGAAGGCTCGCGGATGGCCCTTGCCCGTGTTAAAGCATACTGGGCGGAGATGGATGCTACCACTGTTGCGGCGCAGGGTTCGGCCATAGGCCGAGTGGCTGCCGAGCACTATTTTGAAGAGGTCCTTGAGGGTGCTCGTTTGATAGAGGACCAGTGCTCGATGAATATTATGTTTCAGTAACATGTATTCCCATTGTAAACACAATGTTTTTATGAAATTTATTAAGGCTGTGTTTATACTTTTGCCTGAAAGTAATATGATGCCTCCTGTGCGGCCGTTTATGTATACATGTGTATAACCTGAAAGATTGCAGTCGTCGGCTTAAGCCCCCACGCATATAATGCAGAGGTGTTCGTAGAAGAAGCGTGTTCACACTTAACCCAACGTCTTGGTCCTATTAAGGAGGTGATGGCGCAACGAACGAGGCAACCAGACTATAATTCTTTAACACTTTCACTTAGCCATAGGAGTTTGACGGTGGGGCTACTATATAGCCCCTGGTGGCTCCGCACTCTCCCGAATTCAGGGTGCATACATGCCTGGCCAGGAAACGGCCCTTCTTTAAGGCGGAGGAATTCTAACATTCCGATAGGTCATCGAGTGGTTGACCAGTCTCACGCTATATCACGACAGTCAGTTTTCGGCTTTCTCTACTGAGGTGCTCGTCCGGATGACCCGGGGCGCAATCGCAGTAGTTCTCCTAGTGCTACCTTAGCCGATAGAGTGGAACGTAAGGTACCAAAACATAGGAGCCGGGCAAACCCAACATTTGACCAAAGACATGATTCGGAGCTGATGCATATAGGGCCAAACTCGTGACGCCGAACACTCCCTAAGGTATTCGGTCTTTATGGTATGAACCGGGCCTAATCAGTGCCCTTTGTAAGAAGCCCCTGGTGTTCAGGTACGTGCGTTATTCTGACATGGCCACATGCCAAGACGCTAGCATCCTTCTCAATTGTACTGAGAATCCGAGGGATGTGTATCAACAAGAGACAGTAAAAAAGGTTGACGCAGGGTCTTAATCTAAAAAGAATCCTTGGAACAGGTCCCTGCTGCACGTCTGCGCATGTGTCTCTGTTGTGCCGTATCCTGGACGGGTGTAGCATAGTGGTCATCTGTAAAAGAGAGGAACTTAGGTGAAAAGTTGTCATGCAAAAAGGTAGGTTTTTTGAAAAAACCATGTATAATTCAAGATGAGTAAAAGTTGCCACTTGTCTACGCGCGTTGAGCCCCTTGTATTTGTGATAGGGGTGTGGCCATCAAACCTGTACAAATTACACACAGCTATGCCGGACTCGTCTAACCGTGTCCGTGGTCTTACCGACCTATCGAATACTTTAGTTGGTGAGGCTGTTTTAGTGTGCGGCTGCCCAAGCAGCCGCATTCTCTTCGGCGCGCATGGATCGCTCCATATTTCCATTTACTATAATGATGCCATGTGGACCGGGCATCTTAAGCGTGAGGGAAGCGTAGTGCGGTATTACATTAAAGCGAGCGAAAGCTTCGCGTCCAAGTAGTGCTTGATAGCCACTTTGGAACGGAGCAATGTGGAAGGTTAAATTTTCACTACGGAAGTTATCGGGGAAGCCGAATATAACTTCTAGTAGCAGGGAGCCCGTGCAGTGAGCCCCTGGGCCTGGTGTTACTCCTTTAAAGGTGGTATTGTTGTGGCAAATTTTCATTGGGTCTATCCCCATTTTGCGGATTGTGTCCTGATATATCAGGTTTAGACTGCTGCCACCGTCCATCACGACACGTGTGAAATGGTATCCGTCAATTATTGGGTCTAATACCAAGGCAGCCCAGCCTACATGCCGGATATTTGATGAGTAATCCCGACGGTCGAAAGTGATCGGTTGAGCCGACCAGTGGCAGGACTCCACGGTGATAGGCCCTCGGGCATATTTCTCTGGGAGTGCCGCTTTATTTCTCCCCTTGATCACGTGTAACATGTTTACTGTTTTGACTTCTGGTGGAAATTTCTTTTGTTCCCCAGTGTGTTGCTTGAGAGGCTCATCCTCGTCTTCGCTTGGTGTATCCTCCCCCTTGTGTACGGCGTTCAGCTCGCCGGACTGCTTGAAGACCCAACATTCTCTATGGCTATGATTAGCGGGTTTACCAGGGGTGCTATGGATCTAACATATTTGGTCCAGAATTTTGTTTAGGCTGGACAGTTCATCTCTGGCGCCTTTAGGGGGTGGCTTTTGCTAACCAGGCCGAGAGCTTCTGAATCTGGCGTTTACTGCCATGCTCTTTGGGCTGTCTTCTTTATTCTGGCGCTTATTATTTTTGCTGCGTCGTGATTTCCCGTTTTCATCTCTAACTTCGGATGTACTTGAGTCGTTGGTGCTACATCTGGTTAGCCAGTTGTCCTCACCCGTGCAAAAGCGGGTCATGAGGCTTGTTAATGCTGCCATTGTTCTCGGATTTTCTTCGCCGAGGTGTCTGGCAAGCCATTCGTCGCGTACGCTATGCTTAAAAGCTGCCAAGGCTTCGGCGTCCGGACAGTCGACTATTTGGTTCTTTTTAGTAAGAAACATGTTCCAAAGCTTTCGGGTTGACTCTCCGGGCTGTTGAGTTATATGACTCAAATCATCCGCATCCGGAGGTCGGACATAAGTCCCTTGAAAATTTGCCCGAAAAGCATCTTCGAGCTCTTCCCAACTTCCAATGGACTTTTCGGGGAGGCTTTTAAGCCAGTGCCGAGCTGGCCCTTTGAGCTCGAGGGGTAAGTACTTGATGGCGTGGAGATCATCTCCTCGAGCCATATGGATATGGAGGATATAGTCCTCAATCCAGACCCGAGGCTCTGTTGTTCCGTCGTATGCCTCTATGTTTATAGGTTTGAATCCCTCTGGCAATTCATGGTCCAGCACCTCATCGGTGAAACATAGGGGGTGTGTGGCACCCCTGTATCTGGGTTTACCGTGTTGTTCGGATGTTTGTTGTGTTGCATCGTATGCCGGAGCGCGGTTGCGTGGTCCATAGATGGATCTGGTTGCGCCGTCCTTTTGAGGCGAGCCTTCGCGTGGATCGTGTATTGGCTTATGTGCGGTGTTGTTTGCCGCTCTATGTTGGCCGTGAGATCGTCTATCCGGCCAGAGGGCCGTTTTAATTTTTGGTTGCGGGGGATCTAAGGCCTCCTCATCGAATTCAGGTAGCAACTTCCGCTTCGGGTAGCTCTTGGTGGGGCAATTACCGCCGTACTTCACTGCTGTATTGAGTACTTTACTCCATCTGATTTAAGTGTGTCTTGCGCAGCCTTGAGCCTTTGCTTCAGCTTTTTTAGACTCCTCGCGGTGGCAACGAGCCTTTGATGGGTATTCTGTTGCTTCGGGTGTCTGTCCGGTGTGATGTTATCCGGACTGTTATCTTTGACATAATTGGGTTGTTCGGTTTGATTCTCCATGTTGCCGTGCTCTGGCGATGGTTCACCCTGCTCTAACGCTGGGTATGTATGATCGTCGTTTCTGCCGAGGCGGGATTTGGAGCGGCACTTACGCCGCCGCTTTGACTGCTTCTCGAGGGGACAACCCTTCATTGCATCCTTCTGTTCCTCGTGGTCGTTTTCTTTTGGTGTGTCCACCATGTATACGTCATGTGATGAAGTGGGCGTCCAATGCCCTGTGGGCAGTGGTTCCTGTTCGTCTCCTGCATCGTTGTCCATACCGTCGATGTCTTCGGAGCCGAAGTCGAGCACGTCGGTTAGGTCATCGACAGTGGCAACTAAGTGGGTGGTGGGTGGGCGGTGAATTTTGACGCCATCCGCATCCCAATCCTGCAGGACATAGTTCGGCCAGGATTCTCCTGACAAGGAGAGAGACCTTAATGAGTTCAGTATGTCGCCAAGGGGCACATGCTGAAAAATATCCGTGGAGGTAAACTCCATGATCGGTGCCCAATTGGATTCGCTAGGAACGGGCGTAGGCAGTTCGGAGTCCGCGGCCGGAGAGAGATCCGGCAGTTTGTCAACACGGCTCTCGTGCAGAGTAAGGTCGATGTTCGGCTCGATCACCGATGGGGGTAAGGCCTCCGTGGCGGGGTCCATCTACCCGTCCATGGACGATGCAACTAGCTCCGAATTGAGGGTCGGAGCGGCTGCCGGTGCAATCTCCTGAACACTATCAGATGGTAGAGCTAAATCGTACCCATCATGACCGCGTGACGCACAAGGCAGAGGCTCGAATCCGTCGAAGATCAAGTCTCTGTGGATATAGGCCATGTAGCTTAACCTTCCAAACCTGACCTGATGGCCAGGGGCGCAGCTTTCAATATGCTCCGGATGGCCAAGAGAATTGGCCCGCAGTGCCAAGCCGCCGAATACAAAAATCTATCCGGGGAGAAAAGTCTCACCCTGGACTGCATCGCTAACGATGATAGAAGGAGCCATCAAGCCTAATGGCAAAGACACAGAGGAACTCTCAATGAAAGCACCAATGTCGGTGTCAAAACTGGCGGATCTCGGGTAGGGGGTCCCGAACTGAGCGTCTAGGCGGATGGTAACAAGAGGCAGGGGACACGAAGTTTTACCCAGGTTCGGGCCCTCTTGATGGAGGTAAAACCCTACATCCTGCTTGATTAATATTGATGATATGGGTAGTACAAGAGTAGATCTACCATGAGATCAGAGAGGCCAAACCCTAGAAGCTAGCCTATGGTATGATTGTATGTTGTCCTATGGACTAAAACCCTCCGGTTTATATAGACACCGGAGAGGGCTAGGGTTACACAAGGTCGGTTACAAAGGAGATATAAATATCCATATTTCCTAGCTTGCCTTCCACGCCAAGTAGAGTCCCATCCGGACATGAGACGAAGTCTTTAATCTTGTATCTTCATAGTCCGGCTGTCCGGAGACCCCCTAATCCAGGACTCCCTCAGGGAGTGTCCTCTGGGTGCCATTGGGTGGCAATCTCCTCCAGATTCCACTGATAAACTAACTGTCGATAAGGGTCCTGGGGTGCTTCCAGCTCAGGCTCTGGAGCTGTTGTCACACTCTAGTATGCATAAACGTCCTCCGGTAAAACAAGGTACTTGCCTGAAAATATGTTAAACAAAGAGGGAGCAGGCAAGGTAATAGTCTCAAAGTAATTCTTACCAAAAATCAGTCTATAGTTAAGCAACTTCTTCTTTCTCATAATCTAGAAAAATATTAGGCAGGAACTTTTCCTCTTTCTCATAATGTCTGATGGTTATGTTAAAGTGTGCAGCTCGGCGCGAGGCAAAGATGCCTCCAATGACGGGGCCCTTAGTATGGTTCAGGTTTAACCGCTTAGCAATAATAGTGCCTAAACTGAAGGTAGTATCTTGAGACAAGGCATGGCGCGAAATAACAATATGAGGAGCACTAAGGTTCCCACAGTTCTCGTGACCAATTAAGCATATACTAACAAATATTCAAAAGTAACGTAGAACAGGAAAATGTATGCTAGTGATTCTTGCATCGGAAACTTTCCTCGTTTCCCCTACAACAATCATATCAATAAATCCCTCCACATCATCACGATGTGGTTCCTCTATGCTGCCCTCAAAAGGTATCAAACAAACACGACAAAAATCACAAAGTGACATCTCCTTATGCTGATCATATAAATAAAATTCCACCAAAGGTGGTGAGCTCCTAGCATGGAAATGAAAGTTTTGCACAAAGATATTGGTGAGTAAGAGATACTGTTCACGTTGGTCATGGAGGAAGGTGGTGAAGCCTGCATTCTCAGCCAAATAATAAAAATCTTCATGAATCCCGGCTTCTCTCAAGAAATCATCACAAGGCCATTCACATGGCCGAACCTTCGCACTACGAGGGAGATTATACTTGGGCTTCTTGTTCTCTTCACTTTGTTTATCCTTCAAGCTTCGGCTCGATGAGCCCCTCAAAAATCTCTTCATCTTCTTCTGAAATTTTCTGAAATTTTTAGCAACTCAAAATGAAAGTGAACCAAACTCAACAAAATTGATAGCAACTACTCCAACAAGTGCCTAGAGGCCATATCATGCAGTAAAACTACTTTTGACCAGATAAATTTGACATGCAAGCTCAAGAACAGGGTCACCTAAGCATCAAAAAGTTGCAGTGAATAAAGCACTAGAACAAAAACTAATTGAACCATTGGAGGAGTCACATACCAAAGAACAATCCCCCAAAGCAGTTTTGTGAATGGAGCTTTGAGCTAGGAGATCGAAAATGGTAGCAAGATGAGCTAGAACTAGTGCTTGAGCTGGTTGGTGATTTTTTTTGGAGGAAGAAGGAGTGTGTGGTGGCTGGAATAAGTGGAGGGGGGCCACCAGGGGCCCACGAGGTAGGGGGCGCGTCCAGGGGGTAGGGCGCGCCCTGGACCCTCGTGGCCAGGTGCTAGCTCCCCTGGTGTGTTCTCAGTGCCAGATATTCTCTAATATTTTAGAAAAAATCATATTCAAATTTCAGGGCATTTGGAGAAGTTTTATTTTCAGGGTATTTTTTATTGCATGGATAATTCAGAAAACTGACAAAAATTACTATTTTTGCTTTATTTAATATAAATAATAGAAAGTAAAAAGAGGGTACAGAGAGTTGTGTTTTATAAATTCATCCATCTCATGCTCATCAAAAGGAATCCACTAACAAGGTTGACCAAGTCTTGTTAACAAACTCATTTCGAATAACATGAAACCGGAGAATTTTTGAATAACACTAGGTTACCTTAACGGGGATGTGCTTGTTCCCAACAATAAGAATATGATATTTCTTCTTGATAGTAGGAAGAGGGAATTCAAAACCTCCAATAGTGATTGTTGAAATTTTTCCAATAGAATTGATACTATGGACTCGAGGTTGTTTCCTCGAAAAGTGTACCATATGCTCATTACCATTAACATGAAAAGTGACATTGCCTTTGGTGCAATCAATAACAGCCCCTGCAGTATTCAAAAAGGGTCTTCCAAGAATAATAGACATACTATCGTCCTCGGGAATATCAAGAATAACAAAGTCCGTTAAAATAGTAACGTTTGCAACCACAACACGCACATCCTCACAAATACCAACAGGTATAGCAGTTGATTTGTCAGCCATTTGCAAAGATATTTCAGTAGGTGTCAACTTATTCAAATCAAGTTTACGATATAAAGAGAGAGGCATAACACTAACACCGGCTCCAAGATCACATAAAGCAGTTTTAACATTGTTTCTTTTAATGGAGCATGGTATTGTCGGCGTTCTAGGAATGGGGGTCCCCAGACTTGCCTGCCTGTGGCCCACGGCATGGCTGAGCAAGCTAGCCCGTACAACCCATCTTCATCGACATGGAATTAAAGACCCTCGCGAGGGGCCAAGCCTCGCGAGGCGGACGATGCAAGACCTCCTCAGGAGCGGCCTCGCCAGGCAGGCTCACGAGAGGCGAAGAGATCAAGGCAAGGCAACCCTCGCGAGGTCCTCGTGACATGAGCCATGACGATCAAGACCAGGCGGGCGCTAGCGCACGCAGTGTCATTGCTTCCTCTTTGGTGCCAAGGGGGAAAGCGCATGCGCGGATTACCAAGGCATCAAGCAAAGGTTTCCATATTAGTGCAACGAGACCAAGACTAGAAGCACGGCAAGACGAAGGTCACCATGGAGCCTAGGACGGCGTCACCACGAGAGCCTTTGGCAGGCGAAGACCACTTTTGTCAGGATAAGCTGTACTAGTTGTCCCCTTTCGAATTGGCCGTTGTTGGCTCCCTTCCCGCTCAACATTTGGGGAGAGGACCAAGGCCTATATAAGTAGAACTAGCCACCACAATTGAGAGAGGATCGACCTCATCACAAACTGAGAGGCATCTCACCCACACAAGTTCACCAGGCACAAGAACACCTCAACCTTAGGAGGCTGTTCTTCCCCTTGTACTGTTCATCATCAGCCCAAGAGGCAATCCACCACCACCACACTGGAGTAGGGTATTACACCACAACGGTGGCCCGAACCAGTATAAATCTTGTGTCTTTCTGTGTTGTGAGTTCGTCGAGTTCGTCCGCGATATCTTAGAGGGCTAGGGCGTGGATCGATAGGGAGGAAACCTCCACGCGCACCACAGTGTTCGAACCTTGAGGGTTTGCCAGAACCCGTGATCCGACAGGTATAGTTGGTAGTCCTGGATCTCCAAGTTTCTTTGGTATTCCACCCTTAAAAGTGTAATTAGCAAGCATGGTGGAAATTTCAGCTTCCGGTATCTTTCTCTTCTTTGTAACAATTTCCTTCATATACTTAGCATAAGGATTCATTTTAAGCATATCAGTCAAACGCATACGCAAAAAGATAGGTCTAATCATTTCAGCAAAGCGCTCAAAATCCTCATCATCCTTTTTCTTAGATGGTTTAGCAGGAAAAGGCATGGGTTTCTGAACCCATGGTTCTCTTTCTTTACCGTGCTTCCTAGCAACAAAGTCTCTCTTATCATAATGTTGATTCTTTGATTGTGGGTTATCAATATGAACAGCATGTTCAATCTCTATATCATTATCATTGCTAGGTTGAGCATCAATATGAACATCATCATTAACATTATCACTAGCACTACAAAAAAATACACTTCCGTGATGACACGTGTTTGTCACAGTAGGTCGCATTTTTTGTCGTGCATGTCCATCCATGACAAATTTATGACAGAATCAAGATAGTCATACCTGTGTTGTCTTAGAAGTGTTCCATGACATTACCAAAATTATCATCACGGAAGTGTCCACTTCCATGATGATAAATCGCGCGTCACAGAAGTGCTTTCGTCAAGGGTGACCGACATGTGGCATCCACCGTAACGGAACGCCGTTAAGCTATCGGGTCGCGTTTTGGATCCGATAACCCAATAACAACCCCGCACAATGGGGATTTTCCATGTGTAAAATCATCATTGGCTAGAGGAAACACGTGTCGGCTCATCGTTGGGACAGATGTCATCCATTCACTGGAAAAAAGGCGCCTATGATACGTCAACACGTGGCACGGCCCAATAGTGGCCCATTCCTGTGAAAAGGCTGGCCTGTTTGACTTGGTCAAAAGCTGGCGGGCCGGCCCATGGAAAGCCTGTTAACGGCCTATTCGTATATAGCCCATTTACAACCCACTAACCCAAGGCCCGTTACGCCCTATCCGAATTAGGCCCAGTAGCGTCATCTGGGCCATCCAATATGATTCCAGCCCGTTTTCACTTCTGGCCCATGTATAGCTCATGACATCTTTCGGCCCATATGAGGCCCTTTGTAACTCCTGGCCCATTAGCGGCCCGTGCTGAAACTGGCCCGTAATGAACAGTGTATTACTTTACACCCATTAACGACCCGTGGTGAAACTGGACCGTAATGAACAGTGTATCACTTTATACCCATTAACGGCCCATTATTCCGTTGGGCCGTTTCCAGCCCAAGTTAACTTTCGGCCTTCTGAGGGCCCATTTATTCTTGGGCTAATTTGCAGCATTCAGTTACTTATGGCCCGTTGCTGTCATTTTCTACTTGTGGGCCAAATTCAGCCTGTCGTTACAGTCGGCCCGTTTGTGGACCGTTAGTCTATTGGGCCATTTTCCTAGCATCACCAAATACGGCCTATTAACGGCCTGTTATGGTCATCTCATAAAACGTAGGATTTCCATTAAAGGCCCGTCTACAGCCTATTAAAGGCCAGTACAAGACCCATAAATGAGTCGGAGGCCCATGGATCCTACGAGACATAGAAGGCCCATGGATCCTACGAGACGTAGAAGGCCCATGGATCCTACAAGATGTAGAAGGCCCATGGATCCGACGGCCCGTGAAGGGCCATGGTCGGGCGAGTTGGCCCCCGTTTGAACAATATAGCATATTCAAAGAATTATCCTACTCAATACTATCACCTCTGAAACGCATACACTATACAACAAAGAGATCAAGGCATAGAAAGGTAGAATAATCCTACACTATACAATAAAGAAATTACAACCAATTATACCCACGGGGCATTATGGTTCGGCATAGGTGATAATAAAGCATACACAAACAGCAAATTACATACACCGGGCAAATACAGCTCATACATCATGGACGCACATCAACTTAACTCCATTTGAACTATAATATCTTCAGAAAATAGGATTGGCCGGATTCAGATAGCACAAATTTCAGTCTGCAAAATCTCCAATTCCTTCATGGTTACCTCAGTGTCTTGTTTCATTTTTTGACTCCTGCATCTAATACCTGCATGTCCAGTCTCAACTTGTTGATTATACGTTGACAATCATGTACACATTGTCTTGCCACCTCTAGTTGATGCTCGAGAGCGTCAGCACATTCCAATTCCAATCCATAATCATTCGGTAACGTCCATGCCGCACTGCTCGCAGATCTTTGTGTTGATGTCACTTCATCCTGAAATGTTTCTGTAAGTACACATGACTAGGGCAAAAATATAGTTAAAACAGTGAAGCAAACAAGACACTATTTTGTACACCCTCCGTTCCAAATTACTCATCGCGGAAATGGATGTATCTAGAACTAAAATACATCTAGATACATCCATACCTGCGACAAGTAATTCGGAACGAAGGGAGTACTACATGGCAAAACATGACTAACAATAATGTTACACGTCACTTTAAAAAAAATGTTACACGTCATGAAGCATAAGTAGGTGATATTTTAAAAATTATAAAAAAGATAGTCTGTGCAGCCTGCATACAGAAATCCCTCGTAGCTCACCAGAGGAGCATGATGTTGGGGCCCAATCGAAAACACAGACAAGTTACAAATTTAGACAGCACGTTGCGTATAAGTAAGCAAGCACTTGGCCATTCTGTGCCTCAATTAAAGTCTTAGGGATCATAATGAACAGCAGAGGGTTTCATACAAACATACTACAATAGGCAAAACTATGCAATCAAGAGCGTAGTATAAACTAGATTGTGAGCCTCATGCAATAATAGTTGGTTAATAGACTTCAAAGCTTCAGGCACACTTCGGTAGAGTAATTATATGGTAAGGCCTTTAATTATGTCAACTAATAGTGATACAAGTACCGAACATCAGGCATGATTATTTGGTCATCTCATTAACTGAGAACAAATAAAGCAATTGAAAAGAGAAAATTAACTATGCCTGAAACAAACAACGAATTGAACTATTGAGTTGCATACAGTGACTTACCTTAGCAGGTTGAAGAGGCTCAGCGCAGCTCCTACTTCTCTTGCAAGGCTCCTTCCTAACATCTTGTACATGGAAATCCTCAATCTTATCTTCATTGCACCCCCTCTGCAAGGTGACACAAACTAGTTACTCATCTCCTTGGAAGATAAATATGCATACTTTCCAGTCTGTGAACACAAAAGAATGAGATTCTAACAAAACAACACCACATAATGAAACATGCCGCATCTATTGCACTTGCACACAATGAAATGAGCATTTACTATGTCTGCACTATGTAAACACTAGGCATACCTTCGAACTGGATCTCCAGGTACTCTTGGAGAGCCTACTGTAGTGTACAGCCAAACCTTTATGTCACCTGTGAGTTAGACCAGGCCCCACTACAGTAGCCCTTAGTGTTGAAATTGTTGACAAGCTCTGTTAGAGTGTTAGGTCAAGAACAACAAGTAATCAAAATAAACAGTCCTAGTATGGCTGGCTGATGCAAACAAGCAATTGAACAGATGTGTGAGCAAATCTTACATATCAAGAAAAGAAGCAAATAAGGAGGCTCAAAGACCATCACTTGACTGACCAGATTTAATGGGAATTTAAACATCATGTGCAACGTATGAACTAACATAAACATTGCATATTCCAGATTATACAATGGAATGCACATGTATTAGGTTATGCCATGTATGATGATGTCTAAATGTACAGATAGCAAGCAGGAGTGATTCATCGTTGCACGCACAATTGAATTGCAGGTTAAGCGCCAGTTCGATTCCGCCTTTTCAGGCCATATTGTCAAAATAAGCCATAAAAGATGTAAAGAAGTCATTTTTGAGTTATGGGCTTGGGCTTAACTAATTTCGCTTTGGAGGGGGGTGTTTCGGGTAGAACCTCACTAAAAATTGAAGGGAAGGGGAATAGTGAAATGACTCTGTCTGCCTATATTACACTCAAAATGCAACTGCTGACGCCCATGTCACACCTGACCCTCAAGTAAAAACAAACATGCAAGCATTCATTTCCCTGCATGCTTGCATCTCCTCTCCCCTTTCCCTCTACCTCGACCCCCTGCCTGCAGCACTAGGGTTCCTCCAGCAAGCCGTCGTCACTGTTCCCATCTGGCCTGGTCCTTGATGATGCTATGTCCAGCTAGGCTACATGGCCGGCGGGTAGGGGCAAATCTCCCTGGCTGCTCCTCCCTCTGGTGCCGCCCCTCATTCTCATGGTCTCCAGTAGCTGCTCCACTCTGGTTCATCCAACGCACTACTCCGGCGGGCGCTGCACAACTACCGCTGATGCCACACTGCGGCAGAAGGCACCTTTCCCCCCTCCCCTCCTCCCAGGCCATGGCCTTGAGGTGCTGTTGAAGGATGAGCTCATCCAACAAGGTGAGGATCTCCTTTGATTTTTTGCCAAATTTTCATTCTGATCCACTATACGATGAATTGCTATGAGCTGCTTCTGCTGCTGCTATATGATGCATTGCTATGAGCTGCTCCTGCTGTTGCTATATGATGAATTGCTATGAGCTGCTGCTGCTGCTGTATGATGAGTTGCTGCTGCTGCTATATGATGAGTTGCTGCTGCTGCTATATGATGAATTGCTAGGAGCTGCTGCTGCTATATGATGAGTTGCTACAAGCCGCTCCTGCTGCTGATATATGATGAATTAGTATGAGATGCTCCTGCTGCTGCTATATGATGAATTGCTATGAATTTCTCCTGCTGCTGCTATATGATGAATTGCAATGAGCTGCTACTGGTATATGATGACTTGCAGACTACTGCTGTTGTATGATGAGTTTCTATGAGCTGCTGCTGCTATATGATGCTTTCAGGTGGTGCTGCTATACGATAATAACCAGCCAGTTGGACCATCAGATTTCAATAAATAATTGTTCTTCATTTAAGTGTGGGTCATGCATTCTTTGTTTAAATTAGACAATGGGATCTCTATGGAAAACATTGACCAAAGTAGATTGTGCCAAGTAGATGGTATCTTTATATTTGCATTTTGAGCAAATAGTGATGGTCTGTTTTCCTATCATATTAATTACTGCACTGGGTTCAATTTGTGATGTTTGCAAGTCAAATTAATTTCCATATGGGCAGAAAAATGAAAAAAATATAATGCAATCTAGACATTCCACTGATCATACCAAAGATAATCTGAAAACGCAATGAAAAGAATTGGTTGGTTATTACATGGAGCTTATATTCACAGGTGCTTATTTTCTTAGGATAACTCGTAGTAACTGTCCCTAAGAAACTTGGCTAATAGAACTAGCATACAAATAACATGTCACGATGATTGCAATGGAGGAGTGACGTACCATAGCACACTGTATAGGCTCACCGCTGCCTCTCCTTTTTTGCGATGTTCCATGAAATTGCCACATACATCTTGTACTTTTTCATTGTGTAACCCTATCTGCAAGTTGACACGGCTAATTTCAGACATCTCTACATGATACAACATTGCATATCCCTTGCGCATATTTAAACCACCAATTAACGATTGTGTGCGTACCATAAAATAGCCATGACTCTGTATGTTGGACTAGTAGGCACTCTAAGGGAGCCTAATGTAGTGCACTGGAATTCCTACATAGCACCTATGATTTTGTGTAATGTACTACCCCTGTTCCTAAATATATGTCTTTGTAGAGATTCCAGTATGGACCACATACAGATGTATATAGATGCATTTTCGAGTGTAGATTCACTCATTTTGCTTCGTATGTAGCCTATAGTGGAATCTCTAGAAAGACTTATATTTAGGAATGGAGGTACGAGGTAGTATCATGTATGACATCTACATATCTAATTTAGCAGCCAATAGTAGAAATCATTGTCTGCACATAGGGATTACTTGTCGAAAATCCTAGCAAAGCACGCTGGCAGGCACAAAACAATACAAGAGAGAGATACACACTTACAAGATCATAGCAATGCCTCAGTCCAGGATCTTGGTTGGCCAAGCTGTTAGATCCAAAAGAAACATCATCCTTGTAGTTTTTGCTAGCTGCATAACAGGTAACAGCGACCGGTTAGTATATTTGAAGTACATCGGGCAGGTGATGCAGGACGGGTTTAAAGGTGACAAGTACCTAGGCCGTGGAGGGTGCTTGGCATCTCTCCAGACGGTGGGAATCAGGTTAGAAACGTTGAGGGTGATGACGCTGCGCTGGCTGTCGGGGTCCAGTAAGGAGATCTAGAACCGTCGAGTAGGGTGTTTGTGGAGCGGCTCCGGTAGGGTGGAGTACAGTGTGGGCGAAGTGGATCTGTGGCCGTGGACGAGGGCGTAGGTGAATCTGCTCCGGTGGTTGGGTTAAGGATGGTGTCAATGACGCGGATCTGCGGCCGTGGACGAGGCATCAGAAGCTGCTCCGGTGGCTGGGTTAAGGATGGTGTTGATGATGTGGATCTGTGACCGTGGACGGGGCATCAGAAGCTGCTTCGGTGGTTGGGTTAAGGGTGGTGTCGACGATGCAAATCTGCGGCCCTGGACGGGCATCAGAAGCTGCTCCGGTAGGTTGGATGAGGGTGCGAGGAAGCGGATCTGAGACCGTGGACTTGTGAGTTGGCAAAGCGGCCCCGGTAGGGTTGAGAATGGTATAGGCGAAGCTACTCTGGTAGGGTTGACGATGGTGTCAGCGAAGCGGCTCCGGTAGGGTTGAGGAAGGTGTCGGTGAAGCGGCTCCGATAGGGTTGAGGAAGGTGTCGGCGAAGAGGATCAGAGGCCGTTGACGGGGCATCGGTGGGGCGGCTCCGGGGGGTGTGGACGAAGCGTCTCCGGTGGGGAGTATGAATGAGCAGTTGCAGATGCGCGACGGTTGACGAGAGTACCGACGAAGCAGATCCGGTGCCGTGGACAAGGCCGACAATGAATGGGCTATGGTACAATGGTGGTTGAGCAGTCTACTTGTTTCTAGGGGAGGTGGGAGGAGTAGATGTGGCCGGAGAAGCAGATCGGGCGAGGTGGACGCCGTTGGCAGTGAATGGGCTATGGTACCACTACTTGGGAAAAGCCTAGCAGTAGTGCTGGTTTTTGGCCTATCAGTAGCGCAGGTAAGCGCGCTACTGATAAGGCGCTACAGCTAATGCTTAGCAGTAGTGCCTACTGGCACTTACTACTGCTATATCTACTTAGTAGTAGCACTTTCCAAGTCAATCGCTACTGCTAATTATTAGTAGCGCTTTCGAAAACAACCGCTACTACTATTATTCCCTATTCCATTTCTTTTGAATTTTAGGTCGTGTTCATATACCTGTACACAATTTTTCATACAGTAGCAATTTAGAGGTTGTTTTTACATCGTAATGAGTTATTAAATCACTAGGTGAAAGAACCTTGGATTAGTTTCAAGTGCATGGATCCAAAGTAACCAATGGTCACTTTGGATCCATCCATTTGAATCTAATCGGCGGTTCTTTCACCCAATGACATAATAACTTCTCATCGTCATCATAATACCATTCACAACTTATCATCATAATATATCATTGTCATATAACTCCTCATAATCATCATTTTCGTCCATGATGGGACATCATATAAAAACTTCGTCACTAGTTATAATAACAACTCGTCCTCATCATCATCATAGTACTCATAGTCACTACTCCTACTCAGCATCACCATCAAGTCTAAGACATTGTTGTCATATATAATCAACACTAACTAATTTTTCTTAATACTTAGGACCTACTCCTCTCTCCTAGCTAAAATACCATAAAACAGATAAACCGGTCCTTCACCATAATGAAGAATGGACATAAACCTATCTCCAACTTGTCGCTTGCGCACATTCATTTTGTCTCCAATTATCTGTGTGTGCGGATTCATCACTTTGCTCCATTCTTTGATTTCGATCCTTCCATCGTTTGAAGAAATTGAGTATGCAGTATGGTAAGCCTCCAAAGGAGTTGGTCGTAAGCTAACCATATGCATATCACCTTCGGTAAATAGCATGTCAGGCACAACCTCCTTCGGGAGCCTCTATTCAAAAATGAAATAGTAACATATAGAGTTAGCAATGGTTTACTTAAGAATAATGTATGCAATGAAGTTACCATCATTAACAAAATCTTACCAAGTTTTTAGCAATGAAGTAATCATCAAGCAATGTATGGACTAGTGGCATGTACCTAGTATAATTTTGGCTGATAGAGTGACTGGTTTTGAAGGCCTCAACATCTTCTATGGATGAGACAAGATAACCTTTCTCCTCACAATTAATCTTGGAGTCATAGCTGTAGTATGTGTTTTCTACTACCTTCCGAGTATTTCTTGAAGATAAGAAATAAGCTTAAAATTATAAATAAATAAGTTTAGTATGGACGAACACCAAATATTTTTAAATTAACAACATAAATTACTAAACTTAACAAATTAGTTTGACAAACTCACATCTAGGCAAAACTGGAGGCATATCCACATCCACCCAGATGTCGATATCATCATCATCATCATCATCATCATAATCTTCAGGAAGAATATCAAATCTTATTCGCATTCCCTCCTCAAATCCATATGCTTTGCAGAGAGCTTCCCAATTAGAGCAACCGAAATGGGAGCGATCGACCACATTGTAGAACTTAACCAGAAACTCGTAACCATGTTTAGTTCTTAAGTGAGCCATCCTCATCTCCAGATTCTCAAAGTCATCTAAACCAAAACCAAGCTTCTCCAATACATATGGTCTAGCATGGCACGGGATGTACTAATCGAATTGAAAAAAAAAATCCATAGATGACAGGTTGAACAAAAGAAGCACAAGTGATGATATTAATTACGATGAAATGCTTGTTGTTGCATACCGTACAAACATCGAAGGTATTTTCCAGCTTCACGGGGAAAAACCTATCATTTTGCAGGTGAGGAAACCTGTCGCACACACCCTGGTCATCATAGCAGTACCCGCACTCCAGGATCCCATCGTCATGAGACATCTCCTGTGTTCAAAATTAAGAGATTATAACTCGACAGCAAAACCCAAAAATCCGGCATGACCTTTGCTAAAAAAGGACAAATAAAGCGCCTGAAATTTGCCGGAACGGAAATTAATCAACACTCCGGCAAAACATAGGCCACTTATCGATGGTCATTGCATTTCAATGGTTCAAAAATATGAAAAAGAATATTTGAAAATATCTTATATATAATCCTAACACTAATTAAACTAGTTTTATTAACTACTTACTAAATAAACTAGTTTTATTAACTACTTACTAAATAAACTAGTTCTATTAAGCACTTACTAAATAAACTAGGTCCATTAAGCACTTAATATAAATAAGCTAGTTATATTAATCACTTGCTAAATAAACTAGTTACCTACGATTTGCAAAAACAGAGACAAGGGAGGGAGGGAGGAGAGAGGAGGGGGAGGGGCGGCCGGAGGAGGAGGGAGAGGGGCCGGCCGGAGGAGGAGGAGGGAGGGGCGGTGGGAGGAGGGCTGCCGGCGGAGGAGGGAGGAGGGGGCGGCCGCAGGCGGTGGGAGGAGGGCGCGGTGGGAGGAGGAGGGACGGAAGGAGGGAGTACCTCGGTGGCGGACGGACGGCGGCGGCGGCGACGACAAACGACAATGGTTATCGGCGTGGGCGAGAGTGACTGAGAGGGAGAGTGAGAGATAGGATCGGCCGCGTGGTGATAAGGTAGGGTTAGTAGTAGCGCGGGTATGAAAAAGCGCTACAGGTAAGGAGAATAGCGGTAGCGTGGTACGATGTAAGTAGCTGGACGGTGAGGTCATGGCAATTAGAGTAGTAGCGCGGTTTAGAGATGACGTGCTACTGCTATTTTTCTTTCAGCAGCGCGTTTTTCTGGAACGCGTTGTTGCTAAATAGCAGTAGCATCGTATTTTGAAGAGCATTGCTGGAAATATTCTGTGTATAAGGTTTTCCCTAGTAGTGTACGCTGGTGGATGAGCAGACTAGGGTTTCGAGAGGGGAGGGGAGAAAGGGCGATGAAGTACGGACGGCGTGATGTAAGATGCTCTAGTGCTGTGGAGTTAGTCATTTTTGCGGGAGGGGGAGAGGAAATGGGGGTGACGTGTAGTGGGGGAACCAGAAGTTACCAAAGCAACCCCGACCTATCATGTAGATGAGGGCGGTATTGTAACTGTTGGTCTCCGTGCACCAAGGACAAAAGGGGGATTTCACATGCTAAAGACTAAGGTGGCGGAAATTTTTGAAGGAGGTAGGAGAATTTGCCGCCCGCGAGATCGTTCATATACAGTTTCAACTAATTTTGGACCGTGCTAGCGGGAAGGTCATGCTAGACTGTGTACACGGGGCACGCATCAGCAGTTAATAACTGGTGTGAAGTGCACCCCAAAAAAAAGACAATAGCTCGGGATGATGCACCGATAACTTGGACATTCACACGGGCGCGGCCAATCGTACGGGTGTAGTGGCGCGTTCACAAAAAAGGGATCAAACGCTCAGCCTATGTATTTCTCGTGTAAATAGATAATTTAGTGCCATTGGTTATTTACTTTAAACATAATGCATTGATGTGTTAGTGTAGAGGCGCACAAAAAGAAATGGATATTGTAGTCAGCTACTTAAAAGTGTTACCTCATATGATTACATAGCATCCATTTCATAAATTGCGTACCCGTTGAATTCATATATGAATATTACATATATTACTTCAAAATAGAAATTTAATCATCCAAGACTAATGAATTTGAATGCAAGAGTAACAATGGTGCATGTACATGATAGCTACATTGGTTGTTTGAAGAAACATCACTGTAACTTTGGCATGCACAACTGAAAAGGTTTATTTAAATAGAAAAAATGTGATATGTGAGTGTCCAATCTTTACAGTGTTGAATCGATATTGTACCTTTGGCCATGATACGAAGTAGATATTGACTTATGTTCAAGCGATGCACGTCCACGATCGCTAGATAGTGATACGTGAATGAATTGTGCAATCTCTCTCACACGCATACATATCTCATTTCCCCGTGGGCATCGGAATCACACACGCGCACTTCGTGTATTTCTCTCCGTCCGTCAGGGTTAAATTCGTCTTTCTACCCTGTCCTACAAGTCTCCCACACAAAAACACACATGCTCTCTATGTCTAACACGCCCACCCCTTTAATTCCGCCCACCCACAGCCACTAATGTCTCAAAGTATAATAATGTCTCTCTCACATATGCTATCTACCTATCCCTTAATATAGCTAGATATGTGTCACACAAACTCCTTCTCCCTACTAGCAAGATGCCCATGTGTTGCACGGAACATCAAGATGCATTTGTATGAGAAGTTTATCTCGTGGGAGAAAATGATGAACGAGGGAATGCCTTATTTGCAAATGCGAAGAGGGGTGTGGGTATCTTTTTGCAAAATTGCCATAGTTTCCTTCCTGTCCATCAGATATAAATCAGATGGCCTATATTGCAAGATGGCGGGAACACCATCATCACCAACTCTGTTTTTTATAAGAGTAGAGATATGTGAGTGTCACTGCCCCCCCCCCCGGACACACACCCACACTTCCCAACACCGAAGGAGTAGCGTGACACCTCGATCTTGATACTAATCTATTGACTGGCTTCTCTCTCAAACATACACACACACACTACCCGGCACCGAAGGAGTAGGGTGGCACATCGATCTTGATAATAATCTATCTACTCCTCTTTCAAACACACACACACACACGCGCGCGCTAGTTGTGCCTCTGTGCCTACCGCGCACACTCTCGATACGTCTTTCTCTCCCCCAACAATGACAGCACAAGGGTGACAACTCGATCTGATCATAATCTGTCAATTGGTTTCTCTCTCAAACATTGTGTCTTGGTGCCTCGCTCGGTAGCCCCCTCGATATGTAGACTTCTCGCGCGCGGACAGCTGTAGTGACGATGACGCTGAACCCAGTGTGCCTTGTTTTTACCGGCCCCATGTGATAGTTTTCACCCTGTTTTCTGTTAATTAACAAGGCAACCTTTTCTTTGTTACTACTAGTGAATCTGAAATCATTCGGGGTAGACATAAAATATATCACTTCAACCCAATTGTCGCAACAACTATTTTAAAATAAATTAGCTAGCTGCCCGTGCGTTGCACGAAACATCAAGATGCATTCGATGGGTAGTTTATCTTGTCAGAGAAAAGGTTGAACAAGGGAAGGCCTTATTTGCGAACGTGGAGATATGTGTGGGTATATTTTTGCAAAATTGCCATAGTTTCTTTCCTATCTGTTAGATATAAATACGACGACCTATATTGCAGGATGGCACGCACACCATCATCACCAACTCTGTTTTCTACTCCCTCCGTCCGAAAATACTTGTGATCAAAATGGATAAAAAGAGATATATCTAAAACTAAAATACGTCTAGATACATTTCCTTTTATCCATTTTGATGACAAGTATTTCCTAATGGAGGGAGTATTTGTCTTTTTAGTGATTTCAACAAGTGACTATGACCGGACCTTACCAACATACTCAAAAAAGTAGTCCATAATTTTGATGTTACCCTCTTTTCTTGGCGGTGCAGTGCCATCTGGATACCTCATAAATAAATAAAGTACTACATGATACTAATATATGATACATGGCGCAGGAGTACTATTATTATTAATACAGTTTTGCTAGAGCTCATCTAGATGAGATATAATTTGGTCTCATTCATCTTTTATAGCCATTGGATGTGATGCTATATAAGATGCGTGTGTGCTGACGTGGGTTGTATTTGTTCTTGTGCAACGAACTGACCGCTGCATATCATGTTTGATAATCTCAAGTCATTAAAAGCATACAAGCCCCACATCTCTGCTTGGTTGATTCCTCTATTTATGTCAAAAAATAAGAAACAACGTGAGAGTTAATGCACCACGCCTATGTGTTTACTAGTATTTGGTTTTCGTAAGATGACTTATTACTCACCTAGACAGAGGGAGTATTCGATTTGACAGCGGGCGGCGCAGTTCCCGATACGGCTTTAATAAAGACGAGGGAGGGAGTAGCGGTTCCCGATATGTTGAACAGCCAATGCATCCTCCTTCAATTAATGCATGAGGGAAGTAATGGGTGGAGGTCCGGGAAAAGAGGTTGCACGATGTGAATGCAACGCAGTTTGCCCTCATTTCCCTCGTATAAAGGCGCCCCTCCATTCCAATGCATCTACCACATCGTACGCACCTAAGCATTTGCCTAAGCACCTACACTAAGCGCAAAAGAGCTCACTCCAGAACCATGGCGGCGATGCTCGTGAGCGACCAGCGGCTGCGCCAGATGGTCCACGACGCCGGCCTATGGCATGGCGCCGAGGATCGTCTCCAGACGGTGTTGGAGACCGGCTGGTGGATGGCCACCTTCGATGCCAACTACGACTCTTAGTTGGACCAGATGATCGTTGCCACCAGCAACAAGTTCACCATCCTCAAGAAGCTCGCGGACGACATCGCCGTACTCCTCCAGCCTGCGCGCCCGGGCTCCTCATTGCCTGCCACCCTAATCGGCCTCCATGGCTGGAACCTCTTTCAAGCACTGGTAGCCCTGCGACTGCCCACCGACGGCACGAAGAATGTCCACCTGGAGGTCGCGCTCGCCACGAGATGCCTCGCCCTGCAATAATTCTTCGACCTACACATCCACATGTACGAGGAAATCGTGTACATAGGTATCTACAAGGCCAGTGAGGATGCTACGACGTTGGCCTTCCTCAACCGGCTGGAAGCCTTGGATGCCTTTCCTGAGAAGCACCTCGACCTCGCCACAAAAGCCGCCGCTCCTTAGCCGCCGGTCGATGGCCCGACGCACTAAGTTGAGGAGGAGGATGTCGTACGTTCGTGGATCCATCTTTCTTCTTGACTTCTGTAACCACCACTGCGATCGCATCATCGTGGCCTTAATTCTTATTGTGCTGTTGCATTCTTGTTCCAGTCAATACCGACATGTGCGATCCCTTTGCTTAATTATATGCATCACTGTAACTAGTACTCCATCCGTCAATTTATAAGTTGTGCTTACCTTTTCCATCAACTTCGTGCGATGCACAGGCATCTTGCTAGAAACAATAGAATATGTCTATATAATCCGTATGTGATAGTCCATTTGAAATCTCAAAAAAGACAAATATTTATGTACGGAGGGAGTAATATATTAGGAGTATATCAAAACAATAGTGATTTCTTTCAAGTTTGTGAACAAATACTAATATTCTACTACTTTGGATCCATCGCAACGCACGGGCACATTGCTGGTAAAAGGAAAAGGCCTGCCGTGTTCGCGTCGCACCCCCACATGCCCGGGAATTGGGAGTACAACACGGCCCGTCCGGCATGACACATAGCTTAGGGAAGGCGTGTTGCCTAGCATTTTCACATTCATGTGGGACCGCCATTGAGCAAACCTACACCCCGCCCGCCACCGGGATGGAAAACAGAAATGAGGGGAAGATCTAGCTGTAGCACGGAAGCCAAGAAATTTGGTGTCAGACGGGGCTCGTTGATAGAGTATGAGCATTCCGTACTAGTACTACTCCTACTAGTACCAAGTTTGTACTCCTAATACTATATTACTAGTACTACCACTATACAACTACTAGTAGGTACGTGCACGGCAGAACTAAGCTTAGGCAAAGTTATTAGTTCTTCAAAACAAGAGAAACAAGTTGGCAAGCCTAAGGGAATCTTGCCACATTTTTTGTGCGTACGTCATGTGGGGCCTTAGTATGGCTTGCCTAAGGTGTGGCTTGAACCAAACACTCACCTAAATTAATCAAACTTGCCTAACCTTACATTCGACCAGATTTTGCCACATGTTAGAATCCAGAAAGCTCCACATGTAGAAGCATAATGCACAAACCACCAGAATCTCATGCGTGCAATGCACGTGTACCTTACTAGTACTAGTTGGTAGTAGTAAGAAACAAATTCCAGTTTTGGCATGAGCTCGTACTGCGGGAGCACCACAAGGCCTGCCCCAGGAGCTACATTTCCCTCTCGGGGCCGACGGGACCAAACTTCAGTGGCTTTAGTGCCCGGCCTATGAGTCAATGACATGCGGACCTTAAATGTGGCTGGCCCACATGTCATTCTCATGGTGGTGGCGTGGTTCGTGACTCACTCGTTCGAGATGAACTGGCCGGTGGTGGCGTGGCCGTGGCAAGGGTGCCACAACTGGGTGTCGAGGCATTACAAGGCGTAGATGGCCACACCGGTGGGTACTAAATGTGTCACAACCGCTAGATAAAAAATCGATGGTGCGGAAATACGGATCAGAGCACAGGAGCGGAGCAAGCAAACCGCATCCAATCGGGTGTGTCTGTGGTAGAAAGTTGATGGTCGCCGCAGTTCAGCTGGCCCGCATGTCATGCACACAAAGGCAGAGGAGCGGTGGGGCCGAGAGGGATGAGGGGCACGTCGGGGGGATGAGGATCCCCTGACGCGAACAATCCTACGATTCTATCACTGACATGTGGGTCCCATAAGCATGGGTCCCACCTATCAGCGAAGGAAATGCAGGGCAAGGCAGTGATAGCCACGTCAGAGGATCCATGTCCACGTCGGGGGACATCGTGCCATGGGTTGGAGTGGCATCGTGGGAATCACGTGTCGGTGTGGCAGTGGTAGAAACAAGAAACGTGATGGTCGCCATGGTTCAACTTCCATGGACAAGCTGTCATGTCTGCTGACACATGTATATCAAAACTAGAGTGTTTATATTTCAAGCACGTGAACAAGTATTATTCTACTACTTTGGATCCATTGCAACGCACGGGCCAGCACATTGATAGTAGTAGTGTCCATCTCTATCTCTAGAGTCCTTCCCTCATTCATCCTTTTCTCTCACAAGATAAACTACTCATACAAATGCATCTTGATGTTCCGTGGAACGCACGAGGATGTTTCCTTGGGGGTCTCTCCAGCGCGGCGTGGCCATAGTTGCAAGTTGACGCCCCTTGAGATGCCGACATTCAGGGGCACTCGGATTTCCTCCGATGAGCAGGTAAGATGAGTTTGATCATGTAGTAAATGCATTCTAAAGACTACTTCAGTGTCCATTTCCTAATTCTCCCCCTACCCACTATTTCACAGGTTAGGCTCGGTGCGAGTGGAGATTGGCTTGCATATGTACGGGGTTTGGATGCAAATGAAGATGAAGGGGAGGTGAAGAAGCCGAGGAGAATCGGTTCCCGATGGAGAACTAAATGGGAGAAGTGGCGTGCAGGCAGTTGATTAGACGGCTAGGTAGACTAAACGAAAAGGCTATGCAGGTAGACCGATGAGTCATACATGTTCATGTACATGCCCATCCTTCCTGATAGGTGGGACCTATGCAAAATTATAAAAAATGTGTCGTAGTTTTTTTTGAGCGCGTGAGTGGGAGACATAACATTCTCTGGTTAAGGAATACTCCCTCCATTTAGGTGAGTATAAGTCACCTTATGAAAATCAGGTTTTCCCAAAACATTTAGGTGTGAGCATTAACTTCCTGCTCGATCCCCTCCCAACCTCGTTAGCCAGCGTTCTCTTCCTCTCCTGCCGCGTTCTAGCTTTCCATTTTTCCTCTTCTCAAGTGTGGAACGATCTGCACGCCATCCTTGATGCACCAGAACGACCACTGCATGCATCGCGGCAGGGTGTTGATTGGGCATACACGAGAATTTGGTTCTGCTCGCAATATGGATGATACCTGAACGATGAAGTGAACCTGCATGCTAGCACGGGAGACCTATTTCCGCTATATAATATTGGAGCACTCATGTTCCTACTACTAGTAGTAGTAGTAGTAGTAGTAGTAGTAGTAGTAGTACAACTGTGGTACACTTGATTGTCAAAATACTATTCATCCGGTCCTCACAGTGAAGTGACAACACCCTGCGCCTGACACTAGTCCAGGCGGCGTGTTCGGGTAACCAAAGTCAGCTTCACCCTGTGCACTATCCAGTCTATCACCGCCGCTATACAGCACATTGGCGCCTCACCTCGTCTCCCTCTCCGCTCCCATAGCACCACTCCATCTCCATCACCTTCTCCGTCTCCGTCTCCCTCTCCATCTCACTGTGCCCCCGTGTACCGTTGCCTCACTCGCCCCCCCCAGTACCACTATTCCCTCGCTAGCCGCTCCAGCACCGACATCCTTCTCCCCGTAAATCAAGCCCCCTTCCAAACTCCACAATGGCCAAACACAAATTGCGCAACATCCATATGAGCCGCGATTGGAGCAATCTCCCCAGTGACATCCTCGACCTCTGTTGTTCGTGTATGGATATGCTGAGTGCCCTGTGGCTGGCTGCATGCTTGAGGGACATGCACACGGCCATCGTCGAAGCGAGGCCTAAGCTTTTCAAGACACCCTGCTTGCTGCTATCTTCTCTTGCGAGATTGGCTCACCATTATGCCCCTCGACTTCAATCCGATCTCCATTAGCCGAAACTTCTTTGCAGGTATGTAGTGGGTCGCTGTACATCATTTCCTTCGACATCGATCCGATCACCATCGCCCGAAACTTCTTGGCAGGTATGTACTAGGTCGGCATGAACTCCCACTGGATGGCTGCCTTCAGAGAAGACGGTAAAAAGTTGGTGCTCGTGAACTTCCAGACCTCCCATGAGATTATCCTTCCTCCGTTGGATTATATAGATTATTACCATCGCGGTCCAAGTCATCTACGTCAGTTGGACGGACCTTGTTTTGCAGAAGATTCTGATCTGCCAAGTACCCACAGGACATGTGAATTACGCAGACTTCAAGCTAATTGCCTTGTTCGTCTGCGGACTCGCCTATCTTTACGCTGGTGCCTTCTTTAGCTGGAGACAACTCGGCTCGTTGTGGATCATCGTCAAAGCTAATACACACTTCTGTGATGCTATTGAACACAATGACATCATCTACGCGATCCACAAAGCAGATGGCACCACGTATTGCTGGGACGACGCGTGTAAGTTGTTTCCATCTCATGTTAATGATGACGCCATGACACTGTTTGAAATTTTTGTGATGATTGGCATATCCCTGTTTGAGAAGAATTTGAGTAGAACCATGGCAATGTATTAAAGACACCGTAAATCAGCTATATTTGGAATGAGTTAATTCATGTGATTGTGACCATATCATTACAGCCAATTTGTACCCTGAATAATCAAATGGTTAGGAATATATGGATATTATCCTTATTTTACAGTAATCCATATACTACTACTAAATATGAGTGTGTATCAATGGCCATGTTAGTTTCCTCATTTTCATGATGTAGAAACATGCTCCACACTGTTGGTTTCATCTAACCATACATTAGGGAAGTAAATGTGCATATGGAGAACTCTATATTTAGAAGTAGTGAAATCCTGCAATGCTTACCATGTGTACATACCTATATTAGCCCTTCAGCAATCAATGGCTAGAATAATATCCTCACAAAATTTTTTCCCACAGAACACGAGTATATAACAATGCATGGTCTGTTAGTTACCTTGAAGAATTTGTTTGTGAGGACAGAACATGATTACATAACATGCATGACATGGTAGTTTCCTGTGAAGACTCGATTGCGAGATAACATGAGTATAACCATGCATGGCACTTCTCTATTTTCGAACCAAGTATACATTTCCCTGTATTTTCCTCCCAGTTCCAACAGGGACATATCAATGTTGTTCCTTGCATTATCCTACTCATACTCTGAACAATGCTGATCTTACATTAACAACGCCTATCCTTTTTGATATGATGTAGTGTCCCTACAGTTACTGCCCTTTGTAATCACACCACCTTTGCCAAAAACAGGGAAGCACAACAGGTTCCTCGCTCGATCAGACGACGGCAAAAGACTGAAGATCATTCGGACACATGTGCCAGAAAAGTTATATTGCAAAAACCCCACTGTATACAAGCACCGTGTAATACGTGAGTATCCGGACAGTGGGTGTTACGTCTATGAGCAGGATACCAGCTTGTTGGGGCCTTTAGGATTTTTTAGTTGGAGGCGGGTAAACAGCCTTGGTTCACACTCTCTGTTTCTCGGACTCAATTATCCGATTAACCAGGAGACCACCGTTGGCAAGGACCTTGATGGCAGAGAGGCTCTGTTTGCTATGGAAAATTGTGTCTACATGGCGAGCCCTAGGAGTTTGGGAGAAAACTCCCCTGATTGTCAACGATACAGCCTGCAGCCAAAAGAAGGTGAGAATGGCAAAGGCATCCGGATTAACTTTGGTCCTTGCATGTCTCAATTACGATAGGTAGTGATGTGGTTCAAGCCTTCAGGTTGATAGGTAATTGGGCTGTTGCATCGAATGGGTGGAGTACTTGTGTCTCCGGATCACTGGTCGCTGAAGCGGGGCTGCAAATTATGATGGTGTTGCATCAGCTCTTCGAATGCCTTTGTTGTCTTTGCTACTAGTTCTGGATGGGTAGTTCTTTCTTTTGTTATGCATATTCCTTGTCATTTGGTCATCCTCGTCTATGTCACTCTTACAATGTACTAGTTGCTTCTGTTTAGAATGTCATTCCCGTCTGGATCACGAGAGTCTGAGCGCTGCAGATGGGTGCGTTTTGGTGGTGTAGCAAGACTTCTTATGAACTATCATGTCTTGCTGTTTATGTCAGTAGTAGTCACTAGTCAGTGTTTGAATGTTGTATATATCGTTGTTTCGAACTGTTTATTGTCTCGAACTACTGGTGGGCTAAATGAGGGCATCACCATTCTCCAGTGTTCAGAGTATATCTCCTTTTTTTCAAGTTATATAATTTGAGCTCAGTGTCTTTTCGATGATGTACACTTGTTTGGGCCAGTGAGGTGTCGTTGAATATGGGCCAAGTAGTAATGCAATTCCAAATAGGTCAATTATGACTCTCAGGTTGGGCTCTCAAAAGATCCTGAAAAAAAGGCCGGGCTCTCCAAAAAAGAAAGAATAAGGACTCTTAGGCCGACATGTGGGTGCCACCGGTGTTTTCGTGCGCTTGCGCGCCTAGACCATATTGGCGCGTGCTCGAAATTCATGCTACCTTTTCATCCCCAGTCTCCCGCCCCTCCCCCACCTATGGAATCTTGATTCCTACTCCAGTGTGACGCCCCAAGACCGATGCGCCAGGTGTCTCCCAGTTGTTCGTCGTTGTTGCCATGTCATTCACTTGCGTGTTGCGTCTTGCCATGTCATGATTCGCATTGCATTTTCATGTTCGAAAACTTGCATCCGTCCTAGTCTCCCAGTACTCTTCGTTGTCTGTTCTGAGCTCAACCACACTTGCACGCGCCCGTGGCATGTCTGAAATATTATTTTATAAGTCGCCGGAAAATTTTCTCAGAATGGGATGAAAGTTGTCTTGTGGTCTTATTATCGTGTAGATAGACTGCATGTCAAGTTTCATCGCATTCGGAGATCGTCTGTTGCCCCAACGGATAACTATAACGGCAGTATAGCCGATCTAACGTAGGATGTTTTCGGTCTCCGAAAACTATTGCCGGACTTTCCCTCTCTTTTCCTCCCTAGACCGTCTTCACATTTCACTAAACACCCTTAGGCCCTACCTAACCCCTCTCATCAACCCGCGGCCCTCCTCGCGTGCGCATCCGAAAAGCTGTCCCGGACCCGACTCGGACTATCGCCACCATTGTGTCCGGATCATCCCCAAACTTCTACAAAACGTCTCCGTTTTCTTATTTGGCCTCCATAGCCTATTTTCCCGACCGTCCGATTACAATCGGAGGGACGGATTTACCCCTAACCAAATACACTCGCTATATATATTAGCCTAACCTAGACCAAATCCCTAATTCCTAGGGATCCATACCACCGCCGCCACTCACTTCCTCAGATTCCACGCCGAACCAATCCTCCAGCCAACCGAAGCCACAGCCTTTCTCCTCCTCGGATCCGCCGCCGCCACCCTCAAATCCCACATCGGGATCCTCCCAGATCCCCTCCTCCCTCCACTGACAAGCATCACCAGTAGGTGAGCCCTCGCCGCCTAGTTCTCTCTCTCTCCCTGCACCTCTCTTTTCCCTCTCTGGTTCTCCCCTCACTTCGTCCATCTTGTGGCTCTCTTCACAGGTGCTCTCCACGCCATGGAAGCCACCGTAGGGCTCCACCTCGACCACCACCGCCATGGACCAGCCCCACGCCCGAGCGTCCCTACTCGCTGTCGTCTCGTCCCTGCCAGAGCCTCCTCAGCCGGCGCTCGATCCAGTTTGGGATCAAGGCCACAGCCTCGTTGCGCCCGAGGGAAGGAGCTCCTCGCGCCCACTCCTTCCATATGCCCCTCACCGATGCCTACACCTCGCCGACACCATAGGACATGCCCCCTGGTGACCCCGCCTTCTGTGACAACAACCAGGACCGACCTCCTCCGCCGCTACAAGTCCAACACCGCGCCGCGCACCATTGGCTGCATCGGCCCGAACTGGCCTCCTCAAGTCCGGTCTGCCCCGCTGCCTCCGCTCGCGGTTCCGGCGAGTCCAGTCGTATTGCACATCCTCCGCTCCTCGCCGTCGTCGCCTGGCGCCGCCAAGTTTCCCCGCCGCAGATGCCGTTCCCCTGCCATGGTGCCTCGGCCCCCTCTGCTCCCGCAACCGAGGCCCCGAGCTCCTACAGCTCAACCCAGTCCGCCGAGCTCCATGCCGCACCGGAGTCTCACCGTTCCCGCGTCCGGTCGCCGTTGTTCCTTGCCTGCGTCGCCTTGCCAAGTCCCTGCAATCGCGCTGCTGTTTTAGCTGTTGCTGTCGCTGTTCTTCAGAGCGAGCAGTTTGCCCGCTCGCCTGCGCCTCGCGTTGACCGAGCACGATGCCGTAGCGACCGCGTGTGGGCCTCCTCTTGCCTCGGCCCGGCCCAGAGCTTCCCCCAGCAAGGCCGGCCCAGCTCCCTTCAGCCGTGCAGGACCAGCTCCCTTCGCCCGCGAGGCCCAGCTCTGCGCGCCCCTGCAGGCCCTATGTGAGCAGCTCGTTCCACCAGATTTCGACCTAGAGTCTATTTTTTTAGGCTCTGCGAATTTAGTTATTTTTCCAGAGAGACCTGTTTTACAGAAAACTCCTCATAGTTCATGCATATAATAACTCACAATTGGTGCATCAGATTAAAATAAATTATATATGGAACTTGCTTAGAATTTTGTCTAGTTTAATAATTTGCAACTTTCATCCTTGTTAAAAATGTTTAAAATGTTGTTTGCTTTAATTTGCCTATGTCGTATTTCGGGTTCCAGTAGACCATTGAGGTTCGAACACTGGGGTGCGCGTGGAGACTTCGCCTTCTACCTACCTGCACCCCTCCGCCTTGCTAAGATCTAAGCTATGGAAAGAACAACGCAAGAGACACAGGGTTTATACTGGTTCGGGCCACCGTTGTGGTGTAATACCCTACTCAAGTGTGTGGTGTGGTGGATTGCCTCTTGGGCTGATGATGATGAGCAATACAAGGAAGAACAGCCTCGCAAGGGTCTGTTCTTGGCTGGGGCGATGAACTGCTGGGAGGAGTTCAATCACCCCTCTCTCTCTCTCTCTCTCTCTCTGATTCAATCTTCTCCCCTTGATCCTCGATGCTCGATCTCGAACCTCCCCCTACCCTGTGGGTGGCTGGTCCTATTTATAGGCAATGGCCCTGGGCCTCTTCCCAAATATTGAGCGGGAAGGGCGCCAACAATTGGCCATTTGGAAGGGGAACATCTGGTACACTTATCCTGACTAAAGTTGGTCCTCGCCTGCCAAAGACCCTGGTGATGACGCTGGCTTCGGCCCCACAATGACTTCCTCCCTGCCGTTGGACTGGTCTTGGTCTCGTTGCACCGAAACGGGCGCCTTTGCTTCATGCTCCCGCCTGCGCTTGCTCCCTTTGCACCAAAGAGGAAAGGAGGACACTGCGCGGCTGGTTCCCGCCTGGCGCCTTTGGTCGTCATGGCTTGCGTCACGGGCACCTCGTGAGGTACCCCGCCTTGATCTCTCCGCCTCCTCGCGAGCCAGCCTGATGAGGCCGTGCCTGAGGAAGCTCCGTGTCGTCCGCCCCGCGAGGCTTGGCCCCTCGCGAGGGTTTTGGGTCTGTCTTGATGAAGATGGGCCGTGCTGGGCCCCCCTTTGAGCCACGCCGCAGGCCGCAGGAAGGCAAGTCTGGGGACCCCCGTTCCCAGAACGCCGACAGTAGCCCCCGGGCCCAAGGTGCGCCCGGACTTGGCCGTGCAAGGAGGTGGAAGGGCAAGAGCGAAGCGCCGCGGGCCCTAACAGCCTGCGGCCTTGGGCGCCGCGTGGCGGTTTATTGGACGTGAGCGCCTTAGCAACCGCGCGAGTTGATAAAGGAGCGGCATCCGCCTAGGCTTTGCTTTTTGCTTTCTCAGGTTGCTGCTCAGATCCCTTTCTTGCGCATCTCCTTCCTTCCTCCAAAATTTCCAGATCTACTCCGACCGCGTGACCTAGGAAGCTATGGCGCCTCGTCAGTCCCCGGCCGTAGCTTGGTACTCGTCTGCCCTGGACTCGCCGAATGTGTCGGAGGCGAGCCTCGCCCGATTGCGCCGGATGGCGGCGACGCGGGGCATCGACGGGGCAAAGGTGTTCAAGGCCGGCTGCGCCACCCCTGAGGGTCAAGGGAGCACCTTCTATCCGTTCTTCGTAAGCGCCATTGCTGGTGGCCTGGTGCCTCCCTTCTCCGAGTTCTTCTTCTCTGTCCTCCGCCATTATAAGCTACAGGCTCTGCATCTCCACCCCAACTCTGTCCTTCTCCTGGCGATCTTCGCCTATTACTGCGAGGCTCATGTAGGGGTGCAGCCCTCGGTGGCCTTGCTGCGCCACTACTTCTACCTCCGGACCTCTCGCGGTCCTGCTTCCGCGTGCGCTAGCTTCATCGCGTATGGTGGCGCCATTGCCATTTCGAACCCCAGGAAAAGGATTGAGGGCTTCAGGAGCAAGTGGGTCTTGGCGGATTCTGGGCGCATCCACCCTCGGCTGATCTTGCCCACGGAGCAACCCATGAGCTCCAGCGATTGGGGTCGAGCGGAGCTCGTGGACCCCCACACGAAGCTGGTGTTGCAGAAGATGGACGCAGATCTGAGGCCGGCCAACATGGCGGCGGCGAAGCTGACCGGCGCGTCGCTGCTGAGGGAATTCCTAGAACACCAGCTGGCTCTGCTTCGGCAGTACTCACTTCTGATGTGGAGGCCCCATCCGAGCCCCGCGGCCTTGGCCGACGGAGATCTGGCTGCAGTCCTCCAATCTCTGGTCGGGGGCGATGTGGTGAGGTTGGAGGGCGCTCCTACGCCCTTGTTCCTCCGTGACGACTGGGAGCAGGTAGTGGTGTCCATGCCCGTCTTCAACGGGGATGGGCCCGTGCCCATGGAAACTCCCGAGGAACCGGTGGACGTGCCCTCCGACGACTCCAGCGAAAAGGAGGAAGGAGGGGAGCGGGAAAAAGGGCCTGACTCCAAGGCGACTGACGGAGAGTCGAGGGCTCCCCTCCCCCGGCGCAGGTCCCGCGTTCTCCGCCTCTCTCCGAGCGATGACGACGAGGATGATGACGAGCAGGACGGAGGGAGCTTGCCCCCGATCCCGAAGAAGGATAGGACCGGGCTGGTCTCCCGCGGGTCTGCCCCGGCCCCGAGCCGGACCGCAGATGCACCTTCCGCTTCCAAGCTTCCCGAGGTTGACCCTTCCGGCCGGCTTTCAGGCTCCAAATTTGGTCGGAGGCCGCTTGAGCTCACTAGCTACGACCCGTAAGAGCTTGATTCTTGTCTTTATTTCTTGTTCTGCTTCTGAGGCTTGACGTCCGCATCTCTTGCATAGGCTGGCACCCGCAGCAAAGAAGCCAAAGGGAGCTCCTGAGGTTCCATCTGTGGCAGCGCCTCTGCCCGCGAAGGAGGGTGACGGTGATGCACGGGCTTCTCCTGCCCGGTCGTCCTTGCGAGGCCTGGCTGAGCTGGCTGGGGCGAGCTCAGCCCCCATGGCCCAAGTGACTCCCGAGGTGCCTTTGCCTGCTGCCGCCACTATAGCCGTTGGGGCACAGCAGACTCCGCCTCAGGATGCTGTGGCCGCGCTGCCGCCTTCTCCTTCTACTCCACCGACTGCTGTCTCTCTGACTCCCCCTGCCGTTCTGGAACGTGCTGCTGCTGAGCTGGACCGGCTGCGGCAGGATCTTCTTGGCGCCGACCCTCGCTTGGTGGCCGAGCGCTTGGAGCTGGCTCCAGGGTGGATTCGCTCCGACGCTTCGATTCAGGCGGCGCTGGTTTAGGCCTCGATGGCTTGCGATGAGGACAAGTAGGCCGTCCTTGAGGCGAAGGCTGCTCGTGATGCAGCCGTGGGGGAGGTGGTCGACGTCCGTGGTCGCTGCAAGGCGCTGGAGGACGAGCTGCAAGGCCTGCGGGACCAGCTCACGAAAGAGGTCCGCCTTCGCCAAGAGCAGAAAGAAGGCGTGAAGGCTCACGAGGCAGCCGTCAAGGAGAGGGAGGTCAAGCTCAGGAAGCGCCGCGACCGCCTAGGCGCGCTGGAGCAGGAGTTGGGGCGAGGAAGGCCGAGCTGGACGATGAGGCCCTGGTTCCTGCCGAGGACCGCGTGGCCTTCACGGAGATGGAGGCGAAGGCTCGCTCCTCGCTGAGGACGCTTTATGACAGCGGCCTGGAGAGCCCGCTGGCTGGCGCCGAGGACGGCCCCGCCAAGCTGCTTCCTTCCTGGTGCGTGCTCTTGAAGATGTCGCCCTTGGCCTTGGACCCATGGCCGAGGCCGAGGCGCGTGTCCTATCTTCTGCAGCGCTGATGCGGGCCTCACCCACATCTACCTTCGCGATCCCGGCGTCGACCTCGACAGCCTGCTGGAGCCAGTAAGCGGTGAGCGTGCTGCTGCCGCTGCCGAGGCCGTGAAGGGTCGCGCGGAGGCTCTGCTGGGGAAGTTCCGGGCTTTCAGCACCAAGCCGAAGCAAGGCGCTGCCGACCCCACTGCTCCATGAGGCGAACCCACTCCATGCTGCTCCACCACCGACAAGTGACTCCGTTGTGGCTCCTTTCCGGCCTTTAATTCCTGCACATGTATCATGCCTCGGGGAGGCATTTAAACTTGCGTTTGGCATTGAGATAACAGTGTGGACTGTAATATTTTCTTTTGAATTCCTTGAGATTTACGCTTTTCCTTCCTACTTGCTTATGTTCTACGCCGGCAGAGCCTGGCCCCGCGCATACCTCAGCCGCCGTTAGCCCCGACCGGAAACCAGGACGGGACCAAGGAGTGAGGGGCTACGTGACAAGTTAGGCTCCTGAGTCGCGATGCTCAGGAGTCCCCCTTGGCGCACGAACAGCAAGTAGGGAGGTATGATGTGGGTGGATCTACCGTTCTACTATGCAGAGCCTGGCCGCGCGCATACCTCAACCGCCGTTAGCCTTTCGGAACTAAGGAGTGAGGGGCTACGTGACCAGTTAGGCTCCTGAGTCGCGATGCTCAAGAGTCCCCCTTGATGCTCAAATGGCCTTCGTACCTTTGCTCCGCTCGGGGAGAGATGCGCGACGAACCAGGCCCGGGGGGGGGGCCTGGCTGGGCGGCGTGCATCTAGGCGTGACCCAGGCGCAGCCCCCGCGCCCAGCCCCCTCGCGCGGCACTCCCGAGGGGAGGCGTTACGATGAGGCTAGATACTGAGCTCTGGGCTCCCTGAGGTTGATGCGGCCCGGGGGCCACCCTCAGTTGTTTATCACCAGCGTGGAGCATAGCGCTTCCATATGTTTACAAGCATAGCCACTCCTCGGCAGTGTCGTCAGCCAGCGCGGAGCATGGTGCTTCCACTGGTACGTGGGAGGGGGCCCCCTCCGGGAGGAGCCCCCGGGGCGTGTACAACCCCGCCCTGACACGTGGCTGGCACCGTAGGGCCTGGCGAGGTGTAACTGGGCACCCGTGAGCCAGCGCGGGACTCATGGGGCCCTACCTCTAGGTGGGCTGCGCTTGGCATTGGGCCTTATCTTGTGATGTTTCCCTGCAAATTTTGTTACGTCCTCGAGTTCCGGCCCTCGAGTTGGTCTCAGCCGTCGCTGGTATGCTAGGTCGCGATGCCGTGGACAAGGCCAGAGGGTGAGGGCTGGAGAGCTAGTAAGAGCTCTGAGTCGCGATGCTCAGGTACCCCCCCTTTAACGTGCAAGTGGTCGGCATGGAGAAGAAGAGGTGCCGTGGACCGGCATCAAATAATCAAGCACGGTGGGTCGAACACATAACCGGAAATAAATGCAAAAGGGATACATGCCGCTGGGTCTGACCCGAGCGACTTGGGGATGATGTAGCCCGAGGGGCGCCCCTAGCAAGGTAAGCTAACAACATGGAATAAAAGGGATATATGCCGCAGGGATGGACCCACGCGGCCTGGGAATAATGCAGCCCTGCGGGGCGCTCCCAGCTGGAAGTGAAACTTGAAAGATGTCACCTGATGATGCTGAGGACGAAGGAGTGTTGGTGTAGCAGACTCGGTGGGCTACGGAAGCCGATCCTCACGAGCCCCCAGGCCCAGGGGCCTCGGGAGGCTCTGGAGGCGCTGGTGGCTCCTCGCGGACCATCTCCATCTCCGCCAGGGCTGTGGAACGCCTGGCCTCCTGTGCCTCCATGATGCCCCTCATGAGGCGCTGGTACGTGGCAGCCGCGTTCGGCAAGCCGTAAGGCATGCAAAGATAGCTGTGGGGTGGACCTCCACAGCGCCCCACTCGTGAGGGCCAGAGGCGCTCCAGAGAGGCGACTTGATTGAGCCCTGGTATGTCGATGCAGACGCACAGCCCACCATCCTCGCCTGGATGGGGAGCCACTGCTGGTAGGCGGCGGCCGCCTTTCATGACTTTTGACTCCTGTAGCTCCTGAATGGCCTTGCTGACGAACTCCTCAGGGTCTGGCTCTCCTTGCCTTATTCCTTCTTGAGGGAAACGTGCTTCGAAACATATCTCCATGTGGTGCCCAAGCGCCTCCCTCGTGACCTTAGCCAGGTCGGTGGCCCTCGAGGGGAGAGCCCCCGAGCCCTGCCTGAGGAGGGCGCCGGGCGCGCTTTCCTATGCGATGGAAGGAGGATCCCCCTGGGCAGGCACGGGCCTAGAGGGGCCTGCCTCCTGAGGGGCCGGGTCGGACGATGTATTCTTCTTCTTAGGGGCGGTCTCGGGAAGCCTCCTGCTTCCGCGATCCGGGTCTTCCAGTGACACGGCCTGAAAGGCTCGTTCCAGGGAACACACCGCGTCCTTCTCTTGACAGGGCACCGCGATGACTCCGCCACTTCCTGGCATCTTGAGGACGTTGTAGCCGTGGTGAGTTACGGCCATGAACTTGGCCAGCGCTGGGTACCCAAGCATGGCATTGTACGATAGGCGAATGTGTGCGACGTCGAAGTCGATGAGCTCGGTGCGGTAGTTGTCGCGTGCCCCGAAGGTGATAGGGAGGCGGACCTGCCCAATCGGGACCGTGGAGCCGTCAGTGACTCCGGAGAAAGGCTTGGTTGGCTGAAGCTGGCTGTAGGGCACTTGGAGATTGTTGAATGTTTCCACGGACAGGACGTTGAGCCCTGCCCTGCCGTTGATGAGGGTCCTGGTGACCACCATGTTGCTGATGATTGGGGAACAAAGCATCGGGAGGACTCCAGCTGTAGCCGCACACTTGAGCTGATCTACTGAGCTGAACATGATGGCGCACGCCGACCACCTAAGAGGGCACGTGGCTTCGAGCCTGGGGAGGACTGCATTCACTTCGCGGGTGAACTGCTTGAAGATGCGTTGAGAGGCTAGGGCTTGAGCCCCGCCTAGGATGCAGGCGATCGCGCGCGGCTCCTGGAAGCCCCCAGCCCCCTCGTCCTGGTGGCGGTCCTTGTTTCTCCTTGGCTGCGGCGGCAGCGGAGGGAGGCCTGCGTTGCCTTGCGGGCGATCCTCGCGAGGCTGATCCCTCCAGTCTCCCTCGCGAGGCAGGTCTTGCCAGCGATCCTCGCGAGGTTGATCGCGCCACCCTTGGCGCGGGGCGTGGTCTTCCCAGCGTCCTGCGTTCCTTCCTCCTCCTCGACCGTAGCCCCGGTCACCGCGGTTGGGGTGACGGCCGATCCTTCCTTCTCGCAGGGCTCGGAGCTCTTGACATTCATTGGTGTTGTGGGTGTGGAGATCGTGGTACACACAATACTGACTGCCCTTGGAAGGTTCGGGCTGATCTCTGCCCCGCTTGGTGTCTGGTTCTGCCGCGAGCACGGCAGCCCCCTCGCGCTTCACATCCTTGGCCTTGGGCTTCTTCTCTTCTGGGTCTGCGGCATGCAGCTCGAGGAGGGGGAGACGCCCTTCCTCAGCCCTGGCGCACTTGGTTGCCAAGTTGAACAGCTCCAAGGAAGTGCACAGGTCTTCATGCATCGCCAGCTCCTCCTTCATCTTGACATCGCGCACGCCGTCGGAGAAGGCTGAGATGATGGCCTCCTCAGTCACCTTGGGAATCTTGAGGCCTGCGTTGTTGAAGCGCTGGATGTACTTCTGCAGGGTCTCTCCGGGTTGTTGCTTGATGCGGCGCATGTCGCTCATGGCGGGTGGCCGGTCGCGACTACCTTGGAAGTTGGCGATGAAGCGGGTGCGCATCTCGTCCCAGGAGGAGATCATGCCTGGAGCCAGGTTCAGGAGCCAGGTGCGGGCCCCGTCCTTGAGCGCCATTGGAAACCAGTTAGCCATGACCTTCTCGTCTCCGTTGGCAGCTTTGATGCCCAGCTCGTAGAGCTGGAGGAACTCCGCAGGGTCGGCCGTGCCGTCGTAACGAGGAGGCAGGTCTGGCTTGAACTTGCCGGGCCACGCGACACTGCATAGCTCGTTGGTGAAGGCATGGCATCCTGCTGTGGCCACGGGAGGCCTTGGGTGATGGAGAGCTTGGTCTTGCATGTCCCCACGCACTGCAGCTGGGAGCAGCGCGGGGTCTTGACGTGCGGGAGCAGGAGCATGGTCGCGACGTGCTGGAACAGGGAGCGCCTGGGCAGCTTCTTGCGGGCGAGGGACTTCTTGGCAGCTCTACTCTTGCCGCGCTGGCACCTGATGGAGCGGGTTCCGCCCAAGGGCCACACGCCTTGGAGCCATGGCGCCTTCTTAAGGAGGAGGCGTCCGGGGCGCCGCCGGAGCCTCGTCGCCCGCGCGGGGCGGGGTGCGGTGCAGCGGTACGGACGGCGCAGGAGAGCCCCCTGCGGCGCGGACGAGCTCGGCGACGCAGTCGACCCATTCTTCATAGACGTCGTCGATGGGACGGTAGCGCAGGAGCTCGTTTGCCGCGATGAGCGCAGCTCGAGCCTCCATGGGTGTGCGGAGCGCGCAGGACGAAGAACCAGCTGGGGCGAAAGAGGCAGTAGCGGTGCGGCCGTCTTGCCGCACGGATGGATGCTGAGACGACGCTTGCTGCTCGTCCCCCGCCGGTCCGGTGGCGGCGTTGACGGCAGGTGACGGGGAATGGCGAGGACGCCCGCCGACAGGAGCCGTCTAGGCGACGCGGGAAGCGAGAGCGGCCCGGCGCTTGGCGCGGGCCCGATGAGCGTCAGACATGGGTGCGAGGGTCGGAGGAGCACGGGGTGGTGGAAGACGAATTCTGGTGCACCCCTACCTGGCGCGCCAAAGGTCGGATTTCGGGTTCCGGCAGACCCTTGAGGTTTGAACACTATTGTGTGCGCGGAGACTTCGCCTTCTACCTACCTGCACTCCTCTGCCTTGCTAAGATCTAAGCTATGGAAAGAACAACGCAAGAGACACAGGGTTTATACTGGTTCGGGCCACCGTTGTGATGTAATACCCTACTCCAGTGTGTGGTGTGGTGGATTGCCTCTTGGGCTGATGATGATGAGCAATACAAGGAAGAACAGCCTTGCGAGGGTTTGTTCTTGGCTGGGGCGATGAACTGCTGGGAGGAGTTCGATCACACTTCTCTCTCTCTCTCTCTCACTCTCTCTCTCTCTCTGATTCGATCTTCTCCCGTTGATCCTCGATACTCGATCTCGAACCTCCCCCTACCCTGTGGGTGGCTGGTCCTATTTATAGGCAATGGCACTGGGCCTCTTCCCAAATATTGAGCGGGAAGGGCGCCAACAATTGGCCATTTTGAAGGGGAACATCTGGTACACTTATCCTGACTAAAGATGGTCCTCGCCTGCCAAAGACCCTGGTGGTGACGCTGGCTTGGGCCCCACAATGACTTCCCCCCTGCCGTTGGACTGGTATTGGTCTCGTTGCACCGAAACGGGCGCCTTTGCTTGATGCTCCCGCCTGCGCTTGCTCCCATTGCACCAAAGAGGAAAGGAGGACACTGCGCGCCTGGCGCCCGCCTGGCGCCTTTGGTCGTCATGGCTTGCGTCACGGGCACCTCGTGAGGTACCCCGCCTTGATCTCTCCGCCTCCTCGTGAGCCAGCCTGATGAGGCCGTGCCTGAGGAAGCTTCGTGTCGTCCGCCCCGCGAGGCTTGGCCCCTCGCGATGGTCTTGGGTCTGTGTTGATGAAGATGGGCCGTGCTGGGCCCCCCTTTGAGCCACGCCGCAGGCAGGCAAGTCTGGGGACCCCCGTTCCCAGAACGCCGACAACCTATTTCCATGCTAAAACGGTTTATTTCATAACTAAATAACCATAGCTCCAAACTTAACAAACTTCATATGTAAATGGGGTGGAAAATTTTAGTTTAACATGGTGGCTTTACTTTGCATGTTTAACAACTCGAAAATTGTGTTTAGGGTAGAACAGTACCAAATTCAAATATTGCATGTGGGGATTTACCGGAATTGTTGTTTGTTATTTCCGGCCTCATTTAAACTTGCCTAGATAGGTAGTTTTCATATCCTTCGCACCTTGCCATGCTAAACAACATTTAATATTGGTGAGTACATAAACGAGATCGAACTAAATAAGTCATGTTGTGTTCCGTCAATATGCAACTTGTTGCATATTGAGCTCCACTTAATTTGTAGGATTGCTTGTGCACTTTGCCATGCCATGCCTCATTAAACCGGACATGCATCATACTTGATTGTGCATCATGCCATGATATTGTGATGGTTGTTTACTATGTTGTTTGCTCCTTTCCAGTGTTGCTTCTTCGGGTTGGTTCTGATAACGTCGTGTTGTGAGGATTCGTTCGACTATGTCCGTTTGTCTTCTTCATGGACTCGTCCTTCTTCCTTGCGGGATCTCAGGCAAGATGACCATACCCTCGAAATCACTTCTATCTTTGCTTGCTAGTTGCTCGCTCTTTTGCTATGCCTATGCTACGATACCTACCACATGCTTTATCATGCCTCCCATATTGTTAAGCCAAACCTTAACCCACCTTGTCCTAGTAAACCGTTGTTTGGCTATGTTACCGCTTTGCTCAGCCCCTCTTATAGCGTTGCTAGTTGCAGGTGAAGATTGAAGTTTGTTCCTTGTTGGAACATGGATTTCGTTGGGAGATCACAATATCTCTTATTTAATTAATGCATCTATATACTTGGTAAAGGGTGGAAGGCTCGTCCTTTTGCCTAGTGTTTTGTTCCACTCTTGCCGCCCTAGTTTCCGTCATACCGGTGTTATGTTCCTTGATTTTGTGTTCCTTACATGGTTGGGTTATAATGGGAACCCTTTGATAGTTCTTCTTGAATAAAACTCCTCCAGCAAGGCCCAACCTTGGTTTTACCATTTGCACTAACAACCTACCACCTTCCCTTGGGTTCTGCAGACTCAAGGGTCATCTTTATTTAACCCCTGGCCAGTGCTTCTCTTAGTGTTGGTCCGAACTGACTAGACTGAGGGGCCACCTCGGGGAAACTTGAGGGTTGGTTTTACTCGTAGGATGTCTCATCCAGTGTTGCCCTGAGAATGAGATATGTGCAGCTCCTATCGGGATTATCGGCGCATCGGGCGGCTTTGCTGGTTTAGTTTTACCATTGTCGAGATGTCTTGTAACCGGGATTCCGAGCCTGATCGGGTCTTCCTGGGAGAAGGAATATCCTTCGTTGACCATGAGAGCTTGTGACGGGCTAAGTTGGGACACCCCTATAGGGTTTTGAACTTTCGAAAGTCGTGCCTGTCGGGGGTTGGGTGCGACATATGCCAAAGGATGGCTTATCATGGTGGGGCGAGTAGAACGTCGCCGGTGCCTGGAAACGGGATGAGGCATAGACATGCACGCCGGTGAATCTTACCCAGCTTCAGGGCTCTCCGGGGAGATAATACCCCTACCGCTGCTCTACAGGGTCTCCGCATAATCACTATGGCAAAGTGTTTACACGATTGCTCCTTGAGCTGTTTTCTGGAGGTAGGAGAGGGAAAGGCTAGCTCTCTCCCTCCAATATGATCTGGTCTAGAGCTAATGGATTCCAACCCTTTGCATGGGTGCCCTGGGGGTTTATATAGGCCTACCCCCAGGGGTACAATGGTAATCTGGCTGGATGCGGGCCCAGCCGTAGGGCCTCCGGCCTCCGTCTTCTCTGCCGACTGCTGGGGCCCGCCGACTGGTGGGCCCCGCCGACTGGCTAGGTACGGAGCCGAATGGCCGCATCCCCCGCGGGCGGGTCTTGCCGGCTGCTGATTACTGTAGCCGTGCTTCTGATGACACGGGCTTGGTCATGGAGTCGTGGCAACAACCCTGCCGCCTGGCAGGCGATCGCTATTGCCACTTTCCGTCACATCTGATTAATGGCGCGTGGGCCCCGGGGGAGGAGCCGGCCGACTCTCGGGGGTCGACTCCCGACAGGTCCGACTTGTGGCGCACTTGCCGTCTTCTGGGATCCCGCTGGTCGGTGGGACCCGCCGCCCAAAGGTCGTACAGACAAGCCATCATGGGCACAGGATTCGGTCCACCGGTGCTGGTGTCAAGGCCAGCATGGCAACAGTGCCACGCCGCACGGAGAACTCCGCGGGTACGGCGTACTGTGACCATGCTCGCCTTTGGAAAGGGGTAGGAGCAGTCTTCACTGTAGCCACTCCCCTGTCCTGTCCCTCTTGATGAGGACATGGGGTTTTGCTGGAGTCGGGGGCCGACTCCCCAAGGTCGGATTCTTGGGAAGTCGTCAGTCAGGAGTCGGTTTGTCCTGAAGTCGTCCCTGGGACTCGGCCGCGAGTGCCTAGATGGTGGCCTTGCCGCTGACTCCTCAGAAGGAGGCTCCTTGTCCTGGGGTCTTGAGGGGCGCAGCCTGCCTCGATGTCTTGAAAGGTTCTGGGACTCGGGTTAGCCTACCCGTGGCCCATTATCCGACAATAGTCCCCGAAGATAATGAGGCGCCGCGGACGATCGGCCGAGGAGCCTCAGCAGTTTCTCTTTCTGGGTGCCTGAGACATGGATCTTGCTTGACTTCTGCCGGGCTGGCTAGAAGGAGTTGGACTCGCCCAACTCTGACTCGCACAATATTTCAAATGTCGCGGTGGGATCCAAGTAGCGTGCTGCCTAAGCCTCCAGGCCGCCGCCCGTTCTGGGCCTGTCACGTGATAGCACGCGGCCGGGCCAGTCTGCCAGCCTACGCGCGTGACGGGACAGGCCCGTAGGCGGGGCCCGCCACTACCGTGCCTCGGCGCCCGAGCGGATCCGGTATGGCCCAGGCGGACGGTTGGGATTCCCGTAGAGTTACTGCGCGCAGTAACTTTGTGGCGGAAACATGGGGGTCGTGGGGTCATTGGCGCAATAAATCCCATGACCGCCCCCTTAGCTATAAGTAGGGGGAGGAGGGGGGCGCGGCAGAGCACGCGCGCCCCTCCTTCCCACTACTCCTTGCTCTTCTCCTTCTTCTTCTTCCTCGCCCCGCCGTGCGCCCAAGCTCTAACGAACGCCGCGGCGATCACCTCAGGATGAGTTCTTCTTCTGCCGCCGCACCTCCCTCAGTGCGTTCCGGCACCTGGGACAGCTCAGAAGTTCACGACGACCACATCGAGTTCCTCTGCAAGACTCGTCGGCTCCCCGGTGAAGATTACGTGTGGGTGCGTCTTGCACCGAGGAAGGAGATTTCCCCAGCGCCGGAGGAGGGCGAGCGGGTCATCTTCCGCTCGCACTGCCTGCGCGGATTGGGGCTGCCGGCGAGTAGCTTCTTCCACTCTTTTCTGGAGTACTACGGCCTCCAGCCGCACCACCTCACGGCCAACACGGTGATGCTGCTGTCCGCCTTCTTGGCCTTGTGCGAAGGCTTCCTCGGAGTCCTCCCCACCTGTAACACCCTCGATGCGACTATAGCTCCCACGTGTCGAGGCACGACTTAGAGACATAATCGCATTGAAGGCATGTGTCGCAAGTTAGGCAATCTTCACAACATCCCATGTAATATAAATAATAAAAGGGGAGAAAACATAGTTGGCTTACACTCGCCACGACAAACAAGGTACATAAATAACATTACAACACCCAAACACTCATCGCCTGACTATGGCGCCAAAATAAAAGAACAACCCAACAAGCGATACGGTCCCGATCACCCCAACTGGGCACCACTACTGATCATCAGGGAAAGACACGTAGTATCGTCGTGAGTCCTTGTCGAACTCCCACTTGAGCTCAAGCGCGTCATCTGGAGCGGAATCATCAGGCCCTGCATCTGGTTTGGAAGTAATCTGTGAGCCACAGGGACTCAGCAATCTCGCACCCTCGCGATCAAGACTATTTAAGCTTATAGGTAAGGCAAGGTAAAATATGTGTAGCTGCAGCAAGCGACTAGCATATATGGTGGCTATCCTGTTCGCAAAAGAGAGCGAGAAGAGGAGGCACAGCGCGAACGGATAACTAGACAACAACCTGCGCAAGCATTACTCTAACACGGTGTTCACTTCCCGGACTCCGCCGATAAGAGACCATCACGGTAACACACTCAGTTGATTCATTTTAATTAAGTTAAGGTTCAAGTTATCTACAACCGGAAATTAACAAATTCCCATCTTCCCATAACCGCGGGCACGGCTTTTGAAAGTTCAAATCCCTGCAGGGGAGTCCCAACTTAGCCCATGACAAGCTCTCACGGTCAACGAAGGAATAGACCTCCTCCCGAGACGCTCCGATCAGACTCGGTATCCCGATTCTTCAAGACACTTCGACAAGTGAAAACTAATCCAGCAACACCGCCCGAATGTGCCGACAAATCCCGATAGGAGCTGCACATATCTCGTTCTCAGGGCACACTCAGATTGTCTTAGGTACGGGTAGGCCAGCCCAGAGTTGCCCCTGGTGGCCACCGGCAGCTGACAGGTGGACCAACACTCAGAGGAGCACTGGCCCGGGGGGGGGGGGGGGTTTAAAATAAGATGACCCCGGGCTCCGGAAACCCAAGGGAAAAAGAGACTAGGTGGCAAATGGTAAAACCAAGGTTGGGCATTGCTGGAAAAGCTTTAATCAAGGCGAACTATCAAGGGGTTCCCATTATCACCCAACCGCGTAAGGAACGCAAAATCCGGGAACATAACACCGATATGACGGAAACTAGGGCGGCAAGAGTGGAACAAAACACTAGGCGAGAGGCCGAGCCTTCCACTCTTTACCAAGCATATAGATGCATTAAGATAACATGGCAATATAATGATATCCCAACAAGTAAATAATGTTCCAACAAGGAACGGTCTCCAATCTTCACCTGGAACTAGCAACGCTAGAAGAGGGGCTGAGCAAAGCGGTAACATAGCCAATCAACGGTTTGCTAGGACATGGTGGGTTAGAGGTTTGACATAGCAATTTGGGAGGCATGATAAGCAAGTGGTAGGCATCGTAGCATAGGCATAGCAAAAGAGCGAGCATCTAGCATAGCAAAGATAGTAGTGATTTCGAGGGTATGATCATCTTGCCTGCAAAGTTGTCAGAGCTGATTGGATCCTCGAAAGAAAACTCAACGGGCTCCTCGTTAGCGAACTCGTCTCCCGGCTCTACCCAAACAAGACAAACAAGCAATAAGGACACAATCAACCATGTGCAAAACTCAAACAATATGATGCAAACGTGGTATGCTACGCGGGATGCAAAATGTGATGCATATGCAAGATTTGACAAGGAATGAATGAACCTGGCCTCAACATGGAAAAACCAAGTGTGCCACTGGAAATATGAGATGAAATCGCTTGAAAACGATATAAAGAATGCCGGAATCGGAGTTACGGTTTGGAAATGGCAAGCAATTCAAATATGACCATGATCTGCGATTTACAGCAAGTAGCCATCTAAATGCAACAAGATGAACATGCTACGTCACTCAAACATGACGACAAAATACATGGCAGGGATCCATTCATGATTCTTAACAAAAGTCTAGCACTGAGCTACGGCCAATTCATCCATTAACAGGTTCCAACAAGCATGGCAAAAATGCATTTGGCAAACAAATTTCACACTTACTGAAATTAATACTTGTGTGTAATTTCAGTTCAGATAGCACTCTTTGGAGCATGAAAACAATATGCTACAGGACCTGAACATGGCAAAGAGCATGGAATTGAGCTACCCAAAGAGCCTAACAAAAGTCCCTTAGTGACCTTGAGTCAAAAGGGTTCAGAAAATACATTTGCAAGGATGTGAACATGGCAAAAACATAATCAGTTCTCAGACTTTGTGAAAACTGGAGCATGCTGAAATAGATATCAAGTAGGCATGTTTACGAGCTCGATGCACTCACTACAGAGCAAGTCATGACAATCTAAGCATACACCCATCAAGAATACACAAAATACAAGCTAGACATGGCAAGAACAATAACATAGCATGCACGGATCAACTACAACATCCCGGGCAAAATCGCTAAGAAGTAGACAATCTGCCCAGATTCACGAAATAGCAAAAGTAGAGCTCGATTGACTCAAGCTAGGGTGCTCCATAATTGCAAACAAAGACATGGATGGATAGAGCACTACAAGATTAACAAAACATCCTTACTGATCATCCTCAAAAGAGGTACGGATCACTAGGAAACAACATGAACATATGGCCATATGAGATAAACTGATCAAGGACATAGTGAAAATGCTAAGTCCCTGAAATCAGCATTGCCAAGTGCCTCACTTTGCAAGCTTGTGCTAGTCACCACACACATCACAAAAATACATGGGTTGCACCCCTGGATAGATGCCAAAACATATAACAAAACACATGTAGAGCTCATGGGCATATCATGCACACAATAATCATGGCAAAAATGACAAATATCTAAATGTAGCAGCAGATCTTATAATTATCTCAAATAGCACTCTTCTAACAGCATTTCGGGCATCAAGATGAACTCAAATGAAAATGATGCAATGAGATGAAATGATGTACTCTCTGGGACGAACATTTTGATATGCTAAACGCCCAAAGCGGAGCTACGAATGAGGAGTTATGGCACGATGAACATAGCAAATTATTAGGGTTTCGGGGATAAAAAGTCAACCGTGAGTTTTAGATCTCAGATCTGGCACTGTAGATGCACTGTAGCAGCTCGAGGTCGCCGGCAAAAATGGAGCTGCGGTGGCCGGACTTGCCGTGGCGGTGAGGAGGAAGGAGAGGGAGCCGGATGGGGAGGACGGCGAGGCGCGGTGGCGCGGCATACTCCGGGCGTTGTGGTGGCGCGGCGTACTCCGGGCGGCGTGGTGGCGGTGGTGGTCGGCACCGGCGGGAGGAACCAGCCGCGGCGGAGCTTGCTCCGGCCGGCAAGGTGCGAGGCGGCTGGTGTGGCTCTTGTCGCCGGCGTCGGCGGAGATGGTGGCGGGGCCAGGCAAAGAGGGAGGAGGGGCGAAGATGGCGGGGGTGGCCGCGATGCGCCTCGGGGGCCCGGCTCGGGCCTCCCGGGCCGGCGGCGGAGGAAGGCGGCGCTGGGCCACGTGGCGCGCCCCGGTTGGCCGGAGGCGGCGGCGGATGTTGTCCAGCCAGGGACAGACGTGTCCGGCCGGCGTGAGGTGTTTTTTCGGGTTTCGAGGAGGGGATCTGAGATTTGGAATGATGGGTCTATATATAGGCATAGAGGGAGCTAGAAAGAGACCAAATGAGGTGCGGTTTTCGGGCACGCGATCGTGATCGAACGCTCTAGATGATGGAGAAGGTTTTGGTGGGTTTTGGGCCAAATTGGAGCGGTGTTGGGCTGCAACACACACGGGGCCTTTTCGGTCCCTCGGTTAACCGTTGGAGTATCAAACGAAGTCCAAATGGTACAAAACTTGACAGGCGGTCTACCGGTGGTAAATCAAGGCCGTTGGCAAGTTTCGGTCCACTCTGGAAATGTTTAATCCCCACACACGAAAGAAAGGTAGAAAAGACCACCGGAGGAGAACGGAGCGCCGGAACGCAAAATGGACAACGGGGAAAATGCTCGAATGCATGAGATGAACATGTATTCAAATGCAATGCACATGATGACATGATAAGAGATGCATGACAACGATAACAACACACAGAGACAAAAACCCGAACCCGAGAAAATAAAATAACTTAACGCCTGACATGGCAAGAGTTGGATGACATATTGGGTAAATCACATCCGGGGTGTTACACCACCCTCGAGCTCTGGGGGGAGTTCTTTTACTCCAAGCTCAGCACCCAGGCTACAGGCGTGCAGGCTCAATGCGGCGCGTTCATCGCCGGGCGGAGATCGGGAGCCGACAACCCCTTCCCCACCATCAAGCTGATAAAGTCGGTGAAGATGTGGCAGTGATCGTACTTCTACGTGAAGAGCATCTTCGCGGGGGGCGGTTGGGTCAACCTGCCGGCCTTCGAAGCCGGCCCGCCGGCTGGGAGACTGCCCAACTGGTCATTTCGGGCCAAGTCGCTGACGCCTGCGGGAGCCGACGCCGTCGCACGACTCCGAGTGCTGACGCAGTCGGAGGGCCTGACCAGTCCGGACCTGCTGGCCGCCATCGTGGCGCGCCGAGTTCTCCCGCTCCAAGGCCACCCCCACATGATATGCCAAATGAGCGGGCGCCGTGACCCGAGTCGGATGTGCACCAAGGACATGCCTCACGAGGAGGTGGCCTATATGGTGAACTACCTCTTGGATAGGAAGCTGCTGGAGGACTGGCGGTTCGGCAAGGAGACGTACTCCCGCGCCAACCCCCACCTATAGTGAGTTGCCCTTTCTTTCCTTCTTCGAGTTGTCTTCTTTCTTGCTGAGTTTGTTTTGTGCGACCTGACTAGTCAGCTTTGGTCAGAATCCCCTCCTCCATCCACCAGCCGGCACCTCGGGGCCGGCCCGTGAGTTCCTTGCCGACCGGGCGGAGAGCGACGTCGACGACCCTGATCTGGGTGCGGTGGCTTTGGAAGACGATGCCGAAGGAGGAGGCGTCCTGCGGCTCGGGGCCAGTCTAGAGGACTGGCCTGACGATGAGGAGGAGGTCACCCCCTGTCCCCGGCCTGGAGCCAGCCATCCTGGCGCGGGCTCTTCTGCTGCGCCGGGTGCTCCAGGCGGCTTGAAGAAGCGTAGGGTCATGCCGACCTTGTTCGGCAGTCGGCCGAAGAAGCCCAAGAGTTTGGCTACGGCGACCCGGCAGGACGAGGCGGCTGCGAAGGCCATCCGCTTCCGTAAGGAAGTGAAGAAACCGCCACTGGTCTCCGCGTGAGTATTCCGTCTCAACGCTTTATTCTTTCTTTGTGGCTTTGTCTGGGTCTTTTACTGGCTTCCCTCGCTTCAGGGCTCCCCTCACTCTTGAGAGGGTTGTCGCTGCCTCTATCATGGGGTCAGCGGAGACGTCCGCCACCACTCGGCGGATTGACCCCGCTGCTGACCTCCGGGAGGCGACGGAGTGGAACGCGCAGGAGAAGCGCAACGAGGAAGAGGCCGCCCGCCTGGAGAAGGTGGAGGCCGATAAGGCAGAGGCCTCCGCCAAGAAGAAACTGGCGGAGGCCGAAGCCGTCGCCGCGACGAAGCGGCAGGCTGAGGAGGCCGCGCACCGCCAATCGGCGGTGTTCGTCACCCCGCTGAACTCTGCGCCGCCGCCTCCGGAATTCACGGGGCAGACTGGGGAAGCCGGCCGCAAGAACCCCGTTCTGGAGAGGGAAGGCGGCGGCTCCTCCACCCCGGATGTGATCATTCCACCGCCACCTCCGCTGCCGTCTAGGAGCACGCAAGGCGAACAACCGGTGGATCCGCCGGTGCCGCCGACTGAAGACGAGGCCGTGGCGGGGCTACTCCTTCAAGTCGGCTCGCCAACGCGCCGCTGTCTTGAGAAGGCGACTTTGGCACCACGCCCCCTGGAGACCGGCACCGCCAGCTCGGCGATCCCAGATGTCGAAGCGACGAGCGCGGCGCCCATTGGGTGGGTGCGAGGAGGCGGCACAGGGCTGCTGAACCAGGCGCTTCTGGACGTCCAAACGAAGCTTCGAGCTGAGGGCGACGCCATCTAGAACTGCACCAAGGCTTACCTGGCATCGCGGACAGCCGTCCGGGTATGTTTTCTCTTTGGTCCTTGTTTTCTTGTTCCTCTCTATGGGGGCGCGCCAGCGCACCCACTGTGTGTAGTCCCCGAGTTTCGGGCCAGCTGCTGAGCAGGCGGCCCGGAACTCCAATTGGTGAGCTCTAGGTACTAACTTTTGTCTGATATATTTGTCGCAGGACTACCACAACCTCCGCGTTACTGCCTTCAACCGTAACATTGAAGAGCTAGGCAAGCGAACCGCCGACTTGTCGGAGAGCCGGAGTAAGTCCTTTCCTTCTTTGTAGGGGCGCGCTGGCGCACCCACGGGCTGTAGTCCCCGAGATTCGGGCCGACTGCTGAGCAGTTAGGCCGGATCTCCCCGGCGACCTTCTTTATTGATGACTTAACGCCTTCTTTGTTCCTTCTCTTCAGAAGCCAACGCTGTTCTTCAACAACACCTAAGCGACGCTAACTCCGCGTTGCGCGCCAAGGGGGAGGAGTGCAGCAAGCTCGGTACAGAGCGTGATCTGCTGGCCACTCAATTGGCAGAGCAGAGGGAGCTGCTTGCGAAGACGCAGAAGGAGGCGGAAGAGGCGGAAACCGCCCTCCAGGCCGAGTTCACGAGCGAGCGCTCCTCCTGGACTGACAGAGAGGCAATGCTGGCCTCCGGCTTCCATGAGATTGAAGACATTGTTGATGGTGAGTCTCTTTTACTTTCTTTCTTCGAGCTGCCGATTATAAATCATGCCGACTCCCGGTTTTTGACTTGTTTCTTCGTTTCCTCCATCTCGGCAGACTTCTTCCCTGGGCACTCGCAGGCCACCATCCAAGCCATCGAGGCTGACCGTGAAGGTCGGAGGGCGGAAGGTGTAGAGATCGCCGCCGACGCTCCCCGAACCCTTGATGAGCATATCCTGAGCATCGAGGCTCGCCTTCGGCCAACTCACCGGATGTTGCGCCAGCTTCAACATGTCGGTGCCCAGGCGATTGCCACCCTATGGACGGACATGCAGGCTCCGCGCACCCCCAGCCTGACCGCCAACTGTTTAGAGGTCGCAGCTGGTCGTCTTGAGGCCTGGAAGGGTTCCTCGGCCCGAGATGGAGCGCGCCGGGCCTTGGAGTTCGTCAAGGCGTGGTATCCGGCGCTGGATCTAGACCGGCTGGCGACACTCCGGTCAGAGGCCCAGCCGGAGATGGCAACCGCGGAAGACGCCCTCGTGAAGCGTGCTGCGGCGATCGCCGAGTACACCGACACCAGCATCTTCATCCCCGAGCGGTCTGAAGGCGGCGAGGAGGTACCGCCGGAGTGGTTTGGGATGAACCCAGACTACGGCGAGGACTCGGCGGAGGTGATCGGCTCCAGCGTCGAGGAGGAAGACGAGGCGGAGGACGGAGGCGAGACGGAAGCACCAGAAGACGGAGCGGACAGCCAGCCTCAGGTCGACCGCGCCTCCAGCAACGAGCCGCGTGCGACTGAGCCGACTGCCGCCGGAGGCCATCAAGCCGAGACTGCCCAGCCGGCCGCCCCAACGCCTAACGCTGCCGCCTCCTCCGACCCTCCGAATCCGTCTGCCGCATCTTAGGCTGCCGCCTTATCTTTATTTTATCTGCTTTAGTAGTCTTTGAAGAACTTGTTAATTCGCACAATTCCACCCGCGGGGTGTATTTTGAAATTCTGCTTGAAGATTCAGCCAAGGGCCTATGCTATGCAAATATTTATCCGAATTCTATCTTTTCTTGCTCATTGCTCTTTTGGCTTTTTTCCTTTGCCACTTTCCCTTAGTTGCCTGTCTTGCCAGTCGGACAGCCTCTGTATGGACTACCGTTGGATCAAATGCTTGGCTGCTTTGGGAAGGCAAGTACTTAGCCGTTTTAGAGTTTTTTAGCAAGTTGAATAGAAGGCGGTGAGCCGACTACTTAATAGTCGGATTGCGAAAAGAAAAAAGGAAGGCTGGAAGCCGGCTTTAAGCTAAGTTTTATGCTTTGAGTCCTTAGCCATTTTTCATGCGAACGCACATTCTACCTTACTCCTGCCCACCGTACAGTCGCTCTGCGAGCTGCGGCTTCTGACAGGAGATGGCTTAGGCGCCACAAACTACTTGTCCGGGTGCAGGAAGCATTTCATAGTGCAAGGCAGCAAGTCCCCGGGCCGACCTGTCGAGCCCAGTGCCAAGCGGCATAGCAAAGAGTAACATACTCGTAGGCATAAATTTTATCATATAGACAAAAGAGGGCAGTCCCTGAGCTCGTCTCGGGGAGCCCGAAGTCTTGGTACTTTAATAGAAAAGGTAGCATGGTACATACTACATCAACTGTAAAATCTTCGGAGGAGATTTGCATTCCATGGCTGCTCTGTCTCTTTGCCGGAGTCGTCCCTCTTGCATGCTCGGGGCTTCTGAGCGTCAATCAAGTAGTAGGAGTCGTTGCCCAGCACTTTGCTGATGATGACAGGGCCTTCCCAAGGTGCCGACAGCTTGTGCTGGCCGGCTGTTCGCTGGATCAGCCGGAGCACAAGGTCGCCTTCTTTGAAAGATCTTGGCTTGACCTTCCTATTGTAGTATCGGCGCAGGCTCTGCTGGTAGATGCTGGACCGGCTGAGTGCCAACAACTGGCCCTCTTCCAGCAGATCGACACCGTCTTGACGTGCTTCTTCTGCTTCCTCCTCGGTGTACGTGGTGATTCGCGGGGAGTCGAACTCTATGTCCGTTGGGATGACGGCTTCGGCACCGTAGACGAGGAAGAAAGGCGTGAAGCCGGTTGACTTGTTTGGAGTCGTGCGCAGACTCCAGAGGACAGCTGGCAACTCATCAAGCCAGTAGCCAGCCGAGCGCTCCAGAGGCTCGACCAGCCGAGGCTTGATGCCGGACAGGATGAGGCCGTTTGCTCGATCCACCTGGCCGTTTGACTGTGGATGGGCGACGGACGCTAGGTCCAGTCGGATGCCCTGTGTTGTGCAAAAACGGGCCAAGGCGCCTTTGGCAAAATTTGTGCCATTGTCGGTGATGATGCTGTGTGGTATGCCGTACCAAATTGTGATATCGGAGATGAAAGTCACGGTAGTCGGACCGTTCAGTTTCTTGATTGGCTTCGCTTCTATCCACTTGGTGAACTTGTCCACTATGACAAGTAAGTGAGTTATCCCACCTCGTGCCGTCTTGAATGGTCCCGCCATGTCTAGACCCCAAACTGCGAAAGGCCAGGCAATGGGGATGGTCTTGAGTGCAGAAGCTGGCTGGTGCGGCTTGGAGCTGAACTTCTGGCACCCTTTGCATTTTTGGACCAATTCCTTGGCCTCTTCTAAGGAAGTCGGCCAGAAGAAACCGTGTCGAAAGGCTTTTGCGACGAGTGCTATTGAAGCCGCATGGTGGTCTCACTTGCCTTGATGGATGTCTTTGAGAATTGCTTGGCCTTGCTCTGGCTCTACGCAGCGCTGGTACACACCAGTGATGCTACGCCTGACCATCTCTCTCTTGACTATGGTGTAGGCTGCCGCTCGGCGTTGTACTTGCCGAGCTGAGGTCTCATCAGTCGGCAGCTCTTTGCTCACCAGGAATTTGAGGATGGGCTGGGCCCATGAGGGTGCTGTTGTTTCTTCGACTGCCAGAACTGCGACTTGGACAAGGGCGGCTGGGCTGGGAGGCGGCGGTTTGGAGTCAACAACCACTTGCTGGGTTAATGAAGTCCCCAGGCCAACTGGCGCGGCTCTTAGGCCGAGTTCTGGAGTCTTCGAGTCCGCCGCCGCAGTCCCCGGGCCGGGTATTGCAGTCCCTGGGCCGGCTTCGACTGTGGCGCCTTTGGAGCCATCTGCCAAAATCCCCGTACCGTCTGCCGTGGCTCTGGAGTCGGATCCGACTTCTTCAGGAGGAGCCGGCATGAAGATGGAGTCTGATTCTGGTGAAGGCTTGACAGACGGCTTGAGGAGGCGTTGAAGGGCGACGCCGGATGGTATTGCTTGGCGGGTAGAGCCGATTCGTGCCAAGGCGTCTGCTTGGTCGTTGTCGTTTCTTGGCACATGGAGGAACTCGCACCCCTTGAAATACCCACTGAGTTGTTGCACAAGGAAACGGCAACTCGCCATGTTTGCATCTTTGGCGTCCCAGTCGCCAGATGACTGTTGGACCACTAAGTCCGAGTCGGCATAACACAGGATCCGGCGAATGCCAAGTTCTTTGGCAAGCCGGAGCCCGTGAATGATCGCCTCGTACTAGGCGACGTTGTTGGAGGCGGCAAAATGGATTTGCATTGCGTATTTGAGCTTGTCGCCTTTAGGGGAAGTGAGGACGACACCGGCTCCCAAGCCGCTGCGCATCTTGGAGCCGTCGAAATGCATGTGCCAATGGGTGGAGTCGGGCGCTGGAGGTAGGTACTGGGTCTCGGCCCAGTCGACGAGAAAGTCGGCCAGTGCTTGTGACTTGATGGCGGTGCGGGGCTGGTAGTGGATGGTGTAGGGAGCCAGCTCTATGGCCCACTTGACCACTCGGCCAGAAGCATCTCGGCTTCCGATGATCTCGGCAAGTGGGACCGTGCAGACCATAGTGATTGAATGCTCTTGAAAGTAAGGCTTCAATTTCTTGGCGGTAAAGGGTACGCCATAGCACATCTTCTGGTAGTGGGGGTAGTTCTGCTTGGAGGCCGACAGTACTTCGCTCAGGTAATATACCGGTTTCTGGACAAGTAGTGCCTTGCCTTCCTCCTTGTGTTCCACTACAATGACCGTGCTGACTACCCAGCTGGTGGCGGTGATGTACAGTAGCATAGGTTCTTTAGGAGTCAGAGGCGCCAGAACGGGTGGAGTAGTCAGCATGTTCTTCAACTAGAGAAAAGCTTCGTCCGCCTTGTGGTTCCATTCGAAGAAAATGGTCTTCTTCATGAGTTGGTATAAGGAGAGAGCTTTCTCGCCCAGCCGACTGATGAACCGGCTGATGGACGCCAAGCAACCGGTGAACTTTTGTACGTCCAGCAGTCGGCTGGGTACCTCCATCCTCTCAATGGCCTTGATCTTTACAGGGTTGCATTCTATGCCGCGTTCGGAGACCAGGAAGCCAAGGAGTTGGCTGGCTGGTACTCCAAAGACGCATTTCTCGGGGTTGAGCTTGATCTGGAATCGGCGTAGGTTCTCAAAAGTCTCCTTGAGGTCTTCCAGCAGTGTTCCACACTTTTCCGTCTTCACCACCACATCGTCCACGTAGACGTGGGCGTTTCTCCCGAGTTGCTTGAGGAGGCACTTCTACATGCAACGCTGAAAGGCGGCGCCGACATTCCTCAAGCCGAACATCATGGTGCGGTAGCAGAAGGCTCCAAACGGCGTGATGAAGGCGGTCTTCACTCTGTCTGGCGGGTTCAGCTTGATCTGGTGATATCCTGAGTATGCGTCCAAAAAGCTCAATAGCTCGCATCCGGCGGTGGAGTCTATCACCTGATCAATTCTTGGTAGAGCAAACGGGTCCTTGGGGCAGGCTTTGTTGAGGCTCGTGTAGTCAATACACATTCGCCACTACTTGTTCTTCTTCAGTACTAGGACCAGATTGGCTAGCCATTCTGGAAAGAATACTTCCATAATGAAGCCGGCTGCTAGGAGCCAGGCTATTTCTTCTCCGACAACTCTTCTCTTCTCTTCTGATAGGCAGCGCAGGGGCTGCCTGACCGGCTTTGCATCAGATCGGACATGTAGCTTGTGCTCGGCGAATTCCGTCGGTACACCTATCATGTCTTTGGGGGACCATGCGAAGATGTCCCGATTCTCACGGAGGAAATCGACGAGCTCGCCTTCCTATTTGCTATCGAGGTTTGCGCCTACGACAGCGTACCTCTCTGGGTGCTCTGGATCCAAGGGTATCTTCTTTGTCTCCTTGGCCAGCTTGAACGAACCCTCAGCCTCTGACTCCTTTGGGTTGGGCGATGATTCTGGCTGCTTGCCGGCCATCGCCACAACCCGCTCACGGAGCCGCTTCTCGGCCACGATTACCAGGGACTCGGCTAGCCTACTGCTCTCAGCCGCACAGGAAGACGACTTCCGGTAGTCGCCGGCTATGGTCAGAATCCCCGTGGAACTGGGCATCTTCATTTTGAGGTAGGCATAGTGGGGGACCGCCATGAACTTGGCCAAGGCGGGTCGGCCGAGTAGTGCATGGTATGGGCTCTCAAGGTCCACCACCTCAAACCAAACTGACTCTCGGCGGAAGTGATCTTTGTCTCCAAAGAGGACGTCCATCAAGATCTTGCCGATTGGTGAGCAGGAAAGCGTAGGAACAATGCCGTGGAACACAGTTCGGCTGTTCTGAAGTTGTCTTTGCTTGATTCCTAATTTCTCTATGGTGTCCTTGTATAGGATATTGATGCTGCTGCCTCCGTCTATCAGAACTCGTGAGAAACAAGCAGCTCCTCTATCCGTGGCAAAGGTGGCATCCAGGACCAAGGCATAAGAGCCCGGACTCGGCATCACCTCTGGGTGATCAGCCCTCCTCCAGCTGATAGGCTTTTCGGACCAGTGCATGAACTTTGGTGTCTCTGACGCTACTGCATTCACCTCTTGTCGCTGCAGCCGCCTGCTGCGTCGATCATCAGCCATACTGGTAAATACCACACAGGCTCCGTATTCTTCGGGGTATTCGTCTTGTACTGCACCGACTGGTCTGACAGCCGGCTGATGGGGCGGAGGCGGAGGCGGCTGCCCAGCAGGCAGGGGAGGTAGGAGGCCGTCTCCCTTGGAGATCCTGGTGAGCCAGTGGCACTTCCGGGTGGTGTGATTCGACGGCTTCGCGCCGCTAGGGAACTTGCAAAGTCCATCCAGAGTCTGCTCATAGGAGAAGGCCGGCAACCAGTTGGGCTTTCCGCCTTTCTGTCGCTTGGGTGGAGGCTGCCCATCCGGCTGCTGGGCTTCAACTGTCGCGACCTGCCGGCTGCTGGAAGCCGGCTGTGGGGCCTTGCGCTTGTGGTTGCTCTGCTGTTGCCGCCGACTGGCATCTCCCGCCGGAGTTCTTGGAGCTTGAGGGGCCACTTTGCCAGTTGCGCTAACTTGAATCTCCGCCTACATGGAGGAGTCGGCCGTGGCGTACTTGTCTGCTATGATCAGCAGCTCGTCGAGGGTTTTGGCTCGTCGCAGAGGAGCTTGTGCTTGAGGAGGGTGCTTTCTCTGCACCCGGCGGTGAAGTACTCGATAGCCTGCACCTCGTGCACGCCCTCGCAGGAGTTCCGAAGCTCGGCCCAACGCGTGAGGTAGTCGCGGGTCGACTTGTCAGGACCTTTCATGCACAAGGACAGCTGACAAGGCTTGGGAGGACGCTTGTATGTGCTGGTGAATTTGCGGACGAAGGCTTCGGTGAAGTCGACCCAGCTGTTGATGCTGCGGGGCTTCAGGCTGTTCAGCCATGTCCGGGCCATGCCCTGGAGCATGAGCGGAACGTATTTCACGGCAATGCGCTTGTTGCCGTTTGCTATGCTGGCAGTCATGGAGTAGTCGATCAGCCAGTCTTCTGGCTTCACGGAGCCGGTGTACTTGGGCGTGTCTCTTCGGAGCGTGAACCCTTTGGGAAAGGGCTCGTCTCGAATGCGGACCCAACTCGTCTTCTTCTTCCAGCGCCAGGGATCGGTGAACCCGGTCGATCCGGTGGCGGGCGTTGTTTTCCCCGACTCCCTCTTGGCGGCCAAGGCGGTCGCCAAGAGTCGGGTGATCAACAGGCGGCGGGGAGACTCGCCTTTCCTTGCGAGGAGGAGGAGGCGGACAGTCGTCTTGTCGTTCCACTGCTCCCGGGCGGCCGTCTCGGTCGCGCTCTATGGTAATGTGAGTCTGACTGTGGCTGACAGTCGGATCCTTGTCCTTTCTTCCTCGGGCGCCGCCAGTCGACATTCGAGACGTCGCGCCTTGGTCTCGGCGAAGATAGTCGTTTTGCCGCTGTGGCGCCTCTATGTGGAGCCAGCCTCGTTCTGCGCGGCAGCGGTGTCGAGGAGCCGCTGGACTCGCTCCATCATCAGGCGGCGCTCTTCGCCCTTGAAATTGTCCAGCTCGTCCGCCGCCGCCTGGGCGGCTCGAATGTTCTCCGCGGGCGTGGCGTACACAGGGCGACTTGCCCGAACAGGTTGGCGATGGCTACGCTGCGCTGCTGGAACGCGCCGAGGCGGCTGGGCCCAGCTGGGGCTGGCGACCGACAACAGCACGATCCATCTCCTGCTGTAGGCTTCTGACAAGCGTCTCATGCTAGCCAGCTTCTTCGCGCCTTCGACGAGCTGAAGGCGGCGTGCCTCCAACGTCTCCACGTCAGCGTATTCCGGAATGGGCGCAATCAGGTCTTGTAGCACCGCGCCAAGTGGGTCATGTGCTCCTCCGCCGGGAGGCTCGTCATGACTAATGACAAGCACCTCGGTGATGGTGCTTTCGTCGCTCTCCGCACGAGGGAGAGGTTCGTCATAGACCACCACATTAGTGGGGAATGCGTCGAGCGACGCGGTGTCGGAGTCGACCAGCATCGGGTAGGTGGAGCCTACAGACTTCAAGTCCACGGCAGGCTCGCCGGAGACGTGGAGTTGATCGAGGAGGCCCGCGAGGAGGCTCTCGGAGCTGCCCGTGCCTGCGTCGGATGCAGGTTCCTCGGAGATGCGAACCTTGCCGACAAGTTCGGCGAGGCGGCTAGCTGCGCACGCGATCTCAACGCCGTGTAGCGCGTTGGTGCAAACTCCGTCTGGCGTGCCTGGCTAGCTGCGCTCGCCAGGGAGGAAAAGGGTTCCCCTCTAGAACAGGTCTCTAGACGACGGTGCACCAGGCCCCACGGTGGGCGCCAAATGTCGGGGGTTGGGTGTGACATATGCCAAAGGATGGCTTATCAGGGTGGGGGTGAGTAGAACGTCGCCGATGCCTGGAAACGGGATGAGGCGTAGACATGCACGCCGGCAAATCTTACCTAGCTTCAGGGATCTCCGGGGAGATAATACCCCTATTGCTGCTCTACGGGGTCTCCGCATGATCACTATGGCAAAATGTTTACACGATTGCTCCTTGAGCTGTTTTCTGGAGGTAGGAGAGGGCAAGGCTAGCTCTCTCCCTCCTATATGATCTGGTCTAGAGCTAATGGATTCCAACCCTTTGCATGGGTGCCCCGTGGGGTTTATATAGGCCTACCCCCCCAGCGGTACAATGGTAATCCGGCTGGACGCGGGCCCAGCTGTCAGTGCCTCCGGCCTCCGTCTTCTCCGCCGACTGCTGGGGCCCGCCGATTGGCCAGGTACCGAGCCGACAGGCCGCGTCCGCCACAGGCGGGTCTTGCCGGCTGCTGATTACTGTAGTCCTGCTTCTGATGACGCGGGCTTGGTCATGGAGTCGTGGTAACAGCCCTGCCGCCTGGCGAGCGATCACTATTGCCACTTTCAGTCACATCTGATTAATGGCGCGTGGGCCCCGGGGGAGGAGCCGGCCGACTCTCGGGGGACGACTCCCGACGGGTCCGACTTGTGGCGCACTTGCCGTATTCTGGGATCCCGCTAGTCGGTGGGACCCGCCGCCCAAAGGTCGTACAGACAAGCCGTCATGGGCGCAGGATTCGGTCCACCGGTGCTGATGTCAAGGCCAGCATGGCTACAGTGCCACGCCGCACAGAGATCTCCGCGGGTACGGCGCACTGTGACCATGCTCGCCTTTAGAAAGGGGTGGGAGCAGTCTTCACTATAGCCACTCCCCTGTCCTGTCCCTCTTGATGAGGACATGCGGTTTTGCTGGAGTCGCGGGCCGACTCCCCATGGCCGGCTTCTTGGGAAGTCGTCAGTCAGGAGTCGGTTTTCCCTGAAGTCGTCCCTGGGACTCGGCCACGAGTGGCTAGACGGTGGCCTTGCCACCGACTCCTCAGAAGGCGGCTCTTTTCCTGGGGTCTTGCGGGCCGCAGCCTGCCCCGATGTCTTGAAAGGTCCTGGGACTCGGGTTAGCCTACCCGTGGCCCATTACTCCGACAGTGCCCGCGGTTATGGGCAAATGGGAATTTGTTAATGTCCGGTTGTAGAAAACCTAAAACCTAACTTAACTAAAATGCATCAACCGCGTGTGTAGCCGTGATGGTCTCTTTTTGGCGGAGTTCGGGAAGTGAACACGGTGTTGGAGTTATGCTTGACGTAGGTTGTTTTAGGATCACTTCTTGATCATAGTTTCTCGAACGTGCTTTGCCTTCTCTTCTTGCTCTCATTTGCGTAAGTTAGAAACCATATATGCTAGTGCTTGCTGCAGCTCCACCTCATACATTTTTACCTTACCCATAAGCTTAAATAGTCTTGATCGCGATGGTGTGAGATTGCTGAGTCCCCGTGACTCACAGATACTTCCAAAACTAGCTTGCAGGTGCCGATGATATCGTGCAGGTGATGGAGCCAAGCTCAAGGAGGAGCTCGATGAAGATCATGTTCGTTATGTTGTTTCCGTTTCCAGTTGATCAGTAGTGGAGCCTAGTTGGGGCGATCGGGGATCTGTAGCATTAGGGGTAGTCTTCTTTTATTTTGGTTCCGTAGTCGGACCTTGTTTGTATCTGGATGATGTAATGCTTTATTCATGTATTGTGTGAAGTGGCGATTGTAAGACAACTATGTATCCCTTTCCTTATTCATTACATGGGTTATGTGAAGATTACCTCTCTTGCAACATTGCCTTCATTGCGGTTATGCCTCTAAGTCGTGCTCCGACACGTGGGAGATATAGCCGCATCGAGGGTGTTACATCCAGTTCCCCCAAATCCCCCTCCTGTACTCCCAGTACTCAAGCGCACTATCATGTCGCCGGTCAACGCGGATCTCCGAGCCGGAGATCCCGAGGTCCGTCCTACCTTCGGTCGCTGCGTGCTGTTGTTCAACAGTGGCATGGCGGCGCTTGATGACCAGTTTGCCAGCAAAGTGCTGATGGTAACCATCAACGACGACCGGCCTCCTGTCTCGCCGGACGACCTTGTCAAAGCTCTTGGCATTGCACACGGCATCAAAATAAGTGACTTGCTCATCGAAGTCTATCCGCCACCAGCTGATTTCTTCGTCAGGTTCCGGACAACTTTCGACTGCAGTCGTGTGTTCGAATCTTCCCGTAGTTTGTTCTGCGATGGCGCCTGGTGAGCTTTGATCGGTGGCACCCAGGATGGGGCTCGGTGCCCTCTGAGCTTGAGTTTTTAACAAAGCTTACCTTCCACGGCATGCCTTGACGTGCTTCGAACAGCATGTCCATGAACGAGCTTATCAATGACCTTGGAGGTGAGCTCGTAAGTATGTTTGTTCCTCCAGACAGCTGGGCTCTAACGGTTATGGCATGGATGAAGAAGCCGTCCAACATACCGAAGTTGATTGGTGTTGAGATACCGGTGCAGGAACCGGGGTTGTACTATTCGTCGCCACCAAGGCCGCCGCAGAACACGTTAGGGATGTACCTATATCAAGTGTTCGTGCATGTCAAAGAAGTGGTCAATCCATCAATCGAAGTCCCGCCGCCGCCGCTGGTGCCAGGGTCCGTCGACAACGTCCATTACAAGAGTCAACGTCAGACTTTCCCCGTGTTGCTTGGAACGATGGATGGCATAGGGCCTATTCCATCGCGCGATGGAGGCCACTACTTCTTTGGGAGAAGAGGCAGGGCTGGCTGCCTGGATGTGCTCTAATTTGAGGTAACAACTGAATCTTGTCAGATACTAGTTAAATCCGAGCTATGGGTGTGAAGCACTGATATGCCAGTACATTTGATTGTGACCCGTTCTAATTTTGTACCTGAACTTTTTTTAGAAAGGGCTGTACGTCAACTTAATGTGCTAGCAGAACTTATTATGTTGTCTGTCTGTTTTCTTTGCCCAACATTCAAGAATATTTCCCCGTAATTGATAAAGACGATGAACCGTTATGTACGACTTCGTTGGTTTCAACATAACCCTTCCCGTAGCGATCCACTGCTTCCATCCTGATTGTGCCGCCTACGTGAAATTTTTGTATGCAAGTTCAGTGTGCTATGATGTTCTATATGATTGTGTCAACTATATAAGTTTTTACTGAGCATCAGCAATGCATATGCCTGAAAGATGTATTTACGAGCATCGACCGATGGGTCTCTCTCTCTATCTCTCTCTCTCTCTCACACACACACCCACACGCACACACACGCGCACATGCAAAAGTGGGACCCGTTGAATTATTTATTTGCTCGTGAGAGATTTTAATTAGGTTCCACTGTAATCTAACTTTTTTCTTAAGTTATTAATTGAGCTCAGTGACTTCAAAAAGTTGTACAGAAGCCTTGCTTGGGCCTTTCTGGCGTCGCTGAATGTGGGCTGAGTAACCATGTTATGTTCTACTATACTACACATGCCTTTTTTCAACATCAGCAATGCAACTGGGCCGACAGTTGTACACTATATCTGGGTCAACTTGTTATTCTCCACCCCACTGGGCTGCAAACTTTCCTAGGAGGTATGCATTAGGGTTAACAAGAAAATGGACTTTAAGAAATAATAAATGGGATGTAATTATAATAACTGGACAGTTACTATGCACCAAACACGTAAGTAGTTTGAAAAATATATTATTTTTGGAATTTGAAAATTTTAATTTCATTACTTGTTGCGCGCACAATATTTTGTTGGATTTTAATGTAATACATCTTTATTTTGAAATTATATTTAACCTGACTAGAAATTTCGGATAAAAATATTTCGGATCCCATCAAAATGTGGGAATTGGGCTGTAGATTCTTACAAATCGCAAATGGGCTATATGTTCTTTGCCAAATCCGAGCTGTGGGCCTACTAAGTTGACGTGTACCAAGGGCTTTGTCAACTTAGTCAATATAAACGATTCTAGCTCCAGTGATTGTACGATGTCCATCCAACGGTCGTAGTGCTTCTTCAACCTCTCGTCTTCTTGCTCCAGCCACCCAAAGCAGCGCCGGTCGTGTCGCGTGCTCTTGCTTCCCGTGGCCGGCTATGATGCCGCGGAGGCCTCACCGCCCTGTACTACTCCCACCGCTGTCCAGGCCATCCCTCTACTCACCCACACCCCCTATTGTTCTGCGGCGACAGCAGCCTCACACCGCAGCCGAACCAGTGAACCCTCGTACTCCTCTCCGCGCAGGCTTCCACTCCTACGTCTTCCCCGGCTCCACGTCGTCCCCTTCCTATGCCTCGCCGTCGTCCGTACCATTGCCCTGGTGCTCTCGGCGCGGCATGGTCAATGTGGTCAACGACCGACTTCCATCGGAAGAGTACTGTACATGGAGAGACTGACAGCTGGGTCCAAGCGGCCGCAAGGAAGTGCCTCCTTATTATGCGCAAAATAATTATTCCTCCACCTGACAGCAGGGACCCACCGGACGGGCCACCTTATTTCGCGAAAAAAAGTTTCCCCCCTGACTACTGGGACCCACCTGACGGGCCATCGTAGTTCCCAAAAAAAACGTTCCCCCCGCTATCAGCTCGGACCAACCGGAAGTGCCTCCTTATTACGCACAAAAAAAAATGAATACTCCCCCTACTAGCTGGGACCCACCTTATTGGGAGGCTGACTTGTGGGCCTACTAAGTTGGCTGGGACGGGGGCCTTTGTCAGCTTTAGTCAATATGAACGATTCTAGCTCCAGTGACCGTACGATGTCCATCCAACGGCCGTAGTGCTTCTTCAACCTCTGGCCTTCTTGCTCCAACTGCCTAAAGCAGCGCCAGTCATGCCGCATGCTCCTGCCTCCCGTGCCCGGCTGTGCTGCCGCGGAGGGCTCACCGCCCCCTACTATTCCCACCACTAGTTAGGCCCTGCGGCGACGGCAGCCTCACACCGCAGCCGAACCAGTGAACCCTCGTACTCCTCTTCGTGCGGGCTTCCACTGTCTTTTCTTCCCTGGCTCCCCGCCGTCCCCTTCCGAGGCCTCACCGTCGTCCACCGCCCTGGTGCTCTCGGAGCGGTGTGGTCAACATGGTCAAGGAACGACTTCCGTAGGACGTGGACTATACGTGGAGAGGCTGATAGCTCGGTCCACGGCCGTAACAAGGAAGTGCCTCCTTATTATGCGGAAGTTAATGATTCCTCCACCTGACAGCTGGGACCCACCGGATGGGCCACTGTATTTCGCGAAAAAAATGTTTGCCCCTGACTGCTGGGACCCACCATCTACATCTTCGCACGCAAGGAAGTGTGTCCGGACAAAAAAAAACGATTCACCCCCTGACTGCTGGGACTCACCAGCTACATCTTCGCACGTAAGGTTGTGTGTCCAGGCAAAAAAAAACGATTCGCCCCCTAACTGCTGGGACCCACCAGCTACATCTTCGCACGCAAGGAAGTGCCTGACACTCGGGACCCACCTGGTCGAAGCGTACGTAGCGTTGTCATTCTGGTCGCGAACGTGTATGTACATATATACTGGTGGATGTAGAGGCGCGCACGTGTCGTAGTAGAGGTGCATACGTGTCGTAGTAGAGGCTCGCATGCAGCATGTACATGTACGTACAGCGGCCAGGGTACAAGAAAGAAAATACGGCCACATATGTGTACATACGGGCGGGGTCTCGAACGCCTACTCGCGCATACGTACAACCAGGGCTCGTGTACATGGCTGGGTCGGAACAGAGAAACAGCGTTGTCGTCGTGTTCATGGGGAGGCAACAGAATGTGTCATGTTCATGGGGGAGGCAACGGAATGCGTCGTGTTCATCGGGAGGCAACGGAACGCGTGGGAGCCAACCGGCTGGGTCGGAAGGAATGCATGGTCGTGTTCATCGGGAGGGCTTGGATGGAACAGGCGATGGAAACGAGGCCTGGCATACCGCACAACGGAGGAAACGGCCTTGTGTTCGACTGACCACTTTCGAAATGGGATCCTGTTCAACGGGAGGGGTCTGGCATATGGAAAATGGAGGAAACGGACCTCCTACAATCGAAACGGCGGTCCTGTTGATCGGGAGGGGTGTGGCATACCGCAAAACAGAGGAAACGGACCTCCTACGGTCGAAACGGGGGTCCTGTTGATCGGGAGGGGTGTGGCGTACCGCAAAACGGACAAAACGGACCTGCTATGGTCGAAACGGGGGTCTGGTTCATCGGGAGGGGTGTGGCGTACCGCAAAACGGGACTCCACGGGATACTGTTCATCTCCACCGTCGACCTCCTCCAGCCTGCATGGGCTCCTGTTCATCCAGCCTCCACCGCGCGCTACTCCACTAGCTACTGTTCAACCACCCCTCCACCGTCTACTATTCATCCAGCCCTCCACACCATGGGGTCCTGTTCAACCACCCCTCCACGGGCACCGCTCCACCGTCTACTGTTCATCCAGCCCTCCACCACACCACGGGGTCCTGTTCATCCTAAGGAAATGCCACCGCTCACTGTTCATCCACCCCCCAACGCTCACTGTTCATCCCAGAGGCAGCATCGATCGGCTTCAGTTAGCAGCAGTAGCGAAGGAATCGCTCGATCAGTTTCAGTTAGCAGCCATCGATCGATCACTCGGGTTCAGTAACGCGTAGCCTACAGTGCAATCGCTCGGGTTCAGTTAGAGCCCAACGCCTCGCTCGGGTTCAGTTAGAGCCAACGCCTCGCACACACGCGCGTACGTGTACGAGAGAAACGCGCATCGCTCGGCCCCCGACCTCCCACAGTAACCGGGAACTCCCCAAAATTTTCCTCCCCCTCGCTTCTAGCACGGTTTTTTTCGTCATGGACGGCCCAAAGAATGTCATCCAGCTGCGTCTCCGGCCCGCCTAGGACGAAAAGCCCATTTTCTGTCATGATTTTTTGTCATAGAAGTAGGAGCCCACCACATCTATGATGATACCGGGTTTTCTCACAATTATCGTCATAGAAGTGTCATATGTATGATAGAAATTTTTTTGGTTTGGCCCAAAATGTCACGGATGTGTCTTTTTTTAGTGTAGGTTCATGTTCATTACTAGATTGTGTTTCAGCATCAAAAATAGAAATATCATTGGGATTCTCAGGTGTGTCAACAGCATGTTCACTAGAAGCATGCAAAGTCCTATCATTTTTCTTTCCCTTCCTTTTAGAAGGACTAGGTGCATCTATAGTAGTTCTTTGAGAATCTTGCTCAATTCTCTTAGGGTGGACCTTAGGATACAAAGGATCCTAAGTCATTTTACCACCTCTAGTCATAACTCTAACAACATTATCATTCTTATTTTTAATTCATTGAGCAAATCATTCTGAGCTTTAAGTACTTGTTCTACTTGAGTGGTAACCATAGAAGCATGTTTACTAATAAGTTTAAGTTCACCTTTAACACTAGCCATATAATCACTCAATTGTTCAACCATATAAGCATTATGTTTCAATTGTCTACCAACATAAGCATTGAAGTTTTCTTGCTTAACAATAAAATTATCAAACTCATCTAAGCATTGGCTAGCAAACTTAATAGGCGGGATTTCAGCTTTATCATATCTATAGAGAGAGTTTACCTTTACTACCTGTGTCGAGTTATCAAGACCATGTATTTCCTCAACAGGTGGCGAATTAAGACAATGTATTTCTTCAATTGTTGGTAAATTCTTAACATCTTCAGCTTTAATACCTTTTTCTTTCATAGATTTCTTTGCCTCTTGCATATCTTCAGGACTAAGAAATAGAATACCCCTTTTCTTCAGAGTTGGCTTAGGAGTTGGTTCAGGAATTGTCCAATTATTTTCATTAGTCAAGATATTATTCAATAGCAATTCATCTTGATCAATAGTTCTTTCCCTGAAAACACAACCAGCACAACTATCCAGGTAATCTCTGGAAGCATCAGTTAGTCCATTATAAAAGATATCAAGTATTTCGTTTTTCTAGAGAGGATGATCTGGCAAAGCATTAAGTAATCGGAGAAGCCTCCCCCAAGCTTGTGGGAGAGTCTCTTCTTCAATTTGCACACAATTATATATTTCCCTTAAAGCAGCTTGTTTATTATGAGCGGGGAAATATTTAGCAGAGAAGTAGTAAATCATATCCCCGGGACTACGCACACAATCAGAATCAAGAGAATTAAACCATATCTTAGCATCACCCTTTAAGGAGAACGGAAATAATATAAGGATATAATAGTAGCGAGTTTTCTCATCATTAGTGAACAGGGTAGCTATATCATTTAATTTAGTAAGATGTGCCACAACAGTTTCATATTCATAGCCATAGAAAGGATCAGATTCAACCAAAGTAATTATATCAGGATGAACAGAGAAATCATAATCCTTATCAATAATAAAGATAGGTGAAGTAGCGTAAGCAGGATCATATTTCATTCTAGCATTCAGATATTGTTCTTTCAGCTTAGCTGATAGTTTCTTAAGATCACTTCTATCATTGCAGGCAAGAAAGTCTCTAGCAGTTTCTTCATCCATAACATAACCCTCAGGAACAACAGGCAATTCATATCTAGGGGGAGAATCTTCATCATCACTTTCATCAATATTATCAATTTCAATAGTTTCATTCTCTGTAGCCCTAGCAAGTTGTTCATCAAGAAATCACCTAGTGGCACAGTAGTATCAAGCATAGAAGTAGTTTCATCATAAGTATCATGCAAAGCAGAAGTGGCATCATCAATAACATGCGACCTATCAGAATCAATAGCATGTTTTGGGTGTTGCAAGTTTACTCATAACAGAAGGTGAATCAAGTGCAGAGCTGGATGGAAGTTCCTTACCTCCCCTCGTAGTGGAGGGATAGATCTTGGTTCTTTGATATTTCAAGTTCTTCATAGTGATAAGCAGATATAAATCCCAAGTGACTTAAAGAATAGAGCCATGCTCCCCGACAACGGCGCCAGAAAATGGTCTTGATAACCCACAAGTATAGGGGATCACAACAGTTTTCGAGGGTAGAGTATTCAACCCAAATTTATTGATTCGACACAAGGGGAGCGAATGAATATTCTCAAGTATTAGGAGCTGAGTTGTCAATTCAACCACACCTGGAAACTTAATATCTACAGCAAAGTGTTTAGTAGAAAAGTAATATGATAATAGTGGTAACGGTAGCAAAAGTAATATTTTTGGTTTTTAGTGATTATAACAGTAGCAACGGAAAAGTAAATAAGTGAAGAACAATATATGAAAAGCTCGTAGGGAATGGATCGGTGATGGAGAATTATGTCGGATGCGATTATTCATGCAATAGTTATAACATAGGGTGACACAGAACTAGCTCCAATTCATCAATGTAATGTAGGCATGTATTCCGAATATAGTCATACGTGCTTATGGAAAAGAACTTGCATGACATGTTTTGTCCTACCCTCCCGTGGCAGCGGGATCCTATTGGAAACTAAGGGATATTAAGGCCTCCTTTTAATAGAGTACCCGACCAAAGCATTAACACATAGTGAATACATGAACTCCTCATACTATGATCATCACCGGGAGTGGTCCCTATTATTGTCACTTCGGGGTTTCCGGATCATAACACATAGTAGGTGACTATAGACTTGCAAGATAGGATCAAGAACTCACATATATTCATGAAAAGATAATAGGTTCAGATCTGAAATCATGGCACTTGGGCCCTAGTGACAAGCATTGAGCATAGCAGAGTCATAGCAACATCAATCTCAGAATATAGTGATAAATCTCATCCAACCCATCATCGTCCAGCAAGCCTATGATGGAATTACTCACGCACGGCGGTGAGCATCATGAAATTGGTGATGGAGGAATGTTGATGATGACGATGGTGACGGATTCCCCTCTCCGGAGCGCCGAACGGACTCCAGATCAGCCCTCCCAAGAGAGTTTAGGGCTTGGCGGCGGCTCCGTATCATAAAATGCCATGAATCCTTCTCTCTGATTTTTTTCTCCCCGAACATGAATATATGGAGTTGGAGTTGAGGTTAGCTGAGTGTCAGGGGGCCCACGAGGCAGGGGGCGCGCCCAGGGGGTAGGGCGCGCCCCCACCCTCGTGGACAGGGTGTGGGCCCCCTGACGTGGATTCTTCTTCCAGTATTTTTTATTCAGCCCGACATCCCTTCAACAACGGAACCAAGTGGCATTTTCCGAGTTTATTCAGCTAGGAGCGCCCCCCGGGCTGCATCATTCCCAGGGTGCGTGGGCCTATCCCTGCATCATGTATCCTTCTTTTAAATATTTAGTTTACTCTGCTAGGGGCGCCCCTCAGGCTGCATCATCCCCAGGCCGCTCGGGTCCGACCCAGTGGCATGTATCGTTCTTGCATTTACCTAAGCCACTTTGTCCCTTGCATAAGCTATCTATGGTTATCACATGCTTGATTGTCACCCATCGTGATCGCCCGCGTCGCCGATCTTCCCCATGCTCGTCCCGCAACGGGAGCTACTCACGCTGGCACGACGCTTGTTCTCGGGTCCGCCCGTGCCACGCTGACAAATCTGAGCCGTCGAGATCTGACTCGTGGCACGCCCCGTGCACGTCACCTCACCAGGCTCTCATTGCCTTCATCTTCTGGCAGAGCGACCAGTGGTAGACCGACAATCGTAGTGGCAATTTGTGTCCCTCCTCACGCTAACCTGCAGGAACTTCCTAAGGACAACAGCAGGCGGTACCGCAGGCTCCCTCTTCTCCCATGCAATTCACTTGCGCGTTAAAAGGGGGGCTCCTGAGCATCGCGACTCAGGAGCTCTTACTGGCTCTCCAGCCCACACCCCCTAGCCTTGACCACAGCACCGCGACCTGGCATACCAGCGGCGGCTGAGCTCGCTCGAGGGCCGCGACATGAGGACGCGTAGCACATAGAAGAGCGTGGAGAAGAGGGGGAGGCTCACACAGGCCTAACCTAGCTACACTATGGCCATCGACACACGAGTCTGCTGCAGCACAAGGAACCAACTCTGGACTGCCAAGATAAGTTTCATGCCCGCGTCGACCAATTGCTACTGCCTAGGATTCTCACACGTTGTAGCCTTTTCATGGCAAGGTTGCCTCCCTTTTCTACCCGTCGATGGCTGCTTGTGTGCTAAAGGGGACCTCTTGAGCATCGTGCCTCAGGAGCTCTTGCAGGACCTCGGGCCGCTTACCTCCTGGCCTTGACCACGGCATCGCGACCTGGCATACTAGCGACGGCTGCAGCCTGCCTGGGGACCGGGACCTGTCGGCATAGAGCACCAAGCTGCCGCAGGGTAGGAAAGGGGAGACCTAGCAGAAACAGGACATGCATTCGCAAATTTTCATAATGAGGATAATATCAACAAAAGACATTACAGACTCATTACACGCCCCCGCGGGGTCCATCTCGATTCCTCGCAGGGAAAAAAGGGAGTTTCCAGGGGACCTATCTACACGCACCTGCGCGGCCGACGCCATCATCAACAGTGGGCCACGGGGAACAACAATCATACCATACAATTGACCTCGGAGACCCCTTCCACCCATGAAACCTCATGGCTCTAGGCTCCCTCTAGGCAACCCCTAGGTGACCACCGCTGGTGGCTACTCCGGCCCCGGCGGCCATCCCTCCTTCCTGCGGCTGCCACTCCGGCGCCGGTGGCCACTTCCCCACTGCCACTTGTCACCCTGAGGGTGGCAGCCACCAACCTTTCTCCGGTTACTTTGCGGGAAGTGTTGCTCCTAGGATGGCCATGGACCCTCCGTTACTCAACTTTGCTCGAGGTATAGATTTCCAGCTATCCATGCGGCAAAAGTTTGGGCACCCTATCGTGTTTTCGCCTGGTTTTCGTCAACGTGAATTCTCTTTGGTGGTTTCCTTATATTGTGCTCGTTTTCGGTTGGATTGTCACACGGTTAGTATCACATTGCAATCACATTTTGGTGGCTATCCTCAAGGTTTCCATGTGCTTCATCTCAAAGACAGAACGTTCAAATTTTCTGTTGCCTCAAAAGCAGTGGGTTTTGAGATCTATAACCATGGCCGGATAGTTGAGAAGGATTTTGAGTTAGTTTTCAATCTTTGGGGTTTTGGTGGACCTAATTGGTTACGTGAAGAACAACTTTACTACCATGAGGATGAAGCTTCTTGGACTAGAGTTGTCAATGGATCGCGTCCGGGATCTGTCGCTGGGAGAGTCTCCAACGAGCAACCCCGACAGTCAGTTTTTGCTAGATTAGCGGATATTCCGACCACCAGCAATAATGTGGTCACAGACTTTAATGTGGCCTCAATGCCCAATATTACCACCTCAGGAGAGGATCACATAGCCACTGCTGCGGGCGGGAATCTGGGTCGGTCAAGTTCTTTGTTTCAATGCTATGCATGTGGCAAGATGGGCCACTTCGCTCGGGAGTGTCGCAACACTCGCCTTCCTGGGCTCTACTCTTCTCTCAGGTTTGCTACTTTCCCTGGCCCACCTATTGAGGCCTGGGACCTGGATGCGGTCCATGATTGGTTCAAGTCCGTTGGCCCGGCCCGTGACCCTTCGTGAGTTTCCTCTTTTCGCGAGCTATGTTTGGGATCTTTTCCTAATTTTCAGCCTCGTCCTACTCTTGCCTCCTCAACTTCTCTGCTCTGCTCCTCTATTTCAACACCCTGCCCAAACTCCGCTCTCCTTGAGCTTGACTGCGCCGGTGAGTGTTCATGCTGCAGCTTCGATGGCCAACATCCCGATTGACCCGCGTCCTTTCATGCCCCATGGCTTCGACATTCAGTAAGTCCTTGGCCGCAATGGAATGGCTCGAGTGGTGCTGCCGCATCGTCCTCATCATCATGAAGATTGGGCGATTGCGACCATCCATCCACTCCCCGCCGATGCTCCATTTCACAATGTAAGAGATGTTCTTGAGAAATTTATTGTTGAGCATAGGCAGTTGGGGTTGAGGGACGTCCAGTGTTGCCCGTTCGGAGAGGCCTATGTTCAGCTCATGAGGGTTAGTGACAGGGATAAATTGGTGCTTGATAATCCTCATGAGTTCGATGATGTGTTCATTACTTTTGTGAAGCATGATGAGGGCATAAATCACAGGAGGGTTCATTTCAATAGAACTGTTTGGTTGCATCTGACGGGAGTTCCATTTGATTTCTGTAATACTGAAGATTTAGCTTGTGCTGTCAGTAAGTTCGGCCGCATGATTTCCTGGGACAAGGAGGATGATCATATGGGGCGTATTGTAGTCAAGGCTCGAGTTAGGAACCTAGATATCGTTCCTAAAAGTATGCGATGGTCTGAAGGAGATGAATTTGAGGAGGATGGATGGTCTTCCTCCATTGAAGTGCTGGCAAGTGAGCTCCTTGGTGGAGGTCCTATAGATGAGGATCCTATCCCTCCTACCAATGTGGACCCACACCCTCTCCCCGAAGATGCTGAGCCTGCTCATGTTTTTCATGACGATGCTGCCAACAATAATGATATGGATGCTCAGGTTGTAGAGAATTGGGATAACTGGGAAGAGATTCAGCAGAATGAACAGAATGCTGTCCTTGAGGATCTCTTAGATGTTGTGCAGCAGGAAGAATTGACCTGGGCAGATGGAGAAGTGTTGCATCCTGCACCAAGTAACAGCAGTTTATCTTCTGACATGTCTTTCTCTGAGGGAGACAACACAAATATGCTTATGGCCCCTGTTGCAGTGGAGGCTTTCCCTCCTAGGGAGGCAGTGCCTGCGCCTTGGTGATTGCCAATGGACTGCAGAACATCATCCAAGCCTATCAGTCAGATGATGATGAACCTCCTTTATTGCAAGAGAACATCTAGGTTGCTGCCTTGGTTGATGCTGTTTTGCCTGATCAAGTACAGGTTGTTGCAGAGCAACTGCAACATGTTTCTCCCAACAGTGATAGAGCTCATGCTACTGATGGTGTTTCTGCATCTTCTCATATGGATCCTTCACAACATGTGCTGCTAGAAGTTGCATTGGAGGCTATCTTGGTCTCTGATCCACCTCTAGAGTTTGTGTCATCAGATGGATAAGCTAATCCTTCACTTGCCACTGGACCTTCATCTGAAGTTTTGGCCTGCAGCCCTAAACATGTTAATACTGCTAGGGGAAGCCTGCAGCTAGTGGAGAACATTGAGGATCTTCAGTCTGGGTTACAAGGTAATTGGGTTACTCAAATAAATGAACATTTTAGCAGGGCACCTTCTCTTCTTGGTTTGAAACATATTCAGATGGCTGCTCCTGCTTCTAATACCCCTTCTGTCTCTGAAGAAGGCATGCTACTGTGGGAACATCACTTTAAGGACCAATCATTGGAAAACAGGAGCTCTTTCTCAGCCAACATTCCTGTAAGTTGGTTCAACTTTATTGTTCACTTGCTTCTGTCCCCTGATAAGTTTGCCTGGACTGTTACTATGCTAAAATCTGGAATGTGGGAACTATTCACTGCTGTGGAAAATATGGATCAAGCCTTTCTGTTTCATATACCTGACAAGTGTCCTACCTCTCATGCACCAATTTGTCAGGCCATGGAGGATGGGGTCAAGGGCAAAGAAAATATTGGTGGGGCTGCCAATATGCAGGATGCGGAGTCCCAGGCTCTGTTGCATCCTTTTGGTCAAGATAATCTAAGGAAGAGAAGGAGTGGAAAGACTCAACTAGTGGAAACAGAGGTAAGGAGAAGTGATAGAATTAAGAATGATAATGCTAGTTACAAGAGAAACTCCTGCTCTAATAATAATTGTCTACCTTGCAATGTTGTCCCTCCCACCATACATAAATCAGTTGTTAAAAACCTCACTGCCTCTTTCTGTATGGTTGCTGAGGGGGAGCTGGAGGACAAGCTGGCCAAGAAGCCCAAGAGAAGGCAAGAGGTTGTTTTGGACAAGGTGCCCTTGGCCAAAGGAGAAGGATATACCTCCAGCCATTCGTAATGTTTAGGTCCCTTACTTGGAGTACTATATGGAGGGTGTGTGTTTGTGCCCTCACTCCTAGTTTGATGCTGCTTTTGATTGATGTAAGATTTGGATATTGGAACTTTATGAACTCTATAGATCTGGTGAAGTGCTACCCTATTAATACCTCGTTGATGTATGAGTGGATGCCATACTGGATATGTGTTTTGCTGTGGATCTGGTTTTTGCCCGACTCTCTTTTATGTGTGAAGGATCAAGTGCTGGTACTTGACCTCTGGTACAAAACAACTTAAGTGTTTCCATGAATAACACAAACAGAAGCTGGAATATTCTCAACTGGAACATTAGAGGTATCAATTCTGAGGACAAATGGTTGGCCTTGGGGCTGAAAATTGATGAGAGTGACTGCAACATCTTGTGTCTTCAATAAACCAAGAGGGTGATTTTTGATGCAGCTTACTTAATTTTTTTGCCCTTCCAGACTTAATAAATTTGCCTTCCTACCGTATGTTGGAGCATCTGGGGGTCAACTTGTGGCTTGGAATGGCTCTCAGTTTTCTGGAGAAGTCATTGCACAAAATAGGTTTTCACTTTCAGTGCAGTTTACCAGTCTGCTCTCCAATCAGTCTTGGATCATCTCTAATATTTATGGGCCTTGTGATCGACAAGACAAAATTGAGTTTATTAACTGGTTCCTGAATATTCACATGCCTGATAATGTTGACTGGATTTTAATGGGTGATTTCAACCTTATGAGAGCACCATCAGATAGGAACAGACCTAGGGGAGATGTCAATGATATGCTTATGTTTAATGAGGCTATAAGTAATCAAGGCTTAATTGAATTACCTTTGCATGGTAGAAAGTTTAGTTGGAGCAATATGCAGCATGATCCTCTACTGGTAAAACTGGATTGGTTTTTCACTTCTGCCACTTGGATGACTACCTTCCAAAACACAATGGTGCTACCCCTTGCAAAACCCATTTCAGATCATATGCCCTATGTTATTAAAGTTGCTACTTCTATCCCAAAGGCAAAAGTTTTCAGATTTGAAAACTACTGGCTCCAACATTCTGGCTTTAAACAGATAGTTGCAAATGCTTGGAATATCCCAGTTGGCAATCTTGATGCTGTTAAAACCTTGAATGCTAAGTTTAAAAACTTAAGAAGAGCTTTGAATCTGTGGGCAAAAACCTTGTCCTGTGTGAAAACTCAAATTGCAAAGCTGAATGAGTTCATTTTCCTGTGGGACCTCTTTGAAGAATTTAGAGAGTTGGACATTCATGAATGGAATTGCAGGGCTATTCTTAAAGAGCATCTGCTTATTCTTTTGAGGAACCAAAAGATTTATTGGAAACAAAGAGGAAAAATCAAGGGGGTGAAGTTTGGAGATGAGAACACAAAGTTTTTCCACGCTAAAGCTTCAATTAATTACAGGCATAATCATATTGCTGTTCTCCAAAATGATGACCAAGTTGAAATATCTGATCATGCTGGGAAAGCTGCAATTCTTTTAGACACTTATAAAAAAAGAATGGGCACATCCCAAAATACCTCAATGCATTTTGATTTGGTTTCCTTGTTTGGACAGAGACAACACTCAGATATCTTTGATAATCTTGAACTGCCTTGTACTAAAGAGGAAATTGATGATGTGGTCAAAAACCTTCCAACAGACAAATCACCAGGCCCAGATGGTTTTAACAATGAATTTCTCAGGTCTTGCTGGGACATTATTAAGGGAGATGTGCTCAAATTCATATATGATTTCCATGCAGGGCAAATTTCTCTTGAGAACTTAAATACTTCATACATTACTCTCATTCCTAAGGGAAGTACTCCCTTGACAGCAAATGATTTTAGACCAATCTCTCTATTAAACTGTTGTCTGAAGATTATCACTAAACTGCCGGCTAACAGGTTGCAGAAAGTGATTCTTAAGTTGGTAAATATCAACCAATATGGTTTTCTGAAGGAAAGATTAATACATGATTGTTTGGGCTGGGCATATGAATATCTACACCAATGTCATAAGTCTAAAGATGAGATTATAGTGCTTAAACTGGACTTTGAAAAGGCTTTTGACACAATTGAGCATCAGGCAATGCTGGATATTTTAAAGGCCAAAGGTTTTGGGGACAGATGGATTTCATGGATCAAAATGCTCTTCACTTCTGCCTCATCTGCTATCTTGCTAAATGGTGTCCCTGGAAACAAGTTTTATTGCCTTAGAGGTGTGAGGCAGGGGGACCCTCTATCCCCTCTTCTGTTTGTGCTTGCTGCCGATCTCCTTCAGTTAGTTCTCAACAAGGCAATGCACATGGGATTGTTATCTGCTCCCCAACAAGTGGAGTCATGCCCTGATTTTCCAATTGTCCAGTATGCTGATGACACCCTGGTTATTCTACAAGCAGATGCAAAGCAACTACATTGTCTTAAAGCCCTCCTAAATACTTTTGCATATGCCACTGGACTTAAGGTAAACTACAAAAAATCCAGTATGATTCCAATAAATGTGCCAGAAGAGAAGATGGAGATTTTGGTAAATACTTTTCATTGCAAGAAGGAATCTTTGCCAATCCAGTATTTGGGAACACCTTTAGGCCTTCATAATCCTACTATTGAGCAATGTTTTCCTCTTGTTACAAGACTGCAAAAGAAACTTATGGGTTTGTCCTCATTTATGAAAATGGCTGGAAGATTGTTGTTGGTGAAATCTGTCCCCAATTCTTTGTTGATCTATCTCATGGGATGCCTTGATGTGCCAGTCACAATCAAAACCCAGGCCATAAAGTAATTGAGACACTGCCTGTGGAGAGGCCCTGATCTGGAGGACCACAGACCTGCCATGGTGGCATGGAGCACTGTGTGTAGACCCAAAAATCAAGGAGGATTGGGTGTCATGGATATCTTTATCCAGAATAAGGCTCTGCTGCTTAAGAATCTGCACAAGTTCTATAACAGACACAATACCCCTGGGTAAACTTGATCTGGGAATCATATTACAACAATGATACACTACCTGGTAATAACTGGATTGGATCATTTTGGTGGAAGGAAAATATTAAGCTCATTGATAACTATAAGTCCTTGGCCAGATGCAACATAGGTGATGGCAAGAGTGCCTTCTTTTGGACTGATCTGTGGCACTCTACTTGTCTGCAAGACATGTTCCCTCATTTATTCTCTTTTGTGAAGAACAAGAATGCTACTATCCACAGCATTCTCCAAGTAGAATACTTAGAGGATCTATTCCACCTACCCCTGACTGTGCAAGCTTTCCAGGAATTTGAGGCTATGGAAGACATTTGTATTGATCTAAGGGCTTCTGATACACTAGATTGCACTAACACTTGGGGCTACATTTGGGGAAATGAGCACTTCTCAGTGGATAAGACCTACAAAGTCATGATGGGAGTCAAAATTGTGCCACAATAGTTCAACTGGATCTGCAATTCCTCTTGTCAACCAAAACACAAGGTGTTTTTTTGGAGATTGCTGCATGACAGGCTCAATACCAGAAACCTTTTGAGAAGGAAAACTTTCCATTTGGCCAACTACAACTGTGCCGTCAACAATTGTCCACAGGAAGAAACTCTTCACCATCTTTTCTGGACCTGTCCTTTTGCAGCTCAATGTTGGGACTTGATTTTCCCTTCAAGACAGGAAAATGTTTTAATCCTGGAAGCTTTTCTTGATCTCAAACAAAAGCTACATGTACCTTTTTTCATGGAAATAATCATCCTTGCTTCCTGGGCTATCTAGATCTCAACGAACAATTTGATCTTCCAAGCAGTACAACCTACCATTCAGAGGTGGAAAGCTATTTTCCTGGAGGAGCTCAATCTTCTAAGATTTAGAATTAAGAAGAGTTATGTTGTAGTTTATTGTTCCTGGCTTGACAATCTTGTGCTGTAATCCTAGACCATAGTTTTTTTCTTTTCTTTCTGTTGCTTCGCTCTTTGGCTTATCTCAAGCCTTTTGTATAGTGGAACCTTTATTGTTTCTGTTTTTAATTAAATAAAAATTGCAGTGGGGTTTTGCCCTACTGTGTATAGTCAAAAAAATAGTGGGCAATGGGAGGCCGGCGCGAACCCCATTCAGATCAGCGACGGCGGCGGCCGGAGGCTGTGGCCTTGCTTCAGGCGCGGCGAGAGCTCGGGGCACGTAGCTGTCGTCGCTCGTCTCTGGGGTCTCGAAGGGCTCAGGAGAGTTGCTAGACTCCCAAGCGCCACCGCTACTGCTGGAGGAGCTGCTGGCGAAGCCAGCGGCAGGCTCGGCGTCGGCCGTTGCGCCATGCCGACGACCCCCTCCTGGACAGCACTGCATGCGGCGGCCTTCCTCGTCGAAAAGTTTGAAGAGCATCGTGGAGGCACCGTCGTACTCAAAATGGATGGAGAGGGTGCCTTCCGCATGGAAGACTCGAGCAACCTTGCCCCAGCCACGGGTCATGAAGATCTTGCCTGGGGAGACAGCATCAACCTCCGCTCTAGTCATCGAGGCATCACAGTCGGCGGGCTGCAGCCAAAGCTCGAGGGGGCCCCTAGGTGGTGTCTCGACGGAGAAGAACTACGGAAAGCGAATCCAAGTGCACGGAGGCATCGCCGCCCACATCACGAGTTTGCACAAGGAGACGTAGCATGGGCTCCTAGGGCGATGGCGTGCGTCACCATGGCGCACCGACCACAGCCACGGCGTGGCCGGCGCAGCTCGCTGCCTTTCCGCCCGGAGCCCTCGGCTTGGGTGTACAGAGGCAACAGATACCCGAGAGGTGGACGCTCGCACCAAGGCATCGACACCTCCGGCCTCACAACTATGTTGCGGCAGTAGGCCAGCCTCTTCTTCGGCGGAAGTGGCCCGGGCTCGTCGCGGGGGTTTTTTTCCCTTCTCTGCGGCAGAGAACCTCCGTATCGGCGCGGTGAGTGTCGCTGCAAGCGATGAAGCAAGGGAGAATAAGCGAGCAGAGCAGGAAGGGATGAGCGACGGGGGCTCCGCCCCTCCTCATTTATAGCGGGAGAAGGCCAACCGATGATCCCCACGATCATAGGTAATGATGATTTTTCTCTGCATGCAACAGGAACTTGTCAAGTCGGGTAGTTGCCGAGCCAGCGTGGGGAAGCGGAGACGCCCACGTCCCATCGATCGCCACGCATTAACCGAGGCCGCAGGCTGCTGGGGCCCGCGGCGCTCCGCACTTGCCCCTTGGCTTCGGCTCGAAGCCAAGTCCGAGCGAGCCATGGGCCCGGGGGCTACTATCAGCGTCCTAGGAACGTGGGTCCCCAGACTTGCCTGCATGCGGCCCACGGCATGACTCTGCCAGCGGCCCCGTACGAACCATCTTTACCAGCAAACACTCAAGACCCTCGCGAGGGGACAAGCCTCGCGAGGTGGATGATGCAAGACATCCTCAAGGGAGGCCTCACCAGGCTGGCTCGCGTGGGGTGGAGAGATGAAGGCAAGGGGCACCTCACGAGGTTCCTATGACGCAAGCCATGAGGACTGAGGCCAGGTGGGCACTAGGCGGGCGCACAATGTCCCCGCTTCCTCTTTGGTGTTAAATAGGCAAGCGCATGCGAGGAGTCCCGAGGCATCGGGCAAAGGTTTCCATATCAGTGCAACAAGACCAAGACCAGCAGGACGGCAGGACGGAGGTCACCGTGGAGCCCAAGACGGCGTCACCACCAGAGCCTTTGGCGGGCGAAGACCACCTTTAGTCAAGATAACTTGTACTAGTTGTCTCCCTTCAAATTTGGCCGTTGTGGCATCCCTTCCCGCCAGCATTTGGGAAGAGGACCAGGGACTCTATAAATAGGTCTAGCCAGCAAACTAGGAGGCAACTGATCCGAGGCCATTCAGATCATCCTCATCCACACAAACTCACCAAGCACAAGAGCACCTCTCCTCAGGAGGTTGTTCTTCCCTTGTAACTGTTCACCCTCAGCCCAAGAGGTAATCCACCACAACACACTGGACTAGGGTATTGTCGGCGTCCTAGGAAACGGGATCCCTAGACTTGCCTGCCTACGACCCACGGTGTGGCTCCACCTGCGGCCCTGTACGACCCATCTTCACCGGCACAACACTCAAGACCCTCGCGAGGGGCGAAGCCTCGCAAGGCAGATGATGCAAGACCTCCTCGGGGGCGGCCTCACTAGGCTGGCTCGCGAGGGGTGGAGATATCAAGGCAAGGGGCGCTTTGCGAGGTTCCTATGACGCAAGCCATGATGACCAGGGCCAGGTGGGCGCCAGCGCGCAGTGGCCTCGTTTACTCTTTGGTGCTAAAGAGGCGAGCGCAGGCGCGGAGTCCCGAGGCATCAAGGAAAGATTTCCATATCGGTGCAACGAAACCAAGACCAGCAGGACGGCAGGATGGAGGTCACCGTGGAGCCCAAGACGGCGTCATCAATAGAGCCTTTGGCAGGCGAAGACCATCTTTTGTCAGGATAACTTGTACTAGCTGTCCCCCTTCAAATTGGCTGTTGTGGGATCCCTTCCCGCCTAATATTTGGGAAGAGGACCCGGGCCTCTATATATAGGACTAGCCACCATCGTAGCAGGATCATCTAATCTAGGACTGTGTCCACTCCACCAAGGCACAAACTCGCCAAGCACAAGAGCACCTCTCCTCAGGAGGCTGTTCTTCCCTTGTAACTGTTCATCCTCAGCCCAAGAGGCAATCCACCACACCACACTGGAGTAGGGTATTACACGACATCAGTGGCCCGAACCAGTACAAATCTTGGGTCCCTTTTTTCTACGTGTTCAATGCGCTGAGCCTTGAGATCGCGGTGAGGGTGAGTGCTTGGGGGAGGAGAGATCTTCGAGTGCACCCCAATGTTTGAACCTCAAGTGTTTTGCCAGAACCCAAAATCCAACATTTGGCGTGCCAGGTAGGGGTGTGCTGAAGCTTTCCTTCCATTGATCCATGTTCCACTTCATCCATGTCAGACGCGCGCCGAGCGCCGGGCCGCCCTCGCCGCCCGTGTCGCTCAGACAGCCCCTGTCGGTGGGCCTCCCCGTCGTTCTCCATCTCCTGTTGCCAACGCCAATACTGGCCCGACAACAAATGAGTAGCAGGCATCGACACTGCACCCCTCCGTGCGGCGGGGCGGCCGCCCAGCCACCCCATCACTGACTACGGCCGGCTCATCGTCTCACACTCGCCACTCACCCACGGACGCGCAGGCTACGCTGCTCATGGCACGCGAGCTCCTGCGTTACCACCCTATCGACGACCTCCACGAAGACTGGTTGGGCCGCATCGCCGAACTCGTCAGCGCCACGAGAGGCTCTCCTGCACCATCTCTCTCACTACCTCGCCCACCTCCAGCCGCTGGCGATGTAGCTCACGAAGAGCCTCTGCCTCCTCCGCATCAAGACTGCGCCTTTGCACCGAGACACGCAGCTCATGAAGTGCCACAAACCTCTCTGTGTCAAGACGGTGTCCTAGCCCCAAGACGTGCGGTCCCGTGGCATGATCCACCACACCACACTAGAGTAGGGTGTTGTCGGCGTCCTGGGAAATGGGATCCCCAGTCTTGCCTGCCTGCGGCCCATGGCGTGGCTCCACCTGCGGCCCTGTACGACCCATCTTCACCGGCACAACACTCAAGACCCTCGCGAGGGGCGAAGCCTCGCAAGGCGGACGACGCAAGACCTCCTCGGGCGCGGCCTTACCAGGCTGGCTCGCGAGGGGCGGAGAGATCAAGGCAAGGGGCGCCTCGCGAGGTTCCTAAGACGCAAGCCATGACGACCAAGGCCAGGCGGGCGCCACCGCGCGCAGTGTCCTCGTTTACTCTTTGGTGCTAAAGAGGCGAGCGCAGGCGCGGAGTCCCGAGGCATCAAGGAAAGGTTTCAATATCGGTGCAACGAAACCAAGACCAGCAGGTCGACAGGACGGAGGTCACCGTGGAGCCTAAGACGGCGTCATCAATAGAGCCTTTGGCAGGCGAAGACCATCATTTGTCAGGATAACTTGTACTAGCTGTCCCCCTTCAAATTGGCTATTGTGGGATCCCTTCCCGCCTAATATTTGGGAAGAGGACCCAGGCCTCTATATATAGGACTAGCCACCATCATAGCGGGATCATCTCATCTAGGACTGTGTCCACTCCACCAAGGCACAAACTCGCCAAGCACAAGAGCACCTCTCCTCAGGAGGCTGTTCTTCCCTTCTAACTGTTCATCCTCAGCCCAAGAGGCAATCCACCATACCACACTGGAGTAGGGTATTACACCACATCAGTGGCCCGGACCAGTATAAATCTCGTGTCTCTTTTTTCTACCCGTTCGACGCACTGAGCCTTAAGATCGCGGTGAGGGTGATTGATTGGGGGAGGAGATATCTTCGTGTGCACCCCAGTGTATGAACCTTAAGCATTTTTCCGGAACACGAAATCCAACATTTGGTGTGCCAGGTAGGGGTGCGCTAAAGCTTTCCTTCCGTTGATCCACGTTCCACCGCATCCATGTCAGAGGCGCGCGGAGCCCGCGCCGAGCGCTGGGCCGCCTATGCCGCCCATGTCGCTCAGAAAGCCCCTGTCGATGGGCCTCCCCGTCGTTCTCCATCTCCTGTTGCCAATGCCACTACCGGCCTGACAGCAAACGAGTAGCAGGCGTCGTCACTACGCCTGAGGGAGTACTGGATTAGGGGGTGTTCGGATAGCCGAATTATACCTTCAGTCGGTGTCCGGAAGGGATTTTCCTTGGCATGGAAGGCAAGCTTGGCGATATGGATGTTCAGATCTCCTACCATTGTAACCGACTGTATGTAACCCTAACCCTATTCGGTGTCTATATAAACCAGAGGGTTTTAGTCCGTAGGACAACGTACACATCAACAATCATACCATAGGCTAGCTTCTAGGGTTTAGCCTCTCTGATCTCGTGGTAGATCAACACTTGCAATACCCATGTCATCAATATTAATCAAGCAGGACGTAGGGTTTTACCTCCATAGAGAGGGCCCGAACCTGGGAAAAACTTCGTGTCCCCTGCCTCCTCTTACCATCCGGCCTAGACGCACAGTTCGGGACCCCCTACCCGAGTTCCGCCGGCTTTGACACCGACATTGGTGCTTTCCTTGAGAGTTCCTCTGTGCCGTCGCCCTCAGGCCCGATGGCTCCTACGATCATCAATGGCGATGCAGTCCAGGGTGAGACCTTCCTCCCCGGACAGATCTTCGTCTTTGGCGGCTTCACACTGTGGGCCGATTCACTTGGCCATCTAGAGCAGATCGAAAGCTACGCCCCTGGCCGTCAGGTCAGATTCGGAAGTTTAAACTATACGGCCAACATCCGCGGGGACTTGATGTTCGACGGATTCGAACCACTGCCGAGCGCGCCGCACTGTCACGACGAGCATGATCTAGCTTTGCCGCCGAATAGTGCCCTGGAGGCCGCACCCGCATCGGCTCCGGCCCCTAGTTCGGAGCCGACCGCGCCGATCGAGGATGGGCGGTCGGACGCCACCTCGGGGGCTGCGATCCCAACGTCGGTTGAGCCGAACACCAGCCCCGTACTCTGCAAGACTCATGACTCCATGGAGCCGGATTCTTCTTCGGACTCCGAACCCTCCGTGCCCCTGCCGAGCGAATCCGATTGGGCACCGATCATGGAGTTCACGGCCGCGGACGTCTTTCAGCACTCGCCTTTTGACGATATCCTGAAATCACTGAAGTCTCTCTCTTTGTCAGGAGAGCCCTGGCCTAACTACGGTCAGCAAGGTTGGAGTACGGACGATGAAGAAATTCAAAACCCACCCACCACCCAGTTTGTAGCCACTATCGACGACTTAACCGACATGCTCGACTTCAACTTCGAAGACATCGATGGTATGGACACCGATGAAGGAGATGATGAAGAACCAGCGCCTACTAGGCCCTGGAAAGCCACCTCGTCATATGACATATACATGGCGGACAAGCCAAAAGAGTGAGAGGGCGATGGAACAGCGGAGGATGACCCCTCCCAGAAACAGCAAAAGCGCCGGCGACAGCGGCACCGCTCAAAATCCCGCCAACACAAAAACGATGATTCAAGCACGGGAGATAATAATACCTCGGAAAGTGCCGAAGAACACCCCCCCCCCCCCGAGCAAGATTTAGCATAGGGGGATAGAGAAACCAGCCCCCATGGGAGAGCGGCTAACAGAGAGGTCGAGTACGATAATTATATGCCTCCCTCCGAAGACGAGGCAAGCCTCGACGACGATGAATTCATCATGCCAGAGGATCCCGTCGAACAAGAGCGTTTTCAACGCAGGCTTATGGCCACGGCAAGAAGCCTCAGGAAAAAACAGCAACAACTTAAAGCTGATGAAGATCGGCTAGACGATAGATGGACTAAAGTCCTTGCGGCCGAAGAGCATAAACCCAAACGCCCCTCCAAGTGCTACGCAAACCGCAGGTTGCTACCCCGATTAGAGGAGGAAGCACTCGACGCGGCCGACAGGCCACCTTGTGGCCGCGACAGAGAGGCCTCATGGCCCTCCACCCAAGCCGCACCCCGTACCAAGGCACGAGAATATGCGCCGGACTTATGTAATATGTTGGAGGAAAAGGCAAGGCAAACAAGATCGATCTACGGATCGTGTGGGCGCCCCACGGCTCGAGACGGTAACCATCACGCTGGTCACAAATTCGGCAGGGCCGAACACAGCAGACAAAGCTCATTGGAGCTACGGCATGACATAGCCCAATATAGAGGCGCCGCACACCCATTGTGCTTCACAGACGAAATTGTTGGGAACGTAGTAATTTCGAAAATTTTCCTACGCACACGCAAGATCATGGTGATGCATAGCAACGAGGGGGAGAGTATTGTCTACATACCAACGCAGACCGACTGCAGAAGCGATCTCACAACGTAGAGGAAGTAGTCGTACGTCTTCTTCCCGATCCGACCGATCCAAGCACTGTTACTCCGGCACCTCCGAGTTCTTAGCACACGTTCAGCTCGATGATGATCCTCGGGCTCCGATCCAGCAAAGCATCGAGGAAGAGTTCCGTCAGCACAACGGCGTGGTGACGATCTTGATGTACTACCGACGCAGGGCTTCGCCTAAGCTCTACAACGATATGACCGAGGTGGAATTTGGTGGCAGGGGGCACAGCACACGGCTAAGGAACGATCAACAATGATCAACTTGTGTGTCTATGGGGTGCCCCCTGCCCCCGTATATAAAGGAGCAGGGGGAGGGGTTCGGCCGGCTAGGGAGAGAGGCGCATTACGAGTCCTACTCCTACCGGGAGTAGGACTCCCCCCCAATCCTATTCCTAATAGGACTCTCCAAAGAGAAGAGAGAAGAGAGGGGGGCCGGCCCCTTATCCTAGTCCTAATAGGACTAGGGAAGGGGGGAAGGCGCGCAGCCCTTGTGGGCAGCCCCTTTCACTTTTCCACTAAGGCCCAATAGGCCCATCTGCCTCCTGGGGGGTTCCGGTAACCCTCCCGGTATTCCGGTAAAATCCCGATTTCACCCGGAACACTTCCGGTGTCCAAACATAGGCTTCCAATATATCAATCTTTACGTCTCGACCATTTCGAGACTCCTCGTCATGTCCGTGATCACATCCGGGACTCCGAACAACCATCGGTACATCAAAATGCATAAACTCATAATAACTGTCATCGTAACGTTAAGCGTGCGGACCCTACGGTTCGAGAACAATGTAGACATGACCGAGACATGTCTCCGGTCAATAACCAATAGCGGGACCTGGATGCCCATATTGGCTCCTACATATTCTACGAAGATCTTTATCGGTCAGACCGCATAACAACATACGTTGTTCCCTTTGTCATCGGTATGTTACTTGCCCGAGATTCGATCGTCGGTATCCAATACCTAGTTCAATCTCGTTACTGGCAAGTCTCTTTACTCGTTCCGTAATACATCATCTCATAACTAACATCTTAGTTATTATGCTTGCAAGGCTTATGTGATGTGTATTACCGAGAGGGCCCAGAGATACCTCTCCGACAATCGGAGTGACAAACCCTAATCTCGAAATATGCCAACCCAACATCCACCATTGGAGACACCTGTAGTACTCCTTTATAATCACCCAGTTATGTTGTGACGTTTGGTAGTACCCAAAGTGTTCCTCCGGTAAACGGGAGTTGCATAATCTCATAGTTATAGGAACATGTATAAGTCATGAAGAAAGCAATAGCAACATACTAAACGATCGGGTGCTAAGCTAATGGAATGGGTCATGTCAATCAGATCATTCAACTAATGATGTGACCTCGTTAATCAAATAACAACTCTTTGTTCATGGTTAGGAAACATAACCATCTTTGATTAACGAGCTAGTCAAGTAGAGGCATACTAGTGACACTCTGTTTGTCTATGTATTCACACATGTATTATGTTTCCGGTTAATACAATTCTAGCATGAATAATAAACATTTATCATGATATAAGGAAATAAATAATAACTTTATTATTGCCTCTAGGGCATATTTCCTTCAGTCTCCCACTTGCACTAGAGTCAATAATCTAGATTACACAGTAATGATTCTAACACCCATGGAGCCATGGTGCTGATCATGTTTTGCTCGTGGAAGAGGCTTAGTCAACGGGTCTGCAACATTCAGATCCGTATGTATCTTGCAAATCTCTATGTCTCCCACCTGGACTAAATCCCGGATGGAGTTGAAGCGTCTCTTGATGTGTTTGGTTCTTTTGTGAAATCTGGATTCCTTTGCCAAAGCAATTGCACCAGTATTGTCACAAAAGATTTTCATTGGACCCGATGCACTAGGTATGACACCTAGATCGGATATGAACTCCTTCATCCAGACTCCTTCGTTCGCTGCTTCCGAAGCAGCTATGTACTCCGCTTCACATGTAGATCCCGCTACGACGCTTTGTTTAGAACTGCACCAACTGACAGCTCCACCGTTTAAAGTAAACACGTATCCGGTTTGCGATTTAGAATCGTCCGGATCAGTGTCAAAGCTTGCATCAGCGTAACCTCTTACGGTGAGCTCTTTGTCACCTTGATATACGAGAAACATATCCTTAGTCCTTTTCAGGTATTTCAGGATGTTCTTGACCGCTATCCAGTGATCCACTCCTGGATTACTTTGGTACCTCCCTGCTAAACTTATAGCAAGGCACACATCAGGTCTGGTACACAGCATTGCATACATGATAGAGCCTATGGCTGAAGCATAGGGAACATCTTTCATTTTCTCTATATCTTCTGCAGTGGTCGGGCATTGAGTCTGACTCAACTTCACACCTTGTAACACAGGCAAGAACCCTTTCTTTGCTTGATCCATTTTGAACTTCTTCAAAATCTTGTCAAGGTATGTGCTTTGTGAAAGTCCAATTAAGCGTCTTGATCTATCTCTATAGATCTTTATGCCTAATATGTAAGCAGCTTCCCCGAGGTCTTTCATCGAAAAACTTTTATTCAAGTATCCCTTTATGCTATCCAGAAATTCTATATCATTTCCAATCAGCAATATGTCATCCACATATAATATCAGAAATGCTACAGAGCTCCCACTCACTTTCTTGTAAATACAGGCTTCTCCAAAAGTCTGTATAAAGCCAAATGCTTTGATCATACTATCAAAGCGTTTATTCCAACTCCGAGATGCTTGCACCAGTCCATAAATGGATCGCCGGAGTTTGCACACTTTGTTGGCTCCCTTCGGATCGACAAAACCTTCTGGTTGCATCATATACAACTCTTCTTCCAGAAATCCATTCAGGAATGCAGTTTTGACATCCATTTGCCATATTTCATAATCATAAAATGCGGCGATTGCTAACATGATTCTGACGGACTTAAGCATCGCTACGGGTGAGAAGGTCTCATCGTAGTCAACCCCTTGAACTTGTCGAAAACCTTTTGCGACAAGTCGAGCTTTATAGACAGTAATATTACCGTCAGCGTCAGTCTTTTTCTTGAAGATCCATTTATTCTCAATTGCTTGCCGATCATCGGGCAAGTCAACCAAAGTCCATACTTTGTTCTCATACATGGATCCCATCTCCGATTTCATGGCCTCAAGCCACTTTGTGGAATCTGGGCTCACCATCGCTTCTTCGTAGTTTGTAGGTTCATCATGATCTAGCAGCATGACTTCCAGAACTGGATTACCGTACCACTCTGGTGCGGATCTCACTCTGGTTGATCTACGTGGTTCAGTAGTATCTTGCCCTGAAGTTTCATGATCATCATCATTAGCTTCCTCACTAATTGGTATAGGTGTCGCAGAAACAGTTTTCTGTGATGTACTACTTTCCAATAAGGGAGCAGGTACAGTTACCTCGTCAAGTTCTACTTTCCTCCCACTCACTTCTTTCGAGAGAAACTCCTTCTCTAGAAATGATCCATTCTTAGCAACGAATGTCTTGCCTTCGGATCTGTGATAGAAGGTATACCCAACAGTTTCCTTTGGGTATCCTATGAAGACACATTTCTCCGCTTTGGGTTCGAGCTTATCAGGTTGAAGCTTTTTCACATAAGCATCGCAGCCCCAAACTTTAAGAAACGACAACTTTGGTTTCTTGCCAAACCATAGTTCATAAGGCGTCGTCTCAACAGATTTTGATGGTGCCCTATTTAACGTGAATGCGGCCGTCTCTAAAGCATAACCCCAAAACGATAGCGGTAAATCAGTAAGAGACATCATAGATCGCACCATATCTAGTAAAGTACGATTACGACGTTCGGACACACCATTATGCTGTGGTGTTCCGGGTGGCGTGAGTTGCGAAACTATTCCACAATTTTTCAAATGTATACCAAACTCGTAACTCAAATATTCTCCTCCACGATCAGATCGTAGAAACTTTATTTTCTTGTTACGATGATTTTCAACTTCACTCTGAAATTCCTTGAACTTTTCAAATGTTTCAGACTTATGTTTCATTAAGTAGATATACCCATATCTGCTTAAATCATCTGTGAAGGTGAGAAAATAACGATATCCGCCACGAGCCTCAATATTCATCGGACCACATACATCGGTATGTATGATTTCCAATAAATCTATTGCTCTCTCCATAGTACCGGAGAACGGTGTTTTAGTCATCTTGCCTATGAGGCACGGTTCGCAAGTACCAAGTGATTCATAATCAAGTGGTTCCAAAAGCCCATCAGTATGGAGTTTCTTCATGCGCTTTACACCGATATGACCTAAACGGAAGTGCCACAAATAAGTTGCACTATCATTATCAACTCTGCATCTTTTGGCTTCTACATTATGAATATGTGTATCACTACTATCGAGATTCAATAAGAATAGACCACTCTTCAAGGGTGCATGACCATAAAAGATATTACTCATATAAATAGAACAACCATTATTCTCTGATTTAAATGAATAACCGTCTCGCATCAAACAAGATCCAGATATAATGTTCATGCTCAACGCTGGCACCAAATAACAATTATTTAGGTCTAATATTAATCCCGAAGGTAGATGTAGAGGTAGCGTGCCGACCGCGATCACATCGACTTTGGAACCGTTTCCCACGCGCATCGTCACCTCGTCCTTTGCTAGCGTCCGCTTATTCCGTAGTCCCTGTTTCGAGTTGCAAATATTAGCAACAGAACCAGTATCAAATACCCAGGTGCTACTGCGAGCTCTAGTAAGGTACACATCAATAACATGTATATCACATATACCTTTGTTCCCCTTGCCATCCTTCTTATCCGCCAAATACTTGGGGCAGTTCCGCTTCCAGTGACCAGTCTGCTTGCAGTAGAAGCACTCAGTTTCAGGCTTAGGTCCAGACATGGGTTTCTTCTCCTGAGCAGCAACTTGCTTGCTGTTCTTCTTGAAGTTTCCCTTCTTCTTCCCTTTGCCCTTTTTCTTGAAACTAGTGGTTTTGCTAACCATCAACACTTGATGCTCCTTCTTGATTTCTACCTCCGCAGCTTTCAGCATTGCGAAGAGCTCGGGAATAGTCTTGTTCATCCCTTGCATATTATAGTTCATCACGAAGCTCTTGTAGCTTGGTGGCAGTGATTGGAGAATTCTGTCAATGACGCAATCATCTGGAAGATTAACTCCCATCTGGAAGATCGTCCCAAAGTTCAACCCATGGTCCTCCTGCCCGATCACCTTTGATCGAAGAGACCATCCCACTAGCATCCGTCATGGCGGATTCGCCGCATTGGTTCTCGACCCAATTATTGACGGATTTCATCTCACCAGAGTCCTTATGGACGGCGGCAGTAGCCTGAACCTGCTTTACCAAGATACAGTGCGGAAAATGGGCATAGATCCCTCGAGGATTAAGCCCACCAAAACGAGCTTTAAAGGCGTAATACCAGGTGTAGAGGCCAGCTGCACAGGCTCAGTCACACTTGAAGTGGTCTTCGGATAATTTCCGAAGTGAGGAGTTAATCTTCAACATAGTCAAGTTCCGCAGTGGTTATCATGCAGTGCTCGGGCGAACCGCATTCGCCAAGTTCAATGCGGTCCTGCACTACGCATACCTTAAGCTCAAGATGTCAGGCCCTCGAGGAGTAATTACGGCCAATCGAAACACCAAATGCTCCCTCCGAATGGAGGAGCACACGGCGGCCCTTGCAGCGGAAGTACAAAGCAGCCTCTCCAGGCAGTTCTCCAGTCCGTCCATTAAACGTCTGGACACCGTCAAGCGCGCCCGGAGTAACCTACAACAAGACCGCCTGGCACGTTCCGAGCAGGCGTTGCAATGCGGCCCCGACCCCAACCCTCGCAAAAGCGACGCCGGTACTTCGCGTCCATAACTACGCTCTGGAAATACCATGGGCATAGGGGGAGGGGTACCATCACAACACGCCCAAAACACGGCTTAAACCGCACCAGGGGCTGCCGATTTTTTACTTTTCTCTTACTTTCAGGACTCTACTCTTCGGAAGGCCTGTTCGGCAGTTCACCTGCCGCACAAAACGATGCAAGAACCAGAGAAGCAGATAAGCCATGCCGCATTACGGAAATCCCAGGTGGTCTCTATCACGAGTAGTATACCTGTTCCGCATATTATTCCGCAGCTTGCCCCTGGAGCAGACATGTTAAATAGTCCAACTTTTCGTTTATCGCATTACTTTTATCGTTCTGCTTTGATTGCAGCTATTTTAATGAACAATGCATAGCTTTTGTCCATTTTTTGCATTACATATATATGTATATATATATATATGTGTTCCTTAATGACATGTTGCACCCGTACACTTGGGTACGGCCAAAATACGCCAGGGGCTTCAGTACCCCTCAACATGGTGTGAGAAGTCCAAAAACTTTCACAAGTGCGGCACCACGAACTTACAACATTATATGCATCGGCTCCGAATAATGTCTTGGGTCAATAGCTGGGTTTGCCCGGCTCCTATGTTTTGGTGCCTTACGTTCCATTATATCGGCTAAGGTAGCACTAGGAGAACCACTGCGATTGTGCCCCAGTTGAGCTGGGCCGAGCACCTCAGTGGAGAAAGCTAAAACTGACCGTCATGATGAGGCGAGAGCCGGTCACTGTTCGAGAGGTCTTTTCGTGTCCTTAAAGACTTATGCCGCTTAGGGCGAGGAGTCGGCTCTGTCCGGCCAAGGCGTGGATAGCGCACCGAACTCGGTCTTCCGAATACTAGGGGCTTCGCCGAAATTTAAAATTATAGAATTCTATGGCTAGGTGAGAGTGTTCACGCATTATAGTCCGATTGCCTCGTTCGTTGGGCTGAGCGCCTCCCTCGAAGGACCCAAATATGGGAAAAAGAGCGCCCAGGTTTATCCCCGAACACCCCAGCACTAGCGGCAAGGGGCAGAAGCCGACGACTCGCCATCTCTCAGTATTGATAAACAACCGCACAGAAGGTAATATTTTAAATTCAAGCAGCATTGCTTAGCGCATATGAACAAGTTTTCAGCGCACAGGATAACACGAGCGTGTTTTACTCAAAAAATACATCCTTGGTACATTCATCCGCAACAAGGCGGGCACCCTTCAGAACATCCTTATAATAATTCTCGGGCTTGCAATGCTCTTTCCCCGGCGGTGGCCCGTCCTTCACATGCTTCTCTGCATCCAGCTTGCCCCAGTGTACCTTAGCACGGGCAAGGGCCCTACGGGCACCTTCAATGCAGACGGAGCGCTTGATGTCTTCAAGCCTTGGACAGGCCTCCACCAGCCGCCGCACCAGCCCGAAATAGCTCCCAGGCAGGGCCTCTCTAGGCCACAGCCGAACTAGGAGGCCCTTCATGGCCTGTTCGGCCGCCTTGTGGAGCTCGACCAGTTGCTTCAGCTGGTCGCTCAGGGGCACGGGGTGTCCGGCCTCAGTGTACTGAGACCAGAACACCTTCTCCGTCGAGCTGCCCTCCTCGGCTCAATAGAATGTGGCGGCATCGGATACACTCCGGGGAAGATCTGCAAATACCCCTGGAGAGCTCCGGATTCAGGTAAGTATCAAGTAACTCACGTTTATATGTTTACTTTGCATAAAAAATGCCTTACCCGCCGCTATCTTCTTCACCTCATACAACTCCTAGAGGGTCTTCTGGGACTCGGTCTTGGCAGACTTGGCATTTTCTATAGCTAACGCGAGCTCGGACACTTGCTCTTCGAGTCAAGCTCCAAACTCTCATGTTTCTTCATGAGAACCCGGAGCTCTTGCCGCACCTTGCCAACCTCAGCCTCATACCTCTCCCGCTCGATGCACTCCGTGGCCGCACTCTTCTCGGCCTCGAGTAGCGCTTGCTTACGGGTCGCCACCTCGGATGCGGCCCCTACAATAGCCATGTCAATCCTGTCATTTCTTGCAATTGCGCCTTTTTATATACATATCCAAACAGGGTATTTATTACCTTCCTTCTCCTCGAGCTGCTTCTTGGCACGCCCGAGCTCTTGCTCGGACTTCTCGAGGCTCTGCTTCAGCACGTCCACTTCCGTAGTCAGTGCGGAGGTCGCTAGCAGAGAAGCCTGCATACACATATTGACTCCTTTTGTTAGACTCCTGCGAATTCTTTGATCCTCTATTCGGCTTTTCTTCCCGAATGCCCAACAGAGCATCAGGGGCTACTGTCTATGCGGTAACATTATTTAAACATTCTTTACTTACCTCAAAGCCTGTTAAAAGGCTAGTGCAAGCTTCAGTCAGTCCGCTCTTGGTGGACTGAACCTTCTGGACCACCACACTCATGATAGTGCGGTGTCCCACATCGATAGAGGCACCTTTGAGCACCTCCAACAGATTATCCGGCGCCCCCGGTTGGACGGAGGTCACCGGCACGGTGGTCTTTCTCCTCTTGGAAGGAGGTCGCCCGCTGGAATGTGGAACCTTTGAAGGTTCCGGAGTGGCGTCCGGCCTTCAGCCGGACTTAGAGCCCTGGGGGTTCATCCCCTTTACTCCTGGAGTCTGGGAGGTCGCCTTGCGGCGCCTCCAGGACCACCTCCTCCCAGCTTGGAACCTGTTGGGACAACACTTCGGTGTCGTCCGCAGGGCGGGGGGATGAAGCCGTCGGAAGCGAGTTCACATCCGACGGGTCCAGTGAGCCGCTCGACGATGCGGCGAGCCGGTCTTTGGGTGGGCTGCATAAACATATTCGACATAAGGGAAAGCTGGGCAAAAAACGAATACTATGAATTACTCTAGTATCCGGACACTTACGATTTCGCCAGGGGCTTGGCCCTGGGCTGCCACTCCTCTTTGTCATCGTTGACGTCGGTGGAGCAGTCCGGAGGAAGGGTTTTCCCCTTCTTGGACCCTCTGGCCTCCTTAGAGAGGGCGGCCTTCCTTTTCTTCTCTCCTCCCGCGGGAGGGGGAGAGGTCTCTTCTTCTTCCTCCTCATCTTCACGAGAGGAAGGCGCTTCGGGACCGTCGGATGACGAATCTGACACCTCCTGGCGCCGGGCACTCTTTCGAGTCCCCGTGGCCCTTTTCGCGACCTTCTTCTTTGGCACCACATAGGGTGCCGGGACCAGCAGCTTCGCTAAACGAGCGTCCGCTGGGCCTTCGGGCAGAGGAGCCGGACAGCTGATTTGTCAGGACGTCACCACCCAATCCTATCAAAGGTAAGGGAACTCAGATCCCGCGTAGAGTCAAACTATGAAAAACGGATACCCTGTAAAAGGACAAAAAAACAGCTTACCGCATGAGCGTGATGCTGAGTACTGAATCCGCGATCCTCAGAAGCGGATGCGGGAGCCTTGACGCCCTTTACAAGTATCCTCCAGGCCTCTTCGTACGTCGTGTCGAAGAGCCTGTTAAGAGTTTGATGCTGCGCCGTCGAACTCCCAAAGGTTGAAGGCCCGTCGTTGACATGGGAGGATCAGGCGGACGAGCATAACCTGGACTACGTTGACAAGCTTGAGCTTCTTGTCCACCAGGGTTTGGATGCATGTTTGGAGTCCGGCCAGCTCTCCTTTTTTACCCCAAGATAGGCTGTCTCCTTCCAGGAGGTGAGCCGCGTAGGGGGGCCGGATCGGAACTCCGGGGGTGCGACCCATTCGGTGTCACGCGGCTCGGTGATGTAAAACCACCCTGATTGCCACCCCTTCAGGGTCTCCACAAAGGAGCCCTCGAGCCACAGGACGTTGGCCATCTTGCCAACCATGGCGCCGCCGCACTCCGCCTGGCTGCCGCGCACCACCTTTGGCTTGACGTTGAAGGTCTTTAGCCATAAGCTGAAATGGGGGCGGATGCGGAGGAGAGCCTCGCACACGACGATAAACGCCGAGATGTTGAGGACGAAGTTCAGGGCCAGATCGTGGAAATCCAGGCTGTAGTAGAAAATGAGCCCCCCGGAAAAATGGATGCAGAGGGAAGCCCAGTCTGCGGAGGAAATGGGGGAGAAATACTGCCCTCTCATGGGGCCTAGGAGTGGGGATGAGCTGCCCCTTTTTGGGGAGTCGGTGCACGATGTCGCTGGCTAGATATCCGGCCTTCCTCAGCTTTTTATGTGTCCCTCCGTGACGGAGGAGACCATCCACTTGCCTCCCGCTCCAGACATGACTGGAGAAGGTCGAGGTGGTAGTGCGGACTTGGGCGCTGGACCTCGAGTGCGCAAGAATGGATAGGCAGAGGAGCAAGAAGGCGTGGGTGAAAAGGTGGATCCTTATCCCCTTCTATGGGTGGACGCGGTTATGTGTCCCCACCAGCCTGGTAAAACTTGCTTATCTCCGAGCGCCATAATCAAAGGCGCGGTTGGGTTACCCACGCCCGTATTGATGAGAATCCCGAAATGAGGGGACACGGTCTCTGCTTCAACAAGACACGCCAAGGAAACTGCCTCGGACAACGCGCTGAGGTGGGATAATTAAAAGGATAAAGGCATGGCCGTGGCGTGTCGCACCACAGAATACGTCAGCTTATTAGATTTGTGTTAATATTATTATTCTCTCTATGGTAATATGTGGAAACTTATTTTGCAGAGCCGGACACTATCTTTGTGTTCAAAATCTTCTATGAAGTACTTGGAGGAGGAACCCGCTTTGCAATGCCGAAGACAATTTGCGCGCCGGACTCATCGTCATTGAAGCCTAGTTCAGGGGCTACTTAGGGAGTCCTGGATTAGGGGGTGTTCGGATAGCCGAATTATACCTTCAGCCGGACTCTTGGACTACGAAGATACAAGATTGAAGACTCCATCCCGTGTCCGGAAGGGATTTTCCTTGGCGTGGAAGGCAATCTTGGCGATACGGATGTTCAGATCTCCTACCATTGTAACCGACTCTATGTAACCCTAACCCTATCCGGTGTCTATATAAACCGGAGGGTTTTAGTCCGTAGGACAACATACACATCAACAATCATACCATAGGCTAGCTTCTAGGGTTTAGCCTCTCTGATCTCGTGGTAGATCAACTCTTGTAATACCCATATCATCAATATTAATCAAGCAGGACGTAGGGTTTTACCTCCATCGAGAGGGCCCGAACCTGAGTAAAACTTCGTGTCCCCTGCCTCCTGTTACCATCTGGCCTAGACGCATAGTTCGGGACCCCCTACCCGAGATCCGCCGGTTTTGACACCGACAGCGCCCCTCCGTGTGGCGGGACGGCCGCACCACCACCCCATCGCTGACTACGGCCGACTCATCGTCTCATGCTCGCCACTCACTCACGGACCCGCAGGCTACGCTGCTCATGGCACGCGAGCTCCTGCGTTACCGCCCGGTCGACGACCTCTACGAGGACTGCTTGGACTGCATCACCGAGCTCGTCAGCGCCGGGGGAGGCTCTCCTGCACCATCCCTCTCACTGCCTAACACACCTCCAGCCGCGGGCGATGTAGCTCACGGAGGGCCTCTGCCGCCTCCGCATCAATACGGCGCCTTTGCGCCGAGACGCGCAGCTCACGGAGTGCCACCACCCCCTCTATGTCAAGACGGTGTCCTTGCCCCAAGACGTGCGGTCCCGCGGCATGATGCACCGCACCGTGTGGCCGCGCACGACGAAGGAAGCTGCCAAGATGTTCCTCAATTGCATGAAAACGCTCCAGTGCTCCCAGCACCAGCACGACAAGGCCGCATTCCGCCTGTGGTAGCGGTGCGCAAACATCGAGGCCAGGCCCCGCATCAGCAATGGGCCCCGGTGGCCATGGAGGGCTGCCACGCCTTCACTCGTGAGCTGTGTAGCATCGTCTGGCTAGGCAAGTTCCAGCCGGATCTGCCTCCTCGCTAAGACGCACCCGACCCTACGGAGTTCCTGCAGCTCTACGAACTGAGAATCGATGCGGCCAATGGAGATGAAAAAGTCATGGTAAACTCGTTTCCCATGGCTCTCAATCATGGCGCTCGCTCGTGGTTCCTGAACCTACCTCTAGGCTCGATCTCCTCCTGGGATGAGATGCGCGACCGCTTCATCGCCAACTTCCAGGGTGCTCACGACCGCCCTCTGGCCGTGGATGACCTGCGCCGCATCAAGCAAGAGCCAGGAGAGACCCTGCAGAAGTACATCCAGCGCTTCAACATCGTGCGTCTCAAGATCCCCAAGGTGACGGATGAGGCCATCATCTCAGCGTTTTCTGATGGGTCCGCGACATCAAGATGAAGGAGGAGCTCGCCATCCATGAGGAGCTATACACAACTCTAGAGCTGTTCAACATAGCGACCAAGTGAGCGAGGGCTGAGGAAGGGAGTCTCTCCCTCCTCGAGCACCCTGCTGCCGATCCAGAGGAGAAGAAGGCCAAGGTCAAGGACGCGCAAGGGAGTGGTCATACTCGTGGCATAGCTAGACACAAAGCATGGCCGGGACCCCCCCCCCCCCCCCCCCCGAGTCATCCAAGGGCGACCGTCCGTTCTACGCCTTCCACAACGTGTGCAGCCACAACACCAACGATTGTCAAGAGATCAGGGCCATTCGAGATGGACGCTTCGGTCGACGCCCCGAGGGCAACGACCGGGGCTACGACCGGGGAGGAGGACGAGGCGGAGGACACTGGATAATTGCGGCCCCCGTCAGGAGTGGCGCGACCAGCCTCGTGAGGATCGCTGGCAGGACCAGCCTCGTGAGGGCGCTTGGAGGGACCATCCTCGCGAGGACCATCCATAGGGAAATCCTGGTCTCCCTCCGCTACCGCCACCACCAAGGTGGAACGATGACCACCATCAGGACGAGGGGGCTAGGGGCTTCCAGGAGCCGCGCACCATCACTTGCATCTTGGGTGGTGCTCAGGCCCCGGCTTCCCAGCGCATCTTCAAGTAGTTCTCTCACGAGGTGAATGCAACCCTCCGCAAGCTCGAGGCCACGCGCTCGCTTAGATGGTCAAATTACGCCATCACCTTCTGCTCGGCGGACCAACTCAAATGCGCGGCGACCACCGGCGTCCTCCCGATACTATGCTCACCCGTCATTAGCAATGTCCGAGTCACCAAGACCCCCAATGACGGCGGCGCGGGGCTCAATGTCTTGTCCGTCGAGACATTCGACAGCCTTCAAGTGCCCTATGATTAGCTACAGCCTACTAATCCAATTTCAGGAGTGACCGATGGCTCCACTACCCCGATAGGTCAAGGTCGTCTCCTTGTAACCTTTGGTCAGCACGAAAACTACCACACCGAGCTCATCGAATTCGATGTTGCTCACATCCGTCTGCCGTACAATGCCATCCTTGGGTACCCAGCATTAGCCAAATTCATGGTAGTGACCCACCATGGCTACAGCGTCCTCGAGATGTCGGGAAGTGGCGGAATCATCACAGTCCCCTGCAAAGAAAGGGGTGCGGTGTGCTCCCTCAAGCGCACCTTCCAAGCCGCAGCAATCGAAGACCCTAACAACGAGGCCGCATAGTACCCTCCTAAGGTCATCCCCAAGAAGAAGAAGCAACTACTCCACACAGGGCCTCAAGGGAGCGGCGCCTCTAGCGGTGCCACCTCAGGATCGCCACCCGCACCTGGGGCGCCTCCCTCCCTCGCATAGGAAGGCGCGCCCGGCGCCCTCCTCGGGCTGGGCTCGGGGGCTCTCTTCTAGAGGGCCTCAGACCTAGCCAACATCACGAGGGAGGCGCTCGGGCACCACGTGGAGGCGTGCTTCGCGGCACCTTTCCCTCAGGATGTCACCGAGCGAGGAGCGCCCGACGCTCATGAGTTCGTCATCAAGGCCACCCAGGAGCATCAAGAAGCAAGGGCGATACACGGCGACGGCCACCTACCTGGTGTAGATCCCCACCCGGGCGAAGGTGGCGAGCTGCGCGTCTGCATCGACATCCCAGGGCTCAACAGGGCCGCATCTCAGGAGTGATTCTGGCCTTCACGTGCTGGCCGGTGTGAGGGTCCACCTCACAGCTATGTTCGCATGCCGCTTGGCCTGCCGAGCATGGTAGCCACCTTCTAGCGCAATCTATGGAGCATCCTGGCGACCCAGGAGGCCAGGCATCACGCTGTCCTGGAAGAGATGGAGACGGTCCTCGGGGAGCCACCTGAGCCCCCAGAGCCTCCTAAGGCTCAGGGTCTCGATGTCTCGTGAGGAGCGATTTCTTTAGAGCGCGCCTTCAACTACCCCAACACCCCTTCAACAACAAAACCAGGTGACATTTTCCATGTTCATTCAGCTGGGAGCGCCGGTTGGGCTGCATTATTCCCAGGTCGCATGAGCCTATCCCTGCGGCGTGTATCCCCTTGCATCTTTAAGCTTACATTACTGGGGGCTCCCCTCGGGCTGCATCATCCCTAGGCCGCTTGGGTCCGTCCCAGTGGCATGTATCATTCTCGCATTTACCTAAGCTAGTTTGCTTTCCATGGATAAGTTGTTTATAGTCATCACCTGCTTGATTGCCACACACCGCGGGAGCCATTCATGCCGGCACGACGCTTGTGCTCAGGTTCGTCCCTGCAATGCTTACAAATATGAGCGGTCGAGCTCTGGCCCGCGGCACGCCCATGCACGTCACCTCACTAGGCCCTCAGTGCCTTCACCTTCTTGCGGAGCGACCAGTGGCAGACCGACAATCATAGTGGTAATTTGTGTCCCTCCTCAAGCTAACCTGCAGGAACCTCCTGAGGATAATAGTGGGCAGCACCGTCAGGTCCCTCTTCTCCCATGCAATTCACTTGCGCGTTAAAAGGGGGGCACCTGAGCAACACGGCTCAGGAGCTCTGACTGGCTCTCCAGCCCTCACCTCCTGGCCTTGACCACGGCAACACGACCTGGCATACCAGTGGCGGTTGAGCTTGCTCGAGGGCCGGGACCTGAGGATGTAGAGCACATAGAAGAGCGTGGAGAAGAGGGGGAGGCTCGCACGGGCCTAACCTGGCTACACTATGGCCGTCGGCACATGAGTCTGGCACAACACAAGGAAACAACTCCGAACTAGCAAGATAAGTTTTGCACTCGGGTCGGCCAAGCGTTATGGCATAAGATTCCCACCTCTCGCAGCCCTGCTGTGGCGGTGTCGCCTCCCTTTCCCACCTTTTAAGTAGCTGCTTGAATGCTAAAGGGGACCTTGTGAGCATCGCGCCTCAGGAACTCTTATTGGAGCTTCGGCCGCACACCTCTTGGCCTTGACCACGGCATTGTGACCTGGCATACCAGCGACGGCTGTAGCCTGCCTGGGGACCGGGACCTGTCGGTGTAGAGCATCAAGCTGCCGCGGGGTTGGAAAGGGGAGACCGAGCCAAAGCAGGACATGCGTTCGCGAATTTTCATAGTAAGGACAATATCAACAAAAGACATTACAGACCCTTTACACGCCCCCACGGGGTTCGTCTTGATTCCTCACAGGGAACGAAAGAAGGGAGTTTTTAGGGGCCTTATCTACATGCGCCAAACGCCGCCGATGCCATCATCAACAGTGGGCCATTGGAGGCCGACGCCAACCCCATCCAGATCAGCAATGTTGGCAGCCGGACGCTGCTGCCTTGCTCCGGGCGCGGCGAGAGCTCGGGGGCACATAGCTGTCATCGCTTGTCTCCAGAGTCTCGTCAGGTTTGGGAGAATCGCTGGACCACCAAGAGTCACCACTGCTACTGGAGGAGTTGCTAGCGAAGCCAGCGGCAGGTTCAGTGTTGGCCGCTGCGCCGTCCTGACGACTCCCTTCAGGGCAGCACTCCAAGCGGTGGCCTTCCTCGTCAAAGACCTTGAAGAACATCATGGAGGCGTCATCGTACTTAAAGTGGATCGCGGGGGTGCCTTTCGCACGGCAGACTCGAGCAACCTCGCCCCAGCCATGGGTCATGAAGATCTTGCCTGAGGAGACGGCATCAACCTCCGCTCCAGTCGCCGGGGCGTCACAGTCGGTGTGCTGCAGCCAAAGCTCGAGGGGGCTCCTCAGCGGCATCTTGGCGTTGAAGAACTGCGGGAAGCGAATCCAAGCGCGTGAAGGCATCGCCGCCCACATCACGAGTTCGCGCGAGGAATCCACGGTGTGGGCTCGTACGGCGACGGCGTGCGTCACCATGGCGCGGCAACCACGGCCACAGCACGGGCGGCGCCTGTCGGTGTCAAAACCGGCGGATCTCGGGTAGGGGGTCCCGAACTGTGCCTCTAAGGAAGATGGTAACAGGAGGCAGGGGACACGATGTTTTACCTAGGTTCGGGCCCTCTTGATGGACGTAAAACCCTACATCCTGCTTGATTTATTCTTGATGATATGAGTATTACAAGAGTTGATATACCACGAGATCGGAGAGGCTAAACCCTAAAAGCTAGCCTATGGTATGATTGTCTGTTGTCCTACGGACTGAAACCCTCCGGCTTATATAGACACCGAAGGGGGCTAGGGTTACACAAGGTCGGTTACAAAGGAGGAGATATATATATCCGTATTGCCTAGCTTGCCTTCCACGTCAAGTAGAGTCCCATCCAGACAAAGGACGGAGTCTTCAATCTTGTATTCGTAGTCCCATAGTCCGGCCAAAGATATAATCCGGTTGTCCGGAGAACCCATAATCCAGGATTGCCTCAGTAGCCCCTGAACCAGGCTTCAATGACGATGAGTCCGGCGCGTGGTGTTGTGTTCGGCATTGCAAGGCGGGTTCTTCTCCAAATTTTGAATGTTTGTTAAGCAGTCTTCGGTCCCATAATTGTTTGGACCTCTTGGCTTCTGCGCCCAATAAGGGCTATCTCCCACGCGTCGAATGAATACAAGGTGCCAGGGCGTTTTTACATTTGCCCTCCTAGCCAGATAAATAAATTGTCTATTAAAAGGATGGGGATTCTCATATCTGATCCATACCGTCCTCCCCCAGCGAGAATCCATCAGAGCGCGCTTCGGAAAGATCCATTCCAGCATGGCCGACCTCCGCAGCTCCTCCTCCCGCCCCCGTAGCCCTAAGCCCAGTGATTGGGAGAGGTGTTTAGTCCCACACAGTCGATTAATTGAAGTGCAGACTAAGGGACTTCTCCCTCCAGCATACATGGTGCCCGCTCGTGCCGGGCTTGCCACCTACAATGGCGGGGAGAAAGCGGAGAGCTTCCCTAGTCCCTCTACGGGGGAGCGGGTCTGCCTCGTTCCTTATTTATTAAGGGGACTCGGATTTCCAATTCATTCGTTTCTCCGCGGGCTCCTGGAGTTCTACGGCCTCCAATTACACAATTTCAGCCCTGCTTTCATTTTACACATCACCGGCTATGTTGCTCTCTGCGAGTTGTTCCTGGGCTGCGAGGGTCATTTCGAGCTGTGGAAAAGGCTATTTTGCCTCGTCCCTCGCACACAGAGAGGGTCACTTTATCAAGTGGGCGGAGCCGAAATATGGCGCATCGCCGGAACCGGATACCTATCCGGTACCCCGAAGAAGTCGTCCAAAGACTGGCCTTCGGAATGGTTTTATATGGAGGACGTTCCCCTTCCGGACCCTGTTCGGCGGGGTCTTCCTGAGTTCAGCAATGCTCCTCTTAAGAAACACCGAAGTTGGTGCCCACGGAGCCCCGGGAGGAAAACAACGGAGAAGTCCTTTACCTAATGAACCGGATTAAAGCACTGGCTCAATCAGGATTGACAGTAATCGAAGTTATGTCAATATGCATAATGCGGGGAGTGCAACCACTTCAATATCGATGGCACCCTTTGTGGTGTTTTAACGGGGTGGATGATGCCACCCGTTGCGGGCGTAAGGGTCCAGATAATGTTGCCGCTTTAGCAAAAATTCTGTCTGAATTGTTCAAGGGAGAGGAAGAGGAGTTTATCTGCGTCAAGCCACGGGATGGATTCTCCATGTACAATCCTCCAAGCTGGGTGAGTTATATCCCCTTACTCCCACTCTTTCCCGCATTCTTTGTCGTAGGTATTCACCTTGCCATTTTGCGGCAGGAACTGCGAAAAGCCATAAAGGAGGTCAGCAGGCCCTCCCCACAACCAGAGGACCCTGACCGGGCCATCGACTCCGGACTCGAAGAAGATCCGGTCATATTCGTGGAGCTGATAGACCGGCAGTTCTATCAGTTAAGCTGCAATGATGCCATGGTGGCCATTACGGCCGACTATCCCGGACTGCTTCCTGCATCACACGTAAGAAAAACCAAAAATCCCAACTCCAAAAACTAGGATCCCCTTTTAGACACTTCACCTGCCATATACATATGGCGTTTTTACAGGGAAGGCATTCGGGACGCCCTGCCGAACCCGCAGAAACTCGCCAACAAGAGGCACTGAGGCCGGGCAGGCCAAAAAGGAGGGCGGTCAGGACAGAGACGCCGGCGCAAAGGTATAACAGAAACCCCACTCCGTGGTTGTCGTCTTTCTTGAAATGTAATGACGCCCGTGTTTCTTTAACAGAAAAACCGCTCGCCGGAATATGTCCGGCGATGTTTCTAATCACGCTTCCGCCAGTCGGGCTCCAGGACCGGACATAGAGGCGGAAGCCGATATGGGGCGGGCGCCGTATAATCCCCTATAGAGGATGCGGATAGATTATCCGCCACAAATTCAGAAGCGGAAAGCGCCATGAAACATAGGCGCTGCCGGGCCATACACCGCGACGCTTGTTTCTCACCAGAGGCATTTGATGCCTTCAATTCTAGAGAGGCGTACCTCCATGCTGCTCAAGATGTTCTAGCCAGAGCCACGGATCAGTATGTAAAGGATGTACGGGTAAATAAATCTGACGATTATATGTATCAGTAGCCCCTGAGACTTGAAACAGTTAGCAGAACTGATTTAAGGATCATCTTTATTGTGCAGGTTTTTACAGAGAAGAATACTCGGCTGTCACAGGAGCTGGAGGAATGCAAGACCCAACTGCGGGCCGCTGTTGCCACATTGAAGGAACCAAAAAAGTCGCCCACTGGTAACATTTACTTTAAAGAATGATGGTTACCATATAGTGTGCGGTGTGGCTGCAGATCTAACAATAGATGTTGCAGATGAATCCGGAGAAAATCCGGAGGACCAGCATGTCGTGCGACAGCAAAAGGCTAGCGAACGTGTGCTGACTAAGGTCAGGAAGGAGAAAAACAATCTCCAACACACCAATACCAAGCTGAGCGTGGAACTGAAAGATGTTCATGCCCAGCTTGCAGACTCCGAGAAGGAGAATAAGCGGCTTCGACGCAGCATTTTTAGTAAGTGCTTGAACGAATCCTTTTGAAGGAGTTCGGCGAAGAAGCCGACTAACAACGTTATGTCTATAGGTACGCTGACGGGTCGTCCCGTGGAGGAAATGCCCGGGTCTGCAGGTGATCTTCTATTCGAGCTCTCACAACTACACGAACAAGTTCGGCAGGTGATGCAAGGTGTTGCCCAGGCCTTGTGGCCATTCGTCTCCCTGCCAGAAGGCATTGCAGAGCTTACGGAGAAGCTCAAGGGAGCACGGCGGCACTTTTGATTATGGAAGATATCGGCCTGCCGTCAACGTGCCAGGGAAGCCTGGGCCATGGTGAAGACATGGTATACCAAGGCTGACCCAAATCACATGGCCGAGGTCGAACCTGTGGGGCCTGACGGAAAAGAGATCTCCGTTAGCTTAGTTTATGGGCAAGTAGAATTAGCCGCAAAGTATTCCCAACAGGATTGTAGGCTAGACCACCTGTTGGATGGTATAGAAGAGGAATTTAGTCAGTCTGCATGACTATGTAATTAAAGTGACATGTATAATGCCTTCTTGCCGGATTGCAGATCATTTGTCATGGTGGACCTTTTCGCTTCAACCTCGGGACCCAATAGTCCGGAGTGTATCCGAATACCCGCTCAGTTATATAAGAACCGGGGTATGCGTGGATACCAGGCGTAGGGGTCATTAGTGCTTGAACAGACAAGTGCCCAACTAGTTATGTTATATTACATGGGTAGTAAGAAACATCTTCCAAGGAGAATAGTTCCGTTAAGGGTTCCTTTCCCTGGGTACGCATGCCCTAAAGTGCATGTCCGGACTGCGATAGGAAACGCAGGAAAAACGTCCGGGGGCACATATGGAAAATAAATAAAAATCATCTTTTGTTCACCGACCGAATATTCCCTTGAGAACGCTAGCTTTCAGCTTCACCCAGTCTGAGGTACACATCCGGCTGACCCGGCGGTAACAATCGTAGAGGTGCTCCCCTTATGCCCTAGCCGAATTAACGGCAACGTAGGGCATAAATAAAAGAGCCAGGCAACCCAGCTTGGCCAAAACTTAAGTCATATCGATGCATATAATGGCGAAAAAGGTACATGCGGAAGTATAACACATGTGCGGGGATGAGGCCCAGATAAATAATTAAGCTTCTGTGAAAGAAGCCCCCAGGTATGATGAGCGCGTCTAACGCATCTATAATGTGCAAGCGAGGCACAAATTGGCCCTTGAAGGCCTAGAGAAAGAATAAAAGAAAGAAAGAAAGAAAAACAAGACAGATAATGTATATGCAAAAAATGGACAGAGGAAGGAGACAAACATAGAGTCCAGCGCTAGGCGTAGAATCTTCAGAGCCTGGCCGCGTTCCATGGGTTTGGCTCGAGTCGATTAGTCGACGCATCCCGCAGACGGTACGCTCCATCGGTCAGAACTTGGTCAATAATGAAGGGACCTTCCCATTTGGTCTCGAGCTTGTTCTTTTTCTTATCCGGCAAGCGTAGAACTAGTTTGCCAACGTTATAAGTTTTGGCCCATACTTCTCTGCTTTGGTATCTGCTAGCCTGTTGCTGATAAAATGCAGAACGGGCTTTTGCCACGTCGCGCTCCTCCTCCAGGGTGTCCAGACTATCCTGCCGATTGAGCTCGGCTTCTCTTTCTTCGTACATGCGCACTCGAGGTGAGTCATGAATTATGTCACAGGGCAAGACTGCCTCTGCGACGTACACCATAAAGAAGGGTGTATAACCGGTACTACGATTAAGCGTGGTCCGCAGCCCCCAGAGTACGGAGTCGAGCTCCTCTACCTAGTGCGTGTTAGACTCCGTTAAGGACTGCAATAATCTGGGTTTAATGCCGCTCATTATAAGACTGTTTGCTTGCTCAACTAGGCCGTTGGTTTGTGGGTGATAGACTGAAGCATAATCGAGCTTGATGCCCATTTTGCTGCACCAGAGTTTTACCTCATCGGCCATGAAGTTCGTGCCGTTGTCAGTGATGATGCTGTGGGGGACGCCATAACGGTGTACGACCCCGTATATGAAGTCTATCACTGGTCCGGATTCGGCTGTTTTAACAGGTTTGACTTCTATCCATTTGGTGAATTTATCCACCATGACCAGTAAGTATTTTTTCTTGTGGGTTCCCCCTTTAAGGGGTCCAACCATGTCAAGCCCCCAGACCATGAAGGGCCACGTAATGGGGATTGTTTGGAGGGCGGTGGGTGGCATGTGGCTTTGATTTGCAAAAAGGTGGCAACCGGCGCAGCGTTGGACCATGTCCTGTGCGTCTGCCCGGGTCGTTGGCCAATAGAATCCTGTACGGAAGGCCTTGCTTACAAGAGCCCGAGCTGCGGCGTGGTGGCCGTCGAGTCCGGCATGAATTTCTGCCAAAAGGTTCCGCCCTTCCTCTTCGGAGATGCACCTTTGAAGGACTCCAGTAGTGCTTTTTTTATACAGTTCTCCCTCATCGACCCTGTAGGCCTTAGATCACCGCACTATGCAGCATGCCTCATTTTGGTCCTCCGGAAGTTCCTGCCTAGTTAGGTAGGCCAGGAATGGTTCTGTCCATGGGGCTATGATGGCCATTATTACGTGGGTTGAAGGCGTTGTTTCGGTGGCAGAGCCTCCGATTATGTCAGAGTGTTCGGTATCGAGTGTTGTGGCCGGGTCCAGACTAATATTGCCAGTGTCCCCCTCCCATACCAAGGATGGCTTAAACAACCTCTCTAAAAAGATGTTGGGGGGACCGCATCGCGTTTTGCGCCGATGCGGGCAAGGATATCCGCCGCCTGATTGTTTTCCCGAGCCACATGGTGAAATTCGAGCCCTTGAACCGAGCTGACATCTTTAGGACGGCGTTACGATAGGCCTCCATCTTCAGATCCTTGGCATCAAAGTCTCAATTTATTTGGGATATTGCAAGGTTCGAATCCCCACGCACCTCAAGGCGTTGAATGCCATGGAAACTGCCATCCGAAGACCATGTAACAGGGCTTCGTATTCGGCTGCATTGTTGGATTCTGTATACAATATCTGCAGTACGTATTGAACTGTATCTCCGGCTGGGGACGTCAGGATGACGCTAGCCCCCAGTCCAGCCAACATTTTTGAGCTGTCGAAGTGCATAATCCGATTGTAGTATGCGCCGTACTCTTTAGGGAGTTCGGCTTCTGTCCATTCGGCGACGAACTCGGCCAATAGTTGCGATTTAATGGCTCGCCGAGGTTTGTATGTTATGTCGAACGGGAGGAGCTCAATGGCCCATTTGGCAATCCGGCCCGTGGCATCGCGGTTGTTTATAATATCATTGAGTGGCACTTCCGAGGCTACTGTAATCGAACACTCTTGAAAGTAGTGTCGCAGTTTCCGGGATGCCATGAATACCGCATAGGCTATCTTTTGATAATGTGGGTACCGTGATTTGCATGGAGTGAGGACAATGGATACATAATATACCAGCTTTTGAAGAGCGAATTTATGTCCGTCCGCTTCTCGTTCGATGATGAGCACTGCGCTTACAACTTGATGAGTTGCCGCAATGTATAATGGCATTGGTTCGCCGATGTTTGGCCCGGCCAGGATTGGTTTGGTTGCCAGTATGGCTTGTATTTCTTCCAATCTGGCTGTGGCAGCGTCCGTCCACTCGAAGTGTTCGGTGCGCCGAAGGAGGTGATAAAGGGGTAATGCCTTTTCTCCTAAGTGGGAGATAAAGCGGCTTAGAGCCGCCACACATCCAGTTATCTTATGGATTTGTTTGTGGTCTGTTGGGGTAGCCAACTATGACAAAGCTAGGATTTTGGCCGGATTAGCTTCAATACCTCTACTAGAGACAATGAAACCCAGGAGCTTTCTGACTGGTACGCCGAAAATGCATTTTTCCGGATTGAGCTTGATGTCGGATGTTTGGAGGTTGTCAAATGTGAGCCTCAAGTCGTTTATCAAAGAGTCGACGTGTTTGGTTTTAATGACCACATCATCTGCGTATGCCTCTACTGTTTTGCCGATTTGTTTCTCCAGACATGTCTGAATCATGCGCTGATATGTTGTGCCAGCGTTTTTGAGCCCAAAAGGCATTGTGTTGAAACAGAAGGGACCGTATGGTGTGATGAATGCCGTTGCAGCTTGGTTGGACTCCGCCATCTTGATTTGGTGGTAACCGGAGTATGCGTCGAGGAAACACAATGACTTGTGTCCTGCGGTAGCATCAATAATTTGATAAATGCGGGGAGGGGGAAGGGATCCTTTGGGCAAGCTTTATTGAGGTCCTTGAAATCGACACAAAGGCGCTAGGGTTTATCCTTCTTTGGTACCATCACCAGGTTTGCTAGCCAATCTGGGTGTTTTATTTCTCTAATGAATCCGGCCTCCAATAACTTGGCTAGTTCCTCTCCCATGGCATGTCTCATAGGTTCGGAGAAACGCCAAAGAGCCTGCTTGACCGGCTTGAATCCCTTTAGGATATTGAGGCTATGCTCGGCCAGCCTGCGTGGGATTCTTGGCATGTCTGAGGGATGCCAGGCGAATATGTGCCAATTCTCGTGCAGGAACTCTCGTAGTACGGCGTCCACGGCGGGGTTTAACTGTGCCCCGATGGAGGCTGTTTTTGTAGGGTCCATTGGGTGGACTTGGAATTTGACTATTTCATCCGCTGGTTTAAAAGAGGTGGACTTGGATCTCTTGTCGAGTATCACGTCATCCCTATCCACTATGGAGTGTAGCATGGTTAATTCCTCGGCCGAGAGGGCTTCGGATAATGCCTCGAGGGCCAGTGCGGCTGTTTTGTTTTCAGCACGGAGTGTTGTGTCCGGATCACTGGCGAGCGTGATGATTCCGTTGGCCCGGGCATTTTGAGCTTCATGTACCCATAATGGGATACGACTTGGAAGATCGTGAACGCCTCACGTCCTAAGAGGGCGTGGTATCCACTTCTAAATGGGGCCACTTGAAATGTAATTTCTTCGGACCTATAGTTCTCTGGCGTACCGAATACCACATCTAGTGTGATTTTCCCAGCACATCGTGATTCTTGACTGGGTATGATTCCTCTGAAGGTTGTGCTACTTTGCTCGATGCGGTTCCAGTCTATTTCTATTTTTTGAAGAGTTTCTCATAGATGAGGTTTAATCCGTTGTCGTCGTCCATGAGTACTTGGGTGAGTCGAAAGTTGTCCACGATTGGACTGAGGACCAGAGCGGCTGGTGCTCGGGCTGTTCAGAATTTAGGTTCATCACTGGCATTGAAGGTAATAGCCGTGTCACTCCATGGATTTATTGCTACTATGTTGCAGATTTCGGCAATGCTACGGAGTGTTCGCTTGAGCCTATTATTTGACGCGAAGGTCTCAAAGACTGTTAATACCGTATTGTTATCCACGGGATGGTGCTCTATGGCATTTGGGATAAGAAGATCCTCACCACTTTTTGCCACCTGCCGGAGTATCCAACATGCTCTAAGGTTGTGCGTTGGTAATGTATACGCTGTGCTATGAATTTTGCAGGGTCCGTTAAGCCATCCCTCCAATACGTTTCCATGCCCTGTAAAGGGTTTTTGTTTCTTTGTAATGAACTGGGGTGTCTTATGATAGTGCGCCCTTTTACCTCGGACTGCATGCATATTCGGAGCTAGATTATCCCAATTTTTTTTTTCGGTTTTCCAGGCACTTTCCATCACACAGTACTTTCGTACTATGGACGCCATGTCGGCAAAGCGTGATATGTCACGGCGACTTATGGCGTTAAGGATTCCCTTGTCCGTGCAGTTATTGCAGAAAAGTGAGTCTGTGTCTTCCTTGCGGCAGTCCTTAATCTTGCTCATCACAAGGAGGAATCTGGCCCAATAATGATGCACTGTTTCATGGGGCTCTTGCGAGATGTGGGAAAGATCGTTTATGTCTGTGTGGGTGGGTGGATTTGAGTCCGGACCCCTACCCGATCTAAGACCCAGGGGCCGAGGGGTTTCTGATCTTGGAAGTTTAGATTCCGGTATGTTGCCCGATGAGTCTGGCCCGCTGCCTGACTCTAGGTTCAGGGTTTGGGTGATGTCCTCCCATAAACGGGTATCCAGCTCGGAGAGCTCAGGAATTCGGACATAGTTAGTCCTCAAGATAGAGGAAGAATCGCCGCATTGTTCCTCCACCACCGCAACATGATGGGTGACCGGTGGAGAGTTAATCTCCCTTCGATCGGGTTTAATCTCAATCCAATCATAGTCCGTGGCCACTCCCAAGGCAGCAATGCGATCCAAGAGTTCGCTTAGGGAAGAGATCTCCATTGGATCCATCTGCTCGGCGAATTCTGAGCCGACGTGGAGGCTGTTTTTGATGACCCGAGAAGTCATCGTCGGCGCAGCGGCCAAACAGGTGGTCATGACGAAAGTGCCTCGCCGGAGAGTTTGGCCGATAGCCAGAGCTCCCCCGGTGGGAATGTTGTTTTTAACAACGAGATGAGGCATCCTTCCTTATGGAGACGTCATAGAGGAACTCCCACTGAAAGCACGAATGTCGGTGTCAAAACCGGCGGATCTCACGTTGGTGGTCCCGAGCTGTGCGTCTAAGGCGGATGGTAACAGGAGGCAGGGTACACGATGTTTTATCCAGGTTCGGGCCCTCTTCATGCAAGTAAAACCCTACATCCTGCTTGATTTTATTCTTGATGATATGAGTATTACAAGAGTTGATCTACCACGAGATCGGAGAGGCTAACCCCTAAAAGCTAGCCTATGGTATGATTGTCTGTTGTCCTACGGACTAAAACCCTCCGGCTTATATAGACACCGGAGGAGGCTAGGGTTACACAAGGTCGGTTACAAAGGTGGAGATATATATATATATATATATATATATATTGCCTAGCTTGCCTTCCACGTCAAGTAGAGTCCCATCCGGACACAGGACAAACTCCTCAATCTTGTATTCGTAGTCCCACAGTCCGGCCAAAGGATATAATCCGGCTGTTCGGAGACCCCCTAATCCAGGACTCCCTCAGCGCCGTTCGCCGCCTCTCCCTCCGGAGCCCTCGGCTCGGGCGTACAGAGGCAGCGGATACCCGGGAGGTGGCCATTCACATTAAGGCCTTGACACCTCCGGCCTCACGACTATGTCTTGACGGTGGGCTAGCCTCTTCTTCGGCGGAAGTGGCGTGGGCTCATCGAGGGGGTTTTTCCCTTCTCTACGGTCGAAAACCTCTGCATCGGCGCCATGAGTGTCGTTGCTAGCGACTGAGCAAGGAAGAAGGAGAAGAAGGAGGAGTGAAGGAAGAGATGGGTGGCGGGGGCTCCGCTTCCCCCTTCCCATTTATAGCCAAAAGGGGGCCAACCGCCGTCCTCCACGATATAAGGTAATAACAACCATTTTTATGCATGCAGTAGGGACTCGTCGAACCAGGCAGTTGCCGAGGCAGCATGGGGAAGCGGAGACGCCCACGTCCAATCAATCGCCATGCGTCAAGCGGGGCCGTAGGCTTTTGGGGCCCACGGCGCTCCACACTTGCCCCTTGGCTTCACCTCGAAGCCAAGTCCGAGCGCGCCTTGGGCCCGAGGGCTAATGTCGGCGTCCTGGGAACGGGCGGCCAAGCCTCATGAGGCGGACAAGGCAAAACCTCCTCGGGGGCGGCCTCACCAGGCTGGCTCGCGAGGGGCAGAGAGATCAAGGCAAGGGGCGCGTCGCGAGGTTCCTGTGATGCAAGGCATGACAACCAGGGCCAGGCGGGTGCCAGCGCGCACAATGTCCTCGTTTCCTCTTTGGTGCTAAAGAGGCAAGCGCAGGCGCGGAGTCCCGAGGCGTCAAGCAAAGGTTTCCATATCGGTGCAACGAGACCAAGACCACTAGGATGGAGGTCACCGTGGAGCCCAAGACGGCGTCATCACCAAAGCCTTTGGCAGGCGAAGACCATCTTTTGTCAGGATAACTTGTACTAGTTGTCCCCCTTCAAATTGGCCGTTGTGGGATCCCTTCCTGCCTAATATTTGGGAAGAGGACCCGTGCATCTATATATAGGACTAGCCACCATCGTAGGGGGATCATCTCATCTTGGACCGGTTCCACTCCACCAAGGCACAAACTTGGCAAACAGAAGAGCACCTCTCCTCAGGAGGTTGTTCTTCCCTTGTAACTGTTCATCCTCAGCCCAAGAGGCAATCCACCACACCACACTAGAGTAGGGTATTACACCACATCAGTGGCCCGAACCAGTATAAATCTTGTGTCCCTTTGTTCTGCGGGTTCGACGCGCCGAGCCTTCAGATTGCGGTGAGGGTGAGTGCTTGGGGGAGGAGAGATCTTCGTGCGCACCCGAGTGTTCGAACCTCAAGGGTTTTGCCAGAACCCGAAATCCGACCGGTATTACACCACATCGGTGGCCCAAACCAGTATAAATCTCGTGTCCCTTTGTTCTGCGAGTTCGATGCGCTAAGCCTTGAGATCACGGTGAGGGAGAGTCAAGGGGGAGGAGAGATCTTCAAGGGCACCCCAGTGTTCGAACCTCAAGGGTTTTGCCGGAACCCAAAATCCGACACCGGCTTTCAACATTGCCCCTGGGTAACATCACTTTTATTCTCTATCTCCTTATGCTCTTATACTTGTACTGATCCCTCATAACCCGTGCAGTGGACAAGCAAAGCCTAGAAAGAAGGCAAAGGTGACCAAACCGGTTGAAAATCCTAAAGTCCATGAAGCGGAGCAGCAAGTCCCAGCATCAGACGTTTCTGAAAAAGAACCAGAAGAACCTACCCATGACGCCCCGCCAGAAACAACTTATCTTTCCCATGATCACACAAATATCAATGTTTTGAACACCGAATCATGAAGACCACTTATACCGTCAGAAGAGCATAATGAAAATGTTATGATCACTGGTAGCAGCTTCAAAGAACCAAGACAGCCTACCGTCTTGGCCAAACACTCCGCCAAAGAAGAATTCATTAAAAAGTGGAAAGTGAGATTCAATATTACTGATTATTCTCAACTAAGCATCAATGAAGTATTCTTTGGTTATCTCAGCCAAGTTCATACCAGCCGTGACCTTGAGATTGCCATGGTGAAGCAGATGCACCAGAAATATGAGGTATGAATTCCTGCTTAAATACATTATGCATATCCTATTAGCCCCAAAGTCTACTGAGTATAATAGAATTGAATATGCTGTAAACTTTAGAATAGCAATGAGTATAAAGCATCTTTGATTAAAAATCCTTCAAAAAAGTTGTCTTTCACTTAAACCGAACTTTAATGATCAACATTGCATCTGTAGCCCCCAAGGGCCGGTTTAATCAGCATGAATGAACCGGTACTTATCATTGTTTGAAGATCAAAACATACTCATGTCCTCCATGTAACGGCTATGGTTGTCTACGGCACTACCGGGTCATCATAAAGTAGTAATGGAATACGAGCAAATATTGATTAGCCCCCAAGTGCTTAGTACTGTTGCTTGCAAAGTGCTTGGGACTTAGTCATATAAGCCGTTGTAGGAAGAATTCTTCAGTAGGCATTAGCCCCCAAGTGCCAAGTGTTGTTGATTGCAAAAGGCTTGGGACTTACATTCTTGTAACCCGGATATGAATTTGTTTGTAACACTATGTTTATATAGGACGCCACTGCTGGACTTCAATCACAATTGGCTGATGCAAAGACCCAGCTGGAGAATCAAAAATCTAAGACCCGGAAAGCGAATTCAAAATTCCAATTTAGCATGGCTGAAACGGAAAAGCTGAAGACCAGTTTTGAGGCTGAAAGAAATGCTTGGCTGAGGAAAAGACTGCTTTGATGCAGCAGGCTGAAAAAGATGACGTGGTTCTTCAAGAGGTGACCACTGAGCTTACCGTTTTAAAAGCACCATGTATCGCAGATGGTTTCTGCTATCTTTGGTGAGTCGCCGTGTCAATATTGAAATTGAATCTCTTCCTTGATGGTATAAATCACATCTAACCAATTCATAATTTTTACTCAGGTCCTAGGAGCCGCAACCTTGACCAAGAAATGCTTGTGAAGCTCAAGGCTATTTATATGCTTGTTGAACAACTATATAGTGGAGCTCAGCGCACACTAGCCACGATTTCTCCAACAAATCAAGGACCCAATCTGCTGAGCGACGTCTTAAAGAAATTTTCAATTTTGCCTGCGAGGATTCAAGAAATAAAACGGTCATGTGGAAGAGTCGGCGCCGTGATGGCCTTGAGCCGTGCCAAGGCATGGGTACCAGAGCTAGACCCGGCTGAGGTAGCTACTCGGTATCCAAGTTTGAAAGAAATTGCACTTGTTTTGATCAGAAGGACTTCACTGCTTGTGCGAAGGATATACGTCCTGTGGCGACTCTAATTGCTGATGAGACAAGCCTACCAAAATATCAGCCGGCTTATGATGCAGAAAATTAAAAGAAGCCCATGCCGGCTTATAAAGTGATGGATCTGATTCCCCCAATCCGTAAGCATACTTTCGCCCCTGAAGTTGATCCGTCCGATCTTATAAATGATGAAGTTGAATTCCATGCCTTACGTGGCATTGATTGCTCATCACCAAACTTCCAGACGGTGGAGGAGGACAAAGAACCGAAAAAGGATGATGCAAAAGCTTCAAGTCGCCAAGACCAAGAAGATTGATCTGCTGGGCGGCTCAAATATTTGAACTTTGGAAAACACTTGATCCTTTTGGCTCACTGAGTCATGTAATAGGCTAGTGAAACTTTGATCTGTCATGCCATCGTGCACGTTTTTGCTTTCTTCCATACCGTTTGATCCGCCATTTGAAGAGCGTATCACTTTATGCTTATGGTAACATCAATTTTTGCAGATGAGATTTTGTCATTACCCTGCACACAAGTAAATCACAATTGCCCTGGCGGTTTACTGCGGGCGGGTCATAATACCCCATATAAAACCACTGGTGACGAAAACAATTGATAACCAGGGCCAGTATAATCATGATTATAAAAAAGAATATCATACCTGTGGTATGTGATTAAAAGCGGCCGACTTATCATACCATTGTAGTAAGGGTGATAACCGAAAACTTAGAAGATGACACGTGCAAGTACTTTAATATCATCATATACTGGCGCCTTATACAGTAAGGGGTGGTAACGCTATGTTTGAATAGGAAGCCCCCAAGTGTTTTGTAAGCATGACATATGAACCGGACCAAGAGGGATATTTACAACTATGCTTCAAATATGAGCAAGAAGCCACCAAGTGGTCATAACCTCTTTTGAAAACCAGTTTCTGCAATATATACCAGTATATCCATGCATATATGATGCATGCTATGATGATGCAATGTATGATGCAATATATGATGATGTATGTGTATGATGACTGTCAAATCACGGGTTCCGGAAAAACCCATAAGGTTCGAACACTGGGGTGCGCGCGAAGATCTCCCCTACCTACTCACGCCCTCAACCTCGCCACGATCTCAAAGGCTAGCTTGACAAACTCGCAACACAAGAGACACAAGATTTATACTGGTTCGGACCACCGTTGTGGTGTAATACCCTACTCCAGTGTGGTGTGGTCGATTGCCTCTCAGGCTGAGGATGAACAGTACAAGGGGAAGAACGGCCTCCTGAGGTGAGGTGTTCTTGTGCTTGGTGGGCTTGTGGGATTTAGGATGATTTGAATGATCTGTCCCCCTCTATGGTGGTGGCTAGTCCTATTTATAGAGGCCCTGGTCCTCTCGCCAAATATTGAGCGGGAAGGGAGCCAACAACGACCAATTTGAAAGGGGACAGCTAGTACAAGTTATCCTGACAAAAGCAGTCTTCGCCTGCCAAAGGCTCTGGTGGTGACGCTGCCTTGGGCTCCACGGTGACCTCCGTCCTGCCGTCTTGCTGGTCTTGGTCTCATTGCACCAATATAGAAACCTTTGCTTGACACCTCGGTACTCTTCGTATGTGCTTGCCTCCTTAACACCAAAGAGGAAACAAGGACACTGTGTGCGCTGGCACCCGCTTGGCACCCGCCTGGTCTCAATCGTCATGGCTCACGTCATTGGAACCTCGCGAGGTTTGCCTTGTCTTGATCTCTCCGCCCCTCGCGAGCCAGCATGGTGAGGCCGCTCCTGAGGAGGTCTTTTGTCGTCCGCCTCGTGAATCTCGGCCCCTCGCGAGGGTCTTGAATGCTTGTTGGTAAAGATGGGTCATACGGGCCCGCTTGCAAAGCCACGCCGTGGGCCGCAGGCAGGCAAGTCTGGGGACCCCCATTCCCAGAACGCCGACAGTAGCCCCCGGGCTCAAGGTGTGCTCGGGCTTGGCTTCGAGGCGAAGCCAAAGGGCAAGTGCGGAACGCCGCGTGCCCCAATAGCATGCGGCCCTGGTCGACGCGTGGCGGTTGATTGGACGTGGGCGTCTTCACTTCCCCACTCTTCCTCGGCAATTGCCCGACTTGACGAGTCCTTGCTCCATGCAAGGAAAAACCATCATTATTACCTTAGATCATGGAGGGTGCTGGTTGGCCTCCCCTTGGCTATAAATGGGAGGTCGGGGCAGAGCCCCCATCACCCGTCTCTCCTCTGCCTCTCCCACTTCTTCTCCTTCGTTGCTCCACTCCTTGCTGGTGCAGTCATGGCGCCGATTCGGAGGTTCTCAGCCGCGGAGAAGGGCAAGGATCCCCTCAACGATCTTGAGCTGCTCCCGCCAAAGAAGAGGAGGCCCCATCATCGCGAGATGGTCGTGAGGCTGGTGGTGTCTGTCGGATTTCGGGTTCCGGCAGACCCTCAAGGTTCGAACAATGGGGTGCGCGCGGAAATCAGGCCTTCTACCTCCCCGCCTCGCAAAGATCTAAACTACTAAAGGAACTGCATGAGAGACACAAGATTTATACTGGTTCGGGCCACCGTTGTGGTGTAATACCCTACTCCAGTGTGTGGTGGATGGATTGCCTCTTAGGGCTAATGATGATGAACAATACAAGGAAGAATAGCCTCGCGAGGGTCTGTTCTTGGCCGGGGGGGACGAACTACTGGGAGGAGTTCGGTCACCTTCTCTCTCTCTCTCACTTACTCTCTCTGCTTGCTAGTCGGATCCACATGCCGAACCAAACCCCTTGCTACGTGGGTGGCCGTCCCTATTTATAGGGGCCCTGGTCCTCTTCCCAAATATCGAGCGGGAAGGGAGCCAACAATGGCAGGCTAATTTGAAGGGGGACAGCAAGTACTCTTATCCTGACTAAAGTTGGTCTTCGCCTACGAAAGACTCTGCGGTGACGCCGTGCTGGGCTCCATGGTGACCTCCTCGTAGTCCGCTTGGTCCTGGTCTCGTTGCACCGAAATGGCAACCTTTGCCTGATGCCTCGGTACTCCGCAGCTGCGCTTGCCCTCTTTGCACCAAAGAGGAAAGAAGGACGCTGCGCGCGCTGGCGCCCGCCTGGCACCCTCGATCGTCATGGCTTGCGTCACGGGCACCTCGCGAGGTACCCCACCTTGATATCTCCGTCTCCTTGCGAGCCAGCCTGAGGAGGCTGCGCCTGAGGATGCGCCGTGTCGTCCGCCTCGGGAGGCTTGGCCCCTCGCGAGGGTCTTGAGCCTTGTGCTGATGAAGATGGGCCATGTTGGGCCCCCATTTGAACCGCGCCGCAGGCCGCAGGCAGGCAAGTCTGGGGACCCCCGTTCCCGGAACGCCGACAGTAGCCCCCGGGCCCGAGGTGCGCATGGACTTGGCCATGCCGAGAGGCGAAAGGGCAAGGGCGAAGCGCCGCGGGCCCTAACAGCATGCGGCCTTGGGCACCGCGTGGCGGTTGATTGGACGTGGGCGAATCCACTTCCCCACAATGCCTCGGTGACCGCGTGAGCTGGACAAGTCCCTGCATGCAAATCGTGTCATGATTACCTGTGATCGTGGAGGCCGGCGGTTGGCCTTCGCCAGCTATAAGTACGGTACGGCGCATGCCCTTCCAGTCCATCTCTCTTTGCTTTCTCCTCTGCCCCCAGTTCTTGCTTCCTCTTGGTGTGATGGCTCCATCGAGGAGGTACTCGGTTCCGGAGAAGGGGAAGGCCCTTCAGGGCGGTCCTGCCTCTCCCCCGCCCAAGCGCGGTCATGGGCGCCCTCGAAAGCACCCGATGCCCGCCCCGGTAGCGCTTGGCTGTCATGGGGACGGCTCCCAGCACGGCGGCGGGCGAGCCGCCGTGGCCGAGGGACGTGCCTGGGTTGCGCGCTCCCCCAGGCTGCTCTTTCGCGCTGTGCAGGTACTGCCGGAGTTCGTCGTTTGGTCGGCGGAGCCAACCAGCGCTCGGCTCCCACTCCCTCGCTTCCTCCTTGGTGAACTCCCGACCGGCGCTCCTGGCAGCCTCTGGCTCCAGGCGGAGGGCTGCTGCAGCAGGTCCTCATGGGTCGCGCTGGAGGTCTCCGCTAGCAGGGGCTTGGCCTTAACTCGTGGCTGGCAGGCGTTCGCCTGCACTCGCGGCCTGGAGCGCCGGTGTACTCTGCACTTCAGGTTCGATGGCGACGCCACCCTCTATGTGAGGGTGTTTGGGGAAGATGGTTGCCGCGCGGGGTGTTGCCCTGAGGACGATGACCGCGTCCGGGGGCCCTGCTCTGATGGTGATGGAGGAGATAGCGCCCGCGCGGATGGCGGCATCCGCGACTCCCCAAGCTTCGTCAACTCTTCCTCAAGCAACTCCTCCAGCGGTGGCAGCAGCCCATCCCCGCACCGTCGAGCTTGCTTGGGAGGTGGTGGCTAGTCCGCCCGCTGCCGTGCCCTGGTGAAGCGCGAGAGGGAGTCTGCCTGACGCCCGGAGGCAGCCCGTGTCGCCTCCGCGGGCCGGTGTAAGGAGGGCCACGCCGGGCTTGTCCTTTCCTTTTCCTTTTGTTTCCTGTGTAAGACAAAACAGCTGCATGGAGCCCCGCTGGGGCGTGTTGGGAATTATCGCCGTTTTAGCCATTACTTTGATCTTATTTTTGCGCCTCTTAACCACACGCCTGTGCGTAGATAGTTTTTGGCCCCTGCCGGGGGGGCGACCGACCCAGGCCCTGTGTGCGCGTCACGGTGCCCGAGGGGCACAGACTAGAGGGGTGCTCCTGTAATGTGCCCGGGTCATGAAACCTTCCAGCGGCTAGAGCAGAAACACTCGCGAGGGCGTTTGAGTACCACCCCTCGTGAGGTCGTTTGCGAGAGAAACCAAAGCAAGGAGCGAAAATCGACAAACCACAAATCAGCAACAGCGATAACTTCAATAAGACTTCAAATGCAAGTAAACACGTCAACTGCGGAAAGCAAATGAAAAAGCCGCGTCCGGCACCTAATCTAGTCTTCGACGTCTTCTTACCAGCACGGAGCTAAGTGCCGCCACTGGGCGTGGGAAGGAGCCCCAGGGCCTGAGGCCAGCGCTCCTGAGACTCCGGGGCATGTACAGCCCCACTCATTATTACGTGAGAGTGTCACGGGGCGGCGAGCTTCACAGGCATTGGCGTTGCTTCACAGGCTCCGGGCCTTTTCCAAAACGCGATAGCTTCACAGGCACTCGCCTTGCTTCACAGGCTCTAGGCCTTTTTCCGAAAAGGGAAGGTCTTCACAGGCACTCGCCTTGCGTCATAGGCTCTGGGCCTTTTTCGAAAAGGGAAGGTCTTCACAGGCACTCGCCTTGCTTCACAGGCTCCGGGCCTTTCCAAAATGTGATAGCTTCACAGGCACTCGCCTTGCTTCACAGGCTCTGGGCCTTTTCCGGGGTAGAACCTCCGGAGGTGCTGGATGTTCCATGCATTCTGGACCAGCACTCCCTCCTGAGTCTCCAAGCGCGTGGAGCCGGGCCTGGAAACATGAACAACCTTGAACGGGCCCTCCCACGTGGGAGAGAGCTTGTGCAACCCCTCCCTGGAGAGAACCCGCCTGAGCACGAGGTCTCCTACCTCGAGAGTCCTGGGGCGGATGTTGCAGCAGTGATATCGCCACAGCGCCTGCTGATACCTCGCCGCTCGCAGCGCGGCCTCCCGGCGACGTTCCTCCCCCAGCACGAGGTCCATCCCCCGCATGGCGTCCTGCTGCGCCTCTTCGAACGCCAGGACCCGCGCGGAGCAACGTCTGACCTCATGAGGGAGGACTTCTTCCGCTCCGTAGACCAGGAAGAATGGGGTCTCCTCACTTGGTTTGGTCGCGGTGGTGCGGATGGATCACAGCATGGACTGCAGCTCGTCGTACCATCCTCTGCCACAGGCCTCCAGCTTCTTCTTGAACGTCCTGGTCTTGAGGCCCCTCGGGACCTCCGCGTTGGCTCGCTCGGCCTGGCCGTTGCTTCGGGGGTGCGCCACTGAGGGGTAGCATATCTGCATTCCAAGGTTAGCACAGTATGTTTTGAAGAGATTACGGGTGAACTGCGAACCGTTGTCCGTGATGATGCGATTCAGCACCCCGAACCGGCTCACGATGCCCTTGATGAACTTGACCGCAGAGCCTGCAGGGATGGCGCGGACAGCCTCCACTTCAGCCCACTTGGTGAATTTGTCCACGGCAACGTAGAGGTAGCGATAGCCCCCTGGCGCACGAGGAAACGGGCCCAAAATGTCCAACCCCCAGACCGCGAATGGCCACGAAAGGGGGATAGTATGCAAGCCTCCTGCTGGCTGATGGATCTGCTTGGCGTGGAACTGGCAGGCATTGCAAGCCTTTACCAATTCGATTGCGTGATTCAGCGCGGTGGGCCAATAGAAACCGCTACGGAATGCCTTGCCGACGAGGGTCCGTGATGATGAGTGGTGCCCGCAGTCTCCGCCGTGTATGTCCTCCAGTAGTTCCTTTCCTTGTTCCCTGGAGATGCAATGCAGAAGTACATCGTTTGGTCGCTTTCGGTAGAGTTCTCCATCTCTGATGCAGTATGCCGTGGCCTGCCACGCCACTCGCTCTGCTTCCTCCTCCCTCTCTGGCAAGGTGCCTTGCGTCAGGTAGCTCCGGAGCTCTGTGATCCAACAACCCTCCTGAGGTTCCATCGCTAGGAGCAGGCGTGCTCCTGAGGCCGGGCCACAGGTCGGAGCTCCCGAGGCAGGTGGCTGGGGGAGCTCCTCCGAGGGCTGAGCCGTGTTTGACAGTGACGGAAGAGCTGAGGGCTTGAAGAGCCGCTCCTCGAAAACGCCAAGCTCCTGGGGTAACCGCCTGGACGCGCGTTTGGCGATATCGTCGGCCTCCTGATTGGTGCCACGAGGCACATGCTGCAGTTCCAGCCCCCAGAACTGCTTTTCCATCCTGCGGACCTCCGCTAGATAGGCCTCCATATGCTCGTCCTTCGGCTCGTACACCTTGTTGGAGAAGTTGACTAGGACCTGCGAGTCACACTTGACGGTGAGGCGTTTTATTCCCAGGGCTACTACGGCCTTCAACCCGGCTATCAGTCCCTCATATTCTGCGATATTGTTGGAGACCTTTTCACCCTGCTGGAAATAGAGCTGTACGGCACAGTAGAGCTTATCCACAGTGGGTGATACCAGCACCGCACCAGCCCCCGCGCCATGCCTGGAGAATGCCCCATCGAAGTACATGACCCAGCCTCCCGGCGCCTCCCTCCCCGGAGAGAGGGACCGATCCTCATTGTCCCTGAGGCCTGGCGCCTCCGCCCATTCCGCCACGAAATCCGCCAATGCTGCCCCTTTGATGACCCTGGTTGTGCTGAACTCGAGCTGAAACGCCTATAGCTCTATGTTCCACTCGGCGACCCTTCCGGCTGAGTTAGGGCTCCTGAGCACTCTCTCCTGGGGGTACGATGAGACGACTTTGATGGGATGAGCCTGGAAGTAGTGACGCAGCTTGCGCGAGGCTACCAGTAGCGCGAGGAGGAGCTTTTGAGGCATTGGGTACCGTGCCCTCGCGTCCCGCAACACCGTGCTAACGAAGTAGACCGGGTGCTCAACAAGGCTGAGAGCATCTGCGGTCGCGACGCCCTCAGGAGGTGAGGGCGCCTCGCGAGATGAAGTGACCTCGGGAGGCGATCCATCCGGGCGTGCGGCCTCTCCCGCCTCCGGTACATTCTTGGGCAGCTGCCCCTCCTCCACTGTGGTCGTGCCTTCCGCGGGCTCTCCTTGTTCCCGTTTTGCCTTGCCTCTGGCTGCCACTGTGGTCTTGACCTGGCGCTCCTCCCTAACCGCCACCAGGGCTGCGCTGGCGGAGTAAGGAGTGGCAGCGAGGTAAAGCAGCAGGGGCTCCTGAGGGCGCGGAGCCACCATGACTGGGGGACTGGTCAGGTACCTCTTGAGATCTTGAAACGCCTTATCTGCCTCTTCAGTCCATTCAAAGGGCCCCTTCTTCTTCATCAGCTGAAAGAAAGGCAGCACTCGCTCTCCCAATTTGGAGATGAAGCGCCCTAGCGCGGTCACGCGCCCGGTAAGCTTCTGCACCTCTCTGAGGGTCTTCGGCGGGCTCATGTCCTCGACCGCCTTGACCTTCTCGGGGTTGGCCTCGATGCCACGATGGGACACGAGGAACCTCAAAAGCTTGCCCGAGGGGACGCCAAACACACATTTCTCTGGGTTGAGCCGCAGGTTTACTACGTCGAGGCTCGCGAAGGTCTCCTCCAGGTCTTGTATCAGGGTCTTGGCCTCCCGAGACTTTACTACAATGTCATCTACATAGGCCTCGACATTCTTTCCGAGTTGCGGGCCCAAGGCGATGTGCATCAGCCGCTGAAAGGTTGCTCCCGCATTGCGCAGCCCGAACGGCATGCATGTATAGCAGTATACCCCGCACAGGGTCAAGAAGGCGGTCTTCTCGACGTCTTCTACTGCCATCTTGATCTGGTGATACCCGGAGAAGGCGTCCAAGAAGCATAGCAGGTCGCACTCCGCAGTGGAATCGACGATCTGGTCGATGCGGGGGAGTGGAAACGGATCTTGCGGGCATGCCTTGTTAAGGTTGGTGAAGTCGACACACATGCGCTCCTTCCCCCCTTTCTTGGGCACAACAATAGGGTTGGCCAACCAAGCTGGGTATCGGACCTCGCGAATGACCCCAGCGGCTTCTAGCTTGCGGGTCTCTTGAACAATGAAGGCATGCTTTTCCGCGGACTGCCGCCTGGCCTTCTGCTTCACGGGGCGCACATTTGGGCACACGTTGAGGTGATGCTCGATGACACTCCTGGGGATCCCCGCCAGCTGGTCGGGCTCCCAAGAAAATACCTTCTTATTTGTGCACAAGAACTTGACCAAGGCCCCCTCCTGCTCAGGCTCAAGGTTGGCGCCTATGGTGAAAGTGGCACTGGAGGACCCGTCCTCGTCGACGGGTATTTGCTTGGTCTCTGCCATGTCCTGGGTGAACAACTGCTTCTTCTTGGCGGGCGCAGCCCCCTTGGGCTCAGGGGTCTCTGCACTGACGGGCCGTGCCGATGCCGCTGCCTTGAAGGCGAGCTCGAGTACTCGCAGGGCGTCCCCGGTGTCCCCGTGCATGGTGAGGGTACCGTTGCTCCCGGGCATCTTCATGAGGTTGTACGCCGGGTGCGTGGCAGCCATGAACTGGGCCAGTGCCGGGTAGCCGAGAATGGCGTTGTAAGGGAGGCCGACGGGGGCGATGTCGAAGTCGACCGTCTCCGTGCGGAAGTTGTCGTAGGTGCCGAAGGTTACCGGGAGCCGGATCTGTCCCAGGGAGTCGGATGATCCGCCTCCGACGCCCGAGAAAGATCGGCTGGGTCGCAGCCGCTCCTTTGGTATGCAGAAGAGGTTGAAAGTCTCGACCGAAAGCACGCTGAGGCCCGCGCCGCCGTCGATGAGGGTTCTGGTGACGGTGTGGGTGCACAACAAGGGGAGCGCGCCTGAGCCGACCGGGTTGGTGGGGTGGTCCTCCGAGCTGAAGGTCAGATCGACCTCGCGCGCCGCCCGGTCCAGGGGAGCCCCCGGCCGTGCGGAAGTGGTGCTAACCCGGCGGGTAAAAGGCTTGACGTGGCGACTTGTGGGCGGCGCCTGCGAGCCGCCCAGGAGGGCCGCAACGACCGGAGGCGTCAGTGTCGCGGTGGAGTTACTCTGTCGCGTAGGCGGATGCTGGGGTGGTGCTTGCAGCTCGTTTCCCGCCGCGCCGGTGGCGGTGTTGACGGCGAGCGGCGGGGGACGACGAGAACGCCCACCGGAAAGGGCCGCCGGGGCGGCGCGAGCTCGACTGGCGCCGCACATGGATGCGGCGGCCGGAGGAGGGCGGACCGGTGGAAGACGGATTTCGGCGCACACCTACCTGGCGCGCCAAATATTGGATTTCGGGTTCCGGCAGACCCTTAAGGTTCGAACACTGGGGTACGCGTGGAAATCAGGCCTTCTACCTCCCCGCCTCGCAAAGATCTAAACTACTAAAGGAACTGCATGAGAGACACAAGATTTATACTGGTTCGGGCCACCGTTGTGGTGTAATACCCTACTCCAGTGTGTTGTGGATGGATTGCCTCTTGCGGCTCTTGATGATGAACAATACAAGGAAGAACAGCCTCGCGAGGGTCTGTTCTTGGCCGGGGGGACGAACTACTGGGAGGAGTTCTGTCGCCTTCTCTCTCTCTCTCACTTACTCTCTCTGCTTGCTAGTCAGATCCACACGCTGAACCGAACCCCTTGCTACGTGGGTGGCCGTCCCTATTTATAGGGGCCCTGGTCCTCTTCCCAAATATTGAGCGGGAAGGGAGCCAACAATGGCGGTCTAATTTGAAGGGGGACATCAAGTACTCTAATCCTGACTAAAGTTGGTCTTCGCCTGTGAAAGACTCTGCGGTGACGCCGTGCTGGGCTCCATGGTGACCTCCGTCTCGTAGTCCGCTTGGTCCTGGTCTCGTTGCACCGAAATGGAAACCTTTGCCTGATGCCTCGGTACTCCGCGGCTGCGCTTGCCCCCTTTGCACCAAAGAGGAAAGAAGGACGCTGCGCGCGCTGGCGCCCGCCTGGCACCCTCGATCGTCATGGCTTGCGTCACGGGCACCTCGCGAGGTACCCCGCCTTGATATCTCCGTCTCCTCACGAGCCAGCCTGAGGAGGCTGCGCTTGAGGATGCGCCGTGTCGTCCGCCTCGCGAGGCTTGGCCCCTCGCGAGGGTCTTGAGTCTTGTGCTGATGAAGATGGGCCATGTTGGGCCCTCATTTGAGCCGCGCCGCAGGTCGCAGGCAGGCAAGTCTGGGGACCCCCATTCCCAGAACACAGACCGTGTCGCGGCTGTGGTACGAAAGGCTGCCTCCTGGGTACCTGTTGCCCTTGTATGCTCACGCCGATGATTCCAGAAGGAGGAGCGACGAGCGCCGTCGCCCGCACCAGGGCGGTGGCCGCCATGCCGTGGAGACGCACACCATCGCCCCAGAGGTCCATGCTGCGGACTACTCGCGCGAGTTTGTACTGTGGGCGGCGATGCCCCTAAGCACTTGTATTTGCTTTCCGCAGTTCTTCACCGCCGAGGTGCCGCCGAGGGCCCTCTTGAGCTTTGGCTGCAACATGCCGACTGTGACGCCCCGGCGACTGGAGCAAAAGTGGAAGCCGTCGCCTCCGGGAGGATCTTCATGACTCGAGGCTAGGGCGAGATTGCCCGAGCCTACTGTGCGGACGGCGCCCTCGCCATCCACTACGAGTATAACGTCACCTCCATGCTATTCTTCAAGGTCTTCGACGAGGAAGGTCGCCGCTTGGAGTGCTGCCCTGAAGGAGCTCGCTAGGACGGTGCAGCGGCAGGCGCTGGGCCTGCCACAGACCTCGCCTGCAGCTCCTCTAGCGACAGTAGGGACTCCTGTTGGTCCAGTGACTCTCCCGAGCTCGTGGAGTCTCCGGAGACGAGCGATGACAGCTACATGCCCCCGAGCTCCCGTCGGGCCCGGAGCAAGGCTGCCGCGTCTGGCGGCCGTCGTCGTTGATCTGGATGGGGTTAGCGCCGGCCCTTCATGGCCCACTGTTGATGATGGCGTCAGCGATGTCCGGCGCGTGTAGATTGAGGTCCCAGGGATTCCTTTCCTTTTGTTTCCTGCGAGGAATCAAAACAGACCCCGCGGGGGCGTGTAAAGCGTATGTAATGTCCTTTGTTCATATCGTCCTTATTATGAAAATTTTGCGAACGCACGTCCTCCTAAGGCTAGGTCTCCCCTTTCCAACCCCGCGACATCTTGGTGCTCTACGCCGACAGGTCCCGGTCCCTAGGCAGGCTACAGCCCTCGCTGGTATGCCAGGTCGCGATGCCGTGGTCAAGACCAGGAGGTGAGCAGCCTGAGGTCTAGTAAGAACTCCTGAGGTGTGATGCTCAAGAGGTCCCCTTTAGCGTGCAAGCAGCTACCTGAGGATGGGAAAGGGAGGCGACGGTGCCGCAGCAGGGCAACAAAAAGGCGAGGATCTCATGCCGTAGCGCTGGGTCGGTCCAGGTACAAGACTTGTCTTGGCATTCCGGAGCTGGTTCCTCGTGTTGCGCCAGACTTGGGCATCGGCCACTGCTAGGTAGCTAGGTTAGGTCCGTGCGAGCCTCCCTCTCTTCTCCATGCTCTCCTGAGTGCTTTGCGTCCTCAGGTCCCGGCCCTTGAGCGAGCTCAGCCGCCGCTGGTATGACAGGTCGCAATGCCGTGGTCAAGGCCAGGGGGTGAGGGCTGGAGAGCTAGTATGAGCTCCTGAGTCACGATGCTCAGGAGCCCCCCTTTTAACGTGCAAGTGAATGGCATGGGAGAAGAGAGAGAGAGAGAGAGTTCGTGGTACCGCCTGCTGTAGTCCTCAAGAAGTTCCTGCAAGTTAGAACGAGGAAGGGCACAAATCGCCATGGTGATTGCCGGTCTGCCTCTGGTACATGGGAGGGGACTCCCTACTTCGGAGAGCCCCCAGGGCGTGTACAGCCCCGCCCTGACATGTGGCTTGCATGGCAGGGCTAGACGAGGTGTGTCTAGGCACTCGTGAGCCAGCGCGGGACTCATGAGGCCCTACCTCAAGGCGGGTTGCACCTGGTCTGGATTCTTGTTCATTGTGGTGGTCCTGCAAGGTGGTTAGACAACCTGCGCCAAACGAATCTCCTGAGGTTATCACGCGTGAAGGCCAAGCAACAACGGCCCCACGAGGTGACGTGAACGGGACCGGCCCGCCAGACAGAGCTTAGCCGTTGGATTTATCGACGCTGCAGGGACAGGCCCGAGCACAGACATTGTGCCTAGCCTTCTCATGCGAAGGATCCTGAAGAAAGACGATCGGTGCGCGGCTCCCATGGTGGGTGACAATAAAGCAGGTGATAACCATAGATTGATTATGCATGGAAAGCAAACATGCCACTGGGTCAGGCCCAAGCGGCTTGGGGAGATGCAGCCCGAGGGGCGCCCCTAGCAAGGTAAGCTAAAGACATAAACAAGAAGGGATACATGCCACGGGGAGGGACCCACGCGGCCTGGGAATGATGCAGCCCTAAGGGCGCTCCTAGCTAAATAAACTTGGAAAATGCCACCTGATTCTGCTGATGAAGGGGTGTTGAGGGAGCTGAAGGTATGCGGCAAAGGGGTTGCTCCTCACGAGCCACCGGGGCCCTGAGCCTCGGGAGGCTCTGGGGTCTAGGCCACCTCCAGAGGACTGTCGCCGTCTCCGCCAGGACTACGTGATGCGTGTCCTCCTGACCCGCCATGACACTCTGCAGGTTGCGCTAGAAGGCAGCAGCTACGCTCGGCAGGCCGAATGGCATGTGAACGTATAGTTGTGCGGTGGGCCCTCCCAGCGTCCCACACGCGATGGCCAGAAGAGCTCCTGAGACGCGGCCCTGTTGAGTCCTGGGATGTCGATGTAGATGCGCAGCTCACCACCCTTGCTGGGGTGGAGAGCAGCGCCAGGTGGGTCGCAGTCGCCGTGAATTGCTCTTGCTTCCTGAAGCTCCTAAGTGGTCTTTGTAATGAACTCCTGAGCGTTGGGCTCTCCTCGCCCTGTGTCCTCCTGAGGGAAACATGCCGTGAAGCACGCCCCACGTGGTGCCCGAGCGCCTCTCTCGTAATGTTCGCAAGGTCTGAGGCCCTCCAGAAGAGAGCCCCCGAGCCCTGCCAGAGGAGGGCACCGGGCGCGCCTTCCTATGCGACAGAGGGAGGCGCCCCAGGTGCGGGCGCTGATGCTGACGTGGTGCCACTTGCGGCGCCATTCTCCTGAGGCCCAGTACGGAGTAATTGCTGCTTCTTCTTGGGGATGGTCTCAGGAGGGTACTCGCCCTTACTATTGGGGTCGCCGATTGCTGTAGTTTGGAAGGCACGCTCGACGGAGCACACCGTGTCTCTTTCTTCGCAGGGGATGGTGATGATTCTATCGCCTCCTGGCATCTCGAGGACGTTGTAGCCGTGGTGGGTCACCGCAATGAACTTAGCCAAGGTCGGATACCCGAGGATGGCATTGTACGATAGACAAATGTGGGCGACATTGAAGTCGATGAGCTCAGTGCGGTAGTTGTCGCGCTGTCTGAATGTGACTGGGAGGCGGACCTAACCTATCGGGGTGGTGGAGCCGTCGGCCACTCCCGAGAAAGGCTTGGTTGGCTCAAGCTGATGGTAGGGCACTTGCAGGTTGTCGAACATCTCGACGGACAGGACGTTAAGCCCTGCGCCATCGGCGATGAGAGTCTTGGTGACTTGCACGTTGATGATGACGGGTTAACAGAGCATTGGGAGGGCGCCGGCAGTGGCCGCGCACTTGAGCTGGTCTTTCGAGCTGAAGGTAATAGCGCACTTGGACCACCTGAGCGGTCGAGTAGCCTCGGGCTTGGGGAGAACTGTGTTCACCTCGCGAGCAAACTGCTTGAAGATATGCTGTGAGGCTAGGGCTTGAGCTCCACCCAAGATGCAGGCGATAGCACGCGGCTCCTAGAAGACCCCAGCCGCCTTGTCTTGATGGTGGTTGTCGTTCCTTCTTGGCGATGGTGGCAGTGGAGGAAACCCACCATTTCCCTGAGGACGGTCCTCGCGAGGCTGATCCCTCTAGGCACCTTTGCAAGGCTGATCCTGCCAGCAGTCCTCACGAGGCTGGTCGCGCCACTCTAGCATGCACCCCGGTCGTCCTAGCATCCTCTCCCGCGTCCTCCTCCTCGGTAGTAGCCTCAGTCGTTGCGCTTAGGGCGTCGACCGAAGCGTCTGTCGCGAATGGCCCTGAGCTCTTGACAATCGTTGGTGTTGTGGTTGTGCATGTTGTGGAAGGCGCAGAATGGTCGGCTGCTCTTGGATGACTCGGGCTGGTCTCTGCCGCACTTCGTGTCCGGCTCTGCCACGAGTACGGCCGCTCCCTTGCACTTCACGTCCTTGGCCTTGGCTTTCTTCTCCTCCAGGTCGGCAGCTGGGAGCTTGAGAAGGGAAATGCACCCCTCCTTAGCCCTTGCACACTTTGTCACCAGGCTGAACAGCTCCAGGGATGTGCACATCTCCTCGAGGATGGCGAGCTCCTCCTTAATCTTGACGTCGCGGATGCCATCGGAGAACGTAGAGATGAGGACCTCGTCTGTCACCTTGGGGATCTTGAGACGAACGTTGTTGAAGTGCTGGATATACTTCTGGAGGGTCTCCCCTGGCTGCTGCTTGACGCGGCGCAGGTCACTTGCGGCCGGAGGGCGGTCGTGAGTGCCCTAGAAGTTGCGACGAAGAGGTCGCGCATCTCATTCCAGGAAGAGATGGAGCCTGGAGGTAGGTTCAGGAGCCACGAGCGTGCGCCATCCTTGAGAGCCATGGGGAACCAGTTTGCCATGACTTTCTCGTCATCGTTGGCCTCCTCGATGCTCAACTCATAGATCTACAGGAACTCCGCGGGGTGGGTGTGCCGTCGTAGCATGGAGGCAGGTCTGGTTTGAACTTGCCTGCTAGGCGACGCTACGCGGCTCGGGGGTGAAGGTGTGGCAGCCCTCCATGGCCACCACGGGTTGTCGTGGAAGCAGAGCTTCATCGTGGTGCCCCTGCATCGCGGCAGCACGCGGTGCATGACCCTGCCGCAGCAAGCAATCCTGGCGTAGCAGAGCTGGGAGTGGTGGATGGTTTTCTCGTGGATGAGGGACTTCTTGGCAGCTTCCTTCTTCACATACAAGCGCCCGACGCAGTGGATCACGCCGGGGGGGCGCATGCCTCGGGGCTAGGGCGCGATCTTGGGGCAGAGGTGGTGGAGGCGCTCCATGAGCCATGTCGCCCGCAGCTGGCGGAGGGCGAGGCAGCGAGAGGGATGGCACCGGGGATCCCCCCGCGCCACTGAAAACCTCAGTGATGCGGTCGAGCCAGTCCTCATAGAGGTCGTCGATGGGGTGGTTGCGCAGGAGTTCGCGTGCCATGCACAGCACGGCATGCGCGTCCAAGGGTGCACGACGAGCGTGAGATGACGAGCCGGCCGGAGCCAGCGATGGGGTGGCGGTGTGGCTGTCACGGCGCACGGAGGGAAGCAACAAAGAGGCTTGCTGCTCGTTTGCCGCCGGACCCGTGATGGTGTTGGCGGCAGGCGACGGAGAACGACGGGGTGGCCGACCGACGGCAGCCCTCTGAACGACGCGGGTGGTGAGGTCGGCCCGGCGCTCAGCGCGAGCTCGGCGAGCGTCCGACATGGAGGTGACGAAGCGACATGACATGGAGGGACGGAAGGAAAGCTTCGGCGCACCTCTACCTGGCACGCCAAATGTCAGATCACGGATTCCGGCAAAACGCTTAAGGTTCAAACACTGGTTTGCGCATGAACATCTCTGTAACGCCCCGAGACCGATATGCCAGGTGTCTTCCAGTTATTCGCCGGCGTTGCCATGTCATTTGCTTGCATGTTGAATCTTGTCATGTCATCATGTGCATTGCATCATCACGTTTTCAAAACCTGCATCCGTCCCGGCCTCCTCGTTCTCTCCGTTGTCCGTTCTGAGCCCAGACACACTTGCACGCGCCCACGGCATGTTCGAAATAGTGTTTTATAAGTGGCCGGAAAATGTTCTCGGAATGGGATGAGTTGGCGTGTGGTCTTATTATAGTGTAGATAGACCGCCTGTCAAGTTTCATCACATTCGGAGTTCGTTTGATAGTCCAACCGTTAAACTATTGCGGCATTATAGCCAGTCTATCATCGGACATTTTCGGTCTCCGGAAACAGATGCCACAGCCCACCTAGTCCATTCTCCTACCCCTCTTTGCGTTCGGAGCACTCTGATGCGATCGCACGGTCCGAAACCCTCTCTGCTCAGTGCATCAAACCCCCTCGTGCACGCGTCCGAAAGTTGTCCCGAACCCGACCCGGGCAGTCGTGACCGATGGGTCCGGATCATCCCCCAACATCTATAAAACATCTCCTGTTCTTTGTTGGACTCCCCTAAGCCATTTATTCACAACTGCTCGATTTCAATCAAAGGATCCAGATTAGCCCCTAGCCAAACACCCATATGCTATAAATATATAGTCCAACCCTAAATTTGAGGAGAGATGTCCCATCCTCCCAGCCGCCGCCGCCATTCCACTAAATCCCCCTCGGGGTCTCCCCAGCCCGATCCACTCAGTCAAGCCTCCACCTTCCCCTGACCAAAATCCCTTCGGGCTTCTCTGCGTCGATCTCTGAGCCCCTCACCTAGTGCCCTTGCACCCGAGCTCTTCTTCAGCCCCGCGTCACTGGAGTCAAGCCACCGGCCGCCCGAGCCTCGTCGCCATGGATCCGTCTGCTCCAAGAGCTTTGCCTCACGCCGGAGTGACCCAGCCGAGTGCCTCCTCTTTTGAATCGCGCGAAACCAGGCACCCTCCTCCAGTTCGGCGCTGGGGGATGCTAGCGCCGAGTCCTGCTCCCCTCGCCTCGGCCCTGGTTGCGAGCCACTACCGCCTGGATCCTCCCCAAGCTCCACGTCTCCATGCTACTGACCTTGCCGGACCAGAAGCTCGGGCGCCTCCTCCTCCCTCTTTGATCCAGAGGAGTGGAGTTCCTCTGTGCCCTCGCCTCTGCCCAACCATGTCATCGCCGGCAACCATGGCTTACCGGAGCCACCGCGCGTTCCCTTCCTCCTCGACTCCAGCAAGCCCCGCCAGAGATGGGTTCCCGCTGCGCCAAGTCCCTCTGCAGGAGCTGCGCCTGTCCACTGTTGCTCCTCTTCGTCGCACCGCCTGCACCGTTGCTGGCCGTCTCGAACTTTCCTGACGCGCCTCCGTTGACCCCGCGCCAAGTACCGCCTCACCGAAGAGATCCTCGCTACCGCCTTCTCCCTCCACCTTGCCCGCTCGCCGGAGCTTGGCGATGCTCTGCATCGTGCCGCCGTGTCCGCTGGCCCTTGTCGTACTGCTCTGCTTCGCCTGCTCACTTTCGTTGACCCATTCAAGCGCCAACGTGGCGAGCCTCCTGGGCCGCAAGCATACCCGAGGCCAGATCTGCAGCGTTTGGGCCTCCTCCTCTTTAGCTGGGCTTGGCCCATGGGTGAACTCCCCACAACCCCTCTTGTTCAGCCCAGTGATGCAGCAGTTTCGGCCCAGGACATATTTTTTCCCCCTGATCGAATTTGTCTATTTCTTTCCAGAGTACAGCAGTTTTGCAGTTTAGCCCCTCTAGTGCATGCATATCGTAACTCACAAATCGTGCATCATTTGTAAAAACCTTATATATGAAAAATGCTTAGAATTTTGACTAGATTAATAATATGCCACTTTCATGCATGTTAAAAATGTCTAAAAAGTTGTTTGTTTAATTTTGCATAAATGCCATGCTAAAATGCTTTATTTCATAACTAAATAACCGTAGCTCGGTTTTGAATAATCTTGATATATAAATGGGGTAGAATTTTGCATAGTTTAACATGGTGGCATCACTTTTCATGTTTAGCAACTATAAAATATGGTTTAGGGAAGATCAGTACCAAAACATAAAACATGCACATGAGGAGTTACCGGACTTGTTGTTTGTTGTTCCGGTCTCATTTAAATTTGCCTAGATAGGTAGTTTTATTATGCTTCACCCTCTTGCCATGTTAATCAACATTTTAATATTGTTGGGTACATAAATAAGATCGAACTAAATAAGTCACGTGGTGTTCCGTCAATATGCAACTCGTTGCATATTGAGCTTCACTTAATTTGTAGGATTGTTTGTGCATTTTTGCCATGCCATGCCTCATTAATCCGGACATGCATCATACTTGTTTGCGCATCGTGCCATGCTTATGTGATATTTGTATACTTTGTTGTTTGTTTCTTTCCAGGTTACTTCTCGCGTTAGCTTTGGTTTCGTTCTGGAGTTGTGAGGATCCGTTCATCTAGGTCCGTTTGTCTTCTTCATGGACTCGTTCCTCTTCCTTGCGGGATCTCAGGCAAGATGACCATACCCTCGAAATCACTTCTATCTTTGCTTGCTAGATGCTCGCTCTTTTGCTATGCTGATGTTGCGATACCTACCACTTGCTTATCATGCCTCCTATATTGTTAAACCAAGCCTCTAACCACCTTGTCCTAGCAAACCGTTGTTTGGCTATCTTACCACTTTGCTCAGCCCCTCTTATAGCCTCTAACAACCTATAACCTTCCCTTGGGTTTTCGCGAGCCCGAGGGTCATCTTTATTTTAAAGCCCCCCGGGCCAGTGCCCCTTTGAGTGTTGGTCCGAAACGGGCAGCCTGCGGGGCCACCTCGGGGCAACTGGAGGGTTGGTTTTACTCGTAGCTTGACCTATCTGGTGTGCCCTGAGAACGAGATATGTGCAGCTCCTATCGGGATTTGTCGGCGCATCGGGCGGCTTTGTTGGTCTTGTTTTACCTGTCGAAATGTCTTGTAACCAGGATTCCGAGTCTGATCGGGTCTTCCTGTTAGAAGGAATATCCTTCATTGACCGTGAGGGCTTGTGATGGGCTAAGTTGGGACACCCCTGCAGGGATTGAACTTTCGAAAGCCGTGCCCGCGGTTATGGGAAGATGGGAATTTGTTAATGTCCGATTGTAGAATACCTGAAGTTGACCTTAATTAAAATACATCAACCGCGTGTGTAACCGTGATGGTCTCTTTCCGGCGGAGTCCGGGAAGTGAACACGATGTTGGAGTTATGTTTGGCGTAGGTTGTTCTAGGATCACTTCTTGATCATAGTTTATTGACCCTGCTTTGCCTTCTCTTCTCGCTCTCATTTGCGTATGTTAGCCACCATATATGCTAGTCGCTTGCTGCAGCTCCACATCATACCTTTTACCCATCCTATAAGCTTATATAGTCTTGATCACGAGGGTATGAGATTGTTGAGTCCCCGTGACTCACAGATACTTCCAAAACTAGTTTGCAGGTGCCGATGATACCGTGCGGGTGACTCAACCAAGCTCAAGGAGGAGCTCGATGAAGATCTTGTCCTTTATGTTGTTTCGTTCTAGTTGATCAGTAGTGGAGCGCAGTTGGGGTTGATCAGGGATCTGTGTAGCATTTGGGGTAGTCTTCTTTTATTTTGGGTTCCATAGTCGGACCTTGATTGTATCTGGTTGATGTAATGCTTTATTCATGTAATTGTGTGAAGTGGCGATTGTAAGCCAACTATGTATCTTTTTCCCTTATGTATTACATGGGTTGTGTGAAGATTACCTCACTTGCGACATTGCTTTCAATGCGGTTATCCCTCTAAGTCATGCTTTGACACGTAGGAGATATAGCCGCATCGAGGGCATTACAAGTTGGTAATCAGAGCCTTCCCCGGCCTTAGGAGCCCCCTGCTTGATCGAATAGCTGGCGTTGTTGAGTCTAGAAAAATGTTTTGAGTCATTTAGGATTATATATCGGAGAGTTAGGAATTCTTTTTACTCCTCAGTCCCTTCGTCGCTCTGGTGAGGCATCCTGACGTAGAGTTTTGACTCTTCTCTTCTCAAATTTCACTAAAAAAATTAGGATCACGCGGGTATCTTGGAATCGTTCTAATGGTTTTGTGACGAGAACATTGTTCTTGGTGCCTCCTGTCATTTAGGGGTTGTGGCAGTGTCCCGGGGAGTTGAGCTCCGAGGTGTTGTCGTCACAATTTTATCGTTGCAGTTCTGGAATACCTGAGTTTAGTTTCGCCGACATCGAAAATCTCTTTTATGTAGTTGTTCGGCAGTATTGGCATAACTCGCATAACGGATGCTTTTTGAAGGTTGAGGTAGACGATTTCCAAAGGTTTCTTGGTTATGTGTTGAAGGATGGATACAGCTAGATGTAGGATTTGCTAGCTTTGGGTGAGATATTATGCTTCCCCTGTATCCCCAACACCTGATTGCATAACCGGAAAATTTCAGGAGTTTATAAGTGGGAATTCAAGTAGCTCTTAGGATATCTTTTCGACAGATGTATGATATGAAATTGGGGTTCGACGTCTAGTGGTCCGCCTATCCATGGTTGGTTTTACAGTGGTCCTCCTAGAGTCCTTGGCTATGCTGACTCAGGGACGCTTCGTATGTCATTTGCACTGCCTTGTACATGATGGTGTTGTACGATCGAGCCCGTGTAGGCCCAACCACGAAAACTTTGGACGAAATCTCTATCATATGTTTGTTCCGACTTATTCTGCAAGCCAATCCTTATTTTGTTTTCAGTTGTGATATTCGAGTTTCTTCAAAGTCAAATGTTGATTCCATACCTTTTCCTAAGCGGTGTTCTTTCTATGTGAATACTAATCCTTCATGATAATCGAGATTTTCATGTCAATCCTTTTTCAACCGGCGTGTTTCTCTTCAAGTGGATCCGATCTTTTTCAACATCCGCAAGATCAACTACAGTCTTCTCAATGTTGTTTTTTTCATCCGTCTTCAAGTTGTCTTTGTTTTTCCCGCCCTCCCACCCTTGTTTCTTCAAGAACTAAGATTTATTAACCAAGTATCCATCTTATTGATGCGAATCCTCTCCATTCTTTTACGTCAATGTTCTTATCTGGCGATTCTCAGGAAGATACTAACGAAGCTTCAAGTTCATCATTATTCGTTCTTTTTCTTCTCCGGTGGATTTCAATTCAAGCCTTGTTGATCATGTCATTTTCCTCATTTCAAATACCTTCTCATGCCGGTGCACCTCATAATCATTCCACGCTCACTATTCTATTGTTCCGGAGTGCTCAAGATATCTTGAAGATTCGTGTTTCCACTCTACATTCGTTCAAGCTCTTTCGAGGATGTTATTTCATTCAAGCCTTTTAAATCAACCGGTGCAATCTCTCTCTTTAAATCATTTCAATGGTGTTTCTTTTGAGTGGGCCCTAACCCACAGGTCTTTTCCCAGGATCTTACCTGACTCTTCTAATTTTTCTGGAGCTGTCCTCAAATTTCATTTCGAAGTTTGACGTAAGAATGAATCATCATAAGTTTTATGTTTTTCTCCAAGATTGTACACATTCTTTCAATCATTGGCTCAATCTCTTCGCTTTTGATTCTTTCGGATTATCTCAACAATTTGGTGGTGTTTCTCATCGTCATTCTCAGATTTTGAAGACCGAAGAAGAGTTTCTTTTAAATCTTGCCCCATTCTCTGCAATCCTCCCATAATTGTTTCGGTTGTGACAATTTCTTTTCACCCATCCGGAGTAATTTAGATTATTTTCAGTTTAATTCATTCGAAGCCCATCATTTCAGAAGAATTATTCATCCTCAGCTTTCGGCTCTAATTCTCTAAATCTTACGAGTGCATCGACCAAATATCCTCTAATCAGTGCATGATCTCTTCGTTCTCTCATATATAAATTCTCTCAAGCATCTTCATTCATTTGCTAATTCTTTCCGGTGTTTTCTTTATCTTCTCTTTGTTCATTTTTAATTCATACGGTGGTTCAATCAAGATTTCTTCTTCTTTCTTATCATATCAATTTATTCGTTGTTTCAATCATACCGGTGGTTCGTTGAAGACCTTCTCAAGTTTGCGCTATATCTATCTTAATCCTTTCTACAAGAATAAGTTGTATTCAATCCATTGTTTGTCATCAATTTAATTGGTGAAGGATAAGCATGATGTAATTCTTATTCTTGTTTCATCAAGTGAATTCAATTCCTTATTCCGGAGGTTCATCTTATCACACTCTCGGTTCAAGATGCTTTATCTTTCCTTCCGGAGTTCCAAGTTTCCACTTTATCTCGTCGCAAAGTTTCATCCAATCATTGCAAGGATTCACCTTGTGTTTTCAACCTCTCTTTCCTTTCGTTTGATCATTCTTTTATTACCGGAGTTCTTCATGGAGGCTCTACATGATGGTTCTTCAAGGATTTAATTCCTTCTCGAAGTATTCATCGAGATTCTTTTCAAAGGAGCTCAAGTATTCTACATCTTGCATAATGAAGTGCAAGTCTTGCTACATTATCTTTTGAGGTGGTGTTGTGCCATTCGTGATAATTTCCCTTCGTGTTTCATGATTCACAAGTTATCAAGAATGAGGTATTTTAAATCCATCAATCTCTTCATTCGAGTTATATTGGGTTATATTTCACCTAAAACCTTCCCTAAGGAATGTTGCTATTTATGGTGTTTATCGATGATCCAAGTCTCCTCCTATTCTCGTGATGAAAGACGTTTTCATCTCTCCATCGCTCCCAAGCAAGCAATTGTTTTCGTTTGTGGCAGGTTTTTACCTCAAGTTCTCGAGATGTTTTCCTTAAGCCCACAACAAGCTTACTCTTTCGTTGTTGGTTTTCCCAACAACTTCGTTCAATCCTGCTTTTTAAGGATGCTCTCTCAAATTCATTTGAGGTAGAACATGTTGTTTTCTTGCCTGTTCTTTTCATTGCATTCTTTCATTTCTTCAGGAGACATTAAATGATGCTCTCTTCACTCATCATCTCGTATTGTGAAGATCATGTTCTTTCCTTTTGCTTATCCATTCAACTGGAGTGTCGTGTTTTCATTCGAGCTCTCTCATCTTACCAAATTTTACCTCCATTCTCATCTGGAGTGCCGTGTCACACCCTAGCTAGATTATGCATTAGAGTGTGCATCATGTTTACCTTCATCAGAAAATTGAAATGGGGAAAGCAGAACCCCCAGCACCCCCCCCTGAAATCAACTAGGGTTTACTAAAAATAAATTCAATGAACCTGAAATGCCCTTCAAAAATGTTCACCCTCTTTGCCTTGGGTTAGAACCCTTGGGAAAAATGGTGCATATAATTTTAGGTCAACAAAAGGGGCATTGATTTAATTCATAAATATTTGAATTTGGGCATTTAAATACTATTAAATAATTCAAATGCTCAAATAATGTTGGAACTATTTTTTGGGCCACTGAAATATTTCAGTAAGTGTCCATAAATATTTTCAGGATTTTATAAAATGATTTACTATTTAAACTAAATCAAAACAGAATAACAGAAATAGAAAAACACAAAAAAATAAAGAGGGAAAGGCCATGGGCCACTTACCTAGCCCATCTCCAGCTGGCGGCCCAGCCCACCCCGCTGCCTCCTGTCGTCCCCCTCCTCGGACAGAAGGACGCGGGCGTGTGCCCGGCGCTCGCCGGCACGCGCGCGCGCCACCTCCCCCCCTGCGCGCCACCTCCTGCTTCCGGGCTCCCTCCCAATGCACGGAGACGGCCACGCACCCCCTGGCCCTCTCATTCCCCTCCCCCGTGCTCATCCCCTCCTCTGGCTCTCCCCCTCTCTTCCACAGAACGCGGCCGTCACCGCCGACGAGAACCACCACGGCCACAGCCACCCCCTCGCCCCTCGGTTGTGCCCACGAGCTCCGCAACGTCGTCCTCGACCCCCTCACCGAACCACGCCCCGCCGGAAGCCCTGCATCGTCGACTTCGAGCTCTTCTTCAACCTCGGCCGCCCGAGCTCCTCGCCGTCGATTCGCGCCATCAAGGTCGCCCCCGAGCCCGCTAGCCACCCCTACGGCACCGCTGTGAGCTCCCGGTCCTTTTCCCCTTAGCCACGCCGTCGATTTCTCCCCATAGCCGTTGCCCCGCGAGCACCCGAAGCTCGCCGCCGTTGAGCCTCGACGCCGTCGTGGCTACGGCCGTGCAAGCACACGTCCGAGCACACCACCGTCTTCAACGCGTCCCCAGGAGCCTAACGCAACCACCCAATCGACCTGCCGTGCCCCCTAGCGCTAACCCACACCAGCCCCTAACTCCGGCCACCGCCGCGAGCTTGCCTCCGGCGAGCTCGGGCCATCTCAGCCCCTGCCGTGTCCACAGATGGATGCGGGCGAGTCCCAGCTCCGCGTAGATGCCCTCTGCTGGCCATTTGGTCTCCCGGAGGAGGATTTCCGAGCCCCTCCGCCGTCTCTGGCCTTGCCGGCGACGAGCCGGGGTCAACTCCGGCGTGTTTTGACCCCGGGTTGGCTGGGTTGACTCCCCCCCTGACTCACTGACGTGTGGGCCCAGGCGCCTGCTTAATTAGTGTTAGTTAATTAGTGTTAATAAACTTAGCTAATTAGTGAGCCACTGACATGCGGGCCCCGCCCGGCTAACTAAGTTAGTTAGGGCTAATCAACTTGGTTAGTTGATTGTGTCACTGACCAGTGGACCCCACTGGTCAGGTTTGACCTGGAGGCGCCCAATTGACCTGCTGACATCAGGGTGATGTCATGCTGACGCAATAACTCTTTTTCTGGATTTAATTTTATATAGAAAATTCCAGAAAATTGCCTAAACTTCAAAAATTCATAGAAATTCAACCATAACTCCAAATGAGACAATTTATATATGAAAAATTATCAGAAAAATCCAAGCTATCCATTGGTACTGGTTTCATGCATGTCAGAAAAAGCTAAACCTGCTGTTTATGCAATATAAGGATATGCACTAATATGATCAAGTTAAATGAGCTAACACTTGAACCTTTGGTTCAAGTAAGCAATTACCCTTCTGTTTAGCTTGCATTAGGCCAAGGCACATCCATATTGCCATCTCATAGCATGCATCATATTGTTGCATATCGTCATGTGTTGATTGTGCTCGGTTGTGTCCTTCGTGGTAGGTTCTGCCTCCGAGGATATTCACGAGTATCCAACTAAAGGGCAGTATCCCGTTACCACTCCATCAGGCAAGCAACCATTGATCATTCCGATACAACCCATGTTCTCGCTCCTGCTCTTGTTTACTACATTAAGACAACACGATTCAAACTGCTGTGTGCTACGGTAGTTGAACCCTTATCCTCTGCATGACCTGTCATTGCCACAGTAACTAGATGAAACCCACTAGCATGTGTAGGAGTTGATTGAGCCATGTTTTGTGATTCCTACCTTGCTATGCCTGCTATGCTTAGAGTTGTGTCAGGTCTGGTTCATCTGGGTGATGGGCTAGAGTGAAATGCTTGTGCTAGTAATATGTGGGATGTGTTGAACATGTTTTGGTAAAGGTATCGATGAGAGGCCATGTAGGAGTACATGGTGGGTTGTTTCATTGAGACCGTCCATAAGAACTGAGATCTGTATGTGTGATTTAAGATGCAGTTACTACCGTACATTGGGCCCGAAACAAATGGACCCTCTCGGCTTCTTAGCCACCCTAGTACTCTGTCCAGGAGTTGCAAATAGTTTCTGGTGTTTGTAGGATATGTGTTGGCGGCCGTGCGTAGCGCTGACCCTAGGGGTGGGCTATGTTGCGGTAGATACACCGTGGCACGGTGTACCGAGTCACCCGTTTGGTGTCTCGGGAACCCTGTTCACATCGTTCGGGGCCGTATGTGGAAACCTCGGCCGGACTCCCTGCGGATGGAACCTGGATAGGCGATAACCTGGACTAGGGGCTTAGGTGTTTAGGTACGCCGTGGCCGACACCCTCGCGGGGCTTCCGCTTGAAGGTTGCCGAGTACATGTCGTGTAGACGGCGGTAACGGTGAAAGCATGTATGACGAAGTACACCCCTGCAGGGTATAAAACTATTCGAATAGCCGCGTCCGCGGTAAAGGACTACTTGGTTGCCTATACAGTTCATAGACAAGTTAATGGATACTACTAAAAGACTCAAGATAAGTGTGAGTACCGAGGATGGCCCCCTCGCAGGATACGAGGGAGGATCCACGGTAGAGTATTGTGATGGTGAGTAGTGGACTCGAGTGCGAAAACTATTTTGCTAAAAGATTACGTAGGATAGCTTAGCCAAGAGTCAAAGCTGGCTTGCTGCATAAACCCCACCACCTTCTTGAGAATGAGCATGTATAGTAGGTTCTGATGTAAGACTTGCTGAGTACCTTTGTACTCATGTTTGCTTATTTATTGTTTTCAGACGACAACACTGCCCCCTCCGATGGGTTTTACGTAGACCTTGACGTCGACGAGTGACTAGCCACCCAGGTGGTGATCCAGGCCATGGAGGGCCCTATGTAGATAGACAGGCTTCGAGAAGTCTTCTTTCTTTCTAGAGTCTGTACTCAGACTAGTTGCTTCTGCATGTGCTCGTATGACTGTATGACTTGAGTGTCGGGTCATGTGACCCCTACCTGTATGGATATGTTATGTATGGCTCCCTCGAGCCTTTAAATAAAGTACTTGAGTTGTAGAGTTTTGTTGTGATGCCATGTTGTATGTACTCATATCGGGCATATTGTGTGTATGTTTGAAATGCTTGGTATGAGTGGGATCCGACAATCTAGTTGTTTGTCCTTCGTAGCCTTTCTTATGGGGAAATGTAGTCTAGTGCTCCTCGAGCCATAGTAGTCCGCTACAGCCCGGTTCACCGGAGTCCTGCTAGCCCAGCACTACTGTTCAGGACACTTGACTGGCCGGCATGTGTTTCACTTCGTCCCTATGTCTGTCCCTTCGGGGAAATGTCACGCGGTGATCTCCGGAGTCCTGTCTAGCCTGCTACAGCCCGGGATCCCCGGAGTCCTGTTAGCCCAGTGCTACAGCCCGGAATCACTCGTTGATGACCGACATGTTCGATGTGAATCATGTATGCCTGTCTCCATAGGTCTGTGCCGCTTTGGGTTCACGACTAGCCATGTCGGCCCGGGTTCTCGGTCATATGGATGCTAGCGACATTGTCATATACGCGAGCCAAAAGGCGCAAACAGTCCCGGGCCATGGTAAGGCGACACCCGTGGGATACCGTGCGTGAGGCCTCAAACTGATATGAGGTGTTACCGGCTAGATCGATGTGGCCTGGAATCGGGGTCCTGACAGCGTTGGCATCAGAGCCGGACTGCCTGTAGGTTCGTTCAGCCAAACTGGTCGATGTCGAGTCTAGAAATGGTTTAGTTATATGTAAGGGAATTGATTGTGGGAGGGAACGTAAGGTTCTTTTACTCCTTTACCCTATGCTTCTGATCTGAGTCATTCTCTTCTCATTCAACGTGGGTTAAGGACTAGGCTCTCTTCTTCTATCAGGTTCACGTGTTACTAATCCGTAGTAGTTCATAGGATTATTGCTACGAGTTCTAGTCCAGTTTCTACTATTTTAGTATGTTGTTATTTGAATCAGAACCTTGATATGATGCTGTTGAGTGGTATTGTGAACTGTTGTGGATGTCTCAAATCTTTTTCTGAGCATTTACAGCCGTTATGCTGCCCAATTTTCCCTAGGAATTCTGATGTCTTTGTCTTGTGGTTGTGCTATCAGATGGCCAACCATTCTCAAAATCAAGTGGTTCGCCTGACTAGGTGCCTCGACGTGCCCGGTCATACCGCTATGTTGGTCCGGGTCATGATCGAGACAGGATACCGTTGGTATCCCGAATACACTGTTGAAGAGCAGTTCCGCGACTTTAATCAAAGCCAGTATTTCTGCACCGTCAGGATATTTCCTTCCTATCCTGGATCTACCGAGCCCCTTCACTGTTCCTATGGACTCGGAGTTACCATTGAGATGGCTGTGCAGGATGCTGCCTATTCCATGATGACCATCTTGCGAGTCCGGACTGGCCTGCTTCGGAACACTGACTTCCGTTACATGCCAGCTTCACTTCCGGGAGCGCAGGGGTATCTTCAGGCTATCTATGCTGACTCCACTCAGGAGGACTCATTAACTCGTACCACCGCTGAGATGCTCGAAGATAAGGACCGAGAGAATCGGGCCTTGAGGCTGGAGCTCTTTAATACCCGTGCTGATCATTGGGCCACATTGACTAGGTTTGCACCCGTGGTGCAAGCTGGATGTATGGATACCAGGGATCTGTATCCTGTGAGAGCAGCTCTGCCAGACATGGTGGATTGGCGTGATGTGGGAGGCATCACCCCACCCCTTGGTCCCCGCAGGCCACCGTTTGTTGGTCCAAGACCTCATCCTAGCCCCTATGGTCCACAGGCTCCTCAGGACCGTCTGTTTCCGGATGATCACGTTGAACTTCCAGGCTATGGAGGTGACTTCTATGAGGACTACTACGGAGCTATCTGAGTTAGTAGTAGTACCACTAGTATTGTAGTAGTTGTATCTCCACTGTCCTGCGTGACTTGTGGAATACAACTTGGTGTGTAATCGATTCCGGAGGTGTAGACAAATAATGTATAGGGACTCGGAATGCCTCCGATGAGATGTAACGTCTACCTTCATAGTTGTACTGTAGCATGGGCTTGTACTAAACTATGTATGACGAGTATGACCGTTGGTGTATATATGGCAGTTTTATATTACCATGGCATACGAATGAGCATCTCTGCATTCCGCGTTATCCTTACATTCTGCACTTCCTTGTTAAGTTGGAGCCATCCTTGTCTAAACCGTTGTCTTGTTTTCCTCCTAGGATGGTCAACAACCGCGGCAACCCTGCTGCCCCGGAGCGGGGGGAAGCCAATGCAGCTAGAGGTGAAAATTTGCCTCACCCGCCTTCCCTGGCCGAAGTGATGCTGGTGGCGGAAAGGAACAAGCGTGAGACCAACCGCCTGTTGGAGCGGATTGAGCAGAACACTGCACGCCACCCACGAAATGACCTGGTGTCAATCAACGACTTTATCAAGCTGTACCCACCAAAGTTTAACCATTCCGTCGAGCCCCTCGACGCGGATGATTGGCTTCGCAGCATCACCCACAAGCTACGTTCTGCCAACGTAGCCGAAGCCGACAAGGTTACCTATGCTGCTTATCATCTTGAGGGCCCCGCTAGCCATTGGTGGGAAAACTACGAAGCTATGCGCCCGGTCGGCCAAATCACTACCTGGGCTGAGTTCAGCGAGGCTTTCCGTGAGCATCACATTCCGGAAGGTCTCATGGATCGCAAGAGGGAGGAGTTCTGCAACTTCACCCAAGGAAGGCTGACTGTGGATGCATATAGCCGAGAATTTGGGAACCTGGCACGCTGTGCTCCTGAAGAGGTTTCTACTGACACCAAGAAGCAGGCAAGGTTCCGCAAGGGACTTAGCCCTGAGCTTCGCCGCGATCTCCGTCTGCACGAGTGCACATCCTTCCAGAAGCTGGTCAATAAAGCTATCAGTGCTGAGACAGGCCATACTGATTATGACGCTTCACGCAAGCACTCCCGTGATTTTGGGTCTTCATCCGGCTCTGGAGCTCAGAAGCGCCGGGTGTGGATTCCAAGCACCGCACTGCCACCCAGATTCACCCCGAGGCCATCCTTTGAGGCGCCTCGTCCCAACCAGCAATTTGCACCGCCCAAGCCCTATGGTGGCCCCGCTGCTAATGTTGCTCCACGCCCCACTGTGGTAACATGCTTCAAGTGTGGAGAACCGGGTCACTATAGTCGAGAGTGTCCCCAGAACAACCCCAATCAAGCTGGCAAGTCTGTTGGCCGTGGTAAGCCCGCGGGAAAGACTTTCTACGCCAAGCCGGCCACTACTGCACGTGGCCATGTCAACTATGTTTCAGCCGAAGAGGCTCATGAGGATCCCAACGTCGTCCTTGGTACGCTCCTTGTTAACTGCCATCCGGCATCTGTTCTTTTCGATACTGGAGCATCTCATTCATTCATATCCGAGAATTATGCTCGGTTGCATAACACGACATTCTGTGACATGCCCACTTCCATGGTAATTCAAACTCCGGGTTCCAAATGGCAAACTTCTAGGGTAAGCCATGGGAACGAAATTCTTGTCGATAGGCTTGTTTTCCTCGCATCTTTAATAGCTCTCAAGTCCTCCGACATAAACATCATCTTGGGTATGGACTGGATGTCGGCTCATTATGCCAAGATCGATTGTGCCACTAGAACCGTTCAACTTACTCATCCCTCGGGCAAGACAGTTAATGTCTTAACTCGAGTGGCCAAGCGCCAACTTTACTCTCTCAATGCCAACCCTCTTCCAGACCTTGAGGACGTTCCGGTAGTCCGAGACTTCCCGGATGTGTTTCCGGAAGAACTGCCAGGTGTTCCACCTGACCGGGATGTCGAGTTTGTGATAGACCTTGTTCCAGGAACCGTTGCAATTGCTAGAAGACCCTACAAGATGGAACCCTTAGAACTAGCCGAGCTTAAGAACCAACTCGATGAGTCCTTGAACAAAGGGTTCATCCGTCCTAGCTCCTCTCCTTGGGCTTGCCCCGTCCTCTTCGTCAAGAAGAAGGATGGAACGGATCGAATGGTTGTGGATTACCGACCTGTCAATCTGGTCACCATCAAGAACAAATACCCGCTTCCCAGGATCAACGACCTGTATGATCAGCTCGCTGGATCCTCAGTCTTCTCCAAGCTGGATTTGAGGTTGGGCTACCATCAAATCAAAATCAACAACAGGGACATTCCCAAAACGGCTTTTGTTACTCGTTATGGCCAATACGAGTACACCGTCATGTCCTTCGGTTTAACCAATGCCCCGACCACTTTCTCCCGGTTAAAGAACTCGGTTTTCATGGAGTACTTGGACAAATTCGTCGTAGTATACCTCGATGACATACTCATCTACTCCAAGAATGAAGAGGAACATGCCGAACATCTAAGGCTGGTATTGATGAAACTTCGAGAGCATCGCCTTTATGCCAAATTCTCCAAGTGTGAATTTTGGTTGTCAGAAGTGACCTATCTAGGCCATGTAATCTCTGGTAAGGGTATTGCTGTCAATCCCGAGCGAGTTCAAGCCGTCCTTGATTGGACTCCACCTGCAACGGTCAAGCAAGTTCGGAGTTTCCTTGGCCTAGCGAGCTATTGCCGCCGCTTCATCGAGAATTTCTCCAAGGTTGCTAAACCTCTAACTGAACTCCTCAAGAAAGATAAAAAGTTCGAGTGGACTCCACAGTGCGAGTTCAGTTTTCAGGAACTGAAAAGGCGCCTGACATCTGCTCCCGTACTGGTACCACCAGATTTCTCCAAGGACTTTATTATCTATTGCAACGCCTCGCGACAAGGACTAGGTTGCATACTCATGCAAGATCGTCAGGTAATTGCCTATGCTTCACGGCAATTACACCCACATGAGGAAAATTATCCCACACATGATCTAGAGCTTGCAGCTGTAGTCCATGCACTCAAAACCTGGCGACATTACCTCCTCGGTAATCGTTGCGAGATCTTCACCGATCACCAAAGCTTGAAATATACCTTCACCCAACCAGATTTGAATCTCAGGCAAAGACGTTGGGTCGAGTTGATCTCGGATTACGACTTAGGAATAACTTACACCCCTGGCAAGGCCAATGTCATGGCGGATGCACTAAGTCGTAAGTCCTACTGTAACAACCTGATGTTACAACAAAGTCAACCACTTCTCCATGAGGAATTTCGCAAGCTTAATCTTCACATTGTTCCTCAAGGATTCCTATCCACCCTGGTAGCGGAACCTACCCTTACGGATCAGGTCATCAAGGCACAGAAGATAGATCCGGGAATTTCCCGTATCAAGAGAAACGTTAAGAAAGGAGTCGTGAATTGTTTCTCCATTGATGATCAAGGTGTTGTATACTTTGGGAATCGCCTAGTGGTTCCGAAGGCGCGAAACCTGAGGCGACTGATCCTTAAGGAAGCTCATGAATCCCCTCTCACCATTCATCCCAGTAGTACCAAAATGTATCAAGACCTACGCCAGAGGTTTTGGTGGACTAGGATGAAGAGAGAAATCGCTCAATACATTGCTAATTGCGACGTTTGTCGTCGTGTTAAAGCAGAGCATCAATGGCCTGCTGGCACCCTTCAACCTTTGGCTATTCCTGAATGGAAATGGGACGAAATCAGTATGGATTTCATCACTGGGTTTCCCAGGACCAAGAGGGGGAATAATGCCATCTTCGTCGTGATCGACCATCTTTCCAAAGTAGCCCATTTTCTACCTGTTCGTGAGAGTATCACCGCTAGCCAGCTAGCTGACCTATACATCTCCCGAATAGTGTCTCTTCATGGTGTCCCATTGGAAATTAACTCAGACCATGGAAGTCTCTTCACCTCTCGATTTTGGGAAAGTTTCCAAAATGCTATGGGAACTCATCTCTCCTTTAGCACCGCCTTCCATCCTCAATCAAGTGGTCAAGTAGAGCGAGTCAATCAAATTCTGGAAGATATGCTCCGAGCTTCTGTTATCTCGTTCGGAATGAGTTGGGAGAAATGCCTTCCATTCGCGTAGTTTGCTTATAACAATAGCTATCAAGCTAGTTTGGGCAAGGCTCCCTTCGAAGTTCTCTATGGACGAAAATGTCGAACGCCTCTTAACTGGTCAGAAACCGGGGAAAGACAACTCTTTGGCCCGGATATGATTCAGGAAGCAGAAGAGCAGGTTCGCGTTATTCGTGAGAAATTGAAAACAGCCCAATCTCGCCAAAAGAGTCAATATGATCGTAAGCATAAGCCTATGACATTTGAAATTGACGAGAAAGCTTACCTTCGGGTTACCCCGTTAAAGGGAACCCATCGCTTCGGTATCAAAGGCAAATTGGCTCCTCGTTACATTGGACCCTTTCGCATTCTTGCCAAACGAGGAGAAGTTGCCTACCAATTGGAACTACCTCCGCATCTTTCCAGAGTTCACGATGTCTTCCATGTTTCGCAACTCAGGCGTTGCTTCGCGGATCCTATCCGTGGAGTGGACCACGAAACGCTTGACTTACAAGATAACCTTTCTTATCGGGAATACCCCGTTCGTATCCTTGATCAAGCCGAGCGTACCACTCGACGTCATAATATCAAGTTTCTCAAGGTTCAATGGTCACACCATTCCGAGGAAGAAGCCACTTGGGAAAGGGAGGATCGTCTTCGACTCGAGTACCCCACCTTCTTCCCAGATGATCCTAAATCTCGGGACGAGATTCTATTGAGTGGGGGTGAGTTGTCACACCCTAGCTAGATTATGCATTAGAGTGTGCATCATGTTTACCTTCATCAGAAAATTGAAATGGGGAAAGCAGAACCCCCAGCACCCCCCCTGAAATCAACTAGGGTTTACTAAAAATAAATTCAATGAACCTGAAATGCCCTTCAAAAATGTTCACCCTCTTTGCCTTGGGTTAGAACCCTTGGGAAAAATGGTGCATATAATTTTAGGTCAACAAAAGCGGCATTGATTTAATTCATAAATATTTGAATTTGGGCATTTAAATACTATTAAATAATTCAAATGCTCAAATAATGTTGGAACTATTTTTTGGGCCACTGAAATATTTCAGTAAGTGTCCATAAATATTTTCAGGATTTTATAAAATGATTTAGTATTTAAACTAAATCAAAACAGAATAACAGAAATAGAAAAACACAAAAAAATAAAGAGGGAAAGGCCATGGGCCACTTACCTGGCCCATCTCCAGCTGGCGGCCCAGCCCACCCCGCTGCCTCCTGTCGTCCCCCTCCTCGGACAGAAGGACGCGAGCGTGTGCCCGGCGCTCGCCGGCACGCGCGCGCGCCACCTCCCCCCCTGCGCGCCACCTCCTACTTCCGGGCTCCCTCCCAATGCCACGGAGACGGCCACGCACCCCCTGGCCCTCTCATTCCCCTCCCCCGTGCTCATCCCCTCCTCTGGCTCCCCCCCTCCCTTCCACAGAAAGCGGCCGTCGCCACCGACAAGAACCACCACGGCCACAGCCACCGCCTCGCCCCTCGGTTGTGCCCACGAGCTCCGCAACGTCGTCCTCGACCCCCTCACCGAACCACGCCCCGCCGGAAGCCCTGCATCGTCGACTTCGAGCTCTTCTTCAACCTCGGCCGCCCGAGCTCCTCGCCGTCGATTCGCGCCATCAAGGTCGCCCCCGAGCCCGCTAGCCACCCCTACGGCACCGCTGTGAGCTCCCGGTCCTTTTCCCCTTAGCCACGCTGTCGATTTTGCCCCGTAGCCGTTGCCCCGCGAGCACCCGAAGCTCGCCGTCGTTGAGCCTCGATGCCGTCGTGGCTACGGCCGTGCAAGCACACGTCCGAGCGCACCACCGTCTTCAACGCGTCCCCAGGAGCCTAACGCAACCACCCAATCGACCTGCCGTGCCCCCTAGCGCTAACCCGCACCAGCCCCTAATTCCGGCCACCACCGCGAGCTTGCCTCCGGCGAGCTCGGGCCATCTCACCCCCTGCCGTGTCCACAGATGGATGCGGGCGAGTCCCAACTCCGCGTAGATGCCCTCCGCTGGCCATTTGGTCGCCGGAGGAGGATTTCCGAGCCCCTCCGTCGTCTCTGGCCTTGCCGGCGACGAGCCGGGGTCAACTCCGGCGTGTTTTGACCCCGGGTTGGCTGGGTTGACTCCCCCCCTGACTCACTGACGTGTGGGCCCAGGCGCCTGATTAATTAGTGTTAGTTAATTAGTGTTAATAAACTTAGCTAATTAGTGAGCCACTGACATGCGGGCCCCGCCCGGCTAACTAAGTTAGTTAGGGCTAATCAACTTGGTTAGTTGATTGTGTCACTGACCAGTGGACCCCACTGGTCAGGTTTGACCTGGAGGCGCCCAGTTGACCTGCTGACATCAGGGTGATGTCATGCTGACGCAATAACTCTTTTTCTGGATTTAATTTTATATAGAAAATTCCAGAAAATTGCCTAAACTTCAAAAATTCATAGAAATTCAACCATAACTCCAAATGAGACAAATTATATATGAAAAATTATCAGAAAAATCCAAGCTATCCATTGGTACTGGTTTCATGCATGTCAGAACAAGCTAAACCTGCTGTTTATGCAATATAAGGATATGCACTAATATGATCAAGTTAAATGAGCTAACACTTGAACCTTTGGTTCAAGTAAGCAATTACCCTTCTGTTTAGCTTGCATTAGGCCAAGGCACATCCATATTGCCATGTCATAGCATGCATCATATTGTTGCATGTCGTCATGTGTTGATTGTGCTCGGTTGTGTCCTTCGTGGTAGGTTCTGCCTCCGAGGATATTCACGAGTATCCAACTGAAGGGCAGTATCCCGTTACCACTCCATCAGGCAAGCAACCATTGATCATTCCGATACAACCCATGTTCTCGCTCCTGCTCTTGTTTACTGCATTAAGACAACACGATTCAAACTGCTGTATGCTACGGTAGTTGAACCCTTATCCTCTGCATGACCTGTCATTGCCACAGTAACTAGATGAAACCCACTAGCATGTGTAGGAGTTGATTGAACCATGTTTTGTGATTCCTACCTTGCTATGCCTGCTATGCTTAGAGTTGTGTCAGGTCTGGTTCATCTCGGTGATGGGCTAGAGTGAAATGCTTGTGCCAGTAATATGTGGGATGTGTTGAACAGGTTTTGGTAAAGGTATCGATGAGAGGCCATGTAGGAGTACATGGTGGGTTGTTTCATTGAGACCGTCCATAAGAACTGAGATCTGTATGTGTGATTTAAGATGCAGTTACTACCGTACATTGGGCCCGAAACAAATGGACCCTCTCGGCTTCTTAGCCACCCTAGTACTCTGTCCAGGAGTTGCAAATAGTTTCTGGTGTTTGTAGGATATGTGTTGGCGGCCGTGCGTAGCGCTGACCCTAGGGCTGGGCTATGTTGCGGTAGATACACCGTGGCATGGTGTACCGAGTCAACCGTTTGGTGTCTCGGGAACCCTGTTCACATCGTTCGGGGCCGTATGTGGAAACCTCGGCCGGACTCCCTGCGGATGGAACCTGGATAGGCGATAACCTGGACTAGGGGCTTAGGTGTTTAGGTAGGCCGTGGCCGACACCCTCGCTGGGCTTCCGCTTGAAGGTTGCCGAGTACATGTCGTGTAGACAGCGGTAAGCGGTGAATGCGTGTATGACGAAGTACACCCCTGCAGGGTATAAAACTATTCGAATAGCCGCGTCCGCGGTAAAGGACTACTTGGTTGCCTATACAGTTCATAGACAAGTTAATGGATACTACTAAAAGACTCAAGATAAGTGTGAGTACCGAGGATGGCCCCCTCGCAGGATACGAGGGAGGATCCACGGTGGAGTATTGTGATGGTGAGTAGTGGACTCGAGTGAGAAAACTATTTTGCTAAAAGATTACGTAGGATAGCTTAGCCAAGAGTCAAAGCTGGCTTGCTGCATAAACCCCACCACCTTCTTGAGAATGAGCATGTATAGCAGGTTCTGATGTAAGACTTGCTGAGTACCTTTGTACTCATGTTTGCTTATTTATTGTTTTCAGACGACAACACTGCCCCCTCCGATGGGTTTTACGTAGACCTTGACGTCGACGAGTGACTAGCCACCCAGGTGGTGATCCAGGCCATGGAGGGCCCTATGTAGATAGACAGGCTTCGAGAAGCCTTCTTTCTTTCTAGAGTCTGTACTCAGACTAGTTGCTTCCGCATGTGCTCGTATGACTGTATGACTTGAGTGTCGGGTCATGTGACCCCTACCTGTATGGATATGTTATGTATGGCTCCCTGGAGCCTTTAAATAAAGTACTTGAGTTGTAAAGTTTTGTTGTGATGCCATGTTGTATGTACTCATATCGGGCATATTGTGTGTATGTTTGAAATGCTTGGTATGAGTGGGATCCGACAATCTAGTTGTTTGTCCTTCGCAGCCTTTCTTATGGGGAAATGTAGTCTAGTGCTCCTCGAGCCATAGTAGTCCGCTACAGCCCGGTTCACCGGAGTCCTGCTAGCCCAGCACTACTGTTCAGGACACTTGACTGGCCGGCATGTGTTTCACTTCGTCCCTATATCTGTCCCTTCGGGGAAATGTCACGCGGTGATCTCCGGAGTCCTGTCTAGCCTGCTACAGCCCGGGATGCCCGGAGTCCTGTTAGCCCAGTGCTACAGCCCGGAATCACTCGTTGATGACCGACATGTTCGATGTGAATCATGTATGCCTGTCTCCATAGGTCTGTGCCGCTTTGGGTTCACGACTAGCCATGTCGGCCCGGGTTCTCGGTCATATGGATGCTAGCGACATTGTCATATACGCGAGCCAAAAGGCGCAAACGGTCCCGGGCCATGGTAAGGCGACACCCATGGGATACCGTGCGTGAGGCCGCAAAGTGATATGAGGTGTTACTGGCTAGATCGATGTGGCCTGGAATCGGGGTCCTGACAGCCGTCTGAAATCGTTCTTACCCATTGTGCCATTCTTTCAATAGTTACAGAGGTACTGTGTTGTTGATTTCATCAAATATCCTCTCATCTTGTCAAGTTCTTGCTCAATTTCTTCCATTTTCAGTTGGAATGCTGCCCAAATTATATCATTTTTTCCTTCTCTATCTTGCTTTAACCGGAGTGTCATTTTTATCGTTCCTCTTCTAACCGGAGTCTCATCCAAGTGCTTTCGTTTCGCAAAGTTTATATTCTTTACCTTCCATGTCCAACCGGAGTGTTGTCGTAATTGATCCTTATCGTTCCTGTACATCTTGTTTCAATCGGAGTGCTTGCATGTACCTATTGTCCATCGTAACACTTTTCTTATGTCTTTCAACCTAAAAGGGTCTAGTAAGGTTCCTTGTTCCTCTTCCCTAATGGAGGTTTCAACTTTGTTCACCGTCGTTGTATTCTTTTCTCGAATTTATTCAAGCTCGCAAGGTTCTTTGGTTTCACTCAATCGTCAAAGAAGCAATTTGGTTTACCTGTTCTCTTTCTCTTCCGTTTTCCCTCCGATGCCATTCTAGATCTCGGGACGAGATCCTCTCGTAGTGGTGGAGTGTTGTAATACCCCGAGACCGATGTGCCAGGTGTCTTCCAGTTATTCACCGTCGTTGCCATGTAATTTGCTTGCATGTTGCATCTTGTCATGTCATCATGTGCATTGCATCATCATGTTTTCAAAACCTGTATCCGTCCCGGCCTCCTCGTTTTCTCTGTTGTCCGTTCTGAGCCCAGACACACTTGCACGCGCCCACGACATGTTCGAAATAGTATTTTATAAGTGGCCGGAAAATGTTCTCGGAATGGGATGAGAGTTGGCGTGTGGTCTTATTATAGTGTAGATAGACCGCCTGTCAAGTTTCATCACATTCGGAGTTCGTTTGATAGTCCAACCGCTAAACTATTGCGGCATTATAGCCGGTCTATCATCGGACGTTTTCGGTCTCCGGAAACAGATGCCACAGCCCACCTAGTCCATTCTCCTACCCCTCTTCACGTCCGGAGCTGTCTGATGCGATCGCACAGTCCGAAACCCTCTCTGCTCAGTGCATCAAACCCCCTCGCGCGCGCGTCCGAAAGTTGTCCCGAACCCGATCCGGGCAGTCGTGACCGATGGGTCCGGATCATCCCCCAACATCTATAAAACATCTCCTGTTCTTTGTTGGACTCCCCTAAGCCATTTATTCACAACCGCTTGATTTCAATCGAAGGATCCAGATTAGCCCCTAGCCAAACACCCATATGCTATAAATATATAGTCCAACCCTAAATTTGAGGAGAGATGTCCCATCCTCCCAGCCGCCGCCGCCATTCCACTAAATCCCCCTCGGGATCTCCCCTGCCCGATCCACTCAGTCAAGCCTCCACCTTCCCCTGATCCAAAATCCCTTCGGGCTTCTCTACGTCGATCTCCGAGCCCCTCACCTGGTGCCCTCGTACCCGAGCTCTTCTTCAGCCCCGCGTCACCGGAGCCAAGCCACCGGCCGCCCGAGCCTCGTCGCCATGGATCCGTCTGCTCCAAGAGCTTTGCCTCGCGCTGGAGTGACCCAGCCGAGTGCCTCCTCTGTTGAACCGCGCGAAACTAGGCACCCTCCTCCAGTTCGACGCCGGGGGACACCAGCGCCGAGTCCTACTCCCCTCGCCTCGGCCCTGGTTGCGAGCCACTGCCGCCTGGATCCTCCCCGAGCTCCACGTCTCCACGCCGCTGACCTTGCTGGACCAGAAGCTCGGGCACCTCCTCCTCCCTCTTCGATCCAGAGGAGTGGAGTTCCGCTGTGCCCTCGCCTCCGCCCAACCATGTCGTCGCCCGCAACCATGGCTTACCGGAGCCGCCGTGCGTTCCCTTCCTCCACGACTCCAGCAAGCCCCGCCGGAGATGGGTTCCCGCTGCACCAAGTCCCTCTGCAGGAGCCGCGCCTGTCCGATGCTGCTCCTCTTCGTCGCCCCGCCTGTACCGCTGCTGACCATCTCGAACTTTCCTGCTGCGCCTCCATTGACCCCGCGCCAAGTACCGCCTCGCCGGAGAGATCCTCGCTGCCGCCTTCTCCCTCCGTCTTGCCCGCTCGCCGGAGCTTGGCGCTGCTCTGCATCGTACCGCCATGCCCGCTGGCCCCTGCCGTACTGCTCTGCTTCGCCCGCTCGCTTTCGTTGACCCGTTCAAGGGCCAACATGGCCAGCCTCCTGGGCCGCAAGAACACCCGAGGCCAGATCTGCAGCGTTTGGGCCTCCTCCTCTTCAGCTGGGCTTGGCCCATGGGTGAGCTCCCCACAGCCCCTCCTGTTCAGCCCAGCGATGCAGCAGTTTCGGCCCAGGACATATTTTTTCCCCTGACCGAATTTTTCTATTTTTTTCCGGAGTACAACAATTTTGCAGTTTAGCCCCTCTAGTGCATGCATATCGTAACTCACAAATCGTGCATCATTTGTGAAAACCTTATATATGAAAAATGCTTAGAATTTTGAGTAGATTAATAATATGCCAATTTCATGCATGTTAAAAATGTCTAAAAAGTTGTTTGTTTAATTTTGCATAAATATCATGCCAAAATGCTTAATTTCATAACTAAATAACCGTAGCTTGGTTTTGAATAATCTTTATATGTAAATGTGGTAGAATTTTGTGTAGTTTAACATGGTGGCATCACTTTTCATTTTTAACAACTATAAAATATGGTTTAGGGCAGAACAGTACCAAAACCTAAAACATGCACATGAGGAGTTTCCGGACTTGTTGTTTGTTGTTCCGGCCTCATTTAAATTTGCCTAGATAGGTAGTTTTATTATGCTTCATCCTCTTGCAATGTTAATCAACATTTTAATATTGTTGGGTACATAAACAAGATCGAACTAAGTAAGTCACGTGGTGTTCCGTCAATATGCAACTCGTTGCATATTGAGCTCCACTTAATTTGTAGGATTGTTTGTGCAATTTTTCCATGCCATGCCTCATTAATCCGGACATGCATCATACTTGTTTGCGCATCACGCCATGCTTATGTGATGTTTGTTTACTTTGTTGTTTGTTTCTTTCTGGGTTACTTCTCGCGTTAGCTTCGGTTTCGTTCTGGAGCTGTGAGGATCCGTTCATCTACGTCTGTTTGTCTTCTTCATGGACTCGTTCTTCTTCCTTCCGAGATCTCAAGCAAGATGACCATACCCTCGAAATGACTTCTATCTTTGCTTGCTAGATGCTTGCTCTTTTGCTATGCCCATGCTGCGATACCTACCACTTGCTTATCATGCCTCCCATATTGTTAAACCAAGCCTCTAACCACCTTGTCCTAGCAAACCGTTGTTTGGCTATGTTACCGCTTTGCTCAGCCCCTCTTATAGCGTTGTTAGTTGTAGGTGAAGATTGGAGCTTGTTCCATGTTTGGAACATGGATATTTTGTTGGGATATCACAATATCTCTTATTTAATTAATGCATCTATATACTTGGTAAAGGGTGGAAGGCTCGGCCTTATGCCTGGTGTTTTGTTCCACTCTTGCCGCCCTAGTTTCCGTCATATCGGTGTTATGTTCCCGGATTTTGCATTCCTTACGCTGTTGGGTTATAATGGGAACCCCTTGATAGTTCGCCTTGAATAAAACTCCTCCAGCAAGGCCCAGCCGTGGTTTTACCATTTGCACTAACAACCTATAACCTTCCCTTGGGTTTTCGCGAGCCCGAGGGTCATCTTTATTTTAAACCCCCCCCCCTCCCTGGGGCGGGGCTAGTGCTCCTCCGAGTGTTGGTCTGCAACGGGCAGCCTGCGGGGCCACCTCGGGGCAACTCGAGGGTTGGTTTTACTCATAGCTTGACCTATCCAGTGTGCCCTAAGAACGAGATATGTGCAGCTCCTATCGGGATTTGTCGGCGCATCGGGTGGCTTTGCTGATCTTGTTTTACCTGTCGAAATGTCTTGTAACCGGGATTCCGAGTCTAATCGGGTCTTCCCGCTAGAAGGAATATCCTTCGTTGACTGTGAGACCTTGTGATGGGCTAAGTTGGGACACCCCTGCAGGGATTGAACTTTCGAAAGCCATGCCCGCGGTTATGGGCAGATGGGAATTTGTTAATGTCCGATTGTAGAAAACTTGAAGTTGACCTTAATTAAAATACATCAACTGCGTGTGTAACCGTGATGGTCTCTTTCTGGCGGAGTCCAGGAAGTGAACACGGTGTTGGAGTTATGTTTGGCGTAGGTTGTTCTAGGATCACTTCTTGATCATAGTTTATCGACCGTGCTTTGCCTTCTCTTCTTGCTCTCATTTGCGTATGTTAGCCACCATATATGCTAGTCGCTTGCTGCAGCTCCACATCATACCTTTTACCTATCCTATAAGCTTAAATAGTCTTGATCGCGAGGGTGTGAGATTGTTGAGTCCCTGTGACTCACAGATACTTCCAAAACCAGTTTGCAGGTGCCGATGATACCGTGCGGGTGACTCAACCAAGCTCAAGGAGGAGCTCGATGAAGATCTTTTCTTGTATGTTGTTTCGTTCTAGTTGATCAGTAGTGGAGCCCAGTTGGGGTCGATCAGGGATCTGTTTACCATTTGGCCTAGTCTTCTTTTATTTTGGGTTCCGTAGTTGGACCTTGATTGTATCTGGTTGATGTAATGCTTTATTCATGTAATTGTGTGAAGTGGCGATTATAAGCCAACTATGTATCTTTTTCCCTTAAGTATTACATGGGTTGTGTGAAGATTACCTCACTTGCGACATTGCTTTCAATGCGGTTATGCTTCTAAGCCGTGCTTCGACACGTAGGAGATATAGCCGCATCGAGGGCGTTACAATCTCCCCCTACCTACTCACGCCCTCAACCTCGCCATGATCTCAAAGGCTAGCTCGACGAACTCGCAACACAAGAGACACAAGATTTATACTAGTTCGGGCCACCGTTGTGGTGAAATACCCTACTCGAGTGTGGTGTGATGGATTTCCTCTCGAGCTGAGGATGAATAGTACAAGGGGAAGAATGGCCTCATGAGGTGAGGTGTTCTTGTGCTTGGTGGGCTTGTGTGATTGAGGATGATCTGAATGATCCGTACCCCTCTATGGTGGTTTCTAGTCCTATTTATAGAGGCCCTGGTCCTCTCCCCAAATATTGAGGGGTAAGGGAGCCAACAACGGCCAATTTGAAAGGGGACAGCTAGTACAAGTTATCCTGACAAAAGCAGTCTTCGCCTGCCAAAGGCTCTGGTGGTGACGCTGCATTGGGCTCCATGGTGACCTCCGTCTTGCCGTCCTGCTAGTCTTGGTCTCATTGCACCGATATGGAAACCTTTGCTTGACGCCTCGGTACTCTTCGTCTGCGCTTGCCTCCTTAACACCAAAGAGGAAACAAGGACACTATGCGCACTGGCGCCCGCCTGGCACCCGCTAGGTCTCGATCGTCATGGCTCACGTCATTGGAACCTCACGAGGTATGCCTTGCCTTGATCTCTCCACCCCTCTCGAGCCAGCCTGGTGAGGCCGCTCCTGAGGAGGTATTGTGTCGTCCGCCTCGCGAAGCTTGGCCCCTCGCAAGGGTCTTGAATGCTTGTTGGTGAAGATGGGGCGTACGGGTCCGCTTGCAGAGCCACGCTATGGGCCACAGGCAGGCAAGTCTGGGGATCCCCGTTCCCAGAACGCCGACAATGAAAGAATACTTCAATAAAACTAACATGATAGCCACTGGAGTATTCATAGCTATGCTTCAAATATGAGCAAGAAGCCCCCTAGTGGTTTGTGAGTATGTCATATGAACCAGACCAAGAGGGATATTTACAGCTATGCTTTGAATACGAGCAGGAAGCCTCCAATTGTTCATAATTGTGGCATTGCGCCGATCAAGAGGGATTATTCACCGCTATGCTTTGAATATGAGCAGGAAGCCCCTAAGTGACCATAATTGTGGCATTGCACCGATCAAGAGTGATTATTCACAACTATGCTTCGAATACGAGTAGGAAGCCCCCCAAGTGACCATAATTGTGGCATTGTGCCGATCAAGTGGGATTATTCACAGCTATGCTTCGAATACGAGCAGGAAGCCCCCAAGTGACCATAATTGTGGCACTGCGCCAATCAAGAGGGATTATTCATAGCTATGCTTTGAATACGAGCAAGAAGCCCCCAAGTGACCATTGGTAGTAAAAAAAGACTTATTATCCTTTGAGATGAAATGAACAGAGACCCTGTATTAACACGGGTGACATCTTTATTATAACCATCATAATATATACATTGTCAAGATATGTACATTGTAAGAGCCGGCGGCTCAAGTGTAGTAAGGCTGAAGATGAGAAATATTCCATGGCCGACGGGTCTCCTCCTCCGACGTGTGTGAGTCCTTGTGGTCTCGAACGTCGACAAGGTAGTATGATCCATTGCTCAGATTCTTGCTGACCACAAAAGGCCCTTCCCAAGGTGGGGATAGTTTATGCATATCAGTTTGATCCTGCATAAGCTGGAGCACCAAGCCACCTTCTTGAAAGGTTCTGGTCTTAACCCGGTGGTTGTGATAACGACGCAAATCTTGCTGATAAATCGCTGATCGAGCCGCCGTGAAGTCATGCTCCTCATCTAATAGGTCAACTGCATCTTGACGTGCCTTTCCATTATCAGCTTCAACATAGGCCGCCACACGGGCCGAACCATGATGGAGGTCACCTGGGAGAACCGCGTCTGCTCCGTAGACCATGAAGAAAGGTGTGTAACCCATAGATCTGTTGGGGGTGGTGTTAATGCTCCATAACACGAAAGGTAACTCCTCCACCCAACACTACAAAAAAAGACACATCCATGACATTTTGGGTCGAACGAATTTTTTTTGTTATACTTATGACACTTCTATGATGATAATTGTGGCAAAACCCGGTATCATCATAGATGTGTTGGGCTCCTACTTCTATGACAAAAAATCATGACAAAAAATCATGACAAAAAATCATGACAAAAAATGGGCTTTTTTCCTGGGCGGGCAGGAGACGCAGCTGCATGACATTCTTTGGACCGTCCATGACGGAAAAAACCATGGTAGAAGCGAGGGCGAGGAAAATATCAGGGTGTTCCCGGTTATGGTGGGTGGTCAGGGCCGAGCGATGCACGTTTCTCTTACACGCCCGCGCGTGGGTGTGAGGCATTGGGCTCTAACTAAACCCGAGCGAGGCGTTCGCCTACTGAACCCGAGCGATTGCACTACAGGCTACGCGTTACTGAACCTGAGCGATCGATCGATCGCAGTTAACTAAACCCGATCGAGTGATTCCTTCGCTACTGCTGCTAACTGAAGCCGATCGATGCTGCCTTTGGATGAATAGTGAGCGTTGCTGGGGGGGGTTGGATGAACAGTTCCCAGTGGGGGTGGATGAACAGGACCCCGTGGTGTTGCCTCTGGATGAACAGGACCCTGATCGATCGACCGGTTGGGGCTGGATGAACAGGACCACCCCATGGAGGGCTGGATGAACAGCAGACGGTGGAGGGTTGGATGAACAGTTGCCCGTGGAGGGGTGGTTGAACATGAGCCTGTGGAGAGGGCTGGTTGAACAGTAGCCGGTGGAGTAGCGCGCGGTGGAGGCGGGATGAACAGGAGCCCGTGGATGAACAGTCGCAGGTGGAGGCTGGAGGAGGTCGATGGTGGATGAACAGTAGCCCGTAGAGGCTGGAGGGGGCCGACGGTGGAGATGAACAGTATCCCATGGAGTCCCGTTTTGCAGTACGCCACACCCCTCCCGATGAACAGGACCCCCGTTTCGACTGTAGCGCTCCAACACAAGTCCGTTTCCTCGGTTTTGCGGTATGCCACACCCCTCCCGATGAATAGGACCCCCATTTCGACCGTAGGAGGTATGTTTCCTCCGTTTTGTGGTACGCCAGACCCCTCCCGATGAACAGGATCCCGTTTCGAACATGGACGGTCGAACACAAGGCCGTTTCCTCCGCTGTGCGGTATGCCAGGCCTCGTTTCCATCGGCTGTTCCGTCCAAGCCCTCCCGATGAACACGGCCACGCATTCCGTTCCGACCCAGCCGGTTGGCTCCCCATGAACACGACGACGATGCGGTTTCTACGTTCCGACCCAGCCATGTACACGAGCCCTGGTCGTACGTATGCGCGAGTAGGCATTCGAGACCCCGCCCGTATGTACGTACGTCGCCGTATTTTATTTCTTGCACACTGGCCATTGTACGTACATGTACATGCTACATGCACGCCTCTACTACGACACATGCACGCTCTACATTGACCAGTATGTACGTACACGTTCGTGACCAGAATGACAATGCTACGTACGCTTCGACCAGGTGGGTCCCGACTGTCAGGCACTTCCTTGTGTGCGAAGATATAGCTGGTGGGTCCTAGCAGTCAGGGGGGCAAATCGTTATTTTTGCCCGGACGCACTTCCTTGCGTGCAAAGATGTAGATGGTGGGTCCCAGCAGTCAGGGGGAAACATTTTTTCACGAAATATGGTGGACTGTACGGTAGGTCCCCGTTGTCAGGTGCAGGGATAATTATTTTCCGCGTAATAAGGAGGCACTTCCTTGCTGCGGCCGTGGACCCAGCTGTCAGCCTCTCCACGTACAGTCCACGTCCGATGGAAGTCGTTCCTTGACCATGTTGACCATGCCGCGCTGAGATCACCATCGAGGTGGACGACGACGAGGCCTAGGAAGGGGACGACGCGGAGCCGGGGAAGACGCGGCAGTGGCTACCCACGCATAGAGGAGTATGAGTGTTCATTGGTTGGTTGCGGTGTGAGGCTGCCATCGCCACAGAATAACAGGGGGTGTGGGTGAGTATAGGGATGGCCTGGCCAGCGGTGGGAGTAGTAGGGGGCGGTGAGGCCTCTGCCGCATTGCAGCCGGCCACATGAGGCAGGAGCACGAGGCACGACCGGCGCTAGTTTGGACGGCTGGAGCAAGAAGACCAAATGTTGAAGAAGCACTACGGCCGTTGGATGGAGATCATACGGTCACTGGAGCTAGAATATACATATTGACTAAGTTGACAAAGCCCTCCGTCCCCGTCAACTTAGTAGGATCACAAGTCAGCCTGCCACTATACTGGGTCCTAGCTAGCAGGGGGAGTATTCAGTTTTTGTGCGTAATAAGGAGGCACTTCCTTGCGTGTGAAGATATAGCTGGAGGGTCCGAGCTATCAGCGGAGGTAACGTTTTCTTTCACAAAATGCAGAGGCCCTTTCAGTGGGTCCCAGATGCCAGGTGGAGGAATCATTATTTTGCGCGTAATGAGGAGGTATTTCCTTGTGTGCGACCGTGGACCCAGCTGTCACCCTCTCCACGTACAGTCCACTTCAGATGCATGTCGGTCATTGACCACGTTGACAGGCCACCCCGAGAGCGCCAGTGCGGTGGACGACGGCGAGGCCTAGGAAGGGAACAACACGAAGCGAGGGAAGAATCGGCATTTGTTTCCCACACGAAGGGGAGTACGACTGTACGAGGGTTACTTGTTCATCTGCCGTCGCCAGAGAATAACAGCAGGTGTGGGTGAGTAGAGGGATCGCTAGGCCAGCGATGGGAGTACGGTGGGGCGGTGAGGCCTGCGCGGCAGCATAGCCGGCCGGGGGGAGGAGGGAGAAGGCAGTCCTACCGGCGCTTGTTTGAGAGGTTGGAGCAGGAAGAGCAGAGATTGAAGAAGCACGACGGCCGTTGGATGGACATCCAACAGTCATTGCTTGTGCGTCAACCTTTTTTTAGGAAAGCCTCAAATCTGTGGAAAACAGCTTATAGCCCATCTGCCATTATTTCTAGTAATTTACAGCCCATTTGCTAATTCTCAAGGTTTTTTCGGAGCCCATATTCTTTTTGTTAGCATTATAGCCCATATTGTGGCCACGGTTAAAAAAATATACGAAATTTTGCATATTTCGGTGCGGTCCGAACTATTTTTAATACCGAAATTTCGAGTCACATTCAAACTGATTTTAAAAATAAATGTGTATCAATATAAAATCCAACAAATTGTCCATGAATAAAAATCAATGCAATTTAAAATCTCGAAATGAAAAAAAGAAATTTGAAACTAATTGCCGGTTTGATGTGTTTTAAAAATGTACATCCCATTTCTCATTACTGATAGGCCATTTTCTTGGCCAGCAGAATGAAGCTCTCCTCGTCTTGAAAGTTTTGCAGCCCAACAGGCCTGACAAAGCGACTTACTTGGCAAATCACAAAAAAACTGGGTTGTGGCCGTGGACCCAGCTGTCAGCCTCTCCACGTACGGTACTGTTCCGATGGAAGTCGGTCGTTGACCACATTGACCACACCGCGCCAAGAGCACCAAGGCGGTGGACGACGGCAAGGCCTAGGAAGACCTGGCAGTCGTTGCCCACAGGGAGAGGAGTATGAGGGTTCACTGGTTCGCCTGTGGTGTGAGGCTGCCGTCGCCGCAGAATAACAGGGGGTGTCGCTGAGTGGAGGGATGGCCTGGCCAGCGGTGGGAGTAGTATGGGGGCGGTGAGGCCTCCGCGGCAGCACAGCCGGCCACGAGAGGCAGGAGCACACGACACGACCAGTGCTGCTTTGGGCGGCTGGAACAAGAAGACCAGAGGTTGAAGAAGCGTCGGTCCAGTCGCAGGCAAAGGGGAGTACGAGGATTGACTTGTTCATATTGACTAAGTTCACAAAGCCCTCCGTCCCCGTCAACTTAGTAGGCCCACAAGTCAGCCACCCACTATGGTGGGTCCTAGCTAGCAGGGGGTATTCTTTTTTTGTGCGTAATAAGGAGGCACTTCCTTGCGTGTGAAGATATAGCTGGTGGGTCCGCCCTGTCAGCGGGGGGAACATTTTTTCCTGAAATACAGAAGCCCTTCCCGTTGGTCCTAGCTGTCAGGTGGAGGAATCATTATTTTGTGCGTAATAAGGAGACATTTCCTTGCGTGCGGTCATGGACCCAACTGTCAGCCTCTCCACATATAGTCCACTTTCAATGGATGTCGTTCATTGACCATGTTGACCAGGCCACGCCGAGAGCACCAGGGCGGTGGACGACGGTGAGGGCTAGGAAGGGAACGACACGAAGCCAGGGAAGACTCGGCAGTTGTTTCTCACCCGGAGGAGTACGAGGGTTTACTGGTTCGTCTGTCGTTCCTAGAGAATAATAGAAGGTGTGTGTGAGTAGAGGGGTGGCTAGGCCAGCGATGGGAATACGGTGGGACGGTGAGGCCTGCACAGCAGCATAGCCGGCCGCGGGAGCAGAGATTGAAGAAGCACGACAACCGTTGGATGGACATCCAATAGTCCATGCTCTCATGTGTATTATTTCTAATAATGTACATCCCATTTGCTAATTCTTAAGAATTTTTTTGGAGCCCATCTTCTTTTTGTTAGCATTACACCCCATATTGTGGCCATAGTTAAAAAGTGTACGAAATTTTCCATATTTCGTTGCATTCAACTATTTTTAATCCCGAAATATTGATTCATATTCAAACTATTTTGAAAAATAATTTATATAAATATAAAATCCAAATAATTGTCAACGCATAAAAATCAATGGAATTTAAAATCTTGTAATGAAAAAAATTGAAACTAATTCCCGGTTTGATGTGTTTTAAAAATGTACAGCCCATTTCTGGGCAAACCAAATGAAACTCTCCTCGTCTTGAAAGATTTGTAGCCCAGCAGGGCTGATCAAGCAAGTAGGCCTCGTTTGGGTATTTCTTTAAAAAATTGTAGCTGGGCTAGCCATTTTTAGCAAGAAAAAAACACAACTGGGCTCATGATGTGGTAAACATGAATAAAACCTTGGCTAGATGGGCACAGCCCCCGCACAGCCCCGTTGTTACCCTGATCCATCGCTAAAACTAGTATAAATAACAACTGCTTGTTCACAAAAAAAACTGCGTGACCAGCTGGGTCCCTGGTGTCAGCCACTCGTAGTGTAATTCTCTCGTTTATTTACTACGTTGACAATGGCGTGAGCCCCAGATGTCCAACCATTAGGAGGAACCATATTTGTGGGCTTGTAATATAGAGGCACTTGCTTGCGTACTGCCATGATGCTGGTGGGTCCCTACTGTCATCTTCTCCATGTAGAGCCATCTCCTTGTTCCTCTTGGTTGTTGATGACATTGACAATGCAATAGGGCGGTGCACCGCGCACGGCGAGCGAACCAAGGCCGCAAGGCGGAGGACGATGGCGAGGCCTCGGACGGAACAAATAGGAGCCGTGGAAGAAGCGACGGAACAAACATGACGGCAAAGGGGAGTACGAGGATTGACTTGTTCGGGTTCGGGTGCGTGTTGGGGCTGACGTCACCAGAGAATAACAGGACGTGTGGGGGAATAGAGGGAGGGACTGGCCAACGTTGGAGGGTACGTACGATAGGGCGGCGGAGGCAGGAGCAGGCGGAGCTGACGGGGTGGTTAGGTTTGTGTGGCTGGAGGAAGAAGAAGACAAGAGATAGAAGATACATGACAGATGCTGGATGTCAATCCAACGCATGGTAGGCAGAATCGTTTGATGTGCTAGTAAGTCGACATGTAACACCCCGGATGTAACCTACCTTATTTGTATTCGAACTCTTGCCGTTTCCGGCACTAAGTTATTTTATTTCCTCGTTGTCGGGTTTTTGCCTCCGTGTGTTTTTGTCTTTGTCATGCATCTCATATCATTTCATCATGTGCATTGCATTTGCATAAGTGTTCGTCTCATGCATCCGAGCATTTTCCCCATTATCCGTTTTGCATTCCGGTGCTCCTATGCCCTCCGGTGTCCCTTTGTACCTCCTTTCGTGTGCGGGTGTTAAACGTTTTCGGATTGGACCGAGACTTGTCATGCGGCCTTGGTTTACTACCGATAGAACGCTTGTCAAGTTTCGTGTCGTTTTGACTTCGTTAGATACTCCAACGGTTAACCGAGGGACCGAAAAGGCCTCGTGTGTGTTGTAGCCCAACACCCCTCCAAAGTGGCCAAAAACCCACCTAAACCTCCTCCATCACCTAGGTCGTTCAATCACGATCACGTGGCCGCAAACCACACCACATTTGGAGCTTCCTAGTTCCCTCTACCTCTATAAATAGACCCCCCTTTCCAAATCTCGGGTCTCCTTCCCTGAAACCCTAAAAATCTACCCCGCCGCCGCCGGACAATGTCCTTTTCTCGCCGGACAAGACGCGCCGCTGCCCCGAGCCAATAGGAGTCTGCAACGTCTCCCGCGCACCCCACATCGCCGCTTCTGCCCGCGCCCACCCGCGCGGCCCGTGCGGGGCCCTCCCTGGCCCGACGCGAGCGCCGCCCCACGCCTCTTCCTCCGCGGGCGCGCCGCCTCCCCCAACTTCCTCGCCGCCGCCCGGAGCCAACGTCGGCGCACCATCGCCGGGACCTCGCCGCCCCGACTTCCTCTCCTCGTCGGCGCACCTCCTCCGGCCTCCCTCGTCGACTCCGGTGATGTCCCGCTCCTTCTCTGGCCGGAGAACCTCGAGAGTCACGTGCATGCTATAGTAATCGATCGGCCCGATCCAGGTCTGAAACCGAGACGGTTGACTTCTCCCCGAAACCCTAGAATTTTATGCATACTTTGACGCATCATAACTTCATCACCCACTAGTAGAAAAAGGGCCTATTGTCCCAGTTCGTAAGGGCCTTTTGTCCCGGTTCCTGAACCGGGACTAAAGGGTCGGTACTAATGCCCTATCCCTTTAGTCCCGGTTCAATCCAGAACCGGGACAGATGGGCCTCCACGTGGCCTGTGCACGGAGCCCAGGCAGGAGGGTCTTTGGTCCCGGTTGGTGGCACCAATCGAGACCAATAGGCATCCATGCGTCAGCATTTCTGTGGATGGGGTTTTTGTTTTTTTGAAAGGGGGGGGGGGTTGGGGGTTAATTTAGGTGTTTCATATATTGTGTTAGCTAGCTATAATTAATAGAGAGAAGTGTCCTTTCTTATGTCCGTGCTTGGTCGACGCTACATACTATACATACGTATAGAGAGGACTAGACACGCTAGCTAGCTAGTAAGCAAACAAAGGAAATAGAAGATCGTCATCGACATATATGCATACAGAGAGAAGTGATATCGACCGCCTCTCCTTCTCCGAGAGATTGGTCGAACAACAAGTTCTCGTATATCTATACGACACTACCGGCTACATATATACAATAATTATATCTTACAAATATAATCTCCTAACATACGAACTCATGGCCCACATAGTATTCTCCATCTTCAACGATCACGTGGTCAAGAAAGAATGCCGCCAATTCCTCTTGAATTGGTCGCATGCGAGCTGGTGCTAGGAGTTCATCCCGCTTCCGAAACATCTAATTTGAAGAAGGGGGTCAATACATATATATATGAATGAATGAAACTCAACACAAATGATGGTACTAAAATAAAATTGTGAATGTTGTTATTTATGCACTTCATATTGTTCGTCAGAGTAGCCCCGCTCACAGGTCGTGTGGCGGATGGACTCGCAAACGTAGTATCCACAGAAATCATTCCCTTGTTCCTGCAATAACAACTTTACAAGAAATAGAGGTCAATCAAACTGATAAGCAACAAATCAAATGGTATTGACAAAACTAGCACTTGAATCACTAGGAGATGCGCGGAACATGCTACTATAGTACTTACTTTCGGGTGTCTAAATTGCAGCTTCTTCGGGAGTCCCAGAGCTTTTTTGGTGAATTTTCTCCAAACCCTGCCTGACAAAGAAAAAAATTACTTGATATATCAGGAAATGAACAAAGTTGCTGATATGGTGGATAATGATCAATTTAACTTACTTCTCGAGTATTTGAGTCATGTCCGCATAGTCCTGGGGATCTTTTCATCTTGAGTCTAAGACGGTTACCAGTCCCTGCTCAAGGTTAATCTCTAGGAGAATATAGTGGAAACTGCACACGCATGCATAACTCATCAATTACATTACTATAACCTTGACTAATATATAAGGGAAACCGAATATGCACAAGACAGTAACACTCACTTGAAGTTGTAAGGAAAGAGTATTATATCTTTGTTTTCATTTATTAACAACGATCGTAGCAAGTTGGCCTTGGTATCTGCGGCATGAAATTTAACCTGAGTTGCATCTATGAGATTTGTGTTAATGAACCCAATATCACCGATTTTTCTTTTCTTCAATTCGAAGATCTTCAATCCGCATAATATAGTGAGGATAATTATAAATACATGCAATGAAAGAGCTGAGCTATATAGAGAGACTTAATGACAGAAGTAGTACTACTTACAGATAGTGGCAGGTGACTGTTGCTTTATCGAGGGCCAATTGATTGAAAAACTGAAAGAACTCCTCAAATGGAACAGGCAACAGTTCAATTCCAACGAGGTCATGCTACTTTTTAACTCTCACATACAAAGTACTCCTCCACCCAGACTCTCTGCATATTTTCAAGTACCAATCATGCAATCTTCGCATCATCATTGATAGAGACCTTTCATCTTTGACGAGAGGCTTCCCGTACTCCTATCTTTGTATCTGCGCCTCCATGAAATCATAATGTACATCGTCGGGCAGGTAATCCCTAAGATTGCTACAACCGGGCACCATCCTCGGATCATTAGCGTCGATGTCGCTCGGCACCTTGAGCGGGGGGCACGATTGCTTTGCTTGTTCGCCGAGCTGGGCAATTTGTTTCCCAGCTCGTCGTTCTTTCAGCCTTTGATCACTGAGAGTACTTCCCGACCGCTCTGCTTCAACAAATTCCTTTCCAATAATGCGCTCATAGTTTCCTTTCGGCAGAGTCTTGGGTGGTCTTGTCAGGGAAGCGAGAGTGCGCTTCGCTTTCACCGGATCTACCTTCTCCTCCTCACTTCTTCACGCGCGGTCGCGGCGTTCTCCTCCGGGGTCCTCTCGTATGGTAACTTCTCTAGAGTCTTCAGAGAAGGACCGAATCTGTATGTCCTCCCGCCTCTGGCTGTACTGCTAGACGCCAGCAGAGCAGACGGAGCGGTTGTCTTGTTTACTTTCTTACGAGGCGGAGGAGAAGGACTACGACGCGCCGGAGCAGCCGGAGTGGTGACAGGTCTCTTCCGCCCTTACTGACGAGGTGGAGAAGGAGGAGGCTGGCTGCTCGGGCACGCCGGCACAGGCGGATAAGGAGGCGGAGTGCCGCCACGCGCCGGAGAAGGAGCCGGCCGAGTGCCCTGATCGTCACTCGCCGGAGGAGGAGGCGGTGGAGGAGGCGGAGTGCCCTAACTCGCCGGAGGAGGAGGAGGTGGTGGAGGCATCCAGTTCGGAAGGTTGATGAGCTCCTTCTGCCATAGGCATGGAGTCTTCAGAGCACAACCCAACCGAGTCTCCCCTTCACCGGTAGGGTGGTCAAGCTGGAGGTCCTCAAATCCCTTCGTTATTTCATCCACCATCACCCTAGCATATCCTTCTGGAATCGGCCGGCAGTGAAAAGTTGTGCCGGGTTCAGTAAGAAAAACAGAGCCAACAGCCGCCTTGACCTTCATATTAATCCATTGCGTCATAAGGTGGCAATATTGAGACTCCGTGATAGCATCCACGGGATAGCTGGTAGGAGCCGTCAAGACATGCTCCGGCTGAAGCAGCTCGGTGGAAGCCACGCTGCTTCTCCACTGAGATGGCGGGGTAGCTTCAGCTGTTCGTTTGCTGTGATTTGCTTCTCGTTCCTCTATCGCTTGTACCCTAGCGTGCAGCGCCTGCAGTTGGGTCTGCTCCACTTTCTTCCTCCTCTCGTGGCATTTGTAACTGCCTGTGTTCGGAAACCCAACTTTCCATGAAATGGAGCCTGGCGTGCCTTGTGTCCGTCCAGGGTGCTCATGATTCCCGAGGGACATTGTGAGCTCTTCATTCTCTCTGTCTGGAACGAACATCCCTTGTTGCACTGCTTCAATATACTGCTGAAGCTTCTTGACTGGTATGTCCATTTGATCGTTCGTCCAAATGCACTTCCCTGATACGGGGTCCAAGGTTCCGCCAGCCCCGAAGAACGAAGTCCGGCAACGGTCTGGCCAGTTAATTGTCTCTAGTTCGATCCCTTTATCAACCAGATCATTCTCAGTCTTGGCCCACTTAGGCCGGGCCACGAGGTAGCCACCTGACCCCGTGCGATGGTGATGCTTCTTCTTCGCAGCATTTTGCTTGTTTGTCGCCGACATCTTCTTACTCTTTTTCGATGTCTTGTGGGCCACAAATGCGGGCCAGTGATCTCTGATCTTCTCATATCCGCCCTTGAATTCTGGTGTCTCTTTATTTTCGACAAACTTATTCAGATCTTTCTTCCACCTCCTGAATAGTTCTGCCATCCTCTTAAGAGCAAAATAATTGATTAATTGCTCTTTAACTGGCTTCTCTGGATCATCCTCTGGCGGTAGGGTGAAATTTGACTTCAGCTCAGTCCAAAGATCATTTTTCTGCATATCATTGACATAAGACACCTCATGGTCTTCTGTAGCCGGCTTTAACCATTGCTGGATGCTGATCAGGATCTTGTCCCTAACCAGAACCCCGCACTGAGTAAAATGTGCTCTTTGTCCGGAGGGGTTCAATCGGTTGGCTTTCGGGCGCGATTTCTATGATCTCAAACTTTTCATCCGAGCTCAACTTTTTCTTCGGGCCTCGTCTCTTTACCGAAGTTGTGCTTGATCCGGAGGGCTAGAAAAAGAACAAAGACTTAATTAATATGTGTACATACCAAAACAATGAATGCATCAGTTAGCTAGTCAGCACAAGCTTAACTAATATATATACCTGGTCGGACTCGGTTCGGTCACCGGAGACGTCATCACGGTCTCCTTCTTGCACCAGCATTGGGTCACCGGAGCCGTCCTCACGGTCTCCTTCTTGCACCGGCATTAGGTCAACGGAGCCATCATAATCATAGCCAGCTGCTTCTAGACCATCGGTGTCATTGAGAAACAATGAGCAGACGGCATCACTTCCTCGTGCGATTATGTCCCCCAATAACTCTTCTTGTACTTCGTCTCGGGCGGTGTCCATAGATTCTACAAATATTTACAACATGGCGATTATTATTCAAACATGACAAATGGATATATTAGTGGCAAACATAGAACTAATGTTAATTAGTGGCCTCGACGCTGCTTCTCTAGGGTCTGGGGTGGCCTCGACGCTGCTTCTCTAGGGTTTGGGGTGGCCTCGACAACGCTTCAAGGATAAAAAAAGAAGAGGAAAAAAAAAAGAGGAGTAGAAAGAATAGAGGAGTAAGAACTCCTCTATTCTTTCTTCTCCTCTTTGTTTTCTTCTTCTTCCTCTTTTTTTATCGGGAACGAGGGTCGTCGAGGGTCGCCAAGCGGTAGAGGAAACCTTAAATAGCAAGTATCGTGGGTGTGAGATACATGTGGCCGTCGGTGTCGGACACCACATCCACGTCCCACAAGTCAACTCCTCTATTCTTTCTTCTCCTCTTTTTTTTCTTCTTCCTCTTCTTTTTCTATCCTCTTCTTTTTTATCCCCTTCTTCCTCTCATGTTCGACGACCCTCGACCCCTCGGCGAACCTAGACCCCCTCTCGACCCTCGACACCTCAGCGACCGTCAACCCCCTCTCAACCCTCGACCCCTCGGCGACCCTAGACCCCCTCTCGACCCTCGTTCCTGATAAAAAAAAGAGGAAGAAGAAGAAAACAAGAGGAGAAGAAAGAATAGAGGAGAAGCTTCTCCTCTATTCTTTCTTCTCCTCTTTTTTTCTTCTTCCTCTTCTTTTTCTATCCTCTTCTTCATCTCATGTTCGACGACCCTCGACCCCTCGGCGACCCTAGACCCCGTCTCGAACCTCGACACCACGGCGACCATCGATCCCCTCTCGACCCTTGACCCCTCGGCGACCCTAGACCCCCTCTCGACCCTCGACCCCTCGGCGACCGTCGACGCCCTCAAATGAAAAAAAATAAACTAATAAAAATAAAAAAACATATAGCAACATATGAACAAACATATATCCACATACATACACATATACATTATATATATATGTATGAAAAAAATTAAGCTAATAAAAAAACAGAGCCGGGCGGTGGCTCACAACGCGGGGGCAGGCGAGGGCGCCGGTGCGCGAGGGCAGGGCGGCGACGGTGACGAGGAGCGAGCAGCGACGGCGACGGTGACGAGGCAGGGGCTCGGGGCGCCGGGGCGGCGCACGCGGGCAGGGGAGCTCGAGGCGATGGCGGGGGCGGCGAGGACGCCGGCGCGCGGGGGCGGGACAGGGCAGGGGCAGGGCGACGGCGACAAGGAGCGGACGGCGACGGCGAGCACGGGGCGGGGGCGCAGGGCGACGGCGACGGCAAGCACGGGCAGCCTAGCGGCGTCGTCGGGGGCAACTGGCGAGGGAAATCTGAAAATTTCCCAACTATTGCTTATATAGCAAAGGCTTTGGTTCCGGTTCGTGGCACAAACCGGGACCAATGCCGCCTTTAGTCCCGGTTGGTGCCACCAACCGGGACCAAAGGCCTCTTTTCAGCAGCCCAAAGGGCGGGAAGCGGCAGCCTTTGGTCCCGGTTGGTGGCACCAACCGGGACTAAAGGGGGGCATTGGTCCCGGTTGGTGCCACGAACCGTGACCAGTGCACCCCTTTAGTCCCGGTTGGTGGCACCAATCGGGACCAAAGGTTGTGTGCTAGAACTGGCACAGTGCGGTGGGATGTTTAGTCCCACCTCACTAGCCGAGAGGGGCTTGGAGTGGTTTATAAGCTCTTCCGAGCCGACCACTTCGAGCTCCTCTCTACTGCAGGCTTACGGGCCTAAATCCACTCCCTATGACTGTGGGCCTACTGGGTCTCCTGTGGGCCTGAATCCTGGCCCATGGTAGGGTTTCTAGTCGTATTCAGGCCGTGGGGGCTCAGTAGGAGGCACTTTTTTTTTCTTTACTTATTGTTGTCATTTTTTATCTTTTTCAAGTTTTTTTGTTTTGTTTTCTACATTATTTATTTTCTTTTGTTTTTTTCTTTATTTTTTAATTCTTTTTTCTTTTAGTTTTAGAAAAATTATAAACTTTCTGTTAGAGCCATTAGTTTTCAAGTTTGAAAACACTTTTTTGTTTTTTTGTTTTATTTACTTATTGTTGCTATTTTTAATTTTTTCCAGTTTTTTGTTTTGTTTTCTGCATTATTTATTTTCTTTTGTTTTTTGCTTTATTTTTAATTCTTTTTGCTTTTAGTTTTAGAAAAATTATAAACATTCTGTTAGTGCCATTTGTTTTCAAATTTGAAAACACCTTTTTAGTTTTTTTTGCTTTTAGTGCCTATTTTTCCAGTTTTTTTGTTTTATTTTCTGCATTATTTATTTTCTTTTGTTTTTTGCTTTCTTTTTTAATTCTTTTTTCTTTTATTTTTAGAAAAATTATAAACTTTCTGTTAGTGCCATTAGTCTTCAAATTTGAAAACACTTTTTTAGTTTTTTTGTTTTCTTTGTTGCTTTATTTATTTTATTTTGTTTCTACTTACAACAAAATACTTATTGTTGCTATTTTTATTTTTTTCAGTTTTTTTGTTTTGTTTTCTGTATTATTTATTTTGTTTTGTTTTTTGCTTTATTTTTTAATTCTTTTTGCTTTTAGGTTAGCAAAATTATAAACTTTCTGTTAGTGCCATTGGTTTTAGAAAAATTATAAACTTTCTATTAGTGCCATTAGTTTTCAAATTTGAATAATTAAAATTTGATTTCTTTGAAATTTGTGTGAATCCCAAGTTTGTGATTAACTTTACTAAAAAAATGAAGATAGATGCACCTATAGAGAAAATTCGACCTAAATTTATAGTTTTCAAATGAACTATGAAAAAGTTGGCATAGCATACTTGTGTGTTACAAAGTTGGCATGGTATCATCATAATAGTTGCGGGAGAAAGTCTTCACTTTTTCTTCAGTTGGGTCATTTGCTTATTGCGCCGTAACCATGGATATTCTTCATCGTTTATCAGGATGCTTGGGTCAGCCTTAACATTGAAGGGAGGAATCTCATGAAACTTTTCATAATCTTCAGACATGTCTGTCTTGCCCTCCACTACCAGGATATCCCTTTTTCCTGAAAGAACTATGTGGCGCTTCGGCTCATTGTATGATGTGTTCGCTTCCTTATCTTTTCTTTTTCTCGTTTTGGTAGACATGTCCTTCACATAGATAACCTGTGCCACATCATTGGCTAGGATGAACGGTTCGTCAATGTACCCAAGATTTTTCAGATCCACAGTTGTCATTCCGTACTGTGGGTCTACCTGTACCCCGCCTCCTGACAGATTGACCCATTTACACTTAAGCAAAGGGACCTTAAAATCATGTCCGTAGTCAAGTTCCCATATGTCCACTATGTAACCATAATATGTGTCCTTTCCGCTCTCGGTTGTTGCATCAAAGCGGACACCGCTGTTTTTGTTAGTGCTCTTTTGATCTTGGGCGATCGTGTAAAATGTATTCCCATTTATCTCGTATCCTTTGTAAGTCAATACAGTCCAAGATGGTCCCCTGGACAACAAGTACAGCTCATCACAAACAGTGTTGTCACCTCTGAGACGTGTTTCCAACCAACTGCTGAAAGTCCTGATGTGTTCACATGTAATCCAGTCGTCGCACTGCTCCGGGTGTTTGCAGCGCAGACTGTTCTTGTGTTCATCGACATACGGGGTCACCAAGGTAGAGTTCTGTAGAACTGTGTAGTGTGCTTGAGACCAAGAATATCCGTCCCTGCATATTATTGAGTCACTTCCAAGAGTGCCTTTTCCAGTCAGTCTCCCCTCATACCGCGATTTAGGGAGACCAATCTTCTTAAGGCCAGGAATGAAGTCAACACAAAACCCGATAACATCCTTTGTTTGATGGCCCATGGAGATGCTTCCTTCTGGCCTAGCGCGGTTACACACATATTTCTTTAGGACTCCCATGAACCTCTCAAAGGGGAACATATTGTGTAGAAATACGGGCCCTAGGATGACAATCTCGTCGACTAGATGAACTAGGACATGCGTCATGATATTGAAGAAGGATGGTAGGAACACCAGCTCGAAACTGACAAGACATTGCGCCACATCACTCCTTCGCCTTGGAACGATTTCTGGATCGATCACCTTCTGAGAGATTGCATTGAGGAATGCACATAGCTTCACAATGGCTAATCGGACGTTTTCCGGTAAAAGCCCCCTCAATGCAACCGGAAGCAGTTGCGTCATAATCACGTGGTAGTCATGAGGCTTTAGGTTCTGAAACTTTTTCTCTGGCATATTTATTATTCCCTTTACATTTGACGAGAAGCCAGTCGTGACCTTCATACTGAGAAGGCATTCAAAGAAGATTTATTTCTCTTCTTTGTAAGAGCGTAGCTGGCAGGACCTTTATACTGCTTCGGAGGCATGCCGTCTTTTTCGTGCAAACTTTGCAGGTCCTCCCGCGCCTCAGGTGTATCTTTTGTCTTCCCATACACTCCCAAGAAGCCTAGCAGGTTCACGCAAAGGTTCTTCGTCACGTGCATCACGTCGATTGAAGGGCAGACCTCTAGGTCTTTCCAGTAGGTTAGGTCCCAAAATATCGATTTCTTCTTCCACATGGGTGCGTATCCCTCAGCGTCATTCGGAACAGCTAGTCCGCCGGGACCCTTTCCAAAGATTACGTGTAAATCATTGACCATAGCAAGTACGTGATCACCGGTACGCATGGCGGGCTTCTTCCGGTGATCTGCCTCGCCTTTGAAATGCTTGCCTTTCTTTCGACATTGATGGTTGGTCGAAAGAAATCGACGATGGCCCAGGTACACATTCTTCCTGCATTTGTCCAGGTAGATACTTTCAGTGTCATCTAAATAGTGCGTGCATGCGTGGTATCCTTTGTTTGTCTGTCCTGAAAGGTTACTGAGAGCGAGCCAATCGTTGATGGTCACGAACAGCAACGCCTTTAGGTTAAATTCCTCCTGTCTGTACTCATCCCACGTACGTACAATGTTTCCATTCCACAGCTGTAAAAGTTCTTCAACTAATGGCCTTAGGTACACATCAATGTCGTTGCCGGGTTGCTTAGGGCCTTGGATGAGAACTGGCATCATAACGAACTTCTGCTTCATGCACATCCAAGGAGGAAGGTTATACATACATAGAGTCACGGGCTAGGTGCTGTGGTTGCTGCTCTGCTCCCCGAAAGGATTAATGCCATCCGCGCTTAAAGCAAACCATACATTCCTTGAGTCCTTTGCAAACTCATCCCAGTACTTTCTCTCGATTTTTCTCCACTGCGACCCGTCAGCGGGTGCTCTCAACTTCTCGTCTTTCTTCCGGCCCTCACTGTGCCATCGCATCAACTTGGCATGCTCTTCGTTTCTGAACAGACATTTCAACCGTGGTATTATAGGAGCATACCACATCACCTTCGCAGGAACCCTCTTCCTGGGGGGCTCGCCGTCAACATCACCAGGGTCATCTCGTCTGATCTTATACCGCAAAGCACCGCATACCGGGCATGCGTTCAGATCCTTGTATGCACTACGGTAGAGGATGCAGTCATTAGGGCATGCATGTATCTTCTCCACCTCCAATCCTAGAGGGCATACGACCTTCTTTGTTGCGTATGTACTGTCGGGCAATTCATTATCCTTTGGAAGCTTCTTCTTCAATATTTTCAGTAGCTTCTGAAATCCTTTGTCAGCCACAACATTTTATGCCTTCCACTGCAGCAATTCTAGTACGGTACCGAGCTTTATGTTACCATCTTCGCAATTGGGGTACAACCCTTTTTTGTGATCCTCTAACATGTGATCGAACTTCAGCTTCTCCTTTTGACTTTCGCATTGCGTCCTTGCATCGACAATGACCCGGCGGAGATCATCATCATCGGGCACATTGTCTGGTTCCTCTTGATCTTCAGCAGCTTCACCCGTTGCAGCATGATTGGGCACATCGTCCGGTTCCTCTTGATCTTCACCAGCTGCCCCCGTTGCAGCATCACCGTATTCAGGGGGCCCTTAATGTACTCGGAGGTGTGTCTGCCACCGTACATCCATTGCCGGTCCATCTGCATGCGTTATATATAATTAAGTGTCCAAATTAATGGAAGTTCATCATCACATTAAAACCAAAGTACATACATAGTTCACATCTAACAACATATAGCTCTCCAGAGGATCTAATTAATTAAACCATAAATTGAAACTATGTAAAACATTTCAATGCGAAAAAATGCGATCATAATCGCAACCAAGGTAACAAATGATCGAACGGCATAATGATACCAAGCCTCGGTATGAATGGCATATTTTCTAATCTTTCTAATCTTCAAGCGCATTGCATCCATCTTGATCTTTTTATCATCGACGACATCCGCAACATCCAACTCCAATATCATCTTCTCCTCCTCAATTTTTTTATCTTTTCCTTCAACAAATTGTTTTTTCCTTCAACTAAATTTAACCTCTCGACAATAGGGTCGGTTGGAAATTTCTGATTCACATACATCCTACATAAATAAAATCTATGTCACGTTGGTCGGCATAATTTTCATAAACAATAAATGAACCAATAGTTATAAAGATAATATATATACCACATCCGAATCATAGACAGGACGAGGGTCGACGGGGGAGGATACCAAAACCATCGCACTATATAAGATGCAATAATAAAAGTAAGAAAATAATACAAGTATCTATGTAAACATACAAGTAAGAATATTTTTTCCTTTCAAAAAGAAGATAAGAACAAGAGGCTCAACATGGTGGTGCCGGCGATGAGCTCGGCGCGGGTGATCGACGGCGGTGAAGACGGGGACGGGGCGTGACAGACTGCTAAACCTAGACAAATATTGAGGAAAATGGAGCTCGAAGGTCGATCTTGGAGAGGAGAAAGCTTAAGTAGTGTGGCTTGAAGGTCGATCTTGTGTGCATAGGAGGTGAGCTAGAGCACCACCAAGCCCTCTCCCCCTTGGCCAGAAAAAACCAGAGCAGTGTGCTATGCTCTTACGTGAGGGGGTATATATAGGCACCTCATTGGTCCCGGTTGGTGGCATGAACCGGGACAAAAGGGGAGCCTTTGCAGCCGGTTCATGCCACCAACCGGGACCAATGGTGGTGGGCCAGGAGCGAGGCCATTGGTCCCGGTTCGTCCCACCAACCCGGACCAAAAGGTCCAGACGAACCGGGACCAATGGGCCACGTGGCCCGGCCGGCCCCCTGGGCTCACGAACCGGGTCCAATGCCCCCATGGATCCCGGTTCTAGACTGAACCGGGACTAATGGGCTGACCCGGCCTGGACCGTTGCCCCCTTTTCTACTTGTGACCGTTGCTCCGATTCATGCGTGTAGCATATCAAAATGTTCGTCTCTACGAGTACTCCATTTCATCTCATTGCATCATTTTCATTTGGGCTCATCTTGATGCCCGAAATGCTGTTGGAAGAGGGCTATGTGATGTTAGTTTCAGTTTTTTATCAACAAATGCACTTCTGTCATTTTTGCCATGATTAATGTGTGCATGCTATGATCTTGAGCTCTACATGTGTTTCGAAGTATGCCATGTTATCTTTACAGGGGTGTATGCCATGTATTTTGTGATCTCTGTGGTAACTAGCACAAGCATGCAAAGTAGCTTACTTAATGTTGCTGATTTAAGGGACTTAGAATTATACTAAGTCATTGCCCTGCTGTAATTTTTATGCCATGTGTTCTTGTTGCTACCGAGTGATCCGTGCCTCTTTTGAGCATGATCAGTAAGGATGTTTTGTAGATATTGTGGTGCTCTATCCATCCATGTCTTTGTTTGCATTTATGGAGCAACCTAGCTTGACTCAATCGAGCTCTACTTTTGCTATAAAATGTTCCTGGCAGATTGTTAACATGTTTAGCAATTTTGCCGAGCTTGTTGTTGTTGATCCATACATGCTATGTTGTTGTTAGTGCCATGTTTAGCTTCTATGCCATGTCTACTTGCTGGATGTATGCTTAGTTTGTCATGCGATGACTTGTGGTGAGTGCATCGAGCTCGTAAACATGCCTACTTTTGCCATGCTTGTTTGAACCTGATATTGAGTGAATCAGCCATAGCTCAGTGTTCATCTTTTGTCAAGCATCATGAGTGGATCCCTGCCATGTATTTTGTTGCCATGTTGGAGTCTTGTAGCATGTTGTTTATGATGCATTTAGGTGGTCTCGTGTTGTTTATCGCAGATCAGTGCCATATTTGTTTTGCTTGTCATTTCCAAACCGTGCATCCGATTCTGGTGATCTTTATATCGATTTCGACCGAAATCAACTCACCTTTCCAGTGGCACTCTTGGTTTTCCAAGTTGAGGCCATGTTCAATCTTTCCTTTCCAAATCTTGCATATGCATCGCATATCACATCCCGCATATCATACCATGTTTGTATCATGTTGTTTGTGCATTGCACATGGTTGATTGTGTTCCTTTGGCTTGTTGTTCTTGCTTTGGGTAGAGCCAGGAGATGAGTAAGTGATCGAGGAGCCCGTTGAGTACACTTACAAGGATCAAGTTAACTCAGAGAAGTTTGCAGGCAAGATGACCATACCCTCGAAATCACTTCTATCTGTGCTTGCTAGATGCTCGCTCTTTTGCTATGCCTATGCTACGATACCTACCACTTGCTTATCATGCCTCCCATATTGCCATGTCAAAACCCTAACCCACCTTGTCCTAGAAAATCGTTGCTTGGCTATGTTACCGCTTTGCTCAGCCCCTCTTATAGTGTTGCTAGTTGCAGGTGAAGATTGGAGATCGTTCCTCATTGGAACATGTTTATTGTTGGGATATCACCATATTATCTTGTTTATCTTAATGCACCTATATACTTGGTAAAGGGTGGAAGGCTTGGCCTTATGCCTGGTGTTTTGTTCCACTCTTGCCGTCCTAGTTTCCGTCATATCGGTGTTATGTTCTCAGATTTTTGCGTTCCTTACACGGTTGGGTTATAATGGGAACCCCTTGACAGTTCACCTTGAATACAACTCCTCCAGCAATGCCCAACATTTGTTTTACCATTTGCCACCTAGCCTCTTTTTCCCTTGGGTTTCTGGATCCCGAGGGTCATCTTTATTAAACCCCCCGGGCCCGTGCTCCTCTAAGTGTTGGTCCAAAATAGAGCCATTTGCAGCGCCACCTTTGGGAAACTTGAGGGTTGGTTTTAGTTGTACGTAGTGTTCATCTGAGTGTGCCCTGAGAACGAGATATGTGCAGCTCCTATTGGGATTTGTCGGCACATTCGGGCGGTGTTGCTGGACTTGTTTTACCATTGTCGAGATGTCTTGTAACTAGGATGCCGAGTCTGATCGGATTGTCTTGGGAGAAGGAATATCCTTCGTT